>CM070562.1:88869110-89469110 GCA_036346405.1 Phyllostachys edulis | reverse complement strand
CATTGGTGTGTCATGGAAGTTTACAAATGCTTTGAAAAATAAAATTAAATTAAAAACTGGTTTGGACTTGGGAGATATGGATAATTGGTGGGTGCAGGTTTATGCACAGGCTCAATTCGGGAATAGTTGAGGCCCAGGGGTTATTTTGGAAGTCGTCCAAGTTAATTAAGGGCCGATTTTCGAGCCGCATCTTGCAAAGCTCCACCGTACTATCACAAGTTTGGAGTGGAATAGACTGGGCCAAATAATTTGCAACGTTCCATTGTTGGTTGTGCCATGTTGATGTACGAATGTCGATTAGATAGTATTCCCACTTGGCGCAAGAGGGGGCTTTCGACGGGTGGTTAGTGCAATAGAAGTGAAACCTTAGCGGCGCAAGAGGGGGCTTATGGCAGATGGTTAGTCCAAAGGAATTGAAACCTTATCGGGCATGACTACTTTGGAATGGCACATTGTAAATACCTTATGATAATCATTTACTCACACACCTACGAAAGTGTGTGAAGTGAACATTAAAAGTTGATTATCTCTTGTGGGTAAAGTTGTACAACCTCTGCAGAGTGTAAAATTATTCGAGTAGCCGTGTCCACGGTCATGAACATGCTGAGCAAAGCCACTCAAAGTTAGACTTTGTTTTTTTTTTGAAAATATTTTATAAAATAGTTTATGTCATGCATTGGTGTCCATGAGAGAAATTATGAGTTGAAACCCCAGGTTGGTGTCCGTGTTTAAATTAGTGTTAGGTTGGTGCCTACTCTAGCTTTATTAATTCAATTAAAACTCAATTTTTAAATATTATAAAACTTGAGCTTTTGAACTTAGCTATTGTATTTAAAATGTCAAATATTGATTTTGCACAAACAACCCTGTAAGCCTTCCTTTGATAATATCCATGCATGCATTAACTCTGTTATGGGTGTAACTTGTGGAGCACGGTTGTTTGTGCTCACCCTTGCTTAATAAAATATTCTTCAGAGGATAAGAACTTCACTACCAGTGTGGATCTCTCTAACACCCTGGCTATTTGGAAGCCAAGATGTTACCTAAAAGACTAACATACAACAACAATACAGAAGAAATTTCAACAATATCTTAACTATAGCGTAAAGGATCAATATCTATTAGAACGAATGCAGGAATATAATTTGAATCTAACAACAGTTCACAAATTCCAATTATTCAAGTCTACTGAATCCACTAAGATAATTCTATCAAAAGACTAATCAAGGATCACAAGCAGCTATTTATTCAACCTTAACATAGAGAAAGATATCATCCACCATCAAACTCTATTTATTACAATTCATCACTTAATGAATGAAAGACAAGGACAAATTCATATTATTGAAAATTGTATATTGTTAAGTGAATGTATTATGCGTGTCTACTCCCTCCCAAGAATGCTATCATCAGCAATCACCTAGAATAAACAAACACAAGCAAGAATGAGTCCAAGACTCAGTAAGTACAAAGAATAATATGAACTACAATGAATATGAACAAGACAGTATCATTAAAGAGTATGAACATAGAACTGAAAGAAACATATGAATGAATGGAATGAATGGACTACACTTCTGCTTATACTGCAGATATAGCCGGTGACACACACGCCAAGAAATTACTTAGACCGCATTTAACAAAATACGGGGATCCAAGGCCCGTATGAAGAACGTTTCATAACGGGGATCTAAATCTGCCCACATTGGAATGGTGGGTCTTACGTGCCCATACTGGAATGATGGGTCTTTGATTTCCCACTCCCGTGGGTAATAGATGAACATGTGTTTGAATGGATGAATATGAAAATGGAATTATAATAACATGAAGCATGGATTATCATATGACGAAGGAATAAGAATCAGTGAAACCTATTCACAGAACATATAATGAAACGAAAGCATGAACATCAACAATCAACAATTATCAATGATTTAAATCACAGGGTACTTGCCTTCCGCTCTGCAAGGCATTAAGAGGCAGAAAGGGTGCCGCTAGACTCGAATCCCCTCCTCCTACACAAATTATTTATTTGAATAAGGAACCACGTGAACAGGACGTCACTCGAAACGCTTAATCGTAGCATCCTAAACCCAAGGTTCACAAAGTCGATCTACTCAATTAAACCGACAGTCTAGCAGGACAACAACCTGGACAGCAGTACGAAACAAATCATAACTTTTGATCTGAGACTCGAAACGGAGTGAGCTCATATCCTAAGGAAACATAACAAAAATATCCACAAAAGTCTAGTTGGCGAAATCTCCCAATTCGGCCAAAATCCTAAGTTAACAATCCTGTGAAAGTCGAACATCCAAACTGTCTAACTGAACCACATAGCAGTAGAGAAATAGTCATATCTTTTGTTCTACAAATCCAAATTGAGTGTTCTTTATCAATATGGAAAGGCTAATAAAAATGCTACAACAACCTAGTTGGGTGGAAACCCTGAAATTGCCCTTATCTTAATCATAACTTAATAGACAAATTGACAGTTAAATCACGTCAGATATTCAGGACAGTAGGAATGAATCTATCATATCTTTTGAACCGTAATTCAGAATTGAGTGTTCTTGGCGGCTACGGAAAGCTAAGAACGATTCCCATATAACTCTAGGAGATGAAAATATCAAATTCGGCATCTAAGGATATGAGATCGGCCGCACAACATACTGAACAGAACTGATCTACTAGCAGTAGGAATTCGATCCAACAAACCTAATCGAATTCGCATCTATTACGAATCAAACAGCGAAGAACGTCTTGCATTACCCTTGTCGAACCCCAGGAAGACGTTGAACAAAACCCACAAAGAAGTTCTCCTTTTCTCCTCCTTTCTCTCCGTTCTTCTTCCTCCTGATGGCTGGCAGCAAGGAGCAGCAAAGGGGGCGACATGGAGGGCGTGGCAGCAGGGGGAGGAGGGTTTGCTACAGTGGCGTCGTGCTACAGTAGCCGTGTGCTACAGTAAAAGTGCCTAGGGTTTGGTTGCCCCCTTCTTAAACCAACTTCCCACTTGGGCCAAACAACGTGGGCCGAAAGCCCAAGATTATTTCTCCTCTAAAAATCTGATTTCTCTTTTTAATTCCTGTTAAATACCTTTCTTATTTCAATTAATTCTCTAATGTTAAACAGGATATTACATAATCGATGTTGGATACTTTCTTTGTTAGGAGAAATCCCTCTCAAAACTATATTGCACTCGAAAATTGAATAAATTTCCCTCTCCCGAATAATACATTCTCTCAAATTGATATTCGGGGTATTACAGTCTCGATGACTAGGCTGCTACCTCAGTCGATTGCCTATGGCAGAGTAGCTGGGCTCTACTACTTCTTCATCGTCTTTCGTTGTGTTCTTTATTGTTGGCTTGTAATCCTTTCTTGTAATAAACTCTGATATTTATTAATAAAGTTGTGCGATTTATAGATGTTACCATATTTATTTACTGTGTGAACTAGCTACTGATCATAGGACTAGTTCAGAAATACACAGAGGATTTGTGGGTGTTACTCCTAGGTCCAACATATATCATTTTTAGGATTACCTCCACCCGACAATTCCAGGGTTGCATCCACCTGACAATTCCAAGGCTGCATCCACCCAACAATTCAAGGTTGCATCCACCCGACAATTCATCCCACCCACAGATGGTTTTTATAAAACAGAGACTAACCAAGTAAGTTTTCGCGTATCACCCATGACCGTGGGCACGGCTATCTGGACAGTTTTACACTCTACAAAGGTTGTACATCTTTACCCACATGATACAGTCAACTTATACTGTTAACACACATCCTTAGGTGTGCGACGAAGAAGATTCCTGTATACCCTCGGGGAAAGAGCCACGCTGCATCGAAGATATGGAAGTCTGTGTTAGGCTGCAGGTTGGAGTAGAGTATCACTTCTACCCTCCAACACTCCTGAGTGCAAACCATGTACTTGTACCCCTGGTATGTTGGCCTCTCCTGGAAGTGTAAATGCTGCATCATCCTCCAGAGTGCTGCAGCCCAGTGTCCAACGAAGATTCTGTGGGAAACGATATTTGGTGCTTGGACCATCTTTTCCCAGCACAAGTTCTTCCCAACTTGACCGGCATAAGTCCACACACACCACATGTATCAAATAACATCAATAAATAACATTGTCAATTATTCATCATCAAAATTATTCTAGACCTAGCCACATGGTCTAACAATCTCCCCCTTGATGAATACATTGACAACACCTCAAGATTGCATGATGAGTGAAAATTTAAAAGCTTCAAACAGGTCAATTGAAGAATTGAAGCCAAAAAAGCATTTAGAGCCACACGCCGCAAATAAGCCTCAAATCTTTCCCAAATCTCTCCCCCTTTGGCAATGTGAGCATCAAGGCACAAAAGGAAGATAAACAAATATGAAGGCATAGTTGATTTTTGTTAATCTTATATTTAAAAGCACACCAAGAAAACTTAAAAGATTATTGAAACCAATAGAATTGAAGTATACAGAGTCATGCTCTTATAAAGCTTGCCTAATCATAAGCATGCATATGTAACAAAGCAGGCCAAAAGAAGCTTATAATGTGATTTAGCAAATTAATGTACATAGCAGACCTTCACAAAAATAACCAGGTAAGCTAAAGATCTCACTAAAGAAGATAGCCATCTAAAAATACAGAGTTAAATCTAGATTCTAGAATCAAGAACTAAGTGAGCCACAAGTGCCAAAATGAAGCAAAAAAGCTTATCATAGATTTACATAACTTAACACATAGCACTTTCTTATTGACACTTGATTATGGCCTATCTCAGTAAAGCACATCCTAGACAAGGAGCCATGTACAACAGCCTCCTGAGCTTTAGCCCAAATTAATTTCAGCATATTTAAAATGACCTTTCGAGCCAACTTGAATCACATTTCATTAATTGAAGCGTCTCAAGCCTTAATTTTCGATCATGCCAAGCCAAAAAGCTTAAGGTTTCATGATCTCGGTCATACAAAACTCCCCCAAGTTCATGCCTAGTGCAATGACAAGCCGTCTCGTGGGAAAGAATTGTTGAGATACATACTGTATTAGCAATTTCACCACAAGTTGCCACATGGAATTCTAATACCACTTGTATTTCTTAGAAAAGCTAAAGGTGATTCAAGACGGAAATAGAATGGCTCAAACTTAGACTTGACCTAGAATCAGGATTTAACTAGGTATTTAAATATGACACATCTCAAGAAGTGATCACTCTAAACAAAACTTAGCGAAAGAATTCAGCCTTGCCATGTTGTTCGTTCATGTTGACAATTTATTAAATAGCTAATTATGGCCTTGCTAAGCTACACATGTAAAATCATGATGAAGAAAACTTAAAATAAACATCATGACTTGTTCCGTGATTATTGGCTTAAATAATAATTCAATTTCTCAAAAATAATAAAAGGAAAAACAAGCTTTTGCAAAGACATACAAAAGAAAACTCCCCCTTAGAACAAGCCCATTAGATGACATACCCCCAACTCACTCTGCAAACGGACAAAAACGATAAGTATCAAGCGGCTTAGTGAGAATAAGATATAGGAATCCAATACTGAGACACACGACATGAAGGAATAGCAACAAAACTAGAACCAAACCACATGCGCGTGTGCAACCAGAACGCCAAAAAGGAACCTATCTGACTACCCCTCGAAACGCAGGCAATACAGAACGTGAATCATTTGAATTATACCCCAAATCAGCATGTGAAGCAAATTTAAAACCATCATAAAAGTCCTCTAAAAACCTAGCTTTTGCATTAGTTCTAGGAACAACAAAAGATGTTGCATGATTCTGTCTTAAGGCATTCAATCTTTCCTTTTTTTCTCTTTCTTAGCACGCCTAAAACAAAATTCATGCAAGTGCCTATCTCTTCCATAGTAGGTGCAATGAAATTTAATATAATTAGAATTCTTTTGAGATGATGAGCTAGCACCTACAGCATAAGCACACAAACTTCGCACAAAACCAGCAGATTCAAACACAGTTTTATGAGGCTCACTTTTTGTTTCAATTAGCCCACTTCCAATGGCCTTAACAACCTTAGGTGGATTATTCTTAGAATAATTAGTGGCATTAAACCCTAGACCAGTATTTTTGATACTCAGTTTTGACTTGTCTAGAATCATATTCAAATTTTTCTTACCAAAAGAAAAATCTATCTAAAGTGTCCTTGAGGTACTCATTTTCTTTAGCTAAAGTGGGACAAGTTGTGTATTTAACTAGTTCATTCACAACATTCTTAGAAGCACTAGATTGAATCAATCTATATTTTTAAGCAAAATCATTGTCTAGTTAATGTTTCTATTTCTGTGCTAAGTTTAGAATAGTTAGTGCAAGAGAGTGTCTCATGATAAAGCATTTGTTTAATTGATTCCTAATCAGAAGAATTAAGTCTAGCTTCTAGCAATTCACAATTAGAGCAAGCTTTAGATTGAGCATTTGAAATACTTGACTCTAAACATGTAGGAGAACTAAACTTGAGCTTTTCAATTTTGTCATTTGCAAGTTTTAACTTTTCATCACAAGAGTCATGTGCCAATCTTAGTTCATCAAGTTTAGCAGTCACATCCCTAAGTTGAACCAAAGTTGATGTATTAAGTTCTAGCAGTCTCTAACTCAGAATGTAAAACTTGACAAGACTCACAAGATTCATCATCAGGAATAGAAGCTCTAAGTCTATCAATTTAAGAATTTAAGCCCTCAACAACAGGATCATGATTTTTAACTTTCTTTTTATACTTTTTGAGCTCATTTGTCAATCTAAGCACATCACGAGATAAATCTGTATAAGAAGGTTTTACCTCATCAGGATCACTGTAGAGACCATCATTGTTGAGCTCCTCACTCCTTGCCATAAAACACATCCTTGTGAAGTCCTCCTCTTTGGTCTTTTTAACATTGTCCTCAGCGTCGCTTTCAGAATCAACATCACTCAAAATAATCTCATCAAGTGCTAAAAGTATTTTGTTGACCACCCTACGATAATTGCGCTTCCTGCTTGGGTCAATTTTGAATTGAGAGTGACGAATTGGTGCCTTGTCATCCTTGACCTCATTATTCCTTAGTTTAGGGCAATTCATCTTGATGTGGTTTAGCTCACCACACTCATAGCATCTGATTGGACCTCCTCTCCGCCTTATTTTAATTTTGTTAATTGCCTTGGTCACCCTATTGGAGATGAGTACAAGCTGCTCTTCTGGAATCTCCTCTAATTGTTCGTCTGAAATAGAATACAGTGCAGACAAAGGAACAATAGATGAACTAAAAGAACTGTCAGCTTTGTTAGTCACTAAACCCACAAAATTAGACTTATTTACCCTAGCCAAAACATCAATATCATGTGTTTTCATCTTGGAATAAAGATAATTCAAAGTGAGTGTTTCCATGTTAATAGAACGATTAATAGTAGTGACGAACACATTCTAGACAGACATATCCAAAGCATTTAAAATTTGACGAGCATTGTTAGAATCAGAGTATCTGACATCAACAGATTGCAAATCAGTGACAATTTTATTGAAGCGATCAAAAAGTGCATCTACTCATTCTCCTGGTTTCATTTCAAATTTAGAATACTCCTTTTTGAATTGGTTCTGACAAACACATTTAACAGACTTAGAACCTTCATGACAATCAACTAGAGTAGTCCAAATTTTGTTAGCAGATTTAATATTAACAGTTCTGACAAACTCGTTTCTACCTAGACCTTACAACATAATATTTCTAGCCTTAGATTAGCTTCAACATCAGCAGTAACAACAAGAAGCACTTCATATGGACTTTCAACTTTTTTCCAAATAACAATACCTTGCGCTTGTAGAAAAACCTCCATGCGTATTTTCCAATAGGTATAATCTGGCCCATCAAAAAATGGTGGTTACCTGAAAAACGATCTCGATCTGATGCTATTGCAACCATGCTCTAATACCACTTGTAGGATCGTTAATGGTAATCAGAGGGGGTGAATGATTTTAATCCCAAGCGGAAGCTTTTTCTCAAAATCCTGCTATTTTCTGGTCGTTCAACCTGCCAACACAACAAGAACAACCAAAACCAAAAATAGTAGTATTGAAAATCGAAAGCGTAGAGGTTTTATTAATGTTCCTGTATAAACTGAGTAAACAGATGGATATGCTAATATATTCAGCTCACGAGCTAGCAGATTATCCTTTCTTCTCTCGCAGCAAACAATCAGCAATAATCACGTATTAAAACCAAGGCTTAAATCTGTAGCACCTGAAGTAAAATACTCTCTCTCTTTTTCTCGCCCCTCAGGCCGATTCTTCGTGCACGAACCAAATTGGAGATGTCACTTTCAATCTACATTGCATGAAGGAAAAACCAAGCCTTACTGTGCTTGTCTACCGTGCGATGATCGAGCTCTAACTCATTGGGTAATACCAAATAAAAACAGATGAAGGAAAACAATCTCCGATGACAAAACAATTTTGTGTGGGAAGAAGCGATGCCGCGCTGGACGCACGTCGGCTGAGGCTGAAACAACGCGTTTGATCTGTGTGCGTGGATCGAGGACCGAAGAGAACACCGACGATTGCTCGGGATGAAGCAAGAAATGAAACGCGCTGCCATCTCATTTTTCTTCTAAATAGATCTAACTTTTTATTGCTGAATCATGTCTGTTTGTGGCTACAAGGTGCCCTCCAAGCATCCCTCAAACCCTAGAACAAAAATAACATCTGTAAAGCCCCACAGTTAGCACCTAACTCCATCTCTATTTATAGCCTAGGGTCCAAACCATGATCTTATCCCTAAGACCATGTGTTCTAATCCAATTCCAACAAATAAGGGACCCGCAACCCTTACGTAACACGGGTTTTTTTTCCAACTTATGTCACGTGTCATAGCCTCCGGACCGCACCTTCATTGCTCCAACACACGTCATCTATCTTTGATCTCCATGCTGTAACATCCGAGCCCAACCTTAGCCTGGAATGCTACTAAAAATAACAAAACAGAATACTAAGCTAAGAATTTTCTCCATATTTTGATAGAGTTTCTTCTGAAATTTTGACCATTGAAGGGATTCCAAGCATCTAACAGGTATTCAAGCAAGATAATAATGCATCAAACTTTAAAACATAATCATAAAGTTTACCATAGAATCACCATCCGACTCTATTACAAGAAAACAAATACCCCTCGAAGGGTGAACACGATCATAATGAAAAAAATAACATTCTCTGGTAGGTTCCTTCAATTTAAACTTAAGTTACTGAATTATTAAGCATAGTGTTTAACGTGGTGGAGTGCATCAAACTTTTCTAACCCTTCCCATGCATGTCGCCTTCACATGATGTTCCTAAAAACAAAACATAACAACAAGCGTGAGTACATGACTCAGCAAACTACAATCTAAACATTAAACCAAACCTCAGAAGCACACTTTGATTCTAATAGTAAAAATGATGGCATATAGTCATCCGCAATAATATCATAACTGTTCAACTTTTATTGCCATGCAATGCAAATGCCACTAATGCACATTTCTTTTCTCTTTGTATTTACCGATAATGTGGAGTATGCATTTGTTGATGCATACCCTTGCCTGTGCCTTCTAGCATAGGAACCTTAAGCACATACTCCATGAGTGTGGGGACCTCATGCCCATCTAATACATGACGGAGACCTCAAAATTTCTCATTACTTGGCTACAACGTAGACCAAGCCTCAAGGATCAAAGAATGATGCAAATGATGTTAATAATTCATGAACCTTCATCTCTTTGATTAAACAACATAAATACTTAATCTACTCGTCAGCTAGAACATAAACAAAAATTCAAATACGTAAAACATAAACACTTCATGAATATTCTCCGCCTATGTTACCAACTACTTGTACTTGTCCCAACCGTGTGCTGAACGATGTCGAGTAGAGGGCATTGCCCCCTGATTCACACCACCACCTGAGAATTCATAAATGTACTAAGAAAAACATCCAAAAGCATTTCTGTATTACCAAAATAAATAATGAACATCGGTCCTAATCACAAGCACAAAACAGCCATGTTTTCCTCCCTAAACCCGTTCTGTCCAAAACAGAACAACTACCTTACAAAAAATCATGACTCTTAATCTACCCAACCAAAAATTATGAACTTATACATTGTGGAATTTTCAAGACATTATATATTTTTTCATGAAGATCAAGAACCCTAATTAATCCATTTAGTAATTTTAAACTGTATTTTACCGAACTACTGCGAAAAGATGACGCCTCTCTGGACAGCAACCTTACAAAAAAAAAACCATAACTTACATTCTGTTTATCCAAAAATTACATTCTTGATCTCTCTGGAAACCTTAAGGAATTATCTACAAAAGTCATGTTGGTCAAATTCCCTAATTGGATCGTTAACTATTTTTCATCAACCGATTACTACAACTACTAGAACCTGAGAGAAACTCTGGACAATAGAATTGCAAAAATCATAATTTTCTAACGGTTCATCCAAATTTTTATCATCGAGCACTCTACGGAAATAAAACACAGAGATCTACAATTCTCTAGGTGATGACAAATCCAAATTTTGCTATTACAGAACCCAAAACTACAGCTCAAAACAATCAGCAGAAAACCGATCTGCTACCCAAAACTACAACTATGTCCCCTTCGGTTATTAGCTCAGATCTCACAAGCCACAGCTAAGTATTGCATGAAAATAGGTAGGAATGTAGTTACACGAGTGCTCTACAAACTGTAAAAATGCCAGCCAAAGCTGTGATCGTTTCACCACTCAAACAGATCATCTACCAAAACTGCTTTGTGCTAAAACTGCAGTAGTCCAGGATGACAAAACCCCTCTGAAAACAGGTGCTCCTCTCAACGAACCCTCAATCCAACCATACAAATAGAAGAGAAACAAATCAAGAACATATTGACCAAGTTTGAGCCCAATCGGATGATGTTTGATGATCAGATCAACGTCTTGATGAAAACTGCGCAGGAGGGGAGGGCAGCAGCAAGGGAGGAGCTGAAGGGGGCGGCGGCTAGATAGGGGAAGGGAGTGGGTGGCGCAAGAGAGGGGGAAGGATTAGGGTTTGGCTGCTCCCCTCCTTTTGGCCGGCTACCCCCCCTTGGGCTAAAGGCTGTGGGCTTTCGACCCACGGCCCAGGTTCTTTGTCTTAAGCAAAAATCCCCCCCCCCCAAACTATTGATCAAACCATTTTCTAAATCAACCCTCCTCTCTAAAAAACTTTTCTCTCTTAATTATATTCGGGATATTACACATGCGCTCCAACTCGAGCTCGACCGTCTCCTCTAGCATTCTCGACCCTCTGGACCATGACTTCGCACCAAGCCATCTCCCGGTCCTCGCCGTAGACCACGATCGCCTCCAAGTTACCTTGCACATGCAAAGAACAAACCACCATCTTTTCCCAACATAAATTCTTTCCAAGTTGATCGACATAAGTCCACACAAACCACACACCTTAAATAACATCAATAAATAACATTGTCAATTATTCATCATCAAAATTATACTAGACCTAGCCACGTGGTCTAACAACTTTTGTTTCTCACAAACACACACAAGCACACGGGGGAGAGGCACAAACAGAACAACAGAAGAACTTGGTGACGCCTCAACCTTTGCGTCAGTTTTCTTCACTCTGTTATCTCTCTGTTATTCCATCTCAACTAACTGGAAGCAAACATCTTGCAACATAAACACCCCACGCCGAGCTAACAAGTCGCCCGGAACTCACGCCACGATCCACAAGAATAGCTCTACACACAAAATGGACAGGAAACATGCACCTAATGCAGCTAACAAACTTCATGCAAGAGAAACAGCCCCACTAAGACGTGTACTGGACAATGCAAACTAAATCCAACGTGGAAAACAGGAGGACCAGTGGCGTAGCTAGGATTTGTAGCTATGGTGGTCCATTGTCTAAATTTTTTTGACCGCTATAAATATAACATGTCCATACACAAGTATATAAATTACAAAACACAATTAAGAAAAAAAAAAATGACGACATGAGTTCATAAAATAGATGAGTATAACTTTCTTAACATAGAATTAAAAATTTAAAATATTACGCACCCATAATAGTTGAAGAACAATATGTCACTACTTCTTCTTCTTCTTCTTGTCGCCTGCGCCTTCTAATAGCCATGAAAGTGTTGATGATTTCTTCTTCACTCGGTTGTAAGAAGATATCCCACTCAATAAAAGTCAATAGACAATCATCCGTAGGCTATCACCCATCTTATTTCTCAACTTATTCTTGATAAAGGTCATTGCGTAAAATATTCTTTCAACACTCATGTAGCCACCGGTAGAAGCAATACCAACTTGATAAGTAAATAGACCCAATGATAAACTTTGTCCTCTTTGTTTCAACAAGTTTTACCGAGAGGTCAACAAGATTGTTTAGGCCTTTGAACAATTCATCATTTCTCATGTCATCAATAAAGGTTTCAAGTTGCAAATCAAGTCTTAGCAAATCAAAGCTTGAAAAATCATTAGGTAAAATTCAGCAAGTCTATGTACCTTGTTTGCATCAAAAGAAGCAAAGGAATCTGCTGGATTCAAAGCGACCATACAAGTAAGTAACTCCATATTTACCTCATCAAACCGATTATCAAGCTCTTGACTAATTTTATCAATGACTCCAATATATACTTCTTCTTCAAGTGATCATCATTTGTTTGGTCCCGAGCAAAACGTACTGATCTTCCATATGGCACATAATTATGTTCCATTTCAGGAACTTGAATGCCATATTTGTTGCAAAATATTGTAACCCTTTGAAGAAATGAAACCCACCCTTCAGACCTCATTTGTTGAATTTTACTCTTTGCCAACCGGACAAGTGACATTGCATTAAGAATATCTTGGTCTTTTCTTTGCAAACACTCAAACAATTCATTTGTGTGTCCAAGAATGTCAAGCATCAAATGAGCATTGAAAATGAAATCAAATGACTCAAGCACTCCAACCATAGTATGTATTTTTGGCCACCACCCTTGTCAAGTATCTCGCCCAAGAGCTATGAGTACATCACAAATTGTGGGATACATAGCAATCAAGTTGACCACAGCTTTATAATGAGAGCCCACCGGTGTCACCAGTCTAGGCAGCCCCATCTCTTGATTTAACCCACTTCCAGATTCTAGTATACCGCACTCAAGTGCTTTCATGACATTGTCATATTGGTGATGTCGAAGCATGCCATGACGCTTACAAGAACTACCAACAATATTTAACAAGAGGGATACTCGATCAAAAACCACACACAATCATCATTGTCTTTAGCAACAAAGAACAAGAACCAATTGAGTTGATGTGCAAAACAAAGGAACATAATAAGCAGATGGTGATTCTTTCATGATCAAGGTTTTCAACCCTTTAATCTCTCCTTTCATGTTACTAGCCCCATCATAGCCTTGCCCACGGATTTGAGTTATAGTCAAACCATTACTAACTAGTGAAGATTGAATTGCTTTCTTAAGTGATGAAGAAGTAGTATCATCTACATGAACAATTCCAAGAAACCGCTCACATGGCCTTCCGATTTATCAACATAACGCAAGCAAAGGGCAAGTTGTTCTTTATGAGAGACATCACTAGACTAATCACTAAAATTGTATAGTGATCATCACCAATTTCATTAATGATTTGATCTCTAGTCTCCATTGCACAACATTGAATAATTTCTTTTTGTATGTCCAGGCTAGTCAATGTGCAATTACCGAGCATTCTTCAAAACAAACTTGTCCACCTCTTCATTATTTGTCGCAAGCCACTTCAAAAGCTCAATGAAGTTCCTCTGTTGCTAGACTCTTCACTTTCATCATGCCCACGGAATGCTAATCCTTCCGCAAAAGAAACCTCAAACATCTAAGTGAATAAGTCAACTGATCTTGTAGAGACGACGCTCCTCATTATCCACCTTCACAATTTTATCATCAATTGCTCCATGGGGAGTCATAAATAAATTATATCTTTCTTGAGCTGCGTTGTAGACCACTGCTACACCACCCACATGTAAATCAAGTGCATCATTTCTATTCCAATTTTTCCACCACCTTCAACAAATGCGGATGTCTTACTTCTCCCTTTCCAAACAAGTAGCACACAAAACAAAATGTCGCTTCCTTCTTGACATCAGATTCTATCCAAGGATATTTATAAAACCATATAGGATTGAACCGCCTGTCCCTATTTCCAATTTTCCTACTTTCAAATTCATGTGCATAAGGTTGGTATGGGCCTTTAATAATATATGATCGCCGAATCGCATCTTGATCATTGACGGATAATTTGCAATGGGTCAGTTTTTCTCCGGATCAAGTGGAAGCCTCATCGATATCATAAATTGGTTCCTTTTCGTGAACCGGAGGTGGTGGACTTGGAGGCATTGGAGTTGAAATTACATTCTCTTCGATTACTCTTTCTTGATCAAGTCCACCTTCTTGTTCTTCGCTTTGTTCTTCCGAACAAATGCAGACCACACCTTCTTGTTCTTCAATTTGGTCTTCGGAACAATTGCGAGCAGTACGTAGGAGATGGAGAAGATGCCTTCTTCTTTGCTTCATATTTCAAAAAGAGAGGCGATATCACCACTCCTCTTCATGTTTCAACAATTTCGCAAGAGAATTATATAATGAATCAAGATATCAAACCAATAATCCAATATCGCAAAGATCATATATTGAAATAAAAATTCAGAGTTGCACTTGCACAAAAAATCAGTTTAGCATTGCATACCCAATGGCTTGTGCAGATTGTCGATCGCAGATTAGTAGATCATCGAATCGATCATATATTGGAATCAAAGACACCGACAAGAAAAGAATAAACGAGAGTATGAGACAAGATGTACTTGTGAATAAAGGAGTATAGGGATACACGGTAGGTAGGGCGGCAGCAGCAGTTAATTAACGTTATCTAATCGGTTCGGACTTGGAGCCGCTTAGGATTGAGTACCCATCGCCTGTTGCTGTTTATGCGTTTGCCGTCGTGGTCTCGTGGAGATGCCGATGGAGTCCAATGGGTGGTGGCCGAATGGTGCTTGCCGGCGGCGATTCTGCGATATGCGTCGCATGTCGTCGACCTACCCCAAGACTTACGATTGCACGGCACACCACGGAAATACGGAAAGAATACGATTGAATCGAACAGGCGGCGGCAAATGTAAGGACGCGAGCGATTGAACGAGTGGTGACTCTACCTATGGGCCTTGGTTGGGCCGAGCGCAGGGTGGTCCGCGGCCCACAGGGACCACCCTGTAGCTCCGCCACTGAGGAGGACCAATAAGATTAACACAACAGAACACCGAATGATGTGCTTGGTTGGGTGAGGAGCGTACCGAAGAGGCAGCGGGACTCGGCGAAGAGCGGGCCAAACGTGAGCTCGAGCTCTCTCTTGTCGCTTTGCTCGCACGAGGAAGAGAAGGGAAGCAGGGAGAGGGAAAGGAAGTGAATGCGGACGCAAGGGGGCATCAGCTCGGTTAAGTAGGAGAGGAGGCACGCGAGTTGTTGCGCTTGGCGATGGGAGCACAATGGCGATGTCGCTCGCAACGACACGATGGGGGCATGTGAGTCGACGGGCGATGGGGGCAGTTGCATCGGAGTGGGTGTGGCTGGTGACAGGCCGACGCGAGCCACAATGTTGAGAAGGGACGCCGGGGTAAACGGAGTAGTTGAGTACGGAGGCTCGGCTGGGCGTGGCAGGAAGGACGGAGGTAGTCGTGCAGGCTGCGTTCTAGTGGGCCCAGACGGAAGGAATAGAGAGTGGGCCGCCCTAGGGGAAAAAATGAGGACAAGAAATAAAAGAAAAGAGAGAAAAGGAAATAGATGGGTTGGGCCAGCTAGAATTCGGCCCAAACTGAGTTTTGAGGTTTTTTTTATTCTCCTTTATGTTTTCTTTGTTCTTAATTTCAAATTTCAAATGAAATTTTGGTTTGATGATCTAAATTCAGATGTCATTTTAATTTGTTTTCGAATTCCATTGATTTAAATTAGGTTTATATTTTTATTAATTGAATTCTTAAAATTCCATTGATTTAAATTAGGTTTATATTTTTATTAATTGAATTCTTAAAATTCAAAACTCGACAATATTCCAAATAAAATCCAGGGAAATTCGAATGTCAACAAGATGCATTAAAAAGTTTTTAAAATTTTCACATTTTCAAACAATTTGAAATGCACTCAAATTTCGGGATGTCACATAAATACAAGTCATTTACGCTTGTCAATGAATTAGTATCGATATTTGTGAGTAAATGCGGGAAACACGACTCTCGAGATCACGTAAGACAGTGGCAAGGCATATCTTCTGTGAACCTCTGGTTTTCGACTTCCTACTTAAAGGTTCAAATGATAGATTAGTTTGATACCTCACGAATATTTTTTTGAACCTAGTTGAAGCATGGTATGAACTGACGTAGTGTCTCATGCGATGCAGGTTGTCTTCCTTTTTAGGGTGATTGTATGTACCCTAAAAGTTTGCCAGTAGCAAATCACAAAGATGGTGCCACGACTAGATCGACTCGGGTGGTTGGTTAAGCAGCCACGACCGAGCAAAGACTTCGAGCACGGTCGGAAGATAGTTGGCCATGACATGCTCACCTCCTCCTGTGGCTCGGATTGTAGTGGTGTAGATTTGGAGAAATTCATGGCGGTTCTGAATCCCATCGAACTTCTCCATATTTGCTGGTCGAAACTTGTTTGGCCAATGAACTGTTCAAAGGTCGGACGAAAACGTCCGACAACCAGTAATGGGATCATAATGCCTCCTTTCTGGAAAAGAAGGGTTAATATTACCAGGTGATCATACACGACGATACCAAGTGGTAAAAGGACCTAATTGGTCATAGATGGTAGTCCTACGAGGGTAATCCTCCCCGCGTTCCATCTGTTGACGCAAATTTCTCTAAGGGAATTGTGATTGTTGTAACACCCCAAATTTTAGAATCGGGATGTTAATATTAAATTTGGCAATCTAATAAATGTTTGACCGTGTTTTAAAAATTTTCCTGTGTTTAATAAAAGGTTGCTTTTAAAATCAAATCGAATTGTGTTAAAAAGTTGCATAAAAATAAAAACAATAATAATAATAATAAATATTATTATTAAATCAAATTGTTTGAAAGATTTCATTTAAATTAGATTGTAATTTTCTTATTTTGACATATATTTTTAAAAAAATCAAAATCATGACATGTTATTCATTCATATTGTTGCCCTCATCTCTAGTTCGATCGGCGGCAGATGAAACACCTGTGTGCCGTCCTTTCTCTCCCATTTTCTTCCCCTGCCAACTCCATCCAACATACAAAAACCATTTTCACAGTCTTTTCCCCATCTCTTACCCCAGCCGAACCGACACCCTCTCCCTGTCATTTCCTCTTCTTCCTCCGCCATTTCATTTCCCCCAACAGAACGTGCTCTGTTCTTCTCAAACAAGAACTCAACTCCATACACATTCTCTCCTCCCAATCACCACCAAAAACCACAAATCATACAAATCATGATATATCGTTGCGATCGTCATTGCGCGAGCAACCCATTCTTGTGATTCATTCCTGCATGCGAGTTCGTTTGGACGTTTCGAGAAATGGGAGAGGAAGAGGCAGTAGAAGCGGTCGTGGTGGCTCGTTGTGGCCACGAAGATGGTTTGGCAGTGCACAACATGGCAACGTTGAGGCTGGCACTGTGCATGCGTGAGGCAGTGCATGCATGCAACGGCTCGATGGACATGTATGCAACGACACATGCATGCATGCAGCTGGAACTGTGCATGCGGCGGTGCACGGTCGGCGTGGCGTGACACCAACAAGGAGGTGGCTTGGCGGGCATGCATGTAGTGCATGCATGCCGCGAGGCCAGCGTGGCAGCCGTGAGCGCGGCCGAGAGCAGCACTCAAGCCGACGGCAGCGTGGCCTTGGCGTGCATGCGACCGAGCCAAGCTCTGAAGTTGGCAGCGAGACATGCACGCACGCATGCAGTGGCATTGGCCAATGGCGCAGCGGCACGGCCGAGCATGAGGCTGGCATGGTGCATGCACATGACGGCTGAACCAAGGGCGAGTCGCATGTGCGTGCACGGGAACCCAGCGCTTGGTGGCAAGGCGGAGCCGAGAGGCACGGCGTAGCCTGCATGGCAGCAGCCCGGCGTAGCGTGGCGTGTCGAGGCTAGCGTCGCGTTAGCGGCTTGGTGCGGCAAAGCAAGCGAAGCAGCACGGGCGAAGGGTTCGGCCGAGCAGTCTGCCGCGGCGCGGCCAGCGACAAGCGCGCCTGATGGCGTGGCATGACTACAATGGCCCGAACCAGTGGAGCGGTAGCGGACCGTTGGACCCGGCAACCGAGGCGCGAAAGCCGAGCGCAACACCAGGCGTCAGTTTGCGTCGGCGGAGTGGGTTGGCAGTTGGCGCACGACGACGGTCTGGGCGTAAGGAGATGGCTGTAGCAGTCGGATCCAGTCGACTGGAGCGAGTAGAGAGATGGGAAGGAGTTCTAGAGAAGAAGAGGAAAATAAAGAGAGAAGAGATAAGGACGAAGAAGCTATCGGCTGGGAGAAAAGAAAAGGAAGGTAGCCGGCGGGAAGAAAAAGAAAAGAGGGAAAAGAAAGAGAAAGAAAAGGCAAGGAAAAAAAGAAAGAGAAAGAGAAAGAGAAAAGAAAGAGAGAGAAATAAAAGTGAAAAAGAAAAGCGAGAAAAAATGGGAGAATAGTTGAAAAGGTGCAGGCGCAAGTTCAACGTTGAAATCAACCGTTGCGGTCGAGAGGCTGAGCGGGACGCGGAACCGACGACGACTACAACGGACACAGACGTGAGGCCGAGCGGGATGCGGAACCAGCGACGACGATAGTAGACGCGGACGAGAGGCCGAGCGGGACGCGGAACCGGCGACGACTACGGCGGACGTGGACAAGTACCGCGTTTATTATAATTAGTGGTCTATGTTGCATAATTGTCATAAGCATGACATTTTCCTATTCATGCATGTTTAATTGTAAAAAAAATTGGTAGCTTGGACCGGTGTGACTCCTCGGTTAGGTCTTAATTGTGCGTAGGCGTGATCATGTGATGTTATATTAGTGGATGCGAATAATTAGATCGTTGTAGTGAAATATGTGTTGCCAATCAATGGATGTCAGATTAAATGTATTGTTGGATGGATTGATCATGTACGATTATTTTGGAGTCACATGGAAATTAGTGGTGGTCTTCAAATGATAAATTGATTGAAGGTTTTTCGTCACATTGGATTAGTGATTTTAGGATTTAGGATGAATAAGGATTTTATAATTTATTACTTGATAGATAGCTCATGTGATAGTATTGAATGAAATATGGAGGTTGAGTCAGATGATTTATTTAATCATGAGCAAATTGATCGGATGTCTTAAGTAATAGTTATGTAAGTCAAATATGCAAGAATTGGGAGAAGATAGCAATCGATTATTTGATTACGGACAATTATTTAGAGTGACATGTAATTAGTAGATAAGTCATATATGCCGAGTTGATAGAATTGTGCCCCCAATTGGATTAGTAGATAAATGATAAAGTACGGGAGGGGGTCCTCGGGCACTGTGAAGACAGAGAGTAGCGGACTATCCATATGGGTAACAATCCAAGAGGTGATTGGGTTGACCCCCTCCCACCACCCAATCCACCTTGGATTCAAACCAAAGAGGGGAAAATCATTTGTATTGTTTGGATACTCTTGGATTAGTTTGGATTGGCAAGGGGGTCCTCGGGCACTGCTTCACAGAGAGTCGTGAATTATAAAACCGCAATTCCGGCCACCCGGCTCTGCTGTACTTACACGAAAAAAAAATCATGGCTGCCATCTTTATCAACTCTGTAATGTAGCACAACGGACAGCGTGTATCTAATTCAATGCCCCTTCGGCTGATTTTTGTTCACGGAAGCAAACTGTTGTGTGCCATCATCGAAACGAACTTGTTCACTTTTGGGGCGTTTATCTCAAAGGACCAGACAGTGAAGTGAATGGACCATCCGATCATAACTCCTAACCTAACCCTCGTTTGATTTGAAGAATGGAATGGGTTGGTCTATAACTATATCATCCCTAGTAAGCATAAACTTAGTATAAAACGAGGGATGGTGTCATTCCACTAAATTTATGAGATGGTCTCATGATGGACCAATCCATCCTAGAATGGGTGACCCCTCAAACCAAAGACCCATTTGTGCTGGGCATTCAAGCTCCCAAATCTTCTTCCACTGGAAACCTCCTTCTGTTGTCGGATTATGAATATTGCTTGCTTCCCTGCCCTCTGCATAAGTTCTCCTCCAGATGGTCAACAAATACTTCTTTTTTTTAGGTGCTCAATTTCACGCCTCTGATAAAAAAAAAAGCCCAATAGGATTGGATCGGGTGGTTACACTTGCTATTTTGTCGACTGGCCAACCGGAGTACCGAGTACGTATCAACCATATGTACGTACGTGATTCGAGAATATTGCATGCCAGTGCTTGCACGTACAGTAACAACAGACCTACCAGTCTAGCACGCCTGGACATCAGTACATCTTTACATGTGTATGGGTGAAAAGTGCCAGAGCAGCATGACGATCAGCAGTGTTGTTATGTGCTGATCCATCTTGAGAAATAGTAAGAAACCAGAGCGTACTTTGAGCAGAAATTGCACAAAATTCCTGATCAATCCATGTTTGTGCTTGTGTTTTTTGTGAGGAGATCAATCCATGTGGTCATTCGATCGACAGGGTTGCAAAAATGTTAGGAAGTCAACAACACGAATATGATTGACACGATATAATGTGTGGCCATATAACACAGGAATTGACGCGAATTTAAGAAGATTATTACAAGGATAACTCATTAATTTCTTTTAGTCGTGCAGTTTGCTGTTTGCATTACACGACCATGACAAAACAAGCTCAACTGTGTTGCAAACATTGAGTATACATCACGAAGTTACAGATCTTGGATGCACCAACAGAGAAGAAACCTAAACCCTCTGAAGCGACGACATCAAGAAAGTCCTCTCGGCCATGGAGCTAGCGCAGCTCACTCGGCTCCGCAGCCTCAAGATGGGGTGCATCTTCTGCTGCTTCTGCCTCACCATCTCAGGGGCCTGGATCACCTGGATCTTGCGCTGCCGCTTGGCGTGCTCTGCTTCTTGGTACCCTTCGTGGAGCTTGCGCTTTGTAGCCGCCATCTTCTCGTCGGAACAAGACCCGATACTCTCGCCGCCGCCGATGCCAACAACAGAAGACACCTTCTTGGGCAGCGGCTGTGAAACCTTTGTTGACGCGTCCATGTTGGCCGTCTTGACACGAACGCTGCCAACAACTGGAGCCCTCTTCTTGGGTAGCAGCGGTTCTGAGATCTTTGCCGTCTTGGCACGATCGCTGCCGACGACGGCAGCCGCCTTCTTGGGCCTTGGCTCCAAGATCCTGGTATCGATCTCCTCCGGCTGCGGTATCTGGTCCAGCTTCTCCATGGCGGCTCTGACCCTGGCAAGTTCGTCCCCGACCGACGCCCTCCACCTGCGGACGATGGCGCTCGCGAGGCCGCGGACTCGCTCCGACTCGTGCTTCCTCAACGCGCCGACGACCTTGGCGAGGTTGGTGGACGCCAGCATCTTCGGCATCACGTCAACCAGCTGCAGCGTGACGAGCGACTCGGACATCACCTCGTCCAGCACCCGGCAGAGCTCCTCTGCCTGGCCGTCGTCCGTGGCGTCGCAGAGCATCTCGACGAGCTGGCCCCTGGCGCGGCGGAAGTCGTCGCGGGAGAGGTCCGGATCGGCAACCTCGATGGCGGCGTCGATGCAGGCGAAGGCGGCGAAGAAGGGCCTCCACCGGCGTAGCGGGCTTTGCGCGGCCATGGTGGCGTGTGCAGACTCTAGCCTGGCTAGGGAGCTGTGGATGGGAGAGATGGGGAGGGGGGATGAGAAACTTGGCATTCGCTGGCCTCCCCACGCGCCGGTGTGCGACTTATAGGGCGACGAGAATCTGAGTTCCAAACGGAGTAGTACTCCGCGTGCCGCAGTCCGACTACGTTGCGAATTCATGGAAAGGGAAGGCGGATTGCATGCGATGCAACAGAGCGAGCGAGAGAAGTAGAAATGCCGCGCCGGGGAAATAAATTCTGAGTTTTCTTTACCTTTATTTAGACCCTCGCTTGAGGTGGGACGGACGGGTATCTACTGAAAATCTTCTTATTTCGGCCGTGTGTGAGCTACTAATCATGGAATCAGGGCCTCCTTCCAACGTCGGAGTGGGCTGATTCCGATTCAGCCGTACCGCGTATGCATGGGTTGGCCGCGTGCACTCGGCTGGCCGTTGTTTGGAAATCAATCTGGGCCAGCCGATTGTCTGCGCACAAAGAGTCAGAGATATGGGCCTCACTGGGAGCCGTGCGCGTGAGAATAGGCCGCGTCGGTGCTCTGATGCGTCCGTGTACACACATACGGCTGGCATTCGGTTCGCGACAAAGAATTCGGCGACTTACCGAGAGGCCCGAGACCACTCGTGGAAACGGAGCGTATAACTTTCTTCCGACTGATCGATGAACGATTTACGAAGGAAGAAACGTGTATTCAGCACTATTTGTGTCAGTGGACTAGGATACATGATGCACGATATCTCTCTTTCTGTATCTATTCTGATTGCACCTACTACAAGAAAAACCAGACATAGAGGCACTTTTCTAAAGGTGTTTTTAATTTGTCTTTTAAATTAGGAGTTCTATGTCTAGAGGTGCAAATAGAACCGATAATCTATGTCTACCCGACCAACCGACCAAAAACTTACGGAGCGAATACGGAATGAAGAAATAGATATATGACAATATTCATGTCTGGCTCCGACTTCAAAATAAATACAAAATAGAATACATGGTGAATGAGATATCCGTCCACCTCTCCGATTGTCTACGAACTGAGACAAGTGTAAAGCTAACTCGCAGCACATTTCACCGTCGTGAGTCGGGCCGGGCCATGCGCTTTTATGAAGCGGGTGGCCTACGGCCTAAGATCTTTGGCACTGTTTTTTTCCTTTGCAATATCTCGTTTCCGTTCTACGAAACACCGTAAGGTCTTGTTTGGCAACAAGGGGAAATGATCCATGTGGGTAACAATCCAAGGGGTAATTGGGTTGACCCCCCTCCCACAACCCAATCCACTTTGGATTCAAACCAAGGTGGGAAAAATTATTTGTATTGTTTGGATACTCTTGGATTAGTTTGGATTAGCATGGACGATTCGAAATGTAAAATTACGAATTAAAAATGGAATCAGGATATTCGAAAAATAATAGAAAAATCTGGAAACACAATAAATAGAAAAAAAACTAGAAAAATCGCAAAAACAGAACAGAAAAAGTCCAAAAAATAGTCCAAAAATTCTAAAATAACAAGAAATTCCCAAAAAAACAATCCAAAAAATTCAAAAAATCACAAAATTCCATTAGCAAAAAAAATATGGAGAAATTATGATAATCCATGAAGAATAATATTAAATAGTCTAACGTAATCACATAGTAGTAACAAGTAACATCCATAAGCCAACCCCATCTAATATACTAAAGCCAAGAGTAACGAGATGGCATCTGCACAGCTCTTGCCTTTGCGATTGGGAGGGGTCTTTAATGGCGCTCTCTAAATCATGTCTTCGGTGCCTCCTCGTTTGGATCTCTCTCTGGGCATTTCTTTCCAACAGGATGTCTGGCATCACTTTGTTCCACGGTACACTCGATTTCTCGTTCCTTGGCTTTCCATTTGGTTGTTTCTTTTGCTCGGGCTTCCTTCCGTCTTTCAAAAGAATCGGTTAGTTTAGTTCTCTATGCTTGTTTGGGAGGTTCAGCTTTGGATTTCAAGGTCTCCCTTCTGCAGAATGCCTCTTTTAGGTTCTTTGTCTGTTCTAAAGTGGTGGGTTTCTTGGTTTAATTATGCTCTTCAAATGGTGGACACTGCGTTTTTCTGTGCCTTTTTCAACCTTTGGGGAAATGGTGGCCCAAATTGGATTAGAGAATTTAACCTTTGGGAGTCTGAATGTGTGGCAGAATGGACTGTAGTGTCTCGATCAAAGTTCAAGCGTAAATATTCTAGTTCTGATATTTTGGGACTCCATCTTCGGTGCGTTCGTCTCGTAAGAGCTTTGTGGAGGCAGTTAAACAACATTCTAATCCCAATTTGATCCCTTTTCACTTGGTCTTCAATCGGATTAAACAAGATTTGTTATCTCCTATTTGTCAAACCTCTAGTGCTAATCCTGCAAGTTTTGCTGTTGTTGATCGCCTTGATTGCTCTTCCCGGATTGGTGGCTCCAGGATTCAAATTTCAAATTCTCATAACCATGATTTTCGGCCTGAGATTACTTGCTTTAAGTGCCTTTCAGTGGGCCACTTTGCACATTTTTGTTCCAACGATTTTCATTGTCGCTTGTGTTTCGGTTATGGTCATATCCAGAGGTTCTGTTTGGTGCGTAAATTTAGGAGGAAAATTTATCGCCCTATCTCTAAGATTGTGCAGGTGCAATCAGATTTTGGCCCACAAAAGCCCAATCTAGTGGAGGTTCCAGATATTTCAAAGTGTTTGCCTCGAGCAGAGTTCGTCTTGGGTTCGGTTTCTGGAGTCCTTTCGTCTTCCCTCAAAAGCTCCCCTCTTTGTCTTCCCTTGTCTCCCAATCTCTTGGGCTCTCTTTTGCCTGTGCCAATGCCTAACTTCGAGGTTGATCCTTCGGTGTTCCTCCCCTGTGGCTTCAAGGTGGGGAATACTCTTTTCCCAGACAGTTATCCTAAGAGTCTGCGTTCCCATCTTGGAACGGAGCGGACTCGAACCAATGAGGATGTGGGAATTGCGGTGCTTGTTCCGGCAGTAGCGACCTGGGATTTTGCTCAAGTGGCTGAGGCAATTCATCACTACCTGGTTCACCAGTTTCGGGTTCGTGTCTCTAAGATCGTTGCTTGTATTATTGGCACTGCTTTTGTTACTTTTAGTAGTTGCTTTGAGAGAGATGCTGCTATTTCTCAAGGACCACATTCTTTCGAGCCCTACTCCCTGAGTTTTCTCAAGCATGATAAAGGTATCAATCTACGTTTTGCTCTTCTAGATGTTGGCTTATGTTAGTGGCTTTCCCGTTAGATTGTTATAATGTGGTTGTGATAGGTCATGTGGTGGCTTTCGAGCCCTACTCCTTGAGTTTTCTCAAGCATGATTCACTGGCATGAGTCCTCCAATAAGGCTAGAATTCTGATTAAAGTCCTGGTTCCTTCGTGTAATACCTTGTTGGAGTAAATAGTTAAACAAGGAATAGAATGTGATTAAAAAGAAAAGATTTGGTGAAAAGATGAGGTAGTGAGCCAGCTTGGGCCTCCGTTGCCCATAAACAAAGAGAGATGTTCCTCCCCTTTTCCTCCACATAGCCCGCCGCCCCCCTACACCACAACCTCTATCCTCTTCTTATCCTGGCAAGCGGGCTCTCGGCGAGGACTTCTCCCAGGGCCGGAGCCGCCAAGCTCACGCTCCCCTTCGAGTCCTCCTCCAATATCACCCGCCCCGCCGCCTCTCCCACGGGGGACTTCCTCCTCGCCGCGGACGGCGCCGGCCGCGTGCTCTCCTCCGCCGCTGCGCCGCCCTCCACCGCGTCTCCTTCAAGGGCAGCCACCACCCGCCTCTCCTCCTCGGCATTTTCTCCCCAAGGGATCGCCTTGATTCAAGTCATTGGTGTGGTTCCCGTCTTGCGTGGTACGCGACCGCGAGCACTGCTTTCTTCGCCCGATGATGCTCTTTGCCGCCGATGGTCTCCATGGCCTCCAAAGACGGTCGGTGCTGGCCAGCCGACGCCGCTGTGCCCTCGTCCCCACGCACCCCTGGCTCGGCTCGGCCTCCATGGCGCCGCTGCCTCTCGGCTCCAATTGCTGGTGCGCCGCTGCCGCCTTGATGCGGGGTTGAGAACGCCCAATTCTCCTCTAGGTTGCACTGTATGTCAAACCCTAGGAAGAACAAGCGTATAGCTCTCTCTCAAAATAATAGATTCATATTCGTGGTAGTCTTACATGGGGTACACCCCGTGGCTTTATAGCCAACCAAAACTCCAGACATATGGCTAGGGCTTCAAGATATTTTGGATCGACCAAAAGAAATCGAACCGACTCTAACTCGTCACCTAATCAACAGGACCAAGTCTCCTCCTCATGTAGTCATGTGCATGCATGTGTGGCTATGGACTTGACCGAAGCCTCCCAAAATCAAGCCCAAGATGGATGGTCCTCCTCTCAGAGTCGTGATTGCAAGCAGCCAAGACATGGTTGGACATTGTATTATTGCACCATGTGCCACGTTGCATGCATTCTTAATTGCACCATGTGCCCACATTGCATGCATCCTTATTAAAAGAATAAGACTTGGCTGGAGATTGTAATTGCACCATGTCAATCAATAATCCTATCGAGACTTGCATTTGTGAGACTATTAGCAGCAGCATAGGTATATATTAGCAGCAGCATCTTCTCTTCTCTAGCCTGATATAGTCTTCCATGCTTCTATACCTATAAAACTGCACGCACACAATATAAAACTATTAGGCAGTAACATAAATTCATTAGAATCAAGATTAAAATTAATTAAGAGCGAGTTCACCTGGTTAATTAATTTAGCCCTTGCTCGTGTAATCGGTCCAATCGGGATGTCCTTATCATCCTTCCCCTCTTGAAAAGGAGTCGTCATCGACTCTGATTGTTTGGGTGCACAAGATGAATCCGATTGCTCCTTCCGCGGTTGAACTCCGAATATAAGCAATGATATATGTATTCCTTCAGGGCCTTTGAAGCGCATCTTCACTTTAGGTTTGTACAGATCATATATACGACTGCATATAATTATAAAAAATAGTAGTACCTCTGTGTCTCTAAGTATGATAATTAAAGACCGAATTAAATTAGAGTTCACCTGGTAGTATTTAATGCGGCTCAATAATTCTTTCCAGTCAAACAATATATTTAACTGAAAAGTACTAAGTGTATCTGTATCTGTATCATCCTCCCCTTCTTTAAGAAAAGCCGTCCTCGGCTTTTGATAACCTGAAAATGTGCTTAACAAAGAAAACAACGTGTATGCATGGTATATCTATTCATTGTCAATTGTTATAGTGTTCCCCTTCTTTTGCACAATGTATTCAGCACAATAACCATAAGATGTATACAATGTATTTATTGAACTATTCACATCAAATTGTTCTAGTATGGATGAGAAAATTTTTAGTATCCTCCATGCTTCAGCTGCGCTACTTTGATTTCTTATATGTGTAAGAGGCGAACAAGTATGCAACATATTTTGTTCTAAACCGTAAGCACTATCATTTAAACTCATCTCATAAATATCATGCCATTGTACAAAAGTTGGTATGTCCACAATATGTAATTTCAATTTAGCACGCTTATCACGGGTAATGCATATTCGATAAACATGAAACTTGTTGTCTACACCATAATCTCCAATCAAATTAAATTTATAAGTGGAGGTGTAGGTACTAGCTAGTGATTTTGAGCATGCAATTTCGGACACTCTCTCAATTACACTAGATAGCTCTATGGGTTCATCGAACATGATATAGCATAAAGAATCATCAGGGTATATTCTAGTAAGAACTTCATCATGAGTAATCAATTCCACATTACGTAAATTAAGCTTATTAGATTCAGCATGTGGAATATTCAAAGGAACACTAGAGTTCTCACTCTTACTTACCTTTTCTTGATGAATATTCAATTCAACACCATTATTGTTACCTTTAACGCCCTTCTCAGTTATTGTAGGTGTTGTAGGTATCAAATCTTCGTGATGAAACCACGGGGTAGCAAGCGCTCCATCCCCAACCATGGTTATCTCCTCATATTTTATTTCCAACAGTGCCGGTTGTTGAAACTTCAACTCCTCTTCTTTAATATCAACCTGCACAATGTGAGAAACAACACTAGAAGCAGACAGTAAATTATTAATTTCAGCAATAACCTCACTTTTAGTTTTATCTACTTCACTCATTTCTTTTGGTGTATCCCTCACACTCTCAAATTGGATGCTCTCATCCTCACATATGGTGGAATCACACAGCTCATAATTTTCAACACTCTCACTCAATTTGGCTATGTGGCTCTCATCCTCACATGGGTTTTGAAGCATCTTATCTTCCATTAATCGTGGGCCAGCAATGGCGCAATTGCCATCAACCACGATCTCCTCATGTACCGCGAGTTGTGACAGGGCAGCACTACTCGTCTCCTTGACCGAAGAAGAATCCCCATGCTTGACCATCTTCTCAAGTGGCGCACCAGTGGATGAATGAGAACTAAAGAGTCGGCGCAGATTTAATTGATGGACATGCATGCCTTTAAGTCTCTTTTCCACCTTCATAGCATATTTCACAAGATCTTGCAGACTACGAAAATATTTATCGTGAAGTACATCAACGATCTGAAAATTCAAGCCTGCTTTGAAGTATTTCTTTTCTTGAGATGCACTAGTAATATTGGCACGGCGCATTGCATGACTCAGCTCAACATAGTAATCTTGGACAACTCTGCATCCTTGTGCAATGCTCTCCACATGGCGTAGTAGCTCCCACTCATAATAGGATGGAACAAATTCTCTTCTCATGACCCCTTTTAATTTGACCCAAGATGTAATGAGTCATTTCCCACTTAGTTGTCGCCACCAACTAGAGGCATAGTCCTCAAAAAACAAAGTGGCCACTCTCACTTCCTCGACTTCTGATTCGAACTTCTGGGATTCAAGCTCAAACTCCATGTCTTGTACCCACTCAAGATACTCTTCTGGATCATTACTACCATAGAAGGGAATATATGTATAGTCGCGATCTGCCATGGTTAGTAGCAAAGCAAAGAAAAACTATATATGTGGATGTGGGAGTTTTTATTTGTGAAAATCACTCAACCTCACATTCTCTTACCAACCGAAGTTCTTATGCGTCCTGGATGGAATTGAAGAGCTGCACGCACTTTGGTGACGGTAGATAACACAAGGTGATAGATTAAGCGAATTCAATTGCACAAGCACTGCTAAACAATGGTTGATTTGTAGAGCTTGGAGGGATATATGTAGCAAGGAGTAATAGATATGTAACTCAGTTAATGCAAAATCAAATAATAATCCAAAAGTTAACAATGTCCTAAGTTGCTGTCATGGATATAGGATAAAGGCTAGCAAAATAGGAGGTGTAGCAAAGTGGATATAAGCACCATACAATAATTGAGTATCCAAAGGTGCACAATACAGCACCAAGAAACTATACTGAAATCTGAATTTATTTTCTCTCTGTTTTTTTTTTCTTCTGTTTTTTTTACTCTTTTTTTTCTCTCTTTTTTTTGTCACTGTCTTTTTTTTTTGTTACTCTCGGTACTACAAGACCACACGTAAGAACTAATTTAGAGGGATGCACCAAGAGACAAGAATTCCTTGGAACCTGTGTAGCACTATTTCTGAATTTTGATGCTCTCAGGTGCTGACACTAGAATCTAAGCAGTTGATGTTTCAGTAGCTCTTTCTATATCTCTTCTCTGTGATGGGTGCACGCAAAGTTGGTTGGGTGCGTTCAATGCATCGTGCGCCGAACAGAAAGAAGGCCCACATAGGATACAACGACGCACATGTTTCGACTCGGATTAGGAAGGCTCCGTGTTCCACACAGCGACCGAGTCAGGGTCTAAAGGGAAATTGTGGATGGTGTGGAGAACGATATGGTGTGGCTAGGGTTTGATACTTAGATGGCGGCGGAAAACTGGCAGTGGCGACGATGGATTCTCGGTGGTGGAACAGATATGATAGCACGGGACGCAATATGGGTGGCAGCGGAAAAAATCAAAGCAGCAGTGGATTTTTTTTTGAACTAGATGCAAACACGGATGGAAACAGAGGTAGTCTGATGGACAAGGACCAGATGCGACGGAAACAAAAATTGACAGCAACTAATGACAAAATTAACACACGGCTTAAAACTTGATAATGCAAAACTAAGAACAAATCTAAGCACAAAGGTCTAGGTATATGATGGTATTTTTGTGAGGCAATTTTCTGGATTATAGGACCGAAAATAAATATGAAGTAGCTAGGGTAAATAATCCTACCGTGTCAACCACGCTCTGATACCAAGATGATGCGGGGGAAGATGCCCGATCTTCACGACGTAGGATCGATGATAACTTGGATTCGTGCAACCTGACGAACCGATGGCGCCAACCACTGTCAAAACAGCAACCTGCGATAAAAGAATTCGCCCAACCACACGCTCGTGATCCCGTCTACCTGACCACACAAAGCAGATGTGTTGTTGCTCCTGCAAAACACAAGGAATCACAAGAACAACGGGGTTGAAAACGCCCAATTCCCCTCTAGGTTGCACTGTGTGTCAAACCCTAGGAAGAACAAGCGTATAGCTCTCTCTCAAAATAATAAATTCATATTCGTAGTAGTCTTACATGGGGTACACCCCGTGGCTTTATAGCCAACCAAAACTCCGTACATATGGCTAGGGCCGGCGCATATTTTGGATCGACCAAAAGAAACTGAACCGGACTCTAACTCTGTCACCTAATCAACAGGACCGAAGTCTCCTCCTCATGTAGTCATGTGCATGCATGTGTGGCTATGGACTTGACCGAAGCCTCCCAAAATCAAGCCCAAGATGGATGGTCCTCCTCTGTAGTCGTATTGCAAACAGCCAAGACATGGTTGGACATTGTATTATTGCACCATGTGCCACGTTGCATGCATTCTTAATTGCACCATGTGCCCACGTCGCATGCATCCTTATTAAAAGAATAAGACTTGGCTGGACATTGTAATTGCACCATGTCAATCAATAATCCTACCGAGACTTGCATTTGTGAGACTATTAGCAGCAGCATAGGTATATATTAGCAGCAGCATCTTCTCTTCTCTAGCCTGATACAGTCTTCCATGCTTCTATACGTATAAAACTGCACGCACACAATATAAAACTATTAGGCGGTAACATAAATTCATTAGAATCAAGATTAAAATTAATTAAGAGTGAGTTCACCTGGTTAATTAATTTAGCCTTTGCTCGTGTAATCGGTCCAATCGGGATGTCCTTATCACGCCTGCTCCCTACTAGCTCGGCCGGCCTACGGCCACCTCGCTCGCGCGCCGGCTTGGCCCGGTTCTAGGCCGCCGGTCTTGTGCTCCCCCCCCCCTGATGAATCTCCCCACTTGCTGTGGTTGAGGTTTTGTGCATGGATTTGGTTCCCCTTCCCAGTATACTCCCCCTTTCTTATTTGCTTTGGTTTTGAATGCTTGAGCTAGATTATTTGCTAATGTATGGATGGTTGATGCTCAGTTGGGGCGGCCACTGCGTGCGCGAGGCTTGGGAGGTTGAGATCCGGGAAGGAGGTGCATTGCACATTCTTGCGCTGTTTTGAGGAGGATAACTTGTTGTTTTGAACTGCATTGGTTGATTTGTATGGCAAGTGTTGGAGGGTGGAGACTGCAAGGAAGGTTTTTGATCAGCTAAAGATGAGGAATATTGTTTGCTGGAATGCAATGATCATCGGGCATTGTGTGTATGGCAAACCTGGTGATGGGATTGTATTGTTCCATGAGATGATTGGGCAAGGGAATGGCTCAGATGACCAATGGGTACTGCTACCAGATGAAGTCACTTTCGTTGGTGTCCTCTGCCCGTGCACCCGGCTTGGTTTGGCTGCGGTTGCGACCACTTCTGAATGGGTTTCCTAATTTCCCCTCTTCTTCCTTTGGTTAGCTTATTTACAAGTTTTGTTGTTGCATGGTTGATGCCTGAACTTGGTGAAGTGGATGAGGTGGGCTGCCGTGATCGTGGTGGCGCTGTCACATGAGGTGGTGGTGAACCCCGGTGCTAGAGCGTTCCGCCATTTGTCTTCTGTCTCATGGTTGAGGCAAGTGCAATGAGCAATATTGAATTGTTATATTTCATACTCGTTGATTGCCATGGTATTGTTATGATGGTTTATGTTTGATAATGTTGATGAACATTACATGTTCATGACGAGTTGATATTGTAGTAATAATGAGTTTCTTTATTTCATAATTGATGAATGCCATGATTTAATGATGAAGCTTTATGTTTGATAATGTTGAAGGAAATTACTTTTCATAATGAGTTGATATTGTGATTTCAATTTTTGCATCATGACATTTATTTTTGAACCTTGGACTACGTGGTAGTCAATGGTTGTTTCCTTGAGGTCCCTGTCATGCATCGGATGGGCATTAGGTCCCCATCATGCATTGGACGGGCTTGGGTCCCCACACTCATGGAGTGTGGGCTTGAGGTCCATGTGCCTGAGGGCACATGCTTGAGTATACATCGACGGATGTATTACTCCGCATTACCGGTAATTGCAAAGAAGTTGAAGAAAGTGCATTCATGACATGCTCATTGTATTTCTGCATAAGAGATGGATTTGTGGTACATAAGGCTGTTGTTCATGATGGGATTGTTTATTCCCTTTGACTACTTATGATGCTATCGTAAGAGGTGGATTTGTCGTATATAATATGGTTGTTCATGATGGGATTGTTTATCCCTTTGGCTGATTATGATACTATGTTATTTATTGCTATTGCACTTTGCTGAGTCGTGGACTCACACTCACTGTGTTGTGCTTTCTAGGTACCTCTCGAGACAGCGACATGCATGGGAAGGGGTAGACATGGTGTACGTCACATAAACATAAACCACGATGAATAAACTAGTCCAATTATCCACAATTCAGATTCTTGATAATTACGTTAGATTCAGTTTTGTGACCACCCTTCGTGGTGGATGTTTTGATTGTGATCATGAATGATCCAGTTATGTTCGTAATTTCTCGTTGTTTAAGTTCATTTAATTCCTTTCGATGGATTATAAGGGTTGATTTGATTATTCTATCATCCTCATTGAATTGCGGATCATTGATGCTCTAGATGTAGCTATTTGATAATTAACTGCTTGAGCATAGTAATGTTGGAATGCTTTTGATTAGTTGATAAAGAGAAGGTTTCTTGAATTGATTTATGTTCAATTGATAGATGGTATGCTTCTATTAAGTGATTATAGGTTGTGCTAGCGTTGAATATTAGCCTTATGTCATTCATAAATGAATGTTTGGTTGATGGTTTATTAAGATGTTGAAATTAATTGGTTCAGTAGAGTAGTTGGTAGCATCCTGGACTCTATGTTGGGCTGGGGTGTTACACATGGATCACTCCTTCACTTCGCATTCCTCACTTTCAAATTTGAAGAACTTGTCATTACCTTTCATTTGATAATTATTGGATTGTATTAAATAGATGTTGAGGGTTGATATTATCATTCCTCATGTTATGGTTGAATTAGTAATGGGTTAATGATCTTCGTATAGACTTTTGATGGGGTTATCATAATTGATTCAATATGTTTGGATGGTTGAGATGGATTTGTTGACGAATTCTGATTCAATTCTTATATTCATCCTCTTAGATATTGATCTTTTTTTGCTATTATTTGAAAGATGGTTGAAATTATTCCGTATTGTTGTTGTATGTTAGTCTTTTAGGTAATATCTTGGCTTCCGCATAGCCAGGGTGTTACACTTCGTCTGATGTGGTGCCTGAAAGTCTTTTAGTGATTGTGGGGGATGAGCCGGGAGCTAGAGAATGGGATATCACGTGCTTCATTCTACAAGAAGACTCAGTGTTGTAGCCTCCTGATGAAGATCTTGTTCCTCCATTTGGGGTGGCAGCTCATCCTCTACCCGCTCCCCTCCCCGAGTGGTTAGGGCTCTCCTTTCCGGTTCGTCAGTAGGCTTCGATGGCTCAATCCAATGATCTGGGTGGAGGCATACCAGATGGTGTGCCGGTTGCTGCTGAGTCTGTTTTGGATTGAGAATGTTGATGTTGGTCATGTACTTGATGAGCATTCCTTGGAAGACCAAGCCCTATTGGCTGAGAATGTTGTTGTTGTTGGTCCTGTAGTTGTTGAGCATTCCTTGGAGGATTTGTCTACTGTCACTGATTTTGGGATTATAGATGATCAGGTGCTGAGTCCTGTAGTTAGCTTGGAAGAGTTGCTTGTGGAAGAACCAGATCCTGAACTCTCTCTTTGTCAACCTCAATATGGTGAATTCCAACTTTTCTTTAATTGCCTTACCATGTTCCCGGAGCTATTAGCGCTTTTGGATCCAGCACATGTTTCTGTTCTTACTTTTCACTCGCATTCGGTGACGGTTGCAGGTCTTTGTCAGAAGCAGTTTTTTGTTTCGGTGGTTACTCAGTCTAGAGTTTCAAATGTTGTTTGTTCTTTACAAGAGATGATGTTGTGGAAATATCGGGACCTGTTCAGTCCGCTTTGAAGAGAAGGCGCAGAAAGTATCTTGTCCCCATTGACACTACTCTACTTTGGCGCATCTCCACGCTTCATGCTGACAAGAAAGATTTCAAAGACAAGGCTAGTGTTGTGCCTCTTTTTGAAGGTCGTCGCAGTGCCAAGTGCAAGACTGCTCCTCCCTACTTGACTATTGACCTTGCTAAGAGTATTAGGGTGGATTTCTGCCAGACTCCTAGTGAGCTGTCTGTTGAGTCTCTGTTAGAGTCAAATGATGAATAGTTATTTTGCTATGTCTGTCGTCCACGTTTGTTTCATCTGGGCCACTGTTTGGTCCCTTGCTGAGGGGTATCTAGAACTCCCTTTTTTTTGGTGTGTAATTTTGTCTCTATCTAGGGGCAATTCAACTCTACTATGTTTGGTTTAAGTCGTGCTGCTCAATCCTTTGACTTTTTTCCCCTCTAAGCTTGCTTCTCTTTGGAATGGGGTCTTGCTATTAGTCTGCTTAGGGCGGCTTGTACGGTGTTGCTTTCTCCTATTTCTCTCATGAATTCATCAAGGAATTGGAATGTTCTTTCGTGGAATGTCAAAGGAATTAATTCCCCGGACAAGTGGACCAACATTAGGGCTAAGATTAACGAGAGCTCTTGCCCTGTTTTTTGCTTCCAAGAAACCAAGCGGGATGTTTTTGACAGTCATTTCCTTCAAAATTTTGCTTATAAGCATTTTAACAAATTCTGCTTTGTCCCTGTGATTGGCTCTTCTGGTGGCCTCCTTACGGCCTAGAATTGTTCCCTGTTTGATGGCTCTTTGGTCCATCTTAGAGTTCACGTCCTGGCTTCTCAGTTTGGATTCATCAAGTTTTGAGCTCTGGAAGTTAGTAGGAGATTTTAATTTGCTTCGATGTCCGGAAAACAGGAACAAGCCGGGTGGTAATGCTAATGATATGCTCTGGTTTAATGAGGTTATTCATCATTTGGGCTTGGTCGAAATATCTCTTAAGGGTAGATCTTTCACTTGGAGTAACATGCAGGAAGATGCTCTTCTCCAAAAGTTAGATTGGGTTTTCACGTCTGCGGCTTGGTCTTTTACTTTTCTGAATACTTTGGCTATTCCATTGACTCGGTTCACCTAAGATCATATACCATGTTTGGTTCAAATTGCTTTCTCCATTCCAAGAGCTTCAATTTTTCATTTTGAACATTACTGGGTTGAATTTGATACCTTTCTCCCCACTGTTTCTTCTCTCCGGAATTTGTCTTCTCGGTATCTCAATGCGGCTCAGATTATCTCTCACAAGCTCAAGGTTTTAGGAACAGGCTTAAAACTTTGGAGTAAACGTCTCTCTCATCTGAATCAGATCATCAGTAATCCCAGCTAGGTCCTAGCTCTATTGGACGGTCTGGAGGATCAATGTCCTTTATGTCTGGTGGAAAGGAATTTTCGGAGCATTCTAAAGATTCATTTATTGAAGTTGTTAGAAGCTAAAAGGATTTACTGGAAGCAAAGAGCTAACATCAGATGGGTGAAGTTTGGGGACGAAAATTCAAAGTACTTCCAGTCTGTTGCTTCTTCAACTTTTAGGTGAAATTACATTGCTCACTTATACCTTGAAGATGCATCTTGTTTCTCTGATCATGCTCAAAAAGCGACAGTGCTTTGGAATTCTTTTAAAGCAAGTTTGGGAGTTTCTGAGAATAATATCATGCATTTTGACCGGGCTTCTTTGGTTTCTCATGTTAATCTAGCTATCCTGGTCAATTTAGACATGCCGTTTTCAAAAGAAGAAATCAATATGGTAGTTAATGATTTGGATCCTGATCATGCTCCCAGTCCTGATGGTTTCAATGGCTTCTTCATGAAGAAATGCTGAAACTTAATTGCTAATGATTTTTATCCATTGTGTAATGATTTCTGTGAGAACAAGCGGAATATCCAAAGTATTAATTCCTCTTTTATTACTTTGATTCTGAAGAAGCTGAATCCTGAAATTGTCAATGACTTCAGGCATATATCTCTTCTAAATAGCTCGCTTAAGCTATTAACGAAGTTGGTTGCCAATAGACTGCAGTCAGTCATTATTCAAGTGATTCATACTAATCGATAGGGTTTTCTTAAGGGGAGAACTATTCAAGACTGTCTAGCTTGGACCTTTCAATACATCCATCTTTGTCATCAATCAAAATGAGAGATTGTCATTATCAAGCTAGATTTTGAGGAAGCTTTTGATAAGGTCGAACATCATGTGATCCTTGCTATGTTCAAATACATGGGCTTTAGTGATAAATGGCAATAGTGGATTTGTCATATTCTGTGTTCTGGTACTTCTTCGGTTTTATTAAATGGAGTTCCGGGAAAGGTTTTTCACCACAAACGTGGAGTGTGGCAGGGGATCCCCTCTCACCACTTTTGTTTGTTCTAGCGGCTGATCTTCTTAGTCAATCATCAACGAATCTTTTTTAAGGGGATGAATCTCTTGTCCTTTGCACTCGGATTTCTCACAGGATTTTCCCATTGTCCAATACGCCGATGATACACTTCTCTTTATGCCAGCAGATGCACCTCAACTCTTTTGTCTCAAAGGTTTACTACGTTCTTTTGCTGATTCTATGGGGTTAAAAGTTAACTTTCATAAGTCTTCGCTAGTCCCGATTAATGTGGATGCGACGAAAATGCTTCATTTGGCTAACACTTTTGGGTGTCAGATTGGGTCAGTTACTTTCACCTACTTTGGGTTGCCTTTGGGGTCATCGAAGCCTAAGTTTGAGAGCTTCCTGCTACTGCTAGATAGAATTAGTAGATGGTTATCGGGTTTGTCTGCTTTTCTGTCTTATGGTGGCCGTCTGGTGTTGGTCAATTCGGTTTTCTCCTCACAAGCAATCTATCATATGGCCTCTTTGAAGCTTCCCGTTAAGGTTTTAACTCAAATTGTTCGCCTAAGAATGCATGCTTTTGTGGCATGGTTTAGATATTAACAGGAGAGGTGGTTATTTAGTGGCTTAGAATCAAGTTTGTTGTCCTAAAAAGCAAGGTGGGCTTGGAATTTTGAATCTTTGGGTACAAAATAAGGCCATGTTGATGAAGCATCTACATAAGTTCCTTAAAAAAGTAGATATTCCTTGGGTTAAGTTAACTTGGCAGGCATTCTATCTGAACCGTTTAGCTCCAAGTTCAAGCAGAATGTGTGGTTCTTTTTGGTGGAAGGATATTCAACACTTATTGGATGATTTCAAAGGTTTTTCTCGCTGTTCAATTTTCAATGGCAAATACTGTCTTTTCTGGAAGGATATGTGGAATGTTGGATACCCATTATCTAATTGGCCTCATCTTTTCTCTTTTGCCAAGAATCAAGATGATTTAGTTGCACATTTCTTGGACGGGGTAGATGTGCTGCTCCACTTCCATCAAACTCTCTCTCCGACTGCCTTTTTGCAACTCCAGCCCCTCGTCGATTTGGTCAGCTCTTTTGTTCCACTCCAAGATCAACCTGATGAGTGGTATTACATTTGGGGTTCCTCTGTTTTTACTCCCAAACAGGCTTATGTTCATCTTATGGGCCAGACATCCACTCCACTTCCTTTTATTTGGCTTTGGAAATCTTATTCTTTGAGCAAACAGAAGTTTTTTTTCTGGTTACTCTTGAAGGACAGGTTAAACACTGAGGATCTACTCCATCGCAAGAAGTTTCAGATTGAGAGTTATGAGTGTGTGCTTTGCTCTGGCCGATATACTGAAACATTGAAGCATCTTTTTTTTTTGCTGTTCTTTTCAGTCAATGGTGTTGGAAATTTCTTGGGTTCGATTGGGATTTGTCCCTTCCAGTCACTGATCTCATTCAAGCAAGCAAGCTTAGATTTCAGTTAATTTGTTTCAAGGAGATAGTTATTATTACATGCTGGAGTATTTGGATTCATCGGAATAATGTTATCTTCAACATGGGGGTTGTATCGTTGTCACCTTGGAAAAGAGAGTTTAGAGAAGCTTTTGCTCTGGTTATCCATCGGGTCAAACCTTCTCTTAGGGAGTTTTTTGTTGCTTTGTTGAGAGATTTTGGTTAAGTATAGCTTGTTCCCTTTTGTAAATTCTATCTTCTCTTGTACATACTTTTTGTTTATATATATATATATATATATATATATATATATATATATATATATATATATATATACACACACACTGAGGGGTGTATCCTCCTGCTTTTCAATCAAAAAATGATTACTAGTTGATCGCAGAGGTAAATATGTGATTGGATTAGTAGATGTCATACACGACTAGTCCAGTGATATGGATATAAGTTGATCGATTAGTGAGCTATTAAATTTTGGATGTGTAATTAAATTGTAAAGCTTATTAGGTGTCAGTTAGTCAAATAAACCTCGGTCGGTGGAAATTTTGATGTATGCGATTATGATTTGCCGAGGTGAGACTAGTAGAGTTAGATAGGTAGTATTGGCTTAAATGGTCTAGTGGAGGATAATTGATGGATTTAGTTACATACATATGCTCATAACTTGGTGGATTTCGTACAATTACCGGATGGATTGTATGGGTGGAAGATCGTGAGTCTGGGCATTAGTTGTTGGATTGACTACTTTGATTATGACTTAGTGAATGTTAGTGCGGGATTTGGATCAAGATATGATAATATGATCGGAGAGTGTTATGCATGTGATTGGATTCAACAGCGGAGAATTGGTTAAGTGAATTATTATGAGGGGACTAGATGCATGAGGTTGTGCATTGTGAGTAACCCTAATTGATGATAGTAGAGTAACACATGCAAAATGATTTGGATCAAATAAGATGATTTATCATAGGTTACTAAGTCTGGGGAATATCATGAGCTAGGGAGAAGGTTAGGAGTTAGTTTCGGATGTTCGAAACTGTAACACTCTGGCCCAAAATCCACTCAATGCTCAATTTCGTGAGGCGGACTCACAAGACACATAGCACCCCACTTACACTTTCGTCCTCGCCGTGTAAAAGGGTTAACCGGAGGTGCTATGTTTGGACCCAACAGCATTATATACTAGTACAACTCACTTTAGACAAGCAATGTGCGACTAATCCCACCACACAACTCCTCATGGGCCACATGGGCCGATACGAGTAGGCCGAGGTATTACATTCACCCTCTTAAGGGCCGACGCTCGCAAAGACACCGCATACGCTGCAAATGCCTGTAACCACCCCTCGGTACACGCCCCAGTGCGCCCAAAGGTTGGCACATATGCCATGCCGTGTGTCCACTCCGACCACACGCACCATGCGCCATATGCCCGCTTCGCCTTGCGCCTGCGGCAAATAAGGTTGATGCTCGATACCATCTGTAACACCACGCCCAAAATCCACTCAATGCCCAGCCACCGGGCGGACTCACAAGACACATAGCACCCCACTTACACTTTCGCCCTCGCCCGTGTAAAGGGTTAACCCGGAGGTGCTATGTTTGGACCCAACAGCATTATATACTAGTACAACTCACTTTAGACAAGCAATGTGCGACTAATCCCACCACACAACTCCTCATGGGCCACATGGGCCGCGATACGAGTAGGCCGAGGTATTACATTCTCTGTCGGGACCCAAAAATATAATTCGACCCTCTGTGTATCTTGCACTAGTCCAGATCACGCTTAGTGCACACAAGGACAACATCGGTGAAATATCAATTCCATATACAAAGATAACTAATAAATAGGCAAATAACAATAAACATCGAGTAAAGACCTTAAGGTCAAAGCTTACAATTAATGCCTTAGAAGGCAAAAAGCTCAATGAAGGCTGCGGCAATGAACTAAACGGATAACTCAGTGAAACCCATCCATATGCCCACAGCAATCTACCAAAAGTCGCGACCTAGTTCTCCACGATCCTTGAAGTAGACCTTGTTGATGGCGATTCTTTCGATTCGCTTGATTCATCAAAGCAAGCGTGAGTACACACCGTGCATCGCAAGTCATACCACGTAAATGCAATTTATAGATGCAGCTTATTCCAAAGGAATGGCATTCGTGGTTATTTTGCATAAATGCAACATTTGCAATTGAATACAAATAATAGATTGAAAGCAAGTAAAACAAATAGAGCGGTAATAATTTAAGCATTGATTTCACAAAGACACACACACCTAAGCAGATTATTCACATAGCCATATGATTTAGATCACATGCCTCCCTTCCCACACAGCTTTTATGAAAATCTACCCTAGTGTGAAATCCCGAGCATTGTCCATGATCATGACGCTGCTATTCAATAGATTGTTTAACACTCTGCAGAGTTTGTACACTTTACCCACAAGATGTAATCAATCTGGATCGAGTGATCACAACAAAGCATTTGTAAAATTCATCTTACTATGCTAGGTCTGCCTCAAAAGCAGGATGTGGTCGCATAGAGGGGCTCGGTTCAATGGCGCACAAGGTGAAGTCCTTAATTGACCAAGGCAAGACTTCCACATGCCAACTAAACCACCACACTGATTATTATTCACACAGATCACACAGATTATTGTCCACACAGATCACCTGATTATTGTCCACACAGATCACACAGATTATTGTCCACACAGATCACACATCCACCATTTCACACAAGATCCACCACTTGCCTCTACCCAAATCCTTTTACCACCTAGTTGATTTAAGTGCAACACATGCCACAAAGACACATAGTACACACAGATTATTATAAGATTGCATAATCACTTAGTCGATTAATAATTGCGTCTCACATGAGTAAATGATTCGTGGCATGGCTAAGCAATCTACTCAGATTAACCAACCCACGTTGGTGCTACAATATTTACCAACTATTAAATAACCAAGCTAGGGTGACAAAAGATTATGACATATCAAATAGGCAAGGAGGTTATAACAAATGGGATAATAGCTACACCCAAAAGCATTTAAATAAATACTTAAAGTAAATGCAATAATTTGAATAAAAGTAACCTTTGAAAACTGGGATTCAATATGATCAAAGGTACAACTTGCCTTGCTAGAGCAATGACGATCTTGAATTAACTTCCATCTTCAACTTCCTTGAACTTGACTCCTTGACGACTCCGGACTTCGACGCCTAACGAGAGAGCACACGCATAAAACAAACCAAAGACAAAAGACAAATCAAATAAACTCCAAACTGAAATTAAATGGTACTGAAAGGTAGATAAAGAATTGAGATGAATTTAGGAATTTGAATGGACTCAATCGGAGTTCGGATGCAAATGATGTGAGCTCAAAAGATCACATGAAATGATGAAATTGATAGAGAAAAGAATATTCAAAGAATATTCTTCTGACAAACTAAAATAAAATGAATTGGAGACTTACGAGTGGGGTCCTTTGGTAAGTGAAAGAGAACAAAGGTGGTGGATGACATGTGGAACCAATTGGGTATATATAATTGAATTTCGAAATCGGATTAATTTTGAAAAGGAACAAGAGGATGACGGTGGGCTATTGGTCCATAGACCAAGTCCACGAGCTAGGGTTTGGTGCATGGTGAACTGAGTTCACAGAATAGGGTCTGACATGGTGGGGACCACGAGTAAATGACTCGGCTCATAGTGAGCCAAGTCTACCCGGGTATGGCTTAGGGTTAGGTTTAATTCTAGGGTTTGAGATGCTTATCGATTTAATGGGGTCCACAATGCATAGAGCGGTGTTCACCGTGGATTGAGTCCACTGTTTCGCTCTTAGGGTTAGGGTTATGAGTGAACACGCAGACGGCTTAGGTGGCGCAAGGTGGCGGCTATGTGGCGTGCGGAATCGATTTACGAGGATGCCACATAGGATGTAAGGAGAACGTGGCCACGAGGATGGAATAACCATGCGGCCATGAGGTGGCAAGCGACGAGGCAAGAGACGTGGCATGGCATTGAGCAAAGGGCACCCGGCATGGTCCGGATTCGACCTAACGTGCGGAACCCACTCAATAGATAGAGAAGGAGGACAGAGAGCAATGTGCTTCTGCTAATGTGCTCCAACGCATAACATCAAACAATAGAGAGGTGATGGGCCCTGTACATGGCGCATGGCATTGGCATATTGACAGGAGATGACAAGCTAGAATTAGAGAATTAACAGAGAGCATGTATTAGGAAAATACTACATGCATTGGTTAGAAGTAACTGAACCGAACACATCTCCCGTACTGGAACACATACGTACACATACATACATGAACAGGGACACGGGGAGGTGGCAGCTAGGTGAATTAGATGTATAGCTCGCATGGCATATAGCAAGCGGTGATTAGAATCACAGAGATATACGTAGGTATGAACGACAGCAATGCCCAGCAAGAAATAACACAGAGCTACAGAGAATAAGAGAGAGAGGTGTAGGGCCCACACGTAAGGGAGACAGAGGAAGCGGCATTCACGGTCTGCTCTGCTCGGGTGAATCCCATCGGCGACGAACGGTGGCCAGTTGGACTCCAGCGAGGGCAAAACGGGATGGCGGCCTTGCCCTGGTGCTGTGGGAGGCGTCGGCTTGGCCGGGGCGCTCCGAATCTCACCGGCGTCGAAGACAGGCAGCGGCGGGACTTGGCGAGCATGGCGGCGGAGCTTCGGTGTTTAAAAAGGAGGATTAAGAGTGGGGAAACAACAATGAGGATCATAGGGAGGTGTGGCCGGACGGAATTTACTCGGTGCTTACCGAGGGTGGCGATCTTGCAGATGCAATGGCGCAAGACCGTTGTCGAAGATTTATGAGGCGGTTCAGTGAACTCGGCTCGGGGCGTTAGTGGGTGGGCGTCGCGACGGAGAGGAAGGCGACGCGGCTTCGGCACGCAGCGTGACGACGAAGAACAGCGAAGATGGGGCACGCCACGGCCGGGATGAAGCGCCCGATGGCGGCGCAAGGAGGTCTCACTACAGAGGCGAGCTAGGGCGTAGATGGCGGCGGAGTCGGTGAGGCGGACGCACTCGGAGGCGGCACGGACCGAGGGCGGCTCGACGAGGTGGACGCAGCCACGAGTCGAAGAAGATGGCTTCGGCGGCGGCGTGGTGGCGGCTCCTTGGCGGCGCTTAGGCTTGAGGGCGGCGATCTCAAACGCAAGCGAGGCACCCGAGGCGACGCTTTATACTGATCTCGAGGCGGGTCCGATCCGAACGCCTAAGCGGTGGCGGCGCGGAAGATCAAGCGCTGCGACGCTACGGAGGAGCGGCGGCGGTTGCGGCGGGCGGTTGGCGGCTAGGTCAAGCGGAGGAGCAAGCGTGGCACCGAGAAAGGCGGCGGCGGTTATGGCGTGTGAAGGGCGGTGGCGCTTAGCTTGTCCTCGCTGCGTGCGAAGGAAAGAGGAGGCGCTCACCGCAAGGGCGGGTGGCTTAGGGTTTGTCGTCGGGGAAATGAAATTTGGCCAAAACGAGGCGACCGGCCGAGTTGAAGTGGAGACGGGCGGGAAGAGAGAGAAGAGAAGTGGGCCGATCCAATTCGGCCCACAAAGGTAATTGGAATAATTATTGAATTTCTGATTTAAGAAATTGATGGAAATTCAAAAGAGGTCAAATAAATAGCAAATAAATCCAGAAAAATCTCAGAAAATACCGAAAATTCCTTGGAACACAAGGAAGCCAAATAACACAGGTTTTTATTTAATTGATGTTTAGATTAGTCAAATTAAATATTTTTAATTTAGAAAATTCTCGGTTAAGCTTTATTAATTCCAATAAAATTGGTGAAATTTTCCAGGGACCTAAACTACTTAAAAGATTTTTGAAAACCCAAATTTTGGGACGTTACAAACCTCCCCCCCTTAAAGGAATCTCGTCCCCGAGGTTCATGCTAGCTATAGAATAGGTTAAAGAACTCATCCTTGGGTTCTCTTCTCGCTTTCAAGCGGCTTTTGATTTTGACAGAATCGCTCTTGAACACTTTGCGGCAACGCTTGCTTCTTGCTTCAATGGAAATTTGACAAATTGGCTCTTGGCGGAAGGCTTCTTGAAACTCGATTGCTTCGACGGGTTGCTTGATCGGTGCTCGCAGACACTTCGAGTTGAGGAGATCTTCTTCACGACCGTAACTTTGGTTGACAAACTCTTCTTCCGAAGCTTGAAATCAACAGATCGACACCTCTCTGTCACCTCGTCATACAATCCTTAACACGACCTTCAACAGTATCTGACGATAAACTTGGTGCGAGGGTGATAATCAGATAATCCGCGTAGTTTTTCTCGCTGGACTAAGCTACCGACAATCCATTTAGGATTAAAGACTCTTGGTCTTACGCCGTGATTAATGCAAAATCCGCACACTTCGTGATCGATCCGCCCTTACGAGTAATGACTTACGGTCAAAACTCTGCGAACTTCTGATAGTAGCAACTGCGAACTGGCTGACATCTAGTACGGTACGGAAACTCTGCCCAAACACTTACTTGCTTGACCTGGTACTATGAGTTAAGGCACACTCATTAACTGCTTCAACTTCGCCGACCGGTCAAAGCAGTACACAAGATTAAACTGAAATGAGCATCCAAGGCTTCATAGGCACTCTATCACTGACACAAGGTAAACTGGGATCCTCAGTCCGACACTAACTTTTCTGACACATCGTGCAAATGGATCACCTCTGTCGATCTCGCACTATACCCATTTCGGTGAATACCATCTCGTCAGATACAACCTCTCGTTGTATACCACTGCTAGACGGTCTCCAAACTCGGTGATATTAGTAGGAATGAACAATGATTTCTTTGACAAAACCGCTGGTCAAGCCTAATTTTCTAGCATCGGTTTGAACTCTAGGGTTCAACTGATATCTTGCTGCATTGACTGAAGACTGACTTCTGGATTCCACAAGTAACTTTAGCTGACTGCATAATAGATTCATGCGGTAGCTCTTCTGATTCAAAACATCTACCACAGTACTAATCTGTCTTGAGGGAATGGATTTCAACTTCATGGTTCTTGATCCAATAAAATCATTTCTTGGTATCTGGCAAGACAAACTTCGGAGAAGTGATTGATCTCTTCTGAAATTCTTACAAACTCAACTCACTTCTGACGATCTCGCGAACTTGTTCTTTAAACGAGGAGGGGTCTTGGCTTTTCAGAAACGACTATCTCACAGATCTTCAGCTGACACTAACTTGTTCATAGATGATTCAGGGGCAAACTGAAATTCTTGCTCAAAACTCAAACAAGCTGACTCTGAGGTACTGAAGATTAACTTCTGCATAGACTGAGATTCTCGCACAACTTGTGTTAATAATCATCATGACAGCTTACATTGGTGCTTGACAAAATGGAAGAACTTGATTTGACACTGCCCATATTTGAGGGAATCCTTTACTCTATCATTTCTGCAAACTCTTTTAACAACTTTTGTCATAGATCATCTCTGATGAAATTCCTTTTGGCATTCTGGTGTCTCGAGTGAGTGACTGATTCTTTTGAGGACACTGGCTGATGTAGTGACCTTTTCCGCGACAACTGTATCATACACGGGTCGATCCTTGTGACTTTTCTAACGAGACTATGGCAGAACGATTATCCTTCATGAAGGTTGAAGCTTGTCGCTTTGCGGGCATTGCTTGGCATAATGGTCTTGCTTACCACACTCGTAACAACCTCCTGATGACACCGGCTTGCTTCTCTTTTGAGGTGGGTTGCCAAGGTTAACATCCTGCTTTTGTGATTCTTCAGCTGACAATCCTTGTACTGACAATGGGTTGCCTTCTTTTGCTAATGCTCTGACTGTGGCTCGGAACTTTTCTCTATGGTGCGAATCCAGGATTCTGCATCCTTGAGTTCGGTTGATCTTTCAAAGACGGACGGCTTGGTCATCATGAACTGCACAAACTTGCACTGAGGGCGTGCCTTTGGGATGGCAACGAACTGTGCATCATTGTAGAGGTCACTACTGCCGACGGTTGCATCGTCGTTGGCATTAGTTGATTCTGGGTGGCAAGGAACTGGCTCGAATTCTGATGTGACACTACTGGCACTGGAGATAGTTACCGGTTATCGTCTGCTCTGGTACTGACAATTGTCCACTGGGATTGAGAAGATCTGAGCTGGCACAGACTGTCTCAAGTTTACTGGCAAGGTTGGCTTCATTGAGGCTCTTCATCTTCTGGTTGACCAGGGCTAATAGATGAGAGGGAAAAGCATAAGGTAAGGGAAGACAATCTACCAAGGGAGCAGGTTTAACCCAAGGAACACAAAAGAACACAAATAGCCGGAAAGCTATTAAGAAGCACAAAACTCACAAACAAACTACACACAAGAGAAAGAAGACGAAAGCTAATCGTCTAATCGATTAAACTCTAACTTAACTGGGTAACTTGGCTCAACACACGAGAGGAACCAAAGCTGATTTATCCTATATGGCTGGTCTGAAGAAACTCGAACTGGTCACAGTCTTCATCAAATGTTGACTGGTTGCGATCCTTGCAGGCGAAGATTGGAGAAGGCTGGGCGATGTACAACTTCTTCTTGGTCTTCAATTCTGCGACGAACTTGTCTTGAACACTTAGAGAGATATCGATACGTTGTTGTTGGTTGCATGGTCTTCGAAGAGTTGTTGAAACAGCTCTTGGGCATCCACCAAGATATTTGGTACAGATCACGACAACTATAGAAGTTATGAGGGAAGCGAGTCCAATTTAATACTCAAAATGGTGAGTAAGAATATAGATGAGAATGGAATAGATTGGAAGAGTTAGAAGCTAGACAAGATGAGAATAGCACATCATTAAGATTTTTTTATTTGTAAAATAGGTTTTGAAGTTTCCTTAAAAACAGCCATTCTAACTAAGGTCACGACCTACAGTCGATATGGCTCTGATACCACCTCTGTCGGGACCCAAAAATATAATTCTGGACCCTCTGTATATCTTGACTAGTCCAGATCACGCTAGTGCACACAAAGGACAACATCGGTGAAATATCAATTCCATATACAAAGATAACTAATAAATAGGCAAATAACAATAAACATCGAGTAAAGACCTTAAGGTCAAAGCTTACAATTAATGCCTTAGAAGGCAAAAAGCTCAATGAAGTCTGCAATGAACTAAACAGGATAACTCGGTGAAACCCATCCATATGCCCACAGCAATCAATTTGGGTCGCGACCTAGTTCTCCACGATCCTTGAAGTAGACCTTGTTGGTGGCGATTCTTTCGATTCGCTTGATTCATCAAAGCAAGCGTGAGTACACGTACTACTCGCAAGTCATACCACAGAAATGCAATTTATAGATGCAGGCTTATTCCAAAGGAATGGCATTCTGTGGTTATTTTGCATAAATGCAACATTTGCAATTGAATACAAATAATAGATTGAAAGCAAGTAAAACAAATAGACAGTAATAATTTAACAGATTGATTTCACAAAGACACACACAGCCTAAACAGATTATTCACATAGCCATATGATTTAGATCACACAGCTCCCTTCCCACACAGTTTTATGAAAATCTACCCCTAGTGTGAAATCCCCGAGCATTGTCCATGATCATGACGCTGCTATTGAATAGATTGTTTAACACTCTGCAGAGTTTGTACACTTTACCCACAAGATGTAATCAATCGGATCGAGAGTGATCACAACAAAGCATTTCAGAAAATTCATCTTACTATGCTAGGCCCGTCTCAAAACAGACATGTGGTCGTACAGGGGGCTCAGTTCAATGGCGCACAAGGTGAAGTCCTTAATTGACCAAGGCAAGACTTCCACATGCCAACTAAACCCACACAGCCACACAGATTATTATTCACACAGATTATTATTGTCACACAGATCACACAGATTATTGTCCACACAGATCACACAGATTATTGTCCACACAGATCACACAGTCCACCATTTCACACAGTATCCACCACTTGCCTCAGTCCAAATCCTTTTTACCACCTAGTTGATTTAAGTGCAACACATGCCACAAAGACACATAGTACACACAGATTATTATAAGATTGCATAATCACTTAGTCAGATTAATAATTGCAGTCTCACATGAGTAAATGATTCGTGGCATGGCTAAGCAATCTACTCGTACTAACCAACCCACGTTGGTGCTACAATATTTACCAACTATTAAATAACCAAGCTAGGGTGACAAAAGATTATGACATATCAAATAGGCAAGGAGGTTATAACAAATGGGATAATAGCTACACCCAAAAGCATTTAAATAAATACTTAAAGTAAATGCAATAATTTGAATAAAAGTAACCTTTGAAAACTGGGATTCAATATGATCAAAGGTACAACTTGCCTTGCTAGAGCAATGACGATCTTGAATTAACTTCCATCTTCAACTTCCTTGAACTTGAGCTCCTTTGACGACTCAGGGACTTGACGCCTAACGAGAGAGCACATAAAACAAACCAAAGACAAAAGACAAATCAAATAAACTCCAAACTGAAATTAAATGGTACTGAAAGGTAGATAAAGAATTGAGATGAATTTAGGAATTTGAATGGACTCAATCGGAGTTAGGATGCAAATGATGTGAGCTCGAAAGATCACATGAAATGATGAAATTGATAGAGAAAAGAATATTCAAAGAATATTCCTTCTGACAAACTAAAATAAAATGAATTGGAGACTTACGAGTGGGGTCCTTTGGTAAGTGAAAGAGAACAAAGGTGGTGGATGACATGTGGAACCAATTGGGTATATATAATTGAATTTCGTAAATCGGATTAATTTTGAAAAGGAACAAGAGGATGCGGTGGGCTATTGGTCCATAGACCAAGTCCACGAGCTAGGGTTTGGTGCATGGTGAACTGAGTTCACAAGAATAGGTGTCGACATGGTGGGGACCACGAGTAAATGACTCGGCTCATAGTGAGCCAAGTCTACCCGGGTATGGCTTAGGGTTAGGTTTAATTCTAGGGTTTGAGATGCTTGGCTGACGAATGGGGTCCACAATGCATAGAGCAGGTTCACCGTGGATTGAGTCCACGGTTTCGGCTCTTAGGGTTAGGGTTATGAGTGAACACGCAGACGGCTTAGGTGGCGCAAGGTGGCGGCTATGTGGCGTGCACGGAATCGACGACGAGGATGCCACATAGGATGTAAGGAGAACGTGGCCACGAGGATGGAATAACCATGCGGCCATGAGGTGGCAACTGACGAGGCAAGAGACGTGGCATGGCATTGAGCAAAGGGCACCGGCATGGTCCGGATTCGGACCTAACGTGCGGAACCCACTCAATAGACAGAGAAGGAGGACAGAGAGCAATGTGCTTCTGCTAATGTGCTCCAACGCATAACGTCAAACAATAGAGAGGTGATGGGCCCTGTACATGGCGCATGGCATTGGCATATTGACAGGAGATGACAAGCTAGAATTAGAGAATTAACAGAGAGCATGTATTAGGAAAATACTACATGCATTGGTTAGAAGTAACTGAACCGAACACATCTCGTCTTTGGAACACATACGTACACATACATACATGAACAGGGACACGGGGAGGTGGCAGCTAGGTGAATTAGATGTATAGCTCGCATGGCATATAGCAAGCGGTGATTAGAATCACAGAGATATACGTAGGTATGAACGACAGCAATGCCCAGCAAGAAATAACACAGAGCTACAGAGAATAAGAGAGAGAGAGGTGTAGGGCCCACACGTAAGGGAGACAGAGGAAGCGGCATTCACGGTCTGCTCTGCTCGGGTGAATCCCATCGGCGACGAACGGTGGCCAGTTGGACTCCAGCGAGGGCAAAACGGGATGGCGGCCTTGCCTCGGTCTTTGTGGAGGCGTCGGCTTGGCGGGCGCCCGATCTCACCGGCGTCGAAGACGAGCGTGGCGGGACTTGGCGAGCATGGCGGCAGAGCTTCGGTGTTTGAAAAGGAGGATTAAGAGTGGGGAAACAACAATGAGGATCATAGGGAGGTGTGGCCGGACGGAATTTACTCGGTGCTTACCGAGGGTGGCGATGCAGATGCGACAGCGGCGCACCGTTGTCGAAGACGATGAGGCCGGTTCAGGTGAACTCGGCTCGGGAGCGTTGGTGGGTGGGCGCCGCACGGAGAGGAAGGCGACGCGGCTTCCGTGACGCGGGCGTGACGACGAAGAACGACGAAGATGGGGCACGGCGCCGGCTTCGGGGATGAAGGCGCCCGGTGGCGGCGCAAGGAGGTCTCACGGCGGAGGCGAGCTAGGGCGTAGATGGCGGCGGAGTCGGTGAGGCGGACGCACTCGGAGGCGGCGCGGACCGAGGGCGGCTCGACGAGGTGGACGCGGCGCCGGAGTCGAAGAAGATGGCTTCGGGGCGGCGGCGCGTGGCGGCTCCTTGGCGGCGCTAGGGCTTGGAGGGCGGCGATCTCAAACGAAGCGGAGGCACCCGAGGCGACGCCTTTATACGGTCTCGGGAGGCGGGTCCGATCCGAACGCCAAGGCGGTGGCGGCGCCGTGAAGACCGCGTCGCCGCGACGCTGAGGAGCGGCGCGGCGCAAAGGCGGGCGGCTGGCGGCTAGGTCAAGCGAGGAGCGAAGCGCACCGAGAAAGGCGGCGGCGGTTGCGGGCGTGTGAAGGGGCGGTGGCGCTAGCTTGTCCCTGCGCGTGCGAAGGAAAGAGGAGGCCAGCTCGGCTGCAAGTGGGGCCGGGTGGCTTAGGGTTTGTGCGGCTGGGGAAATGTGGGCTGGCCAAAACGAGGCGGACCGGGCCGAGTTGAAGTGGAGACGGGCCGGGAAGAGAGAGGAAGAGAAGTGGGCCGATCCAATTCGGCCCACAAAGGTAATTGGAATAATTATTGAATTTCTGATTTAAGAAATTGATGGAAATTCAAAAGAGGTCAAATAAATAGCAAATAAATCCAGAAAAATCTCAGAAAATTCCTTGGAACACAAGGAAGCCAAATAACACAGGTTTTTATTTAATTGATGTTTAGATTAGTCAAATTAAATATTTTTAATTTAGAAAATTCTCGGTTAAGCTTTATTAATTCCAATAAAATTGGTGAAATTTTCCAGGGACCTAAACTACTTAAAAGATTTTTGAAAACCCAAATTTTGGGATGTTACAGAAACTCCATTAGCATGAAATGCTGTTTTTTTTCCTTTTTTTAGTGATTTTATAACCCGAGCTAAATTCAAATGGCTATAATTTTTGCATACAAACTCCAAATCAAATGAATATTTTGTTTTATAAATTCATATAAAATCATTCTCTGTATAAATATGCAAAAATATTTGGATTTTCTTGTGGTTGAATTTATTTTTCCGTTTGTGATTTATTCTCGGTTCTTTCGAATAGACACCAGAATTCGTGAGATAGTTTAACGACGATCAGGCGACCTCACTCTCTGAATAACCTGAGAAAATTAAGCACCTCCTTTGACCATATTGATACCATTATTTCAATTATCGTACTTCTTTTTGCAAAATCTATTATGCATGTGTGTATGTTTGCTTAAAATTGCTATATTTGGGCATAGCGGTAGTTATATTCATATTCAATGCATGATACTCCTTGAAATATTGGTACCCTTACTAGTGTAGCCATTAGGTTATGGTTTAGGAAATAGATGATGTCGATTTAGGTATTTCGAGTGCGAATATCGCACAAATGCTTAGCCGGGCTCTAGATTTACTAAAAATTGTAAAATGGATGCAATGTTGAGTATGATTTGGGAGATTTCGAAAGGATAGTCTAGAGGGGTTTACCTCTATTATTTTGTATAAAAATAAAAATAAAAAGCTTAGTTTGCGACGCGGGCGAGTTATAATATAATCTGAGAAGTGTGAGAGGCGTATCTCACAAGTAGATAGGGGGAGATCCTCACCCGGGTCAATTAAGGACCGAACGCCGGTGTAACACCCCAGCCCATATGAGCCTAGAATGCTATTAAAGAAAACATAACATAATAATAAACTAAGATTTTCCTCCACAATTCGGCATAATCTCCTTGGTAACTTTTAACATTTGAGGAGATTAAAAGCATCTAACAAAAATCTAAGTACGATAATACTATAATAGTCTTAAAGATAACAATCATAAGGATTACCATGGAGTCACCATTCGACTCTTATTACAATTAATCAAAAACACCTCGAAGGGTGGACATAAAAACTGAAAGATTGAGTTCTAGGATTCTCCAATTAAACTTAAGATGTTGATTTATTAAGACTGGGTTTATTGAAGTGAAGAGTGCATCAGATGATTCTAGCCCTTCCCATACATGACATCCTCACAAAGGGTACCTAAAATAAATAAACAAGCAACAAGCGTGAGTCCAGGACTCAGCAAAATACAATTAAGACTATAGACCAAATCTCATAAACAAACTGTACGTCTAACCCAATCAATCATCCACAATAATATCACAACAATTCAACTATCATTGTCATGCAATGCAAATGCCACAAATGCACATATTTTTCTCTTTGCATATACCGGTAATGCGGAGTATGCATCCGTCGATGCATACCCATGTTTGTGCCTTCTAGCACATGGACCTCAAGCCCATGCTCCACGAGTGTGGGGACCTTATGCCCATCTAAAATATGACAGGGACCTCAAATATATATCAATACTTGGCTACCACGTAGTCCAAGACTCAAGGATAATGTAATGATGCACATGAGCCACTACACTTAATCAACATATGCATGTAACAACAATAGTAAGGCTATGAATACGAATCCACATTCGCAAAGCATTAATATTCCATGAATACTAATTAACATACTCTACCCACTATTGTACTTGCCTCAACCGTGTGGAGTAGGATGACGGGAAGAGGGTACTATCTCCGGATTCACACCACTACCTGGACAATTAATAACCAAACTAAGGAGACATTCCAGATCATACAACAATACGAAACAGATAAATAAATTGTATCGCTGCTAATCGCCATCGTAAATGACCCTATTTCCCCTTGAACGTCGTTCTGTCCCAAAACAGGACAGTCGCCTTACCAAAATTGTATCTCCCATTCCGTTTATCAAAAAATTACGTTCTTGGGTCCTCTGGAAACCACATGAAATTATCTACAATAATCGTGTAGGTCCAACCCTCTAATTAGTTCATTATATATTTTTAATTTACAGATTACTACTTCTGCCTGAAATCTGTTATAACCTTGGACAACAAGATAAAAATAATCATAACTTTCTAACAGTTTATCCAAAAATTACGTTCTTGAGTTCCCTAGAAACCTTATGAAATCACCTACAATATTCATGTTGGTGGGATGCTCTAATTATTTCTTTAACTATTTTTTATCATCCAATTACTACAACCTGTCAGAATCCTGACAGAACCTATGGACAGCAGTGTTGTAAAATTCATAACTCAATATCCGTTCATCCAAACGACGTGATCCAGGATTATATGGAAAGCTCAAGACATTACCCACAAATATATAGGAGGTTATGAATCCAAAATTCACCATTTCAGATCTCAAACCTACAGCGCACTACAAACTACAAACAATCGATCTACTACCCGATGTCGCCAAATCGCAAAACTAATAAATAAAGCAAGGAGATCTGAGGGTCACCCTTTAAGAACGCAATGAAAACCACTGAAGAATCCGCAAGATCTCCCTTTCCTCTTCCTTCTCCCACTTCTCTTCCTTTCTTCTTCTTCCCTTTCCACACTTCTCCTTCCTCTTGCTGGCTCCATCCTTCTTCCTCCATGGCAGCAAGGGCTAAGGGTGGTGGTACTGTAGTAGAGGCGGTGGCACTGTAGCAGAGGCTAGGGTTTTGGTGGCTTGATCCCCCTCCCTTGCCTTCAAGTGGGCTGCCGACCTCTCATGGACCTTGGGCCTCTAAGGCTAGCTCTTTTCCCCCCGCAACTATGGGTTAGCGGCCTAAAACTCTCTCAAATTCTGAATTTTAACTACTACACTCACATTTCTTAATTCCAAATTATTAATTTTCAAGCGGGATATTACAGTCGGTGCCACTATTCTAAGCCTAAGTGTACAAACACATATGCCAGTATGGGACGGCCTTAGCTAATTAAGTCATCGAAAATTAGCCTTGCACGTTAGTAGGTCATAGTAGTACGAGCATGTTTGAAGGGGCTCTCTTCACTGAGCACTGGGAACAATGCTTGCCGACACAACGATGAATGCCTCTCTGAGACAGGGGTGTACCCGGGTAAAGTGAGGGCGTTCATTTGCTGGGCTAGTGCAAGGTTAGGACTAGGTTATGTAAACGCTGCGCGATACGTGTTGTAGACTGCTTACCAAAGAATAGTGAGCGGTGGTATCGACGGATGCCAAACAGACTAGAGAATTTATATGATGTGGGTAAAGTTGTACACATCTGCAGAGTGTAAATCTATTTAAATAGCTATGCTTGCAGTCATGAGCATGCTTAGTGTAGTCACATCAGGTGTAGTCTCTACTTTTGCAAAAAAACGGTTTTGTTGGAAAATGAGGGGATGGTTTTTGTTGTTATTTTCATGGGTGCTATGTCTATGGATGAAAGTGTGTCGTTGTTTGCAACTATGGAGGGTTGTGGTTTAATCTTATTAAAGTTATATACTTGAGATATCATTACATATCAACTGCTCTTTAAAATTCTGTTGCAAAATAATACTTATCGGTATTGCAAACAAAAATAGCTTCATGCTGAAAATAACTTGTAGCGTAGAGCCATATTCATTGATAAGACTTGCATTTACAATATGTTGTGATACACTACAAGTCTTGCTGAGCACGCAATGTACTCAATCTTGCTTAAATTGTTGTTCAGAGTATGAGAATGAGAAGTTTCTAGACGACAACGGGTCTTTCTATAGCTTAGTCATTGTCGGTTGCCTGTGAGATTGGATGGGGCATACTGCTGGACCATTTTGGTTTATTTACCATGCTTTCCGCTGCACTATATTTTTACTTGATTTTTATTTGGCCGGTCGGCCTTTGAAATGTAAATTCGTTATGTATCGTTTAAGGTTAAGTCCTTTTGTAATCTTGTTGTTTCTATGAAATGTGTATCTATGTGATTATCAATGTTGTGGATGTGTATACTAGTCACTGATCATGGGACTAGTACGGTACACACATGGGGGCTTGAGGTATTCAAAACTGGGGTCCGACAATTATCCACTCCTCCGAGGAGCTTGTCCGACATAGGTGTGCGACGCACATGGGATGAGGTAGTCTCGCTTGAGTAGTCACTAAGGACTTAATTTTATGCGCCATTAATCTGGACCATACCGTACAACCACATGTCTACGATGGGGTGGACCTGGCTGAATAATTAGTAATGTTTTGATTTGGTTCTATTTGGGTTGTTGAATTAGCACAAGAGGAGGCCGGATTTAGGTGAAACCTCAGCGAGCAGAACTAGGTCAAAACAGAGCTTTGTAAAAGCCTTGTGATAATCGTTTAGTCACACACCTTCAGAAGTGTGTCAGACATACATTATAAACTGATTATCTCTTATGGGTCAAGCTGTACAACCTCTGTAGAGTGTAAAACTATTCGAATAGCTGTGTCCCCGGTTATGGACAATGTATGGTGATTTCGCACGAGGGGTAGATTTTCTTAAAAATATTAGATTGGTGGTTTGGTTGGGAAGTGAACAGGTAGTTCACTAGTTGTTTCAATGAACTTGTTTACTTATGTATTTAATCTTTTAAATTGTACTTTCCAATCTATTTACTGTATTTACTATCAATACTAATTTCTACAAAATAGCCATAAAGCTATCCTTGTTCAAGCCTTGTATGAACACTATTTGCATATATTTTTCTACGATTTGCTAAGTACTTTATGTACGCATGGCTTTATGCCCTTATTGATTAGTCACCGAGAAAGAACCAGGGAACACAGAGTTCTATGAGGAGGAGTACTTCGAAGATCATGCGAACTAAGCCGTGTTCTCCACTCGATTGCCTGTGGGCATGTCGGATGGCTGCGACAAGTTTGTTTTATTCCACTGCAAGTTTATTTATTTATTGTTAAGTCCTGCGTGGCAAACCTTATAAACCTCGACCATAAGGTCTGTTGCTTCTATTAATATTATTTTGCTTACTTCTTAGCTGTTTCATTGTATGGATATGATTTCATCAATGATGTCACTGTGTGAACTAGTTACTAATCATGGGACTAGTTCAAAATACACAGAGGGCTCGAATTCAGAAATCCGGCGTCCCGACACTTCTCTTGGCAGTCTCAGGATCATCTACATTCGAGTCTGCTAGGGCGTCTCTCGGCAGAGTGCGATCACCTCTAGGATGTTAGTTATGCTCATGAATGTTGATATCTCCGCCGTTGCCGAAGGAGTTCTCACCATTTGGACAAGTGCCAGGAGGGGGTGTACGGCTGGTAGTATTCCTAGAACTGTTACGCGAAGACCCCTGGATGCTACTGGAAGCGCTGGTGGTCGAGTCCTCCTGGGTCGACGTGTGGTCGAAATACAATGCCTCATGACTCGAAGTAATCCCTACCAAGAAGGGGAATAGCCATCTCCAGTCGAAGGAGAATTCTCCAGGTGTGTGGTTGGACTTGCAACTGCAGAGTGTTCGACCACATCCTGGGTAATGGTAACAGCATATTGACGGTTAGCAGATGGTTTTTGAGCCCCGTAATCGTACATTCTAGGACTTCCCGAAGGTAGTTGGCCATCCTCGGATGGGCTTGCATGCTAGGAGGCGGGGGCCTTACCACGTTCGAAGCCCGTCGCTAGCAGGCATTGGTCATGGTCGCTTGGATCCTTGCTCTGTGAGGATTATAACTCCCCATCTGGGCGCAACAGTGCTGGTGAGAGCGGTGGTGATAGTGTGCCCTCCTGTAGCTTGTTTGTTGCACAGTCTCCTAGGCCCTTAGACGAGTAAATGCTCGGCACGCAGTCGTAGCAGACATCCACATCGGGTCCTACGTAATCTGCGAGATTGAACCAATTCTTCTCGTTCCATTCGTTTGCCTTGGAGGCATCTAAGTAGAACAGACGAGGATCGCCGATGTTTTCCCATGGTCGACACCAACTGTTGATGAATTACTATCGATATTTGTGAGTAAATCCAGGTAACACAACTCTCGAGATCATGCAAGAAGTGACGGGGTGTTTTTTAAACAAGTTCATGCATTCTACGGTTAGAATAACAACCCTACTCCAGCATTTTTTGTATTGAATGAGATTACAATGCAAAATGTTCCACTGAAAAGCTTTTTCGGTCTAGAGCTACAATACATCCCTTGAAAGGACAATTTTCTCGCTGACCAGTTAGCTCAGATAGCTTCTTTCCGATCACCCATCCCACAAGGAGTCTTCTTGGAATAGCTCCAGAAGTCGTCTCTGGTCAAAAAACCAGAAACTACTCTAAGTGAGATAGCCTCTCAAGGATACGAAGATACGTGGATGAATCTCATCTATGAATATCTTCAGAATGGTACTATACCCAATGATGATCTCAAGATTGATTATCTGTCTCACAAAGCCAAAATGTATACTTTGGTCGAAGAAATCCTCTATAAAAGAGATACTCAAGGGGTGCTCATGTGATCCATATGGCAAAAAGAAATATTATAACTCCTTATAGAAATACACAGAGGTATATATGTAACCCACGCTTCCTACAAAACTATGGTCGAAGACTTTTTGAGAAAGTTTCTATTTGCCAACAACCCTCCATGATGCCAAATAGCTTATTAAAAAGTGTGTCCAATGTCGGTTTCGTAACAGGCAAATACACTAACCGGCTTAGGCATTGCAAACAATACATATTTCTTGGCCATTTGTGACCTGGGGTTTAGATATCCTAGGACCATTCCCAGAGGCACCAGGTGGCTTTGAATTCCTTTTTGTGGCTATTGATATGTTCACAAAATAGATCGAAGCCGAACTTGTTTCTAGGATAACAACAGAAGCGGCTAAGAAATTCATGATGAAAAGTGTGATCACTCGATTTGGGGTTTCGAGGCAGATCATAACTGATAATGGTACTCAATTTTTGAGCTCAAAATTTTAAGAATTTTGCGATGAATGAGGTACCAAACTATGCTATGCCTATGTTGCCCATTCACAAAGTAGTGGGGCAATCGAAAGAGCAAATGACCAAATCATACAAGGAATTGAAACTCGAGTATTCGACTAGCTTGGAAAGCACTCCTCAATATTATGGGTATTTCGCACGACTGCTAGTCGGGCTACCGGCAAAACACCATTTTTTCTAGTTTTTGGTGCTAAAATCATGCTTCCATCAGAGCTAAAGATTAGATCTACAAGGGTCGAAAAGTTCAACGACCTCGACCAAGAACAACTTCGAGCTGACGATATCAATCTACTCAAAGAAAAGAGGAACCAAGCTCTAATCCGTTTGGCAGTCTACCAACAAACCCTACGTAAGTACTGCGATTGTAAGGTCCAACCTCACAGCCTTCCTGTAGTTGGTTTTGAAAAAAGATTCAAACCCAGTCTAATTGGAATAAACTTTCTTCCAAGTGGGAAGGTCCTTACACAGTTGTTGAAGTCATGCGACTAGTCTCGGTACGACTAGCAATGGAAGATGGTAGGGTTCTCTCTAATTCATGGAACATCAATCAGTTACAAAAGTTCTATGTGTAAATTCTCATAATTTCAATAAAGTTTATGTTTTCTTCAATCTTTATTATTTTCAACAATTGCCTAACGAGCAAAGCTTTCATAATTCTTTCGATCACTTTTTAACACTTGGTTCTCCTTATACTGGTCGGAGGATGGTAGCATTACCTAGTCGAAGTCTTTTCTCTTTGCACGTGGTCCTGCCCACTAGAAGGAATGTCACAGCCCCATTTTTATTAAATAGGATTTAGATGCATCTCATAGGTATTTCATGTTATTTCTGGAGCATGTGCATAAATTATGCATTTAATTTTTTTTTAAATCAAATGTAAATATCTAACCCAAACTAAAGCCACAAAAGAAACTTAAGGCTTTGCCTTCATTACCTAAGGACCGTCCGATGCTGTTCGGATGGCCCGATCCTATGGGCACGTTCGCTCGGTCCAAATGTCCCATTTCCCTCCTAGCCGTCCGATCTAAATCAGACGGCCTAGTCCCGTTGACCCGTTCGCTCGGTCCGAACGGCCCCTTTGTTCTGTGCCATCCGATCTGGATCTGACGGCCTCAGCTCTTCCTCGCGTATCCTTGCCTCCGCGGACCTCCCTTGGTCTTTGAGATCTTGACCGTTAGACCTCCCTTTTGGAGATCTAACCGTCAAGACCTCCCTGTACCTTTGATCTGGACCGATAAGGTCCTCCTCTTTGATATCTTGACCGTTAGACCTCCCTTTTGGAGATCTAACCATCAGGACCTCCCTGTACCTTTGATCTGGACCGTCAAGGTCCTCCCCTTTGAGATCTTAACCGCCCAGGACCTCTTCCTGGCTGTTTTTGCAAAGACCACCTCCTCGATCCTTGCCGGTTTTTTTTGTAAAGACCACCCTCCTAGTTCAGAGAATCCTTTTTGATTGGGACCTCCTCGTTGAGTGCCTTGAGGACCTCTTGTCCAGGACCTCCCCTTGAGTGCTTTGGACCTCTTGTCCAGGACCTCCCCTTGAGTGCTTTGGACCTCCTGTCCAGGACCTCCCCCTTGAGCGTTTTGGACCTCTTGTCCAGGACCTCCCTGTGGTTGTTTTCCAGAGACGACTCTTGCGGTGGGGCCACCTCTTTGACTAGTGGTGCACCCTTTTGGTAGCCCCACTTGCGGCCTCTCTCAACCTTGTAATTATTGCTCTTGCCTCAGAACTCATGCGCATTTAATAGGTGTCGGGTCACATTAAATGCAATCACATCTGAGGTACCTTATTTTAATTCTTTAAGGGCAAGCCCTGCCTTAGCAGTCCCGATTGCCAACACGTCATTGAACCTCTTTCTTGGTGCACTCCACCAACTCTGGCTATATATAGCCTGGGTGTGCAAACCCTTGTAACCTTTTGCTCTTTTGCCCACTTTGCTCCTGCCTTGTTCGCTCTGGCTTGTGCTTGAGCTTCACCAAGAGTGAGCCGCAGGTTGGCATCTTCTCCGAAGACCTCCTTTTGGATCTTCTTTGGTCTTTTGCTTAAAGACCACCCTCCTTGCCTTGGACCTCCTTGTTGTCTGGGCGGCCTGCTTATCTGGTTTTGGTTAAGTTTTGTTTAAGTTCTTTTAGTTTTCTTTTGAAGTTCTTTGGCCTAGTGTGGTTTTGCTTATTTGGTTTTCTTCTGACGTGTAGATCACGAGTTTGAGGAGATCTTGGACCCACTCTCTCTCTCTGAAGGCTCTCCTTTGCTTGACCAAGGCAAGCCATGAGACCTCCTTTGATCATTTTGAACCTAGTTTTGTAAATGTATTTTGGTTTTACTCTATCGTGCATGGCTATGTTTATAAGAAAAGGTTTGGGCTGTAGTTACTTTCCTACTTGCTGTTATGCCTCCTTTGTTCTTTGCCCCTATCATGTTGTTATGTTCACCTTGTGAGCCCTAGGATGGTTATTTAGTTGGTATTTCTTGTTATTTGCCAACATGGGGCCGTAGGTTATGTATTGCTTCGCTCTAGAAATCGTGGGACTGTGAATCATGTTTCATTCCTAATAATCTTGATTAATGAACTATGGAACTTGTGGTCGGTGCCACTGTTAAGAAGCTATGGCAGGATGCCTAAGTTGTGTTGATTGTGGTGAGAGGCCACTTTGTTAAAACTGTTGTGCCAAGACTATGTGGTCTTTTGGCATGGGTAATTACAAAAGGTTTTGTTGAGACAAGAAGGCAGGGAGTGAGTAGTGGGTGCTATGCACATCTGGGTTTGTGGAAGTCTTACCTTAGCACAATTAAGGACTTTACTTTGTGACTGTTGATCTGGGCCAAACAGTGCAACCACAAGATCATTTTATGGGGATGGTCTAGGCTGAATAATTAGCAATGAGTTGGCTTGGGGCTGTTGTGGTGGAGCGTGTGATTCGTTGGCGCAAGAGAGGGCACCCCATAACCCTGCGGATTTCTAGACCACAGGAGGGGATTGCGAAACCTTAGCGGGTAGCCCGATTCAGTTCAAAGCTTTGTAAAGGCCTTGCCGTGCTCTCTAGACTGCTCACCACCAGAAGTGAGCAAGGGTGGCCGGAACCCGTCCGCTAGAGGACCGTGGATTGTGGGTAAAGTTGTACACCTCTGCAGAGTGTAAGATCTATTCAAATAGCCAAGTCCTTGGTCATGGACATGCTTCGTGAAAATGGTGCAAGGGTAGTTGTTTCAAAAGTTTGTGCCTTTGGACACTTCAATGAGATGCCTTGGCTTTGCCTCGAAGAGACCTTGGCCGGCTCGGAGGGGTCGGGGTTGGCTCGGGTAGTGGTCGTGGGTGGTTGGGACCTCTAGAGTGGGTGCTCTAGAGTGGTTTGTGGGTGAGGACACAGTCACAGGTGTGACCAGACCTCCCCATTTTTGTTGTGGATGTGAGTTGGTGCTCCCTCCACTTTTTCAACCATCAAATGTATTGTGTACTATTGTTTTACCTTGCTGCTTTTCAATCTATTACTATTAGTATTGTCAAAATCTGGCTTTGCACAAACTAACCATACAGCTCTCAATTCGGTCAGCCCTTGCATGAATATTGTGGCATTAGTGCTCCCTGTGACTTGCTGGGTACATTCAAAGTACTCATGGCTTAAGCCCTGTGTCAAAATAGATTACGAAGATGATCAAGTGCAGGGCAGTGCAGACCTCTTTGAGGAGGAGTTCTTCGACGACCCTGCTGCCTAGGACGTCCTCCACCCGACAGCCTATGGTGCTTGTTGGATGGCTTTTGTGCGCTTTTGGTGTTGGAGCCTGAGGGCTCTTGGTTGTAGTTGTAAGTCCTTGCTGGTTTTGTAAGCCCTCAGTAGCAGACCTCTTGTTAACAAGCTTGACCATAAGGTCCTGTTATATATTAAGTTTAATTTGTCTACTTCATCTTTGTTTGACCTCGTGGTTGTGATATTAGCTTGTGTTCTTGTGTGAGCTAGCTCTTTTGTCATGGGACTAGCTCGGATGCACAAGGACAGGACCTCCAGGAGGTCCTACGGGACTTAGCCTGGGAGGTCCTGTCGGACCTCTCTAGTGATGTACCTGGAGGTGCTACTGGGGGTTCGGGCCAAGACCTCCGGGAGGACTTAAAGACCTCTGGGAGGTCGGTGGCGAGCCAAGACCTCCAGGAGGTCCTGAAGACCTCCTGGGAGGTCCTGGCAGACCTCCTCGGGAATGCACCGTGCGGTGTTTCCACTCCTCTCGGAGGTGGCACCGCAGCGCAAAAAAAAAGGTCCTCCCGGACCTCTTACGGTACATGACAGGGTGGGTCGTCACAAGTGACCGAACCATTTGACTTGACTGGACCGAACCATTTCGTCGGATCGGACCAGACCCAACCTAGCCGACTGCACCGCTTTGCTTCTCTGCCGCTGACCGGCGAGCCCCAATTGCCAGCGCCTTCTTCTCCAGGGCGGCGCCCGAGCCACGCAGGTGCTCGACCGAACGCTGCATGGTGGCCACACAGTTGCTCCAGCCGTGCAGGCGTGATGGCGACGTGTCCTTCCCTCGCGCCAGCGCTCGTCACCTCTACCCCATCCAAGCACCGACCTCTTCTTCCCTCACTCCATTTTCTTCCTTCCCCAACTTGAGCTGAACTCAAGCCATGTCGCATCCGCTCGGCCATCGAGCCGCTCGTAGCCGTTCCGGCCGCTCCGGCTACCTCCGGCCATCTACAACCGCGTCACGGCACGCCATTCATCACAAGGAGCAAATATCCCCAATCGATTTGGACAAACCATCACCGAAGCGCCGCGCAATCGAGTTCTTCTCCGGTTCCGGCCGCCACTACCGATTCCACCACTACACCTGCTCTGAGGACTCCCTCTCCGATTACTTCCTCCCTGAGCACCCTTGGACCTCCCTTTACTTCTCCATACCACTCACCTGTGCCCTACTCCTTCCGAGGTCACCGCCGTCGAGAGCTACCTCGCGCCGCCCTAGGTCACCGTGGACAGCTCACTCTGGCCACCCTTCGCTTTCGCCGACTGCTCGGGTGAGTTCCCTACTCCCCACTCGTGCCCATGCTTCCCCTAATTTCCCTCCTTTTCCTCTCCGGCTCGCCGCCCTCTTCCCACCCCCACGGCCGGCCACCATGTCCCCTAGCCGCCCCACCACAGTGCAGCCCGAGCAGCAAAACCGCCACCCCTAGCCGACCTAACCCGCTGGCAACCCATTTTAGTCATTGCTTTCACCTCACCGCCACTCCATCGCCAGCAACGAGCGATGCCTAAGCCGCCCGAGCTCTGCCCTATTTTGCCTTTCTGTTTTCTGTGTTTAAGTCTTCAACTCTTTGTTAATTAGGAAGCCTAATACAATTGCTAATAGAACTGTTGAATTTGCTAATTGCATCACTCAACCACATTTGGCAAATGGGTAATCAAATTAGTGGAAAGATTAGTTGTCAAACTGTAAGGTCTTTTGGGATGAACTGATGTATGAACAGAGAGAATGTTTTAGAAAAAAAAAAGTTATTTTGGCTGTTGAATCCTTTAGTGGAGTTAACAAAGATTAAAACTTGAACTTGTAAAGAAGTTTAGCACTTTAGTTCTGAAAAACTTGCTGTTGTAGGTGTATGAACAGTAATCTAAAAATATTAGAATTGTCAAAAAGCTAATAACATGACTAATTCAGTAGATAGAGTTTCCCTTAAATTCAATTAGTTGAACAATTATCTAACAACAGCAACTTGATCTGAAAACAAATATGAATAGGTGAATTAGTGAGAAGAGTATTGAACAAAACAGTAAAGTCCTTTGATGAGATGAATGGTCAGAGAAAAGAAGTTGATTAGGACAAAATCTGAAATGTTAGTAAACCCACTTGCTAGACCAATGCTAACTAATATGATGAATGTCAATTTGGCAACTCAAATGTACTATCAAAGTGAAGTTCGAGAATTGCAGGAAGATTGGCTTGTAGCATTCAGTTCTGATAGATGTTCTGGACAGAGAAGGCAATCTGAAGCTAATAAAAATTTGCAGTAGACTATGACTTTGCTAAGTCAAGTAGTTGGTAATGTTTTTGTTCTTTTAGCCTTTGATCACTTATCCAATAGTAGTAACCTAGTCTGAAATTAAATATGGTCCTAAAAGTTTAGAAACCAGCAAAGAAACAACCAAATTACTATTTATGCAATGTTGATTAGAGAAGGTATCCAGAGTCCAACTAGGAGCACACTAATCTGAAAAACAGTCAAGTTAGAAAGCTAATAGCTTAGTGATTAGTAAATTGTATTAGATGTTTCAATTTGGAGACTACCTAAAAACAACCTTGTTAACTGACAGTGGTGCTGCTCAAGAAGGTGATTAGAAGAAAAGTTGTTTTGTCAGCGGGATCCTTTCTCAAAACCAACCGCCATTGTTATCAACTTTTGTGAATGTCAAATAGGTTATTTAAGTGAATTCACAAATTTGAAAGTTGAATTTTGAAGGAAGTTGGCTAGTAGCACCACTGTAATACCCCAAATATCAATTGGAGAAAATATTATTCAGGAGAGGGAAATTTATTCAATATCGATTGTAACAAAGTTTAGAGATGGAATTAAGTTCAAAATTCAGAATTTTAGGAGAGGAATGGGCCGCCAACCCATATTCGAGAGGAGAGGAGCCGGCCATAGTGGCCCAAGGCCTATGAGTGGGCTGGCAGCCCATTACAAGGCAAGGGAGGGGAGGGGACCAAACCCTAGCCACTCCTTTCTACAGTAGCCACTGTGCTACAGTAGTGGCGTGCTACAGTACTCCGCCTCCTACTGCTCCTCCTCTCCCTGGCGCCACCCTCCCTGCTGCTGGCCATCGGGAAGAAGAAAGGAGAAGGGACTAGGAGAGGAGCTTCTTCGAGGATAGATCATCGTCTTCTCGCGGGTCTTCAAGGGTAACGATGTACTTTCCCCGCTGTTTGATGATGATTAGTTGTGAATTCGAGTAGTTGGATTGGATTGAATTGCTGCTGTTAGAATTTCATAATCTGTCCAGATTGTTACGTGGCCAATTTTGGATCCTTAGAGACCGAATTGGAGATTTCCATCTCCTAGCTATATTTATATAATATTCTTAGCTTTCCGTGGCCGCCAAGAACACGTAATTCCGATGTACGGATCAAAAGTTATGGTCTGATCTTTACCGCTGTCCTGAAATCCTAACGTGATTGATCTGTTAAGTTGTCTCCTAAATTATGATTATGTTAATGACAGATTCAGGGTTTTCACCCAACTAGATTATTTTAGAATTTTTCATAACCTTTCCAGAATGATAAATAATACCATAATCGGAGTTATAGATCAAAAGTTGTGATCTGTTCTTTACTGCTGTCCGTTTCGTCTGGACAGAATCTGTCTTCTAAGTTCATCTGCCTGTTAGCATTTTAGTTTGGCCGAATTGGGATATCTCGCAAACTAGAATGTTGTAGATATGTTCGTTAAGTTTCTTTGGGAATTGGGCTCACCTCGTTCTGAGTCCTAGATTAATAGTTATGGTTAATTCCGTGCTGCTGTCCAGATTCGTTCTGCGGTTGTGTTGCCTGTTTTCAGAATAGGGTTAATGGTTAATTCTTGAGTGTTCGAGAAGGGGTTGTAGAACGTTACTGGTAGTGTCCTATACCATGTTGTCTTATTTCGAGTACTTACTTGTGTAGGCGGAGAGGCTTTGGGTTTAGGGGCACCTTCTTTGCCTACTAACGCGTCGCAACGTGAAAGGCAAGTACTTTGATGTTCTTATGATTAGTGAATGTTGGATGCTTGATGTTCATATTGTTCTTTTCTGTTATACATGAGAATATTCTAAGATTATGTTCCTTTCTTATCTGTTAATTCTCTGTGTAGACATGATGTCTTTCATAATTCATATTTCAATACATGCATCCATTTTCATGTTCCTTCCACGGGAGTGGATTATAAGACCCATCAATTCCAGTATGGGCACGTAAGACCCACCATTCTAATGTGGGCAGATTTGGACACCCGTATGAAACGTTCTTCATACGGGACTTGGATCCCCGCATTTTGTTAAATGCGGGCTTAGGTGAACACCGACGGGTGTGTCACTAGCTATACCGGTATAAGCACGTGTGTAGTCCATTCCTTTCATTCAATCCATTCATTCATTTCATTCATATATTCATTCGGTGTTATGTTCATATTCTTAAAAGATGTTGCCTTGTTCATAATTGTTGTATGTCCAATTATTCACTGTACTTGCTGAGTCTCAGATTCACTCAAACTTTGTTTGTTTATTTTAGGTGATCGTTGATGTTGGCTCTATTGGGTGGGAGTAGACACGCACTATTCGTTCACTTCACCATACTCCAATTTCAATAATAGGACTTGATTCTATCTTTCATTTGTTAATTGATGAACTGTAATAAATAAAGTTAGCTGTGGTTGATAACCTCTTCTAAGTTATGGTTGATTAAGTTCTGCTTGTGATCTTCGGTCACCCTTTTGATATAATTGCTTGAATTCAGACTATATTCATGCCATGGTTCTATTAAATATTGATCTCTTTATGTCATTACACTACTGGAGGCGGGCTCTTTGCCGAGTGCCTGTTGCACTCTTGCACTCGGCAAAGGCAGCTTTGCACTTTCGGCAAAGCCTTTGCCGTGTGCAACACTCGGCAAAGAGCCTCCGTCGAATCCCCTTCCGGCAAAGGCTTCTTTGCCGAGTGCCAAATTTCGGGCACTCGGCAAAGGCTTTGCCGAGTGCCGATCGTGCGGGCACTCGACAAAGATTTGACGCCGTCGGCCGACGGCCGACGCCGTCTTTTTTTTTTCTTTGCCGAGTGCCACAGCCCCAAGACTTTCGACAAGCGTGTTTTTATTTTTTTATTTTTTTTGCGAGTGCAATGGGAATTGCACTTTCGACAAAGCGTGTTTTTTATTTTTTTTAATTTTCTTTGCCGAGTGCAATGGGCATTGCACTCGGCAAAGCGTGTTTTTAATTTTTTTAAAATTTTCTTTGCCGAGTGCAATGGTCATTGCACTCGCAAAGCCACCTCTAAAATTCCTTTTTTTTTGGTTTTTGCTTTTCCATTTAAACAACAATGCATATATATATAATAGAAACCACAATTCAATGAGAATAAATTACAAACCACATTTATATATTACAAACGACCAAATTTGTCCGAAATCCATAATTTATTACAAACCACAAGTTCATAGTCCACAAGTTCACAAGTTCGATACATAGAAACTAGTCATAGCGCTCACGGCGATCAAGGCGCTTCAACAGGCGATCCGGCGACCGTCCGGTGCGGATGGTCTGACTTGCGGCGCGGCGACCCTCCGACCTGGTTCGACGCCCCGATGTCCATTGCACAAAAAGAAGATATTGCACGTGGTGACAAGATAAAATGTAAGGAGTTTAAAGAAAAGTTGAAAATTTGGCAAGACCTCCTGACGGGACGTTTCCAAAACTCGAAGAAAAACGCGTCGACGAAGGTCGACAACCACATTAAACACGAAGGCCGCCACATCAACTAACCCGCACGAAGGCCCACACATCAACAAATCCGCACGAAGGCCATCTCTAGGTTTGACACTAAGCATGAGCACGAAAGTAAAACATACTCACCGGAGTAGATGTGGTGGTGGGCGTGGTGCAAGCGGTGTAGTGGGATCTGCCAACCTTGTTGCTCCCCAAGTTGTTGCACGAACTCGAGCAAACCTTCTTCTTTGGGCCTCAACGACTTGTAGCCTCGACGCTCGGCCTCCCGCTCGGCCGCTCAAGCGCCAGCTCAACTTCACGGGCCTCTGCTTTGGGCCCGGTTGTTGCAGACTCGACACCGCAACATTTGACCCCAATGTTTCAATATTGCGAGCTAAGGAACGTAAAAGTCAAAGAACGATTTAATGAATGGCTGGAATACTTACGGAGTGCCGCCACTGTTGTCGGTGGTTGGCTTATGGGCACGCTAGAGCTCGTGCTCGCGCTCGAGGCGGTTCAGAGGAGGAGTAGAGCCCGTGTTGAGGACGCCGTCGCCAAGCCGTAACCGCCCATGCTTCTTGCCTTCCCCACCCGCATCACGATCTCAGATCAAGCGCTCCTCGGTCCTCGGATCGTAGGCGGCCCAGATCGACCTTGCCGCCTCCGTGTAAGAAGTGAGGCGGGTGTGGACGCTGGAGTTGGTGTACGCCTCTGGCCCGTGATCCGGTTGTACTCGATGTTGGACCTTGCCGGGCCCATGTGGGCGAGCAACGCCGTGAGTTGGCCAATTGGCAGCCACCGCGCCGCCGATCGCGAGAAAGACAACAACATGTGGTTAGAAATCATGCGAAATGAGCGGCTAGATTAGACAAATGGTGCAGACTTACATATGTCTTTGCATACTTGCTGAGGCTGGCGCTGCCCTGATGGTGAGGGGCACTGCATCGGCTTCGCTGGTCGCTTTTCTCCGGTGCTCATACGCGATCGCGCCCACCATTTCTCCACTATAGCACCCGGCAATCGGGGTGGGTGGCGCACCAGCTTGGAATCGCCTACAAGCCATCAGAAGATCAAATTAGGCATAGTTAATCTCAAAATAAATCAACAGGAGATGTTTTCTATTTACCTGTAGGTACTGCTCCCTTGTCAGAATCTCTGCGTCTCCTCGCTTTGTGTTTTCTTGATTCTTCTATTACGGTAGTGGCGTTGTAGTCAACGTCTTGCCGAGGCGGGCCTCGTAATACAAGTCCGAGACACGCCTTTTACAGAAGCGTAAGCCACGACACGCCCTTGCCTCTGGCGGTACCTGCATCTGAAGAAGTCCTGCATAAAGACACGAGGTATCCATTATTTTATTTGAAGAATGTCCAATGAATGCAATGAATTGAGGCTTACCCACAACTCCGAAATCACCCGATCCGCCAAGTTTCCGTGCGGAGCATCGGTGGCGACGAGGGCGTAGTGGTCGAACGAGGGTACCTCTGGGTCCTCATCCTCTGACGTCCACACTGTGCCAGGAAGTGTTCCTGCCACGAAGTCCGTGATCCCATTGACATTGCGAGCCGGGACCCCCTCCTCCACAAGCATCCAGTTCCTGCACAAGTGATCCCATTGACATTAGCTCTTATTATGATTTTTCAACATATCAAATGAAGAACATATGAAGTTACTTACTTATCCCCCTCGGGTGCAATCAGTGGGCGGCGTTCGGGTGCAATCGGTCGCTTCGGGAGCTGGCTGGGACCTCGCAAGTAGGGTTTCGAGGCGATTGAGGAAGTCGAACCCCCTCCCCCCTCCTCGGACGTGTGCGGAACCCCCTCCTCAGACGCGTGCGGAACGGCGTCGTCGTACATCTGCGGACCCGCATCCTCGCCCACCGTGGGCAGAGGGACGTCGTCGTCCCTAGAAGTGCGCGAGGAGCCAAGGTCGTGGTCAGTCGACGGCTCCCGCCTGGGCCTGCCCCTCGACCTCCTCTGCCTCTGTGACGTCTCCGCCTCCGTGTCCTCAGCCGGTGGCGTGTCCTCAGCCGGTGGCGTGTCCCTCGGTCTCGAGTAAGTCGACTGACACCTCCTAGTGGGCCCCATCACCTGCAATTAAAAAGAATAAACCAAGATAGTGCAGATAAGCGAGAAGTACTTAGCAAGGGATGCAAAATAAAGAAAATGTAATTACAAAATAACATAGTATTACATGTATTTCTAATATTCTTCATGATCGGGATTATCCGGACGATAGGTATCGTCATCACTATCAAGAGCCTCCAAATAAATCAATGACCTCATCCTCATCGCTATCATTGTCAAGTACAAGTCCGTCAAGCATTTTCAAGTCTCTCGGATCATGCACCTCATCTGCAGCTTCCTCGTCAACAACCCATTCCTTGTCTACTTCCATTTCAATCTCTCAGGTTAAGTCTATCTCAAGCATCCTGGTAGCCCTCGTCTTGTTGATAGAACTCCCGTCATCGTGGGTGGGTTCAAGTTGTAATCATCATCGTTTGGGGGAGGACATTTACCATGTGGTGATACCTTGTGCACAATATACCAACCCTGAAGACGTGGGTCGGTTTTGCAAGCATATGGACAATAATAAACTTGCCTGGCTTGTTGAGCCACAATATAGACATCATCTCCTGGATAGAAGGAATCCTGTCTAGTTTCGACTATCCCAAATTTAGGGGACTTTTTCGATACTGCAGGATCAAACCACTGGCATTTGAATAAGACTGGCTTAGGTGCTTTTTCACCATGGAATTCGAGCTCGTATATTTCTTCAACTGTGCCATAATAGTCCTCCTGCTCCTCACGGGCGAATTACTCCGGCGTAAATACTCTATATTGGTGGTCCTTGGATTGGGCCGACTCTTCTCGTAGCTTGTTGTGTGAAAGCGATATCCATTCACGTCATAAGCGTTAAATGACGAGACCTTATAGTCAAAGCCTCTGGCCACTTGTCGTAATTCGACACTTATAGACAAATCACTTTGGCACTGCAAGCTCAAGCAAGAGAGAAATGAAATTAGGCAACTAGGAACGCCAAAATTGAAACGACCTAAGTTGGTCAGAAGGTACCTTTCTTTGGAACCATGTAATGAAATCAAAGCGAACCATGTTGAAGAAGGGTCTCGTTCATGGTCGGAAGGTGGCCTTGAAAGATGCCAAGATTGATCAAAAATTCCTCTGACCGACAAGCAACAAGGTTGTTGGATGCGAGAAAATTCTGAGTATATAACAAGTTCGGTGAGAACTTACCCACGATACTTGTCGACTTCGTCAAGGTTAGTCAACACGTAGAGCATGATCTTGCGCCACTCTTCATTGGTCGACCTCTTTTGGCAGCTCCACTTGATCTCCCGTTGCCCTTTGAATAGGCCGAGGGTCGATTCATTTTCGTCCTCGTTGTAACGAGGGGTGGGTTATGCTGCGCTAGGAAGCTTCTCACTATAGTACAATGTTGTGAAGTTTGACACCTCCTCACGAATGAATGCCTCTGCTATGGAAGCCTCAATCTGCCTTTGTTTCCACATTTACGTAACAGTCTTTAGACATCTCTCGATTGGATAGCACCAACAGTTCAAGACGAGCCCCCATTCGTACCTCGTTCGGGAGGTGCAAAATCAAATGCTGCATCGACAAGAAAAAGCCAGGTGGAAAGATCTTCTCCAACTTACAGAGCAACTCGGGTGCCGTTTTTTCCAACTCCTCAACCACTTTCAGAGATATCTCCTTGGCACAAAGCTGGCGGAAGAAAAAGCTCAGCTCTGCCAGCACCTTCCAGACATGCTTAGGGACGTAGCCTCGAACCATCGACGGAAGAAGCCGCTCAATCCATATGTGGAAGTCATGACTCTTCATCCCTAAGACTCGGCCAGTATCTGGGTTCGCTCCCTCCTCGATTATTTGCAAACCCATCAGGAAACTTAACGTCTGCATCCATTGTATCACTTGATCTGTGCTTCTTTTCCAAGACGAATCGGCCTTAGGCCTTTTCCATGGTTTGCCGTCTCTTGGAGGCGAGATCTGCAGACTTTGGTGCGTCGCATAGTGTTGCCATGTCTACTCTGGCCTTAGGGTTGTCCTTTGTCTTGTCAGAAATGTCCATGAGTGTTGCCCAAAGTGCTTCGGCGACATTCTTCTCAGTGTGCATTACATCTATGTTATGTGGAAGGAGAAGGTCATCAAAATAGGAAGCCTCTCCAATCCCGACTTATGAGTCCACATATGTTCCACACCATAGCCCCAAAGCGATCTTTGTTTGGATTATCTTTCTTTGGATTAACTTTCTTTCTTTTACCCTTCTTTGGATTATCTTTCTGCGCCGGGAGCACGAGAGCATCTATCTGAGCATGAACCTGGGCACTAGTCATCTTCTGAGGTGCAGGGTCGGTCACCGTGACACCTTTCGTGAAGTTCTTGGTGTCTCCTCTGAATGCATGGTCAAGAGGGAGGAAGCTGTCGATGCTTGTCGAGCAGCGAGAACTTCCCACCCTTCTTCAACCAAATGAATGAGAGTCGCCTTGCATCTGGGCGTGGAAACTTCCGTGGACACACCGGTGGCGAATATCCCATACGCCAGAAGTCATGCATGGAGTACTGGTACCAAACATACATTCTGAAGTTCTTCTTTGTAGCTCGGTCGTAAGTCCATACGCCTTCATTCCAAGCCTTGATCAATTCATCATAAACAGGCTGCATGTACACACCCATTTTGTTTCCCGGGTGTCCAGGAATTATCAACGTCAAGAATATGTTTTGCCGTTGAAGTAGGGCCCCGGGGGGGAGATTGAGGGGAATAGCGAACACGGGCCAACAAGTGTATGGGGCCGACATCATTCCATAAGGATTGAACCCATCCGTTGCCAGCGCAACACGTACATTACGGGCCTCTTCATCTTTGCCACGATGGTTGCCATTAAAGCTTTTCCATGCTTCACCATCTGCTGGATGTACCATCTTGTCAGGATTGTATCGAACGCCATTCTTGTGCCATGTCATCTGTTTCGCGGACTCCTCGGACATGAATAGCCGTTGGAGCCTCGGTATGATCGGAAGGTGTCTTAGGACTTTCATGGGGATATCCTCATTCTGCTCCTTCTTTCCATCACCTTTGTCTACCTCCACATACCTAGAGGATTTACACTTTGGACAGTACTTTGCATCCTTGTGTTCTTCCCTAAATAGGACGCACCCCTTCGGACAACAATGTATCTGCTCATACGGCATCTTCAGTGCCCGAAGGAGTCTCGTTGACTCGTACAAGCTGCTCGGCAGATGATGACCCTCCGGAAGCAGCCCCCCAATAATTGCCATCATAGCATCGAAGCAGGCTCGAGTCATGTTGTGCTGGGACTTCAACCCCAGTAGGCGGCCAATGGCATCCAGTTGAGAAACCGTTGTCTTCTCATGTAGGACCTTCTGTGCCGAATCCAACATGGCCAAGAACGCCTTAGCGCTTGGCTCTAGCTCCTCCTCCTCATCCTCTCCTTTCGTCCTCCGTAGGCCGTTCAAAAGCGTCGCATCCTCATAGTCACCTAACCATCACGGTACCCGCCGTCACCGTCAAATGCCTCCAAGCGTCGTCTCACGGCCTCCTCTCTAGGACGATAGGCTTCACCATGGGACACCCACCGGGTATAGTTTGGCATAAATCCATACTTGCAAAGATGCTGCACCATGACTTCCCTTGTTTTTCTTTTCTTGTTTTCACATTGGCTGCAGGGACAGAACGTGTCTCTCGCTCCCTTAGCTGCCTTAAATGCATGGTCCAAGAATTTCTCGGTCTTATCCATCCATTCACGGGTGATTTGAGCTCGACTTGGGCGTCCGTGTACATCCACTCACGGTTATCCATCCTCTAGCATATACACATAGCGGAGTAATATAACCATCGATTGCATCGCACGGCGTGCCTCTTGTCTAATAGGTGAGGATAGGTCCTAATCCCACAGCGGATCGTAGATGAGGTTAGTTTCCATGCTCTACTCCGATCCAGAGGTAAATTTGGCGGCACCTCCCATTGTTCTCCCGATACACGCCCTGGAAGGAGAGTGTGTATCCGGAGAACAACAAGTGAGGTGGTGCCGAAACTCCGTCTCGGATCGGCGTAACATGGAAACTAACCCATCTACGTATCCATGGCTGTCCAAAAACGTGGACAATCGAAGCAGATCACGGTCATAGATATGCAGAGATCCGCATACCTCCAACCGTATCTGTTTGGACGGAGACGCCTAAGCTGGCTACACCGATCTTTTTTGGTTCATTAGGTAATATATTCATCCTCTTTATTCCTCTACACATCCTCTCGAGAGAAATTTGGTGTTCTGCGATCCCGGTACTACAAGGAACAAGATAAAATCTGAGCTACTCTATCACGTAGTAACCTATGTATGAAAGAATCAGAAGTAATGTATTCTAAGTAACTCAGCAAAATGAGGCACCAGTCTTAAGCCTATTCGAGAAAAGGATGCTTAAAACGTGTGACAAAGCTAATTAAACAGTTGTAATATATGTCCTTCGATCGGAAGCTAAATTAGTTGTAGTGCAATTGTTAAGACAGACTCACAGCATGCATAGATCAATAGTTGAACACTCGATCTTTTCAGTTAATGCACACACCGTGTTAGGATATTCAGAATTTGATGTCATGGCATCTCAATTAACACGAGCATAATTTTCTTACATTAGAAAAAAAATAGCCTAGATGAATTGGAGCAGTTAGGCACAGGTTTTGACTTTTGAGCCGTCGATCGGTTTTTGGTCGCAAGTAATTGGATGAGACTCTAGCTAGGCTTGTGGGGTTGCATAATGGCCATCTCCTCTGTAGCATCTGGTTGGCTTGTGCGATCCAAGTAATCAATATCAAACTTGGATGACTAAGAGCTATTTTTAGACTGTTGGAAATCCTCTTTACCCGAGAAAGCTGTCTTCCCAGAAAACATGCTTCCTCGATAAAAACAACTTCTTCTACGGAACTAGAAACTCACTATTTACACTTTCTAGTATATTAGTCCCATGCCACTATTTCCTCCTACTCAAGCTATCACCTAGTCACAGAGTTTCACTCTGACCATTTACTCTCTGCAAGCAAGCGCACTAATAAACCGAGTAAGGTCAATGCACTACCCCATTTCTACTGACTAGCTATATACTATTTTTTAAGGAAGCAATTTACACTAGATGCAACCAATGAACTACACTATCTCGCTTCAACAATCTCAAAATAGAATATACTAGAACGTCACTCAATGAAATAGTGCCACTAGTAACTTCATTATTAGAAATGGTGCAATATCTAGTTCAACATTGGCTAGTCAAACTCACGGACGTCCACCACTAGTCAACTATTTACACTACAATCGAGTGTTTTTTCCAAGAAGGCTAGTTACTTACTCTAATATCCATTAACTACTGTGCCCAACTACTATAGCTTGAACCTTACTAGACAGAGTGGAGGACTTTCACGTGTCAATTCAATAAATAGAGTCTAGTTATGCGCTTATGCTCCATTCTATTTGAATGTTCTCATATCCTACTAGCCGTCGTTGAAGGAATTAACGAGAAAAGGAAAAGAAGGCGGAACATTGTCATATCTATAGCCGAGAAGAGAAGAATGATAGGAATTAGTGAAACCAGACGTGGCATCTTCTTTAATAAAAGGATAGGGCGGCTTCATTGCAATGAGGATACTCGGGAGAGGATTACGATCCATACAAATACCAATTAGACATACATATATGATAGATTTAGACAAGTTGAAAAGCATTTAGATGTTCGAGAAAAGATAGGATAAATGAAAACCCTTAACGACACATTTGTCACGAATCCAATCCAACGAGAAATCGAATTCCTATCTCATCGTTTTGTTTCGTTTTCTTCTTCTCATAAGCGCCAGATTTACGTGCTGCCTTTACCCACATTGACCATTTTGGGGCGGTTACTAAACCACTTGAATCTTCATCATCACCGACCGGCAACGATTTGACCACAAGCTTAGACATACCATCGCCGGAGAACGGGCGCGCCGGGCGCTGGCGAGGGCGGTGGTATGGCGGGCGGGCGGCAGGCGGCGCCGGTCTTGGGCGCGGCGGCGGGCGCGGCCGGATGATCGTGATCCGTGATCATGTGAAGATGTCGGGTTTTAGGCATCCGACGCCGCAACTTGCTCGAAACCTTCTCAATTTTTACCATAGACTCTACATGCGATAACACGACGCCCGACAAGTTTCGTCATTTTGGACTTCGTTCGGATTTTATATAATTTAAATACACTTTTCATGCAGTACCTCATCATGTTACGTCAACAAGATGCTCGAAATTTCATGTGAGTTCTCGGATACGGCCTCAACATACACCAAATATCATGAATATCATTTTTGAATGACCAAATTCGATTATTTCATGCACTGCAGTTCAAATTTGAAATATTCCATAAAATTCAACGAAACAAAAAAACTAACGAAATATAGCAAAAAAGTCAAAATTGTCCCAAATTAGAACATGGAGTTTTAAATAATGTGGGAAGGCCTCACAAAAAAAATGGGTCAAAAAAAAAAAAACTTTGCCGAGAGTCTGCTACGGCACTCTAAGCAAGAATCCTTGTCGAGTGCAGAAGTGGCACTCGGCAAAGAAGATCTTTACCGAGTGCGAGGAATTGGCACTCGGCAAAGAATTTTTTAAAAATAAATTTGGCGTGGGCGGGCTCGTACCGTCAAGGGCCATTTTTTTGCCGAGTGCACTCTTTGAGAGTGTTGCACTCTAAGAAGAGGGCTTTTGCCGAGTGTCGCCTTTGCCGAAAGTTGGGGCACTCTGAGGCACTCGGCAAAGCCACTCTTTCGAAGTGCTAGACTTTGCCGAAAGTGCCACCCGACCGGCACTCTAAGACAAGTGGTTCGCCGAGTGCCCGATTTTTGGCACTTTCGGCAAAGTGGCAACACTCGGCAAATCTGCGTTCTCCCGTAGTGTTAGATGATATGTTATTCAAATTCTTCCGCATTATGGTTGTATGTTAGATTATTTAGGTGACATCTTGGCTTCCGAATAGCTAGGGTGTTACAGTTGGTATCAGAGCAGCCTTTAGGTCCGTGGTAATTAAGTTATTAAAATGACACACTGTGCATAGTAGGTGGGGTTGGGTAATTCATTGTTTCTGCATTTCTATTGTTATGTTTCATTCATTGAGCAATTGTTGAATTGCTTCTGTACTATCTTTCTCGTTGTTAATCTATGATATGATGTGATATCTTATATCTATGAATTTATTCTATGATTGTCATGAGATGGTCCTATATATTCATAAGTGATTAAATTGATTACGCGTGTCAATAACGGATGATAAGAAGTGGAGGTCGTGGTTGTTACTCTGGGATTCACTAGGTTACATCACCGTTCGTGGTTTGTGGTTAGGGGAGTAGTTACCCCGAGTACCATAGTTTCAGGTGTTAAGCGTGAGTTGCTTTAGAAAGTTGTTCTCTTCCTTGATTTCTGAATTTGGCAATTCTTGTCCTGTGGTGGTTGATGAATTTCTCCTGGGTTCGTGATTCATGATAGTTGATGGTTTTCAATAGATCTCTAATGGTTCTCTGAAACAATTATTGCTTTTCGACTGTTGAGTTGCTTTTACTACTTGTGATCGTTGTCAATTGGCAAGATTGATGTTTCCATGGTTGTTCCTTCTTTCTCATTGGAAAAGAATGACTCATTTATTCGTTTGATAGTTTGAGAATGAAAGTTTTCTGTTGCCAGTTCGTTAACACGTGAAAGCTTTGGCTTTATGTATTTCTTTTGCATTACTTCGAGCGTTGAGGTTTAAAGTCTCTCTTTTGCTGAATGAAGGTGTTAGAATCCTTTTGTGATGCCTTGCATGCTTAAAATGAGAAGTTATAACTAAACGAATAAATTATTATGTTGTGAGTTACCAAGCTGGGTTGTTAGCATGGTGCAAATCAATTATTCTTAACTACCATCCATGCAAGTGAAATTGATTAATTTGAGATGTCCTTGTATTTGATACATGGTGTATGTTAAACAAAAGACTGTCTATATCCGTTCAGAACCTATGGATCTTATATAGGTGCTAGATTTACCTATTTTCCTAATATGCTAAAATTGTTGAAACCTGTATAAAGAACCAGATGAATGCTAGTGTATCGATTTGTGAAACCTTGTTTATAGAAAATTATGTTAGTAAATCGTTAATCATGTTTTGAACTGATTTCTGAACAAAGGTGAAATGTTGAATCTATGTTTATAAATGGTTATATGATTGCAAATGAAATTAGTACCGTATGTACACACATGATTAGTACAATCACCAATTGTTAATGAGCGCTGAAGATGGTGTTGAGCAACACCAACAGTTGAATAGATGAATTTCGTAAGTAGTCTTTGATAGCGTGCCTTGTGATATTGTTATTGCTTAGCATAATCTTGATATAATAAATTTGTTTCAACCTTGTGGTTTGTGTTTCCTTTGGGAAGTTTTAGGATGGAATAATAAAGTTTGATGATTCTTGATACCAGTGTATGTTGTCGTCGTTATTAAATCGCCAGAATGTGAGATTGATGTTAATCCTCGTAGTAATTTGATCACCTATGGTGATATTGCTTAAATGAGAGTGTTTCAAGTTTTACTTTCATGATCTTTTGGTGTTCAAGATTTATGTGGTAAATGGAAGTCGTCGAGTAAAGCGACGGGTCGCAAAGTTCTATTGGTTCTTAAGTAGTTCACGCGATTTGATCTTGAATGTCCGTTTGTTCTTATCTGTTAGGGATTGATATTCTCTTCCTCTGAGGCCTATGTCCTCAAGTGTGGTCTCCTCTTATGTTTTCTGAGTTCTTTGCCTAATTGATTATTTCCATTGGTCTTGTGTTTATTGCAAGTGGTAAATGATTTTTTTTTCTAGTTGGTGAAAATCGTTTCCATTTGCCTCTTCTTTTGAGAAAGAATCAACCCATTCTTTTCACGTGGGTCTTTCGAAGTGTTTTCTAATTGTTGTTGTGAGATTGATGTTAAGACTTGTAGTAAATTGATCGCCTATGGGGATATCACTTAAATGGGAATGCCCTATTGCTTTTTAAGAGTTTTGTGTGATTTAGTCTTAAAGGCTCTTTGGTTTGAGTTCGCAAAGTGAGGTTGCAATCAAAGAAAACTTTGTTGATTTCTTCAAGAGGAAATTAATCCGTTTGTTTTCCGTGAAATCCCGTAAACGAAATGATTCGAGTTTCAATCGCAATGTCTTTTTTCTCATTGGTTGTTATTTGCTATTCCATTTTTGAGGGATGTGTGCCCTCATCGGTGAACTCAACTTCCGTTTTCCAAGATCTTCGTTATCAGAATAATTCTTTTTGTTTCGTGCTCGCTGTGAAGAGCAACGTTTTCCTGTGTGAAGAAACTTGTCCTTGTTCGCCTTTTCCTTTTGAGAAAGGATCAACAATTTTATGTTGCAAAGTTTTACAAAGCGTAAATTGGCAACTGTTTGGTGGTGGTTAAGTAATGGTGGTGGTGAGATTTTGCTACCAAGCTATTGGAGGAGTAGTAGAAGATGAATTGGTTTTGACCTGTACCTCTTGGAGGAAAGTTGATTCAAATAGAATGTTTGGCTTCGAAGTAAATTTAAACAGTGTTACGACTGAGTAGAACCTATAGTATAGCGAAATTTCAAAACTTCAGTTCATGTTGAAAGGTTGGGGATTATCGAAGGTATGGAAACCTTGATCATTTTGGATTTTTTTGGCTTTATCGGTGTTTATTCGCTATCGTGTTTTCTCTCTAGATTTTGAATTTGCACGAAGTGAGCGATTACACAACAGAGAATAAACAAGTGGACTTTTAGCAAGGCAAGCATCCTCCTACATCATTTTGATCCCAGTTTTGGTTAATTTAGTATTTTAAAATGCAATGATAATTGTGTGCATTCTATTTTGGTGTATCAATAATTTGTGAGTCTAGTTAGTTATGTCCTAATCATTGTGGTTTATCCTTAATCATTCCATATAGTTATGCTTAAGTTAGATATCATATGATGGTATATATATTGTTTATGTGAATGCATAGCCATGCAAGTCAGTAGTTTGGTAGTTTTGTTCACAAGGTTATCTCATCAACTGTGGGAAACACTGAACCAGTCTTAATTTTATATCTTTGTTCAGATCTTCGAATCTAAGGTTTGAGTCTAAATTTTTTCTATTAAAATATGATTTAGATCTAGACAAGTGATTGATGGTGAGGGTGCCTTCGTGCACGAGAATTGGGTATTGTGGTAGTCTTATCTGGATCACCAAGGACCGAACTTTGGGTTGTCATTCCAAGAACTACTCGTACTTCCACACACTGGATTGGGGTCAGTTTGGACAAGTAAGGGGAGGATTTTATTGAGTTGGAACACAGGTGGTGTGAGGACATATGTGTTTGATCATATGTTCATAGGGATCCGATTACAATTTAATATGTTCAAGGGAGCACAGTTTTAATTTCTGTTCATTGGGTCGGCATTCCCAACACAACTTGCGTGCCCCGCTTAGCAGACTCTATCAGTAGCTTGTACTAAGCGGGATTTTGTCTCGCATGGGTGTTTCAACTCAATAAGATGTTCTTGCTAAAAAGTATCAAATCTCTATTTACTCGGCTGATATACCAAAGGAAGTGTGTCATTATCTGGAGGCTTACAGGCTGATCGAGTCATGTGGGTAAAGATGTACACCCCTGCAGGGTTTTCAATCTATTCGAATAGTCGTGTCAACAGTTATGGACGACACTTGGTTTTGATTGACACCATTGTAGACTCATAACTAAAATGGGCATAGGCAACAACTTGGTATCGACATGACAGATAGGTCATGCTGTTTAATTTATCAAAGTGGGCTGTCACTTTGGTATTGTTTGGTATCAAAGTGGGCTGTCACATGACAGAAATGTCTTTTGGTAAAATTTTGTTTTCCAAATGGTATTTACAAACTAGTAGGTGTAGGCTGAAAATTGGCTTTTATGCAAAACTTATGCCATTAAAGCCTCTCCTTTGGTCAACCTTTAGCATGTATAATTTCTTCTCCTTTGGATAGGCTCTATCATACACATTTCTTTTATTAGTTTGTGTAAGACTTACGAGTACCTTTTGTACTCAACCAGATTGTCCACTTGTTTCAGGGGAGAACGTCGCACGAATTGGTTATAACTATCGCACCAGTTCTGGGCGATAGCGGCAGATGCATTGGCTTTAACTCCAGTTAGTTGCTTGTGGGTATGGGCTTGCCAACCTAGTATTCTCCTTTTATTTTCAAGTTTATCTTCCGCTATGATTTATTTAATTATGATTAGATTTGGCCAGTCGGTCGCCTTATGAAAAATCGGGCCATAAGGTCCTATTTATTGAAATTGTAACATTGCTTCTAATATTTTTTTTGCATATTCGACTATGGTTGTAATCAATGTTGTTTGGATATGTGCATGTTAGTCACTGATCCTTGGGAGCTACCATGAGACGCATATCCGGGAATCTTGAAATCGGTTTCATTTCATATTTAGGGTTGTGCCTTCTGTGTAATCACTTGACTTAAAACGGATTCGATTTTGGGATCTCACAAGGAACTTCCTAGTGTCGACCTGTTCCTAACTCTTGTTGTTAACACAAGGAAACTAAGTTCGATAAAATGTGGTTGAAAAGATTTAAGCGAGCTCTTTTTCCACTATTTCATTAGTACATTTACTTTAACTAAGCAAACAGCCAGGGCTAGGATAAAGTTATAATCATGACTTTAATTCTTAGTCTTTACTTTCAATTCTTTTTTTTTTCTTTGCCTTTTGAGTTACTAACTACTCGAAAAAGATAATTAGCAGGAAATGAAGATTTACACATGCTCAAGATCAAACATGTCTTTACATTGTACAACCTATTACAAACTACTCGGAAGGAGATCCAAGCTGCATCTCCTCCGCGACCTTTTTGCCAGCTGGTTGAGCCTCTTCGATCAGTCTTTGGGTTTCTGCTTCAGGACTATCCAAATTAGCCTTGACTGGAAGAAGGCAAAGGCTGCGGTCATGTGCTTTAAGTTTTGCCAAAGCAAAACTTAGTCTGTTTTCAACCGCTTGCATCATTGACTCAGCCTGGTTGGTCTTTAAAGTAGTTATTAACTCCTCGAGGTTCCCGACCTACTGGCCAACACAGCTCGTGTGTCCGACTAGGGTGTCTTCAAGAGGAGCAACCTTCTTAGCACCGAGTCCTTCGAGCACGTTATTCAAGAGAGAGACGTTGTCTTAAAGGTTGGTCTTGGTCACCTTTGTCTCCTCCTAACTGCGGGTTAGCAACTCTTGGAGTTGTTTTATTTTTGCCGCTTACTCTGTGAAAAGAGTAAATATCAATTCATAAAATGTATTAACTTTCGACTAGTATCTTACACTGGTCGTAGGTAAGTATTTCTATCTGCCAAGCAGTCATCAAGCTTTTTTACTTCCTTTTCATGAGAGGCAGCATCCTTTGTGCACTGCTCCTCCCATGCCTTGATGCTCTTGTCTTTTTCTTTTGTGACGCGGTTGATCTCCTCAATCACCAAGCTCTTTGATTGGAGCTAGGATTGAAGCCTGCATGCATCAACTTCTTTATCTATAAAAACAAGTTAGAAAATCATAAAAAGAAAGAAAGTTGTCGAAATGACAAACATAAAAGAGGGACTTACTTTTGATAACATTATGCAGCTCGTAAGCTGCAGAATTTGCCTCTAGGAGGTTCTTGGGCAGATCCTCTATTTTTGTCCTTAACTTTTGCGACTCGACTCTATTCATATATTTGGTATCGAATACTTACATCGATCGTCGATCGAGCAAAATGTGAGTACACTGTCCCAGGGTCTTCAAGCTTGTTGACCTTTTCCTACCATATCTTTTGAAGATGGTCATCATTGAAAATATGCCCTCGGATCGGAGTATCCTTGGGATGTGGAACTCGTTCATGTGATATCCATGATGAAGTCCCGAGCACTGGAACAAAAAAAAATACTCTTGAAAAAAGAGGTCAAACTCTTCTTCTTCCGAGGAAGGGGAGTTCGTACCTTGAGGCTCTAAAGGAGCAGCTTCAGCAACCTCTTTTCCATTGCGGTGGCCTTGGCTGGAGCCTTCTACCATCACTCGATCGACCAATGCTGGTGATCAAAGAGTCTATTCCCTCGTCTAGACATTAGTATCCTCCAGGGTTGACTTGATCATCAAAGTGGTCAGATCCTCCAACGTCTTCGCCTCCGTCTCCACGACCACAGGTGGAAGGACCACCTCGGTGGACACGGCCGGCTTGACAGTGGCAATCTCCTCTCCTACCACCTCAGGAACAGTGGTCGAAGCCTCGACCACCTCTGCTTCTGTCTCTGCGACCACCGGAGAAACCAATATCTCCATGGTTGTAGCTACGACAATAGCAGGTTTCTCCTCACAAACGTCCAGGGGGGTAGAGAAGTAGGGCTACATAACAAAAAAAAGGAGTTGAAGCAATTGAGGAAAGTAAAAAAAATACCCTAAGTTTACCCCCTCCCCCCCCCCGACTATTTATAACTGCTCGCTTGGAGTGACAACGTGGGAGAGCCCAACAATTGCAATCTCTTGAGGAACCGCTCCCAACAGACAGAACTGTAAAGAGATGGTTCACATTCTTTTTTCTGCCCGCTCGATAAAAAGAAATTTATTTTTACGACTCAAGTAAAAATACTTTCCTTGATCAAGGCAACTTATGGTCAAAAGAAATATTGATCAGATAAGCTTTCCTTCCAACCACTATCCTATAACCTCCTTTCTAGTAAGTCATTTTCACTCGAAGTTGGAGGGCTAGATGACGAGAATCTAATAACCCTCAGTTAATAAAATTATTTATTTGTAATACTTACTATTAATAATGGTATCCTTAACAACCATCATAGATACCCTTTGTAGTTAGAATCTACAATGACAAGGAAGATTACGACCACCTTATGGTCGTAACGTCTATCTCGACCACCTTATGATCGTAAGGTTTGCTACAACCATCTGATGGTTGTAAGGTTTGGTACGATCAGGTCAACTACGACCACCCTATGGTAAATAAAACCTACAGACATGTGGATCTAATCGACTAGGGACTCCGTACACCGCGCTCATTTATGTGTGGTAGTTAATACATGTGTTGTTTGTCTCTGACATAATCGCACATAGTTCTCTTTATCTGTGGCGTAACCGCATGACAAACATGCAGGAGAGTGTCTCTATGACAATAACCACTGTCAATGTGCGCAATCGACCAACCGTCAAAATGCCTCCTTACCAACAGCAACTACCACCCCTACGAGAACCTTATAAAGGGCTATGTCAGTGGATAAGAGAAGAAAAAAAGGAGGATGATCAAGTGATCAATTCTATAGCCATTAGCCTTAGTTTATGTGGCTTGTTTCACTCTGTAAATATATTTATTACAAGAACACATGAATATGGTTGTTATTCTCTCCAAAAAATATTTGGACCTGTCTAAAAAAGGCTCATGTCTCTTCTTGCATGATCTCAATTATAGTGTCTCCAACATTTATTTCATAAGATCGATAGTAAAACACCGATAAATACCATTATCTATAACGAATATTATAGATGAATAGCTTTATTAATTGAGGATTAGTCAATCTATATTTACACCTGGATCCTCTGAAAAAAATTTACTCTCATACTATAAAATTCGGAGAATTCAGAGACGAGAGGATGAGACGAGGGACATGACGTGCTTACATGGTGCTAAATCCGAACCCAAGCTCTAAACATGTAGCTACACGTATGCAGGCCATGCCGTTCTTGGTCCCAGGTGATATGTCCTAAACCGCAACAGTTATGTATCTGTCGTGCCGTCGCCGTCGCGGTTCCTCACCGCTGCCTCCAGGCTGCGACCAGGCTACTAGTCTGCAGGCCAACTGGATTTCTTCAAAGGCAATTTAAACATTAATTTGTTTGATTTCATTAAATTATTCGGTTACTTTGTTTGATTGCATTAGATTATTCGGTGGTATATATTCTTCGCCTCTATTAGAAGTAAAAATGGATAAGGACATAAAGGATGCTGAAATTATTAGCTGGTAATATTCTAGTCGACGGATTTGCTAATTTTTAGTTGCCTGAAATTTTTCTTATCAATCAGTCACCTATAGTTGCGCAGTACTAAGCCTAAAATTGTAGTGCCAAGTGATGTGTAATTTTAGCACAGCTCTACTGTAACTTTTAGTTTTATTTGTTTTTATATTTTTTCTATTTGTTTTCGTTTTTTTTTTTTTTTGTATTTGTAGAGTTGTAGGGTTCACTTAGATTTACTTTTGTCTAGTTTAGAATTTTTTTTTATATATTTTTTTATGTTTTTCTTGTAATACATTTATCTATTTTAGAAAAAGACGATCTAACCTATAGAATGTTGATCCAACGATGAGAAAAGATAATTGATAGATAAAAAAATTTCAGTCACCTAAAGCATAGACACTCCTTATTCCAGAATAACCAGCATATTGGCGGGGCGAGCTGCTCGATGAGAATTCTACCATTCTATGCTTTTCTTGGTTATTTTCTGTCGCAATCCTGCTCTTCCTGGTGCATACGTGTACTCGATCACCTATTCTGAAGCATCCATCTCCTGAAACAGAGGGCAAGTACAGCAAGCAACACAGCCCCAATGGCCACCAAACAGCCTCATAAGCGCTCGTGGCTCTGTGGCTGCTTGAGCCCGTGGCGGAGCACACCGAGGCGAGGCAGCCGCGGCTTGTCCCCGCGATCTTCGTGTTCAGTGACTCGACGGTCGACGTCGGAAACAACAACCGCCTTAACAGCAACAAGGAGCCCAAAGCCAACTATCCGCAATACGGCGTGGACTTCCCGTACTCGACGCCGACCGGCCGGTTCAGCAATGGTTACAACACGGCGGACCAGCTTGGTGGGTTAATGACTGTTTGAGTTTGGCAATCTTTTACATTGTATGTAGATGCCCGACTAGTACGTCATACGTTGGTACGCAATGATGAGCAGCTCAATTACTTGGCTTCCCAATGAGCCCACCGGTCTACCTCTCTCTGACGGGGCATACCATCAGAACACAGATGTACTAGGGCATCAACTTTGCGTCAGGAGGGTCAGGGCTTGCGGATAACACCGGTCGTTTACTCGTATGTTTAACCGCAACAAACACACATTAATTCTTCTCAACCATGCATATTCAGCGGATGGCACGTAGGAGTAGGGGGTTAGGACTGATGTGAACTTTGTTGTGCAGACTGGTGAGGTGATCCCGATGAGCCTGCAGCTAGAGTACTTCTCGTCGGTGGTTGAGCATATGTACAAGCTGTCAGGTCGAGGAGAACTGTCAGTTTCCTGTCCAGGTCCATCTTTTTCATCAGTACCGGCAGCAATGGCCTGTTCGAGTACTCCTTTTCCCGTGGCAACGACAACGAGTTCTTGCTTGGTCTCGTTGCTTCATACAAGTATCATCTGAAAGTACTGAACAAACCTTCAGTTCTTTTCATCTTCATGTATATCATCAGATGAACCTTAAGATCTGCAAAAGTTGCAGAATTCTGCGTACAAAACTGCTCTGTGACGCGTACACTGTAATGCACCGCAGGCCTTGTACCGGATGGGCGCGAGGAAGTTCAGCATCGTCAGCATATCCCGCCGCTGGGTTGCAACTTGCACCCCGTCGCAGAGGACGCACCGGCTGGCGCAGATGGGCACCCAGGGCTGCTGCGACCCACTCAACGACCTCTCGCTGCGGTCCTACCAGATGCTAGCCGCGATGCTGCAGGAGCTTGCCTACGAGCTGCCCGGCATGACGTACTCCCTGGGCGACGCATTCAACATGGCCTCCTTTGTCTTGGCCAACCCACGGACAAACGCCTGGAGCAAGCAATTGACACATTTGCCTTAGTGATCTTTCCTGACGCTGTTTGTCCCTGTAAGCTTCGCGGAGCAGGAGGCGGCGTGCTGCGGCACGGGGCCGTTCGGGGCGTCCGGCCGTCCGGGTACAACCAGACGGCCCAGCTGTGCGCCAACCGCGACGACCACCTGTTCTGGGACGCCAACCATCCGACGCAGGCCGTGTCGGCCATCGCCGCGCAGACGCTCTTCGTCGGCAACCGGACGTTCGTCAACCCTATCAACGTCAGGGAACTGGCTCTGCTGTGATCGTGCGCAGATTTCTAGCGATCCGTGAAGGCACGCAAGCTCACTTTTTTTGTTCTTCGTTTACCTAATAAGCAGTAGTCATATACATAGGACTAGCGGGTCAGCAGCTAGCTGGTTTCGAACACTGTCTTATAGATGCGCACGGCGAGAAATCACTCCTAGTCCCGTGTGCTTGGATAATAAGACCTGTTTGGTGGTACAGCTCTAGATTCTTATTTCTTAGATTCCGCTTTTGATTCTCTAAGAATCCATTTATCTGAGGATCTGAAGCTGTCAGAGAAAAGTGCTTGGCGATAGGTTGGCTCCGGATTCAAAAATAAGAGGATTATATGCAAAATGCCTATACTACCAATGGTTTTGACACATGTATATTGTTTTGTACATATTACTAGCTTATTTATGTGGTTCCTTTGTATGTTGTTATTTTGGACGTTATTTCTTTTTTAAAAACATTTTTGGCCAAAAGTATTTAAAATTTTGGACATATACTCGGCAAATGTTCATATTGTCTTTCATCATGAATATGAACACGGTTATCCACTCGGCCAAATATTTTCAATCCACCATGGAAGCACATAAACAGTAAACATAAGCATTGAAACCGCGAACACATTCTCAAACTGAGGATGAGTATATGAATAACAAATTTTCTGATGAACTTCTATTACACGAGAACATTAAGCGCAATAATTCACAATGCAACAGCGGTACCCTGTAGCAAGGCAGCTCCAAAATAATGTCAATGTTACGACCATCAAGTCAGCATCAAGAACATGGGATCAATGTTACAACCATCTTATTTCTAGCTACATAAAAACTCTTCTCTCGATAATTAACATCACTTCTGACCGATTCAACTAGAGTAATTATCAATATATACATCACAATGTTAAAATGAACCAAACAAAATTGAAGTTACTACCAATGCATACATCACTACTGTTGCATCAAGCTAGCATGAAAGCTAGAACCACTACAGCCTGAAGAACCATAGCCATCTTCTTTTCAGTTTTGTGTTCAGAACCTCTATCCAATCATCCTTCAGAACCTCCACCTTCCAAACCAAAGAAACTTCACAATATGTAAGGAGTGGCTTCACAGTACAAAAGTATTCAAATATTTGATAACAAAACGAATGGTTGTTGCTAAATTGAACCTCCTTGCACACACACAAGCATAAATCTAATAATTGAAACAACAAGGATCCTCTCACTTATAGGTGATATTTCTTGAACTAGGACATCCTCTAATACCATTAATTAAGCCTGAAAAAGAGGGTACCTTTAATTTCTTGAACTGTATACTCATCTTCTCTCAAGGATTTGTTCAGCTTGTCCGTCTGCTCACAATGGCTGAGATCACACTCTGATCCACCTGGAAGATCGAACAGGGAATGAGATTGGGGAAAATGACAACCAAACACTAACATGACCCAAAAAATAAAGACAATACGAAGAGACCGATCACCCCCCCCCCCCGCCCCAAAGACTTCTACGCATGAACAACAGCAGTGCAGCACCAGGGGCAACAAGATGCGACACCAATCACATGGTTCTACGCATGATTAGCAGTGTATCTTAAAAATCAATGGTGGAATGAAGTAAATCTTTGTGTTTGATCTTTACGTTGGAGTAAGCAGCAGACTAGAACTTCTTGACGCCTAAGGCAGGTCGAACGTCCTCAATGCTGTAGCCAAGGGGAGCTTCGTACATCAAGGAATGACTACTACTAGACTTCTTCTTGCCACCCTTTGACTCCATTAGTACATCAACTTGCTGCTGGAGGAGAAATGAGGAGTTACACAAAAAAAAACTTTGATGGTTCAAAAAGGCTTATGTATGTTTTTTCTGGTACATAAAAGCTAGAGAAGAATGTCAGCTATTTATGCAACAAAAAAATTACGAGATGATTTCAAGTAACAATCGTAACAGAATACCAAAACTTTAACATGTACATAATCATATACTAAACAATTCCAACTAAGAACAGATGTGCGTAATAAATTATTTATATTAATGACCAAAGTGACACAATGGGCAGAGCAAAATTCATTCTTTTTCAATTCCTCTGAGACACGCAATGTCATCCTCGACAAATCACTTGTGCTCTCGCTTTGATTTAGATTTCCAATATATGTAGTTTATTTTGGAAAAATCCCCAATCCATGTCTTGAATATTTGTAAAATAAAATTGTTACATCGATTAATCTTTCCAAAGAACTACTTAACGTATTATTCAGCCCATGGGGATAAATTAGATCTAAATCACATAATCCTACTCATCCTACTCGCAAGATTAATCTTCTTACGCATATCAAATCACATAATTGACATAATTTTGAAAATAACACAACCACCACATAGAAATAACATGTCCTACAAATAACAAATCTACATGCTACTGCAGACGAAAAGTAAAAGCTGGGATTTACAGAAGAAACTTGAAGTTCCACAAAGCTATGTACAGAGCCCCCAAGCCCAAGCATGCCCACGTGATCTGATTCCGATCTCACGAACCCCCTCGCAACCCCCTCTCAACGCAGATCTCGAACCGAGATGGCGAAAATCTCTCTCTCTCTCTCTCTCTAAGCTTTTGGATTTCTTCTCTCGAAGAGAGCAGCGGCGGCGAGAGGTCAGGAAGGGAGGGGTAAGTGAATGGAAATTGCGGGTAATTACCAACAACTTCAAGGGGTATTTTCACTTCTGTAAGGTTGAATTCTCACGAGAATCCACGGGAAGGCTACTTCTCCTTACTAGTTCATTTTCAAGATAGCTCCTCGCGAGAAGCAGAATCTGGTAAGATGTTGGAAATTCTACCCGTAGACGCACACTTTCACGGGTGAGGGAGACGAACTCACGGAGAGGAAGAACACACAGAAGATTTTGCGTAGCACTGCAACTGCCTAGTGCTACTTTTCTCTTTCTGTTCTTCTCTCTTTTTCTGTTTGGCTCAACTGAAAACAACAACGTCAAGGAGGCTAAAATAGCTCATCAACAAACACCATGACCCACTAACCCATTGCTCTAATGCAAACACTAATGCACGCATGTAACTCACGCACTAACGCATGTAACGCATGCCTATTCAACTACATGCGTTTGCAAACAACTAAAACACTAATAGACTAAGAACGTTACCATGCAGGACTCAACCAAATGCAAAAGCACTAATGCACCAATCTTGATTATTTCTAACAAACTCCCCCTAATCAAGATGGCTTCACAGCAGCGTCGGTTCGTCGTCGGCATCTGCTTCCATGAGATGCGCCTGTTCCTCCTTCTTACAACATTCGGAAGCAAAATACCCATAGTCGTTGCAGTTGTAGCATCTTACTTTAGCCTTGTCGAATTTACGATTCTTGCCGGAGCCAGAGCCACCTTCCTTGTTCCTAGCCTTGGACTCCCATTAGGTGCGGGTGAGCAGCAGATGCTCACCTTCCTCCTCACTAACCATGTGGCGCTCCTCGAATGCCTTTAGCCGCCCGAACATTTCTTCGACCGACATCACATCCAAGTCCTCGAGGTTCTCGAGAGTGCAAACGAGAGTGTAAACAATCGGTAGAAACTTCGGTGTTAAGACCCGAAACACCTTATCCACCACACAAGAGTCTTCAATCCTCTCTCCTAGTGTTCACATCTTAATGAGAGCGAGGGTGACCCTCATGGTAAATGCATCGATTGACTCACCTTCGCGCATATGAAGGTTGTCAAATTCTTTCTTGGCGATTTGAAGCTTGGCCCTCGTCACGCGCTCAACTCCAACGTACATAGACTTGAGAGTCGCCCATGCCTCCTTCGCCGTCCTCTTGACGTTGAGAGCAAGAAGGGTCTCCTCGCTCACACCATGGAAGATGGCCGCAAGTGCCTTCTTGTCATGGCGCTTCTCGACGTCGTCTTCTTCAACGACATCCCATACTCCTTGCGCCTCCATGTACACTTGCATCTTCATTGACCATGCAGCATAATTGCTACTAGTCAACAACGGGTACTGGAGCGTGACGCTCTCCTCCTTCCCGACTCGCACCAACGGCCTACCGCGAGCCACCTGCTCGCTGCTGCTAGCCACATGCAAGACGCCGCTGGCCACCTCCTCTAGGCCACCGGCGACACGCCTCGACGTCAACGGAGACAACGACCTTGCCATCCTCGCCATCATAACACCGGCTCTGATATCAATTGTTGGAAATTTTACCCGTGGACGCACACTTTCATAGGTGAGGGAGACGAACTCACGGAGAGAAAGAATACACCGAAGATTTTGCGTAGCACTACAACTGCCTAGTGCTACTTTTTTCTTTCTATTCTTCTCTCTTTTCTGTTTGGCTCAACTGAAAACAACAACGTCAAGGAGGCTAAATAGCTCATCAACAAACACCATGACCCACTAACCCATTACTCTAATGCAAACACTAATGCACTCTTGTAACTCACGCACTAACGCATGTAACGCACGCCTATTTAGCTACGTGCGTTTGCAAACAACTAAAACACTAATAAACTAAGAACATTACCATGCAGGACTCAACCAAATGCAAAAGCACTAATGCACCCATCTTGATTATTTCTAACAATAGACACCAACTAGGCAACCAGTGCCCAACGTCTAATAGAATTTCGCAGTTGATCAGGGCAGATACCCCTCAGCGCCTCTGCCGCACGCCAGCACGTGCTAGCTGTGCCGATCCGCACGATACTGTGTGTGACATGCGGGACTAGCTCACTGTGCTAGGATCGCAATCGAACCAACATTATCATACATCAGACCAGCCCGCCCGCTTCGTTGGGACCATTTGGTCACCTCTAGTTTTCCTCTAATTCCTCTAATTGCTTCAGAAGAAAATTCGGGATGAGCCAAGTGTATTTTGACATGACATACTACTAGCTAGGGGTGAAAACGGATCGGATAGTTTCCGTCCGATCCGGACGAAAACGGATTCGGATGGTCTCGGATCGGATTTTTTTGTCGGAAACGGAAATGAATACGGTAGGCATGATATCTGACGGATACGAATACGGATTCAAATTATCCGGATAAGAGCACGTCCGGATATCTGGCACTCTAGGCACTTATAACCCCCAACTGCCTCCAGCGCGGCAACGCCCGCCCTCCACCCCCACCCCCACCCCCACGCACGCCCGTGCGCCACCTCCTCACGCGCGCGCCTCCTCCTCCCTGCGGCGGCGAGGCCGCCGCCCTCCTCCTCCCCTCCCTCCGCCCCCGCCGCCGCGCCGCCCCCCTCCTCCTACCCCACCGCGTTGGTCATCCTCCTCCCCCAAGCCGCCGCCGCCTTCTCCCCCGCACAAACCCAGATCTGGACCTCCTACCCTACCGCGCTGGTCATCCTCCTCGGCGTCTCCACCTCGCCTCTGGCCTCCTCTTCATCCACCGGCTCACGCCGCCGCCATCCTCCTCCCCTGACGCGGTGCATCCTCTCCCGACGTGGCGTCTCCTCCCTCGAGCCCGACCTCCTCCTCCTCCGCCCTCCTCCCCCGCCCCCGATGCACCAACTCCTCTGACCTCGGTCCTCCTTCGCCCGCAGCGGTCCCGCCATCCTCCCCCGCCGGCTCCCTCCTCCAAACCCTAGCCGCCACCGCCACCCAAACCCTAGCTCGTCCCCCTTCTTCCTCACCCTCCCCTGCCACCTCCACCACCCCTCCCCGTCGAGCTGCCCCCTACGTTGACCCCGACGCCGACCCCGACACATCAGCACCTTGGTTTCCCCCTTGGCATGACCATGGCAACCTCCACCGCGACATCCCCTTGTTCAATTCAGATGATACTAAAACTACCTTTGTTCTTGCATTGCATAGACCATCTCTGACCTATTAATTAAGGAAGCTGTGAAGAAATACTTGTACCATCCATGAGAGGAGCAGGTGCATTTTGATTCATGCATTTTGATTCATGAATTCAGAAACTAATTGCATGATTGCATTGAAAAGAAGTTACTTGACCAATAAATTCCTTGCTCGCTCTTTGATTCTCGAGAGCTCATCATTTGATATTGTAATAGTATACGGATTAGCAAATAATATTAACATTTCGTTTGAGCATCACCATTCATGAACATGTATTGTTTACAAGGTATTGTTTTAGCTTGTTAGAACAAGATGTTTAGCCTTTGACTGATGATATGATATATGCCACTGCCATTGCTACTTAAAGAAGATGGCCTATTGGTCAATTACATTTATTTTTCATGTTGTCTACATGATACATTAAGTTTCTGTTAGATTCAATCAGGAAACATGCCAACATAGGAGAGTTTATATGGATGCATACTTAGGAGTAGCAATTGACTTAATAGGAATTAAGAAATGGGTGTGCTGCTCAGGCTTTATCATTATCTGTTGTGTGAGTTAATTAGCACGATTAATCATTATCTGCGTTGTGTGAGTTAATTTGCACAAATTCTGCATTATATGATGGGATACTTCTTTTGTCATGTCAACTGATGTTTGAGCTTGTGTTTATACTGGGAAAACTAATTTAGCATATGGTTATGTGGCTAACTAATTTATAATTTACTAGAAACATGTGTATATGCACATTATTTCAAACACCTTGATCCAAATACCTTGATCTTGTGCTTGTGGTGGATGAATTACATTCTGACAATGATCTAGTGCTTGTGGTGGAGATTCTGTTTATTGTTATCTGATGGCTTGTTATTATCATGAAGATTGAATGATGGATTGATAGGTCAATAGTTATTACTTGTTGTTAAATGCAGTCTTGGTTGTGATGTAGGATATTTATCCATGAATCCATGAAAATGTTGACTTGTCTGCTTGTCTATGGAAATCTGAATTCTCTTGCTTCTAGTTTGCATCATTGAATACTTGATTTTGATGGTGACACACATTCGTTCATTTGTTAGTAGCTCGTTATAGAATGGATTCACTAATAGAAGTGTTGTTAGGTGCTAAGATGTGTAGACATGTGGGACTTTTCCAATGGAACATGGTCTTGTATTGGTTACTCAAGTTGTTCTGTAGTATGTTCCCATCTGTCTCCATATATTCTTTCATTTGTCTGCTATGGGCAAATTTTAGTTTTATTTATGATATTGATTATCTTTGTAAGTACTTGATGTTGTTTCATTAAGACATTAATGAGACTTAAACAAAGTGCCTAACATCGATGATGGGTCCCAAGCAGGAAAAAAAGTGGAGGGGGCATTAATTGTTTGTAATAATTATTTGTTGTAATTTGCTATCTTGAGGATCAGTGAAATTATTTATTGTAATTTGCTATCTAGAGGTGTACTTGATATCTAGAGGATCAGTGAAATTTGCTTAGAAGTAGTTTACAATGACTATGAAATAACTCTGGATGCCTCAACATCTATAGAAATTTGTTTGGTTACTCTTATTGTAATTATACCCATTAATGCATGTTCCTCTTATTGTCAATGCCTCGTCAATTGTGTTAGTCGCCGTTAATAGTAGTCAATTGTCGTTAAATATCGTCAATTGTCATTAAATATCGTTAAATATTGTTAAATGTTGTTAAATATCATTAAATATTGACAATTCATGAATGTTTGTATCAAACAAACTAGTTATATGTTTTCGGTAATTTCTGGCATGCAATTTAAGGGGTTTTTATGTTCGAAAAAATATCTGTGACCGTATTCATTTTGATTCGTATTCGCTCCGTATTCATATTCGATATTATTACATCCAGATTAAGTATCCGAGAGTATCCGTATTAAATATCCGAGTATCCGTATTAAATATCTACATCCGGGAAAAAAATATAAAAACAAATATCACAGACCCATTATCCGTCCGTATCTGACCCGTTTTCACCCCTGCTACTAGCTCCTGGGCGACGAGGTAGGCTTAGGAATCTGTAATCACAAGAAGTCTGAGTTGTGGTCAGAGGAGTCAGGATGCATGCTTCGAACCACTTTATCCTCACGCGGGCCACGTCAGTCATCAGTCACTGAAGATGGCCGGTATCCTCTCATTGCGCCATTTACCAAACGCCGCTGCGTCTTAAAAAAATCTTATTTTACTCACCCATCACATACTTATGAGAAAAAAAATAGAGTTGAGTATTCTTTCTGAATATACAAGGCACGCTCTGCGATTTTTTTAATAATCTTTTTTTATTCAGAATTACAGAAATAATACGAACTTATTTTTTTGTTAGAAATAATTATCAATCGTCGTACCAAGGACGACTTATACCTAGTCGTCCAACCATTAGGCGACTGGACATAGTCGCCCAACGACAGAGTGCCAAGCGTTGGAGTCGCTTTGTGGTTGAGCGACTTGACTAAGTCGTCTAATGGTTGAGCGATTTATAGCAAGCCTCCCAACCATTGGGTGATTTTAAGTAGAAACCGTACTATTTAATTAATCCGATTGGAATAATTGTGTGAGAATAAATGTTACATTTTGTAGGTAATACATTTAGCTAATCCAGGTGTAGTATGTTATTTTTTGGAAATAAAAGGGTGGTGACAAGGTTGGTTGGTCCGTTTGTGATTTTCGTAGAATCTCAAGGGTACGAAATTTGTCAGACTCGCAATAACATTTTGTGAACATCATATGTTGTTGTAGTGCGCTACATTTCTGAAGAATTTTGTGAGGACGATAGAGGTAGCAATGATTCGTAAGTACGAAGGTAAGTGATATTGCGATGCGCAAGGAAATTCATACACGGTAGAAAACTTTGGACAAATAGTGCAACGATAACAACACGACAGTTGATCCAACAAGAGGTTACATGGCAAGCAGGCTAACAAACCAAGGACGGTACATGCATGCCTTTAGGGAATTAGAAATACATGGGACATATGGATGAAGAGGGTCGGACTACTGCGTGGACCGGGGCCATTTGCTCTTCCTTGCGAGCTCGGTGTTGTACTCCTAGCCGGCCGCCTTAGCCTCGGCCGCCATTTCCCTCTTTTTCTCGTGCTCCCTCTCACGAGCCTCGCTCTCCCTGCGCCTGCACGCCTCGAGATGGCCCTGTGTCTCCAGCCGGATACACTGGTTGTGCTCTTCAGTACAGTGCTCCTCCTCCCTCCTCTCGCGGTCTTTGTTGGCATCCCACTCTTCATAGTCGAGAGTCCACTGGTCTTATGGGTGGATCTCTAGGTCGATCCACTTGCGATAGCCACATAGCGGATCCGGGGACTACGGGTAGACGGGAGTGGTTATTAGTGCAGACTTTCAAAGAGAAATGGTAGGAGAACATACTGCTACCTGTCCTTACTGCGACGAACTTGTCTTGAACACTTGGGGAGATATTGATACGTTGTTGTTGGTTGCATGGTCTTCAAAGAGTTGCTCAAAACTGCTCTTGGGCATCCACCGAGACATTTGGTACGGATAATAACAACTATAGAAGTTATGAGGGAAGCGAGTTCAATTTAATACTCAAAATGGTGAGGAAGAATATAGATGAGAAATGAATAGATTGGAAGAGTATAGAAGCTAGACAAGATGAGAATAGCACATCATTAAGATTTTTCATTTGTAAAATAGGTTTTGAAGTTTTCCTCAAAATGGCCATTCTAACTAAGGTCACGACTTACAGTCAACATGGCTCTGATACCACCTCTATTTGGACCCAAAAATACAATTGTTGACCCTCTGTGTATAATGCACTAGTCCAGGATCACGCTAGTGCACATAGTGGCAACATCGATGAAATATCGTTTCCATATACAAAGACGACTAATAAATAGGCAAATAACAATAAATATCAAAGTAAAGACCTTAAGGTCAAAGCTTACATTTAATGCCTCAGAAGGAAAATAGCTCAAAGAAGCTGCAGCGGAACATAACGGAATAACTTCAGTGAAGCCCATCCATATGCCCACAGGCAATTGGCTGGGGTAGCGCGACCTAGTTCTCCACGATCCTTGAAGTAGACCTTGTTGACTGACAATTCTCCCACTTCTATTGCATGTTTTACAACAAGCATGAGTACACAACCGTACTCGCAAGTCATACCACAGAATGCAATGTGTAGATGCGGGCTTATTCCAAAGGAATGGCTTCTATGGTTCTTTTACAGAAATGCAATGTTTGCAATTTGAATATGAATAGTAGATTGAAAGCATGATTCAAAACAAATAGACAATAATAGTTTAACAGTTTGATTTCACAAAGACACATAGCCTAATCAAGTTATTCATACAGCCATATGACTTAGATCACACAGCTGTCCCTTCCCAATTATTTTATGAAAATCTACCCCTCGTGTGAAATCCCCGAGCATGTCCATGACCGCGGACACGGCTACTCGAATAGATTGATTTAACACTCTGCAGAGGTTGTACACTTTACTCACAAGATGCAATCAACTTGTACGGAGCTGATGACAACAAAACTTTTCAGAAACTTCATCTCATGCATTGATACTCCCAGTGTGCTTTATGCTATACCAACCCTAACACTGTGTTTGGCATAACACACACCGCTGGACAGGGACACGGCAAACCGCCCCGTGATGTGCACCCAACCACAGCGGTAACACACCTCTACCCATCATTGAGTACCTAACCTACAACCTGAGTAATCAATGTCAAGACTCCGTAACCTACTAAGTTAGGCCCATCCCATACCAGGCATGTGGTCGTACAGTAAGGCTCAGTTCAATGGCGCACAAAGTTAAGTCCTTAATTGACCAAGGCAACACTTCCAAATTCTAACTAAGACACACAGATTATTATTCCCAAACACACAGCCACCAGTTCACCCAGTATCCACCGCTTGCCTCAGTCCAAATCTTTTCCCACCCTGTTGTTTAAGTGCAACATATGCCATCAATGAGTAATAGCACACAGTACACATAGTTTTATCACATAGTTCTATAATCACTTAATCAAGTTGATAATTACAACTTACATGAGATGATGACTCGTGGCATGGCTAAGCAATCTACTCATATCTAACCAACCCACGTTGGTGCTACAATATTACAAACTAAATAAACCAATCTAGGGTGACAAAAGATTATGATACAACAATAGACAATGTGGATATAACTAATGGGATTAAAAACTACACCCAAAAGCATTTAAATAAATACTTAAAGTAAATGCAATAATTTGAATCAAAGTAATTTTAGAAAACTGAGATTCAACATGATCAAAAGTATAACTTGCCTTGCTACAGCAATGATGATCTTATTTAATATTTAATCTTCTACTTCCTTGATCTTCAGCTCCTTCTTGATCAGCACTTCTCGCAGTATCAATGGCAACTCGCAAATAAGCAAATAAACCAAAACAAATAAATAACAGAGAGCAAATAAACTCCAAAAATTAAATAATAATCTCAGATAAATAGATCTGGAATTTAGATGAATTTAGGAATTTGAATGGACTCGATCAGAGTTCGGATGCAAAAGATATGACTCCCGGAAAAATCACATGAAATGATGAAATTAAGAGAGAAAAGAATATTCAGAGAATATTCCTTCAGATTAAATAAAATTCATAGAATTGGGTACTTACAAGTGGGGTCCACTGGTAAGTGAGAGAGAACAAATATAGTGAATGACATGTGGGACCAATTGGATAATTGAATTTCAGAAATTGAATTAATCTCCGAAAAGGACAAAGAGGCTGACAGGTGGGCCATTGGTCTATAGACCAAGTCCACGATCTAGGGTTTATGGTTCATGATGCAATGGGTTCATAGAATAGTATACTGGTAAGGTGGGGTCTAGATGTCATGGAGTAGGTTCATGGCAAACCATGTCCACTTGGTTTTGTTTAGGGTTAGGATAGGTGTGCCACATGGCAGATGACCAGGAGCTGATTAGGATGCCACATGGGCAAAGAGGCCTAGATGGACGATGATGTGGCACCTGAGGTGGCCTACCATGGAGGACAAGGTGAGGTGACGTGGCATTTAGCAATGCACACAGGGCATGGCACAGGCACAGAGGCTTCGGCCGGCTCATGAAGCTCACCGGCTCGCCGGTAGTAGTGGCCACGGTGACACACAGGGATGGGCACACGGGACAAGGAGGCGAGGGCGGTCTCGGTGACGTGGCACGACGGTGCGGGTCAATGGCGATCACTGACGGCGAGCAAAAGAGTGGCAGCTCACACGAGCTACGGCGAAGCTGCGGGAAAAGCGAGGGAGGCACGGGAGAGAACGTCGCACGAGGATCACCATGGTGATGGCCGTACGCCGCGGAGATCATCGGAGAGGCCAAATTCGGCTAGCGAAGGGTGGCGGGCGGAGATGGAAGAGATAAAAAGATCTTCGATCTCATTGAACGAAACACAAAATCAAGAGTCGGAATAGATGGATGGGAGGGTCAGGCACATGATGACGCGGTTAGACTCACGGGAAACTCACCGAGGTGACAAGGACGTGACGGAGACGCTTGTGGGTGCACAGGCACGCCCGGAGACGGAGAGGACAAAGCGGCGCCGGCGATGGAGGGCTCGGGAGCTCCGGGTGGTGAGCGCAACGAGAAGAGGGAAGTGAGGTGAAGCCGTCGGTGCAAGATCCGAAGCTCGAGTGGCTTTGATGGAGGAGAACCGCGATGAAGACGGTCAGCTCCGGTCGTGAAGAAGAAGACCACGGGCTGCTGTGCACGGGCATTCCTCAGCGGAGATGAACTAGGGCATGGAGGCGGCTCGACGAGGCGGTTGCTGTGACGCAGTCGTGGCGGCTTGGGGAAGCTTGACGGCGGCGAGGCGGGCGCGGCACCGGGGTCGAAGAAGATGGCTTCGGGGCGGCGGTTCCTGGCGGCTCTCCAAGCGGCGGCGCTAGGGCACAGTGGTGGCAGCACGAGGGGAGCGTGGACGCGTGCATAGGGCGGCCTATTTATGGCGCCCTGGGATGCGCGCTAGGACTCGAACACCAAGAGTGGCAGTGGCGGAACACGCTGCGCACGCGGTGTGAGTGCGTGGAGGCGGTTGCGTGGCTGGCAGGCGGACCCAGGACCAAGGCGGCACTAGGGTTGGGCGGCGCACGCATCCGGTTAAATTTGGGCGGCGGCGATCTGGGTGAAAGTTGAGTTGAGCGTGGACCGGGCGAAGGAGGAGAACTAGTGGGAGGCGATCGAGCCGGATCAAGGTGGTGGGTTGGGCCGGACGGAAGGGAATGGAAGGAAATGGATTTGGGCCAAAAGGGAATTGAACCCAAAGACTAAACTGAGATTTTAATTTGTTTTCTTTTTAGAAAATAGCCGAAAATCCAAATGACAAATAGAAAATAGCAAATGCACTCGGTAAAATTCTAAAAAAATCTAGAAAATATATCCAAGCACATAGAATCCAAATAAAATAGTTTTGATAATAGTTGATGTTGAGATTAATCATATTAAATTGTTTTTTATTTATGAAAGTCCTAATTAAGCTCTATTAATTCAAATAGAAATTGGTGAAATTTTCCAGGGACCTAAACTACTCAAAAGATTTTTGAAAAGCCAAATTTTGGGACGTTACAAACCTCCCCCTTAATGGAATCTCGTCCCCGAGATTCAGGCTGGCTATAGAATAGGTTAAAGAACTCAGCCCTCGGGTTCTCTTCTAGCTTTCAAACTGCTTTGACTTTGACAAAACTACTCTTCTGAACACTTGCGAGACAAATGCCTTACTTCTTGCTGAACTTCTTGCTTCAACGGAAACTTGACAAACAGGCTCTTAGCAGGAAAGGCATTTTGAAACTTGATTGCTTCTAACAAGACTGCTTGATCGGTTCTCGAAGATGCTCTAGAGTTGAGGAGATCCTACTGCTGACTGGCATCTCGGGTTAACAAACTCTTCTTCTGAGCCTCAGAATCTGAACAGACTGACATATCTCTGTCACCTCTGTCATACAATCCTTAACACAGATCTTCAACAGGCATCCTGAGGATGAACATGACTACGAGGGTGATAATCTGTATAATCCATGTAGCTTTTCTGCTTGAACTAAGCTACTTACAATCCCTTTAGTATCAATGACACTTGGCCTTCTACTTCATGATTAATGCAAAAATCCACATACTTTGAGAGCTGGCTGCTTTTAGTTGAGCGAATGACGGGCAATCAACCACTGCGAACTTCAGATGGTGACAACTGTGAACTAACTGGCAGCTGGTGTTGTAGGGAAACTCTGCACAGAACACTTACTTGCTCGACCTGGTACCATGAGTTAAGGCACAACTCACTATTTCTTTCAATCTGTCCGTGGATGCAGGGTGATACACAATACTGAACTGAAATGAGCATCCAAGGCTTCATAGACACTCTGTCGCTGACACGAGGTAAACTGGGATCTTTGGTCTGATACTAACCTTTCTGACACATCGTGCAAATTGATCATCTCTGTCGATCCGACACTATACCCATTTTGGTGAATACCATCTCTGTCGTATACAACCTCTGTCTTATACCACTCTGCTAGACAGTCTCCAAACTTGGTGATATTAAGGAATGAAACGACAGTTTTCTTTAACAAAACTGTCTGGTCAAGCCTGATTTTCTAGCACCAGTTTGAACTCTAGGGTTCAACAAATATCCTCTTGAAACTGACTCAAGACTCAACTTAAGGTAACTTTAGCTGACTGGACAATAGATTATTGCAGTAGATTTTCTTATTCAAAGCATCTATCACTATACTGGTCTGTCCTGAGGGAACAGATTTCAACCTCATGGCTCTCAATCCAATAACTATTCTTTGTTTCTTCACGACAACAAACTTTGAATTACGACTGGGGTAATTCGCTGCTTGAAACTTTAGTTGTTAGGAAGTGCTGGCGAAACTTCTTAACACACAAATTCTTGGACGTTCCGTGATAAAAGCTATCAAGGTTCTTTCTGCTATCTTGTAGTATGAACACTGAAGTTGTGATTAATCTCTTTTGAACTTCTCACTGACTCAATTCTCTTTTGGCAATCTGGGCGAACTTGTTCTTTTGCAATGATGAAGGGTCTTGGCTATCTTAAAATGACTGTCTCACTTATCTTCAACTGACACTGTCTTGCTCACGGACGATCCTGAGGAAAACTAAAATTCTGACTCAAAACCCAAACAAGCTGATTCTGAGGTCCTGAAGATTAGCTCTTGGATCAATTGAAATTCTCGCACATCCTTGTGCTACTATTTCATAGTAACAACTCACATTGGTGCTTGAAAAACAGAAGAACTTGATTTGACCCTGCCTATATCTGAGAAAATTATCTGTTCCGCTCTATCTGCAAACTCTTTTAACAACTTTTGTCATAATTCATCTCTAACACGATTCTTTCTGAAATTGGCTGATCCGGGGTATCAAGTCAAACACAAACTCGACTTCTAATACAGTTGCATTCTGTATTGATCACTTGCAATGACAACTGCAAACTTTTTTGCGGATATGGACATTATCCAATGGTTAGATTCTTTAACCATTTACTGTTGTCTCACTGCTATGCAGAATGATGAGTTGGAATTCAACATCACATTCCATGATTACGGCTCTACGGCCTTCAAACACATGACTCAAAGCTTGATTACTCAACTTGCAATGGCAGACACTTAAAAAGGTATCCAATTATTAATATCCAATAATTTCTTTTTCTTCGTAACTTGCATACAAAGATGTCCACTTTTCTGCTCTAAAATAAAGGAAAGGTTACAATGATCTTCTGACTTTGATTGTTACTAACAGAGACATGACATTGCATAATCTAGTCAAACTAGGCTTCCTTGGTAACATCATCATTCAAACATCTCTTCTTTGATTGCTTTGCTGGACACACAGATCCTGCTGCGTTACTACCTGCTCTGGGTGTTACCATCTTGACTGACACAACTTCTGGCATTCTGGCGTCTGGAGTGAGTGGCTGGTTCTTCTGAGGACACTAGCTGATGTAGTGACCTTTTCCATGACACTGTAGCGTAAACAGGTCGAACCTTGTGACTTTTCTGACGAGACTATGGTAGAACGACTATCCTTCTTAATAGTTGAAGCTTGTCGCTTTGCATGGCATTGCTTGGCATAATGGTGTTTCTTACCATACTCGAAACAACCTCTTGACGATACTGGCTTGCTTCACTTCTGAGGTGGGTTGCAAGGTCAATATTCTGCTTTTGTAATTCTTTCGCTGACATATCTTGCACTGACAATGGTTTGCCTTCTTTTGCTAATGGAGGCGGAGAGGACGAAGCGGCGCCGGCGATGGAGGGCTCGGGAGCTCCGGGTAGTAAGCACTACGAGAGGAGGGAAGCGAGGCGAAGCCGTCGGTGCAAGATTCGAAGCTCGAGTGGCTTTGACGGAGGAGAACCGCGATGAAGACGGTCGGCGCCAGTCGCGAAGAAGAAGACCACGGGCTACTGCGCACGGGCATTCCTCGGCAGAGATGAACTAGGGCATGGAGGTGGCTCGACAAGGCGGTTGCTGTGACACAGTCACGGCAGCTTGGGGAAGCTTGACGACGGTGAGGCGGGCGCAGTACCGGGGTTGAAGAAGATGGCTTCGGGGCGGCGGTTCTTGGCGGCTCTCCAAGCGGCGGCGCTAGGGTACAGCGATGGCGACACGAGGGGAGCGCGGACGCGTGCACAGGACGGCCTATTTATGGTGCCCCGGGATGCGCGCTAGGGCTCGAATGCCAAGAGCGGCGATGGCGGAGCAGAACGCGCAGCATGCGGCGCGAAAGCGTGGAGGCGATTCTTGTGGCAAAGCGGACCGGACCAAGGCGGCGCTTAGGTTAGGCGGCGACGATCCGGTTGGGTTGGCGGCGATCTGGTGAAATTTGAGTTGAGCAATGACCGGCCGAAGGAGGTGAGAACTATTTGGGAGGCGATCGGGCCGGATCAAGGTGGTGGGCTGGGCCGGACGGAAGGGAATGGATTTGGGCCAAAAGGGAATTGAGCCCAAAGAATAAACTGAGATTTTAATTAGTTTTCTTTTTAGAAAATAGCCGAAAATCCAAATGACAAATAGAAAATAGCAAATGCACTCGGTAAAATTATAGAAAAATCTAGAAAATATATCCAAGCACATAGAATCCAAATAAAATAGTTTTGATAATAGTTGATGTTGAGATTAATCATATTAAATTATTTTTGATTTATGAAAGTCCCAATTAAGCTCTATTAATTCAAATAAAAATTGGTGAAATTTTCCAGGGACCTAAACTACTCAAAAGATTTTTGAAAAGCCAAATTTTGGGACGTTACAGTCACTCTCTGGAAAGAAATGGCGGTTGTTCACGGGCGGCCGCGCGCACGGAATATAAGCGCTCCTAGTCGTCCAACGGTTGGGCGACTTAGGCCTAGCGGTGAGCGACAGGTGTACTAGTCGCTCCACCGTTCGGCGACTAGGATCTAGTCGCTCCACGGTATGGCGACTATCTAGCGAAAGGTCCTGTCTCTCCACGGTTAAGCGACTTGGACATTTGTCGCTCTCTTGTTGGGTGACTAGCCCAAGTCGCCCAACTGTGGAGGGACTGATGATTATTTCTGACAAAAAAAAATAAAGTAGTATTATTTTTGTAATTTTGATTAAAAAATAGATTATTAAAAAAATTCCACACTTTGCTTGCCATTGAGGAATATGCAAATATACCAGGTTTTACAGGAAACTATTGCTATATTTTGGAGGGCTATTTTGTAATTTCTTATTTGAGAAAAGAAAAAGAATGGTGCGGCCCACCTGTCATTGGGGGGTAAGGGAGGTGCTGAGGTTGAGACCTAGTTTCAACCAACCAAAGCACTTTCGGATGGGGCGCTCCCCATCCCGAGTGGTTAAAGAGGCGAGGGCTGGCGGAATCTTCGTCGACCGTTCGCGGTGCCGAGTGCAAACTCCTCCTCTTCCCCTTCGTATTAAGGGGCTCCTCCTCTCGTTTTCTTTGATCCTCTGAGAAACCGTGAGCTCTTCCCATCTTTTTTTGGTTCCACTTCTTGATTTGTTTCTAGCTTCTTGAGGCCTTTTATGATTCACTGCGCCGTCGTATTTTCGATCCGGGGTTGTTGGCGGTGAGGGCTGGTTTTCCCTTCCTCCTACGCATGTTGGTTTCCCCTCTTGCTGTCGCTTCTCGGTTGAGGTGCAGTGAGGGTTAGGTTTTGCGCCGATTGGAGGTGAGAACCAAATGATTTGGCTTGACCTTGAGAGGAAGCAAGCATTCGGTTTGGTGCTCCTTGGTGCTTTCGGCTGGAGCATCTTGTTGGTGATTCTTGTGCGGCATAACTCTTGGTACCTCAACTTCATGTTTGGTGTGTCCCAAATTGTGAAGAACGACATTGTATCTCCGACGATCACGTCCTCTCATCACGGCACAACGGGGCGATTGGTTTTCTGAGAGTGCGATTTGCGTGTCTTGCCCGGTTTACTTCTCGGTGGCTTTGAGTGCCATCCACATCGTGAATATAGTTGATTGCAATTTTCGCATTACTAAGCATGGTGTGCTGTGCTAGTTAATTACATTATGTAATTTAGTCTAGTACTGTGAGACTTTGTAAGTAATGTCTATGGGATCGGTTACTGCTCAATGAGGATTTGGGATTATTGTGAGAATTGAATACAACAATTAGATTAAAATTGGTCTTGAGCTTATAGATTGCTTGTTGTCTGTATATTGTGTCACACATGCTTCTCTGTTCTCTGTAACCTTTGATCAATTCTGTTCAATGTGTTCCTTTTCGGCTACTACTATACATTATTGTCATGATCCGTGATCAATTCAGTTTCGCTGTGTTCCTTTGCGGCTACTGTTTTACATTATTGTTAATTGATAACTTAAGTGCTAAAATCAATTACCTTTAGTCCAGTGAATCCAGATTTGATGATTTGCTTTAAGTGACTAATAAGACTAGCAAAATTTTATTTGAGCTCAAGGTCTAAATCATTTAAGAGAATTGTTATTTTTAATTCATGATATTATATTAATCCAAGTGGTGAGGAGGCCAAAACTTTATCTTAAGCAGCCCGACATCTGAGAGTAATAAACAAACAATTAAATATGAGTGTTATGTTGATTTCAATTGTCCACATATTTTATATTTTGAGCATATTATCCTATTTAAATGACACGAAGAATTTATATGTTTATTTGTTAATTTTGTCATTTAAATATTACTGGAAATATGTTATATTTATGATTAATGCTGATGTAATTAATTCTGAATATTTAATAAAACCGTTAAATTTACGATAACTGTTACGCACCCAAATGGACCAGGTATATCGCAATTTGACTTTATAGGAACGAGCATAACGTGACTAGGCCAGCAATCAACCTTGTTATTCCCGCGTAGGTCGTGCCACCAATGTACACAGTATATGCTTCATCATGTTTTAAACGGTGAGGTTGGGACTTGGCACAGACAAGAAGCTCCGTGGGTTTCCATCGAAAACCCTTGAAGACATGTCAACCGTAATGATCCAACTCGTTTGTCCTGTAGTATCCGATCGGACTTCTCGAGCCATCGCGAACTGTACGTTGCTCCATTCAAACTGGATACGCCTACGGTCAAAGCAGCACGCAGGAATGAATGCGGCATGCGAACGGTGGGGGTGCTGGATTTCCACCCCGCAGGCGAGAGCCGCACCGCAATGATCGCTGGATACGCTCGATCGGCGCGTCGGCCCTGGCGCCGCGGCAGTGGGCAGTGGCCGCTGGCTGTCCGAGGCACGCGTCAGTGTACTGGCAGCTCTCGCGCGCGGCAGGGGTAATCACCTGGCATCGGCATGCATCGGTGCATGATTAAACGGGCGCAAGTAGCGCAACGCGCTACTAATGAATGGCATCGGCTCTCGCGCGCGCGCAGCTCGCCGCTGGCCCGGCATAGGGCGGCCGCGGGGATCAATGCGACGTGATGGGCTTCCCCTCTCTCGGAAAAGATGGACACATATGCTGTACTGACTCATTACACCCACACATTGCCCATGAAGACCTGGGAAATCTTTTCTGCAGAGGAGGAGGAGATCAAAAGCACTTTCCTTTCATGGTTTCATTACCACGCCTGCCTTTCTGAACTCATGGCAGAGTTTTAGATGGAGTGCTATACATTGCCAGTCATCTCACGAGCAGCATTTTGGAACTGACGACTACTCGTACTGCCTCTCGTGCTCCTTTTTCGCTGATTGGTATACTAAACTTTTCTTGTACGTAGAACGTACTTCGTGTGTGTAAAAGCGATCGATCGAGCGCAATGTGTAGGAGCATGCGCGTATCAGCGTATGATTGGGTTTGCTGGTGTATAACCAGAAAGTAAGCAGTCTACTACAAATAGCCTTAGCCAGGAGAGGATGGCCTTTTTGGCTTTTTCTGGAGAGTTTTTCAACCTTCCAACATTTGTACATGCATTTTGTTGTCAAAGAACTCGTCCGTTTTGAAATGGCGTGGAAGCACGTAGCACAAGCGTGAGTAATGTGTTTAATTTACTGGAGCATACTGAAAACAAGCCAAAGTTTGGCGACAATTGGATTGGACTAGTTGAAGTCGATGACACGAAACAAAACCGACATATGCATGCTGCCACGTTACGTACTTGGAGTTCAAAATCCTGGTGCGGTTTGGTTTAGCCTGTACTTGAGGCCGGTAGGTATTAACTCGGCGTAATGTGTCGGTGGATAGAGCCATAGTAAATCTACTGTGCGCGAGACGTTAACTCTGATCCCGTACTCGTATCTGGGAGTAGTGGGGGGTGGATGGAGTTGATGATAGGTTGGTGAGACAGATCTGGAGTAATTCAATGCAGATTTCAATTGGGATGCACGATGCACCTCGCTTGAACTGGGTGGCTGGATTAGATTCAGATTTACTATTCTGATTTCAGCAGGATCCGATGGTAGCCAGAGAGAGAGGGAGGGAGAGAGGAATTTCTGAGCCATTTGGAGTGGGGCTGGAGGGCATCACAAGTGGCATGGCAGTACATCGGGGGACAAAACGGAAGAATTTGGAGCAGCCTCAGCCTGCTGCCGTGCCCACTGCCCACAGCTAGCTACCCCATCCTTTTGGTGCTTCCCTATCTCTTTGCTACAGCTACAGTGCTACAGCTGCTGCTCCATGATCGCTTACACGCCATTCCCTCCTCTTGCTCATCATCAAGGCTGTGAGTAGTGCATCCACTGTTGTATCGGTATCCTAAGACGGCCATGATGCGGTTCTACTGTGGCGGGGCATTCATGTTCTTGTACTGCATGCTACCAGCCTAGTCAATGGAACCCAACAGGAGAGTATGCACAATCTACATGTATGTTAATAGTACTGTAACAGCTCATTGGACATTAAGAATTTAAGGCCCATTTGCCGTTTGGTATGTCACATTGTTTGAGAAAGTTTCTGTTCCATACAGTTTCGAGAGTGGATTTTTTTATGGGATTTGTATTAGTTTAGAAGTTTGGAATTTTGGATGCAAGAAGAACTGCATGCATCAAGAACATGGTAGGGCCAGGCACAGTTTATTTCCTGCATATCTGTTGAAACTGTTAGCTAGTGGAGCTCGACCGGACTGTATACTGTATGCATGCAGAGATGCCTATTTACCGAGGACTCGGCTTAGATTTACATGTCAACTGGTGGAAAGCCAGACATGTGATGTGCAGCCTAAGGTTTAATCGGGTGTGGTCAAGACGTGCGGCCGGTCAACGACCAACTTCTGGCCTATTGGGTGCGTAACAACCGTAGGCCAGCAATGGACGGCATGTGCAGTGTTCTTCTCTGTGCCGTGGTTAGCTCGCCAATTCTGTGTCATGGATCAAGGAGACTTGGACTTATTAATTTGCACAGGGATTGGTTTACTGCTATTGCTGTACGAAATTTATTTTACGAATTCTGGAATAGATCTCTAATAGTATTGGACTCTATATTTAAGTTGAACTTGACACATTGGCACAAAAACGACCGCAACTTTGCACTCACTCACTACATCGATTTTTCTTTGTTGGCAGGTAAGCCATGAGTGACACCTTGCTATTGCCTAAATATTTGCAAGAGGGGGAAAAAGAAGCAATTATGTGGTAGTAGCAGGAGCAACTCCAATCGATTTTAATCCACGGATATCACGTTGGACACATCGAAACTCCCTATAACCCTAAAAAGAGCTGCATGCACCCCACCCTCCTCCTGAATCACTCCATCTCAATCTGGATCCTGCTAAAGCCTACGGACACCAATGTGACTTTCTGGCCGTGACTGCCCCACAGTCCCCCAACTCACACGATGACACAACACAGCCCAATATAATACCACTAGTATTTTTATATATTTTACTACTGAACTCTTGCTCCCAAAAGAACCATGATTTTTACTCCATCTCCTTTTGGGCTGTAGAATCAAAGTGGAGAAGAAAGGACTAAAGGAGTGTAGCGTAGCCCCCAAAATCTGTAGCTCTGTAGTAGTTTAGTCCGTAGCTGTGGAGAGGTGGAGAGGAAGATCAGATTTATTACTACTAGTATCAGGCATGCTTGGAGTTCTGATCTCATAGCAAATCCCTCAGATCTCCCGCAGCACACAAGCACACAGAGACCAAGAAGCACAATCCCATCCATCTGATCTGCGGACACCATCACCCAACCCAACCCCCGGAATCCCCTCACAAGCCACAACCCTAGCCCACTTTAGGCTCTATAAATAGCGCACCCTGTAAAGGGTCACTGCCTTATTACAGTGGGAGCTGTAGCATCTGTGGATGCACAGCTCGGAACAAGTAGTAGTCATGTGGGCTTACCAAAGGGGCGCTTACTAAGAGTTCTTTGGCATTCTGTCCACCTCCTTGTAGAATCTTGTGGAAAAACCTCAAATCATTTGATCTCGAGGATACGATGGAGGTGGGCATACTGCCAATGGAGCTGTGTAGGCCTCCCTTTGTAAAACCCATATGACACAAATCAAAGTAGCGCCTTGTTAGATTTGATGGTCACCTTTGTGAAATCCTGTGCTTGGTTGTTGCCTTGTGTTTTGGGTTCTTCTGTTCGGCTGTGTGAGTTGGACGTTGGCTGTTGTTTTCCTGGATGATGTTATGGTTCATCATGATGTGCTTTTGGGGAAAGCCTTATGGCAAGTTATCTACAAATCCTAGTTCTTGATCTGTTCTTTCACCATCTTAACTTGTGCTTGGGAAGGAAAGACGTATTTTTCCCAGCTAACATGCCCTTCTTTTGGATCCGTCTTTTCTCGCTGATTCCCTAGTGGGAAGTTCTTCAAAAGACTAACCTCTAGTTCTTGCTCTCTTGCTGTTTCCCCGTGCAAGCCGGTTCTTGGAGCTGAGCTTTAGTCGCAGTCATCTCCAACATCTCAGCAGGAGACAATCAGAAACTCTGTAAGTCACCAAACTTTGCTATGCTTGTTTCTGATTTGATGTATTGGTTAAAATCTCAATCCCCTTATCAAGCATGAAAATGTACTGTCTGTAGCCATTCTTGGTTAGGGTTTTGTGCCTGTGACTGGTGATGGTAATGATGAGATGCGGCCTTCTTTTCTGGCCTTATGATTTCCCCCCTCTGTGCATCTTGCTCCTTCATTTTTTTTTTGCTTGTTCCAATAAATTTTGCTGTAAATGCATGGACGTTGCGGATAGAACTTTCACGCGTTTCATGATTTCAGTCGTAGACCTCCCTGTGCACTAGTACAGCTGTCTGCGTGAAATTTTGTTTGTATTGGTCTTTTGATAGGTGAAATGTATGTACTACTAGTATGGTAGTCCATAGCCTGAACCCTCTTCCATTTCTTTCTGTATATTTACCCAATACAGATTAATCATTACCAGCTTGGAAAATATAATGGAACTTAGCTTCTTTGGATGTGTTTGAAGTGATAGCTAATAGCAATATTTTCTATATTGTTTGTATGTGCATGTTAACTGTTCATTAGTGATTTTTATTTGGGGCTCAACGTGTTTACGGATGATGCTGGCATTCTATGTTAACTCATTAATATTTAACAAACAAGGAAGAAGCGACTTCAAATGCATCTATTTGACCACATACTTCGCATATGTTGCTTTTGTCTGTGTTGGTTACTAATGTATAGTTCATATGAATAAGGATTGAATAATGGGGTTAGAAGTTCTCGCCCTCATGTGTTGGTTGCATTTTGATCCTAGAGATTAATCATGGAAAGAAATTTAATTGTATGCTGCTTCAGTTGTTCCCCTGTGATCTCAAACTGAATTAGCACTCCTGAATCCTGATCTTGTTTTTTTTTCTTATTTTGTGTCTGTCGATGTGCTATATAGTACTCTCTCAGTCACAAGCAAGCTAGAAATTATTAATCTGAATAAAATTTGTTCTGTGTATGGAAACTTTTACCTTTTGTAGACCATGTTTCAGTGACCTGATCACCGGCGTAGATGTTCATGCGATCAATAAATAGTCAATATTCGATGTCTCTTATGTGAAACTGATATGATGTTTTCTGTATAGCCAACATCATGTCCAAGGTGGTTGAATCTTAGTGGCGCTAGCTAATAGTATCGTTCTTGTATTAAACGTGTATTTGAACTGATGAGCTTAGTAGTCTTCGTTTTTGGTTATCAATGTGTCACTGTCATGTGGCTATATGGTCTACCTGTCATTCTAACTTTGGATGTTATTTTTCAATTTATAGCGCAAATTTTCCCTTCGTTTTTTGTTCTGTGTAACAGCTTTCCTTGACGGTGCTAATATGTATTGATGAACTGATGGTGTGTTTGATGAGCTTAATTAATAGCCATATCAATTTGTTCTCTTTTTTTAAGTCAACAGATCATTTTGTTTCTGAAGGTAATGTGATGATGCAGCTTATGAACTGAGACGATTTTGTTGGGAGTGGATGTCATAGTATTAACCCATGCCAATATAATGACCATTTCCCCCACCAAACTACATCTGTTTACTGCACAACATTTATGAGATACTTGTACTATTCATGTACCACGGTGGAGGGCTAAAATCATGCGAAGCTAAGAGTGCAAAGGAACATGATCAACTTTGTGGAAGTTTAGGAGCTACCTGTGTATTTTGGCAACAAATGTGGGCACCATGGGAATCAAATCATCATGGACACGGCCAAGATTGAACAGCTGCACTACTAATGATCAAAGACTGACACCTTTTGGTCTTTTGATGTGTAGAGTCAACGAGAGGGAGAGAGCTTGGGCTGTTCCAAGGGATCATCATCTTTCATGTTTTAGCTGCTCCTCTCACCCGGCAGCTCATCTCTCTCCAGGGAAACTCAAGCAGCCATTATTATACATTTATACTCCAAGGAGCACTCCATTGCACTGCGCTATGCCCAAAGAAATGTTTACCGGCAGTGTTAACGGAAGGATATCGTGATCTGATCTCTTGCTGGTTCGGTGGATTAGGTGCTGATTTGGTGCTAATTTCATGCATATAGTTAACTTATTGTAATCTTTATTGTTTGATTACTTGCCGTGTACTTTACGTGCTCTTTGTGAACTATAAATGCAATGCAACGTGATCGCCCTGGTCGTGTGGTGCTTCCATCCTATTTTCTCCCGTGTTACATGGTATCAGAGAAGCTCTCCTCTCTGAGCGGAACTCCCTCTCCCGTCGTCGGCACGCATTCAAACACATGTTCCAATCTGTGGATTTCAAGGCCTCGAACTACCAAGTGGCGGAACTTTACTGTCTTTCTCGGCAAGTTCGGCCTCCACCATATCGTCGCTCCACCGACCGACCTGAAGATGACGAGTGGCGTCAACAGGACTTCGACGTTTTGTCGGGTCATCTCTGAGGAGATATTGGGTATCATCGAGCCTGGCCAGCTTACGCATGATATGTGGTCTCGCATGGAGGATTTGTTTCGCGTCAACATCATGAATTGGTATGTGAACTTGCTGTATGGTATTACAAATTGGTCGTAACTAGATGTGAACTGGTTGTGAGTGATAAGGATCTGATCGCACATTATACTGCATAAAGTTTGTCCGATATAATTTTTATATATATTCGGGAGTCGTTATGTCCTGCTAGGAACCATAGTTGATTTGTTGATCGAAAAGAAGTTTTCGGGTTGCGACCGATTACATATGAACCTACGGGATCACATACTTAACGGGTTAGGACAAATAGTTCGAATTGAATCTATTATGAGCTCTTTATAAGGAGATACATGGGTTTTTGAGACGAAGGTTGCACCACCCACCGAAACCCTAGCTGTCACCTTTCCAAAGAAGGCTTTGTTGTGCGTGCTGGTGCTAACACACCGACGCACGTTGTTTCACCCCTAGATATGTGGATACCGTATAGGCGCTGTTGTGCTGATCGAGGACGATCCGCAAGGTACGTAGGGAACACGAGAGGCTACTGGAGGACACTGCGCGTCTAGTGGTAATGATCTATGATCTCTTACTCATGTGACTTCCTAATTCATATAGAAGAATTTTTAATTAATCGCTAGCGTAGTTTACCCATATCTCAACACCTGCAACAACCATCCGACGACTAGGTGACGTAGTCTAGCGCATCATCTCACATGACCGCTGATGGTGGTAACCTCTCATTTCTTTATGGTCTTTCCACTCCTTCCTTTGTTACTGTCAGTAATGGTTTCACGCTACCCATTTATTCTTCTGGCCGCACTATAACCTTCATCTCCTGACAGAAAATAGTAAGCTTCATCGAGCGCTCGTAGTTAGCTCCCTGCTGCAGAAATGCTTGCACAACAGCACAAGGGTCAATTCATATCATACCAACAGATCCCTTTGATGATGGCAGGGAGATTTTATGCCCAAACAAGGCAACCGGCCGGAGCATGAGCGGGTGGAGCGTACTGTGGCGTCATCGAGTGGCAGCGATCGATGCCTTCTCAAAGATCTGGAGCCCCACAGTTTTGCATGCGCCATTATGCCGTTTACCGTGCCGCTTCTTTTGATCCTCATCATCTGCAACTGTAGTTGTAGGCTTGAGGGGAGAAGAGATTCTGGCCGGCCGGGGATGTGTGCTGTGCATGCAGAGCTACAGGATTGGAACTTTTCTCGCTGAAAAAGCTAAAAGGCTCTACTAGCTGGTGGACTTTTGGGATGTTCTTGGCAGCCTTCTGCTAGTGTTGACATGCAATGGCAATATAGCGATGTCAATAGCAGCATGCTTCAGCGGCCGTATGGTTTGTCTGGGTCTGGGTGCAACTTTTCTGATAGCGCAGTGGATTCGTGCTTCTCTTTTTTCTGACCACAAAACAGAACCAGACCCAAAAAGAGAAACCGAGACTGGATTTAGAGGCAAGTAGATTGAGAACTCAAAGATCAAACGAGTTTGAAAAATGGGAATTACCTACTTGGGAAATTCAAGATTTGTCACACCATTCACGAACTTTTTTAATTAATTAATCCATTTCTTTAATTTATTTTTATTGTTAACCTCTTGTAAACTTTATTTCTAATTCTAACCCTTTTGGTCGCGCTATAGGATAAGTTCAGCTAAATAGTACTTTTTATCACGTCACTGGTGGTAGCGTGACCAAACAATACTGTCACGTCACTAGTGGTGGCGTGACCAAACAATACTGTCACGTCACTAGTGGTGATGTGACAAAAAAAGGGTTAGAATTAGAAATAAAGTTTGTGAGAGATTAACAATAAAAAAAATTTAAAAACAGGTTGATTAATAAAAAAAATTCCACCATTCGTTGACACTATATAATTTGACACTTGATGTCTTACTTACGTGGAGGTCCAGATCAGAACGTGAGTTTCTCGTAGGTTTTGTGTGGGATTTTTTTGTTTACTGTAGTATTCTTGCATTTCCAAACGCAATAGGTTAGACTTCATTCATTTTGTATTCTTGCAACTTACATTTCCACACATAAAATCGGGGCCTCTGCAATCGTCCCCACAGTTGTACAAAGGGGTTGTTTGGATTGGTGCCCTAGCGAGTCAAACCAAAATTTTGGTAATACCAAAATCTAGGCAATGCCAAGATATAGGGAAAAAAAGTAGTGGGCTACTGTTGAATTTTTTTTATTAATTAACATTTTTTTGAATTTTATTTTAAAGTTAATCTCCGATGCACTTTATTTCCAATTCTGACCCCTTTGGTCACGTCACGGGTGGTGGCGTGACAAAACAACGCTGTCACGCGCTAGGATAAGTCCCCAAAATAACACTTTTTTGTCACGCCACTGGTTGTGGCGTGACCAAATAACACTGTCACGCCACTTTCAGTGGCGTGACAAGAGTTTGACCAGAAATGGGCTGGTGTGACAGTATTATTTTGTCACACCACGGGTGGTGGCGTGACCAAAGGGGTCAGAATTGGAAATAAAGTGCGTCGGGGGTTAACTTTAAAATAAAATTCAAAAGAAGATTAATTAATAAAAAATTTTGCTAGTGTTTGGTTTGGCACCAATATGGGAAAAAATTTGGTAATACCAATTTTTCTGTTTCAAATGAGTTCTGGTTGGATAAAAATAGTGATATTAATTGCATGGTTAGATTGATTTATCTGTTTCAAATGATCATATTTCCTAAACCGAGTATCCGATTTGCGATCTGTTTGAACCGTTGTGTTCTTTGTCATTTTTTTTCAAGGGCATGCCACATAGGAACAAAAACAAACACTGACCAAATTTTCTGGGTAATACCAAATTTTGGTATAGCAAGTTAGGGTAAAAAACCAAACAACCCCTAAATCACAGGTGCAACATGCAGGCGAAGTATGTGGCAAATTGAAAATTGCAACGGTACTTAATAAAATGAAAATAGTAAAATATATGGGTAATGGTTAGTTCCCCTTCAAAAAATAAAGAAGTCGAAAAAAACTATATATGTGTAGATTGATGAATTTTTTTGAAGTAATATTATTCTAAAAGAAATTTATAAAAATAAATAGTCGATTTTTTTTTTACAAAACTAGCCTATTGTCACTATTTGAAATGACAAATTGTTCTATCGCCATTCCAAACGGTGACAAAGCCTAGAACAGTACAGAGATGTCTCTGTCACTAGTTGAAATGGTGATAGAGCCCTATCGCCACTACAGTTGGCGATAGGGATCCCGTAAGTCTTTAAATTTTTTCAAATTAAAATTTAGGAAAACCGTCATTTCAAATGGTGATAGGGATCCTGCAAGTCCATGTTGCCATTTCAAATAGCGGCACAATCTACCCTATAAAAAACCCCAAAATTCTGGCATAACTCACTTTTATTCAGAAAAAAGAGAAAGAGGGGAGGGAAGGGAGAGGAGTAGAGAGGAGGAGAGGGGAGGAGAGGGGAGAGGAGAAGCTAGCAAAGCGCCGTCCGTTCGATCATCCACCTTTTAGGTAATTTTTTTAACCGAATGTATTACATAGTTTTAGATGTACGGTTACGTAGTGTAGTATGTTGTACATAATCCTTTTTAGTAGGTAGTTTAGTTTTAGATATGTGTTTAATCATAGAAATCTTGTTTACGGTGCAGTACGTCAAATGTGTCGAACGCCATCAATTTCAAAATTTACTACAGTGAGGGGATTATTCTTGTAGGTCCCGAGGGGATTGATTTGCGTTATTTCCAATTGACGACCGTGACCCTAACAAGACTAGAGTAGCGTACATAAGGTGTTGTGATGCGGTGGTTGTTCCACATATTCCATTTGTACTATGTTGTATATAATCTAATATTGAGTTGCATTGCCAACCGAGCACCACAGGGCATATATTGAGAGTTAGTGCAGCTCAAGGGAACAATGTCATGCTAGTCATATATACGTAGGGCGAGAGAGGAACGGTGGAATTTAGTCCTTCTGGCCTAGGCATATGCCAAGCTACCCCTGCATCGGCAGTTGAACAAGAATGGGTGGTGATGCCAAAGAAGAAGTCGAGGACTCCAGCCACAGCGAGGCGCACACAATGACCAAAGGTCCGGGAGTTGCTGATGCTGTCGATGAAGACCCTGTGGAAGGAGCTCCTTCGGTTAGGCAAGCTAGTGGGCTTGCTGATGAGGGTGAGGAGCTAGAAGCTCCAGTCCAAAGGATGGATCTTGAAGACCAGAACTACATGGCATTGTTAAAAGATGAAGGATCCGATAACGAGGATGTTGTGGAACAACAGGCGGTTCCATCCGAGTGGAACACATACCAGTTCGATAACCTCGCCATTAATGAAGGCTTCCGTGTGCCATGGGAGTACGACCAGAGCGAGATCAGGCAAGGAGCTATGTACACATACATGGAGGCCGTGCAGGAGACAGTCAAATTCTGGGCTTTGTTGGTGCGGCGTACATTCACAGCCGTCAAGTCTAACCTAATATGCTACGACGTGAAGTGCGACATAGAGGGATATCATTGGCGAGTACACACATTTCAGCCTAAATGGGACACCTACTGAAAATCTCTATAGTGGTCCCTCACATGTGTCGTCACTGAGTCAGTGTAGTCTCATAAGAACCTGTCACCAGGCTTCATCGTGAACATCATGTATGGTGAGATCGTAGATAATTTAGATTTTGAGCCATGATCCATCATTTGGCCGATTGAGGCAAGGTTCCAGTACACAATCAGCTATGCAAGGCGTGGAGGGCAAAACAGAAGACATTAGAATCAAAGTTCGTACGTTTGAGGACTCCTACAACAACCTCCCCAGCCAACTCCAAGTCATACAAGATAGGAATTTTGACACTCATATTGACATTCACAATTTCACGCATCCGAAGTGGGGGTAATAAGAGAGTACTGGAGTGAGCATTCTTCGCCTTTGGTCCATGCATCAATGCATTCGCACTGCTGTCCAATCTTATGCGTAGATAACACATTCCTGACTGGAAAGTACAAGGGCCAGATACTGACTGCAATAGCGACGGATGGGAACAATCAAGTTCTTCTCGTGACATTTGCATTCGTTGAAAGCGAGAACACAAACAGCCGGTTGTAGTTCTTGTGGAATTTGAGGATTTATGTTGTATAAGGTTGTCCTAATGTATGCGTCACACATGATCGGCATGTGGGTCTGCTGAGTGCAATAACTCAGCTACAACAAAGAAAGTACGAACCACTTTGATGGGTGGATCTGCAGAGCAGGTGGTGCATGACACACTTTGGTGCAAATTTCTACAAGCAGTTCCACAACAAGTACTTGATGAACCTATTCAAGTGGTTGTGCAACCAGAACCAGCAGTGAAAGTTTGACATATTTTGGAAGATTCTAGATGAGCAGACCTAAACACATAGAAGGGAGACAGCGAAAAAGGCCGCTACAAGCGCTAACCAGGCCCCCGAAGTATTGTCATAGCTACCCACAAATGGTCATAGTGTGGCGAGGAAGACGGGGGCGTAGGTGAAATGCTTCTTGGACTGGATTGAGCACGAGCCTAAGGAGAAGTGGTCAATGCTACATGACAGAGGTGGTGCTCGATATGGTGTCAGGACAACCAATTTAGCCGAGGTGTATAATTGGGTCATGCGCAGCGCAAGGTGCCTTCCTTCGGTTGGTATTGTGGAGGCAATTTTTCGCGGTACCACAAATTACTTTGTTGACAGAAGCAACAACATGTCGCTCGTCATGGCAAATGACAGAGTACTATACCCCGCCCTGATCACCAAGTACATGGAGGAGAAGAGTAAGAAGGGTGAGATGTATCAGGCATTCAAGATGGACACAAGGGAGCTTCGCTCCGAGATACTGTGCAGGGATAAAGGATGCCACAGGACGAACCGCGAGAGGATCACCAACGAGTGCATGCTACGCCGCGCTAGTTGCGTATGCACTTGCAACAAGTCTCTTGTCGGACCCAGGAGCGAAGGATCTCGGATCCTCTGTGTATTCCACACTAGTCCTATGATCAGTAGCTAGTATGCATAGTTTATACAAAAGGTGATAGCATAACCATAGTACGCGATATATTCACAAAAGATCAAGTTTATTACAAAAGATGCATAAGTCCAAAAGTAAAATACAGCGGAAACAAAAGTAGTAAGGTAGAACACACGATTCGCCACAGGCAATCGTTTGGGGGCGTAGCCTAGTCGTCCATGTTCTCATTCTCCTCATAGTTGTCCTCTCCTGATCAACAATTTATTAAGTAAGGTGAGTACAAATGAATGTACTTTGCAAGTTACACCCAATAATAGATTATAATGCATGAGGGTATAACAAAGGATGGCTTATAGGGTTGATTTTGCATAAAGCAATATTTTCTTTTTCAATACTTGTACTAATTTCCAAAGCAGTTTATTCCATAACTAAAATTTATTTTCTAAGTCTCAAGTTTTATAGTCAGATAACATTCACACAAGAGTGGTGAAGGATACCCTCCTATCACATGGCTACCCGCCCAATTTTCCATTTGAATAAATCATTTGATAAAGTCTTTTAAAAACAAAATCAAAGTCTAACTTCGAGTGGCTTTGCTTAGCATATCCATGACCGTAAACACAGCTATTCGAATAGTTCTTAACACTCTACAAAGGTTGTACAGCTTTACCCACAAGAGACAATGGACTTATAATGTCCGTTTGACATACTACCGAAGGTGTGCGACTAAGTCATTATCACAAGGCATTTACAATGCACAATCCCACCGTAGTCCTGCCTCGCTAAGGTTTCGTTTCCTTTGGATTAAACCATTTGCTGGATTTAAGCCCCCTCTTGCGCCATATGGGAATACATAAAAGCTGGTCATAAAGACACCCACGCAACCGGATGGCACAACCACGGTGAAATGGTACAAATTATTTAGCCAAAGTCCCGCCCACTCAGGACATGTGGTAGTACGATGGGGCTTAACAAGATGCGGTTCGAAGACCGGTCCTTAACTGACTTGGATGACTTTCCAAAAGAACCCCTGGGTCTCGATCATATAAATGACTCGATCTCGTGCATTAATACACCATCCAAACATCCATTACGCCCAAGTCCAAACCAATTTCTATTTTATTTACCAAGTCAAATTATTTTACAAATTTCTTATGGTAAATAAAATACCATAGGATTATTTTCAAATCGTAGTTTGAACTTTTGGCTAATTTCCCCAAATCAAATATTTCGAGTCTAAGCATCGCTAAGCATGATTTTCCAATATATTCTAGTTGTACTAATGTACTAATCAGATTTAACTATGGTATCAAGGAATGGCTATTCCAATAGCAAAACTTGGCTATACAAAGGTATTGGGAATAACCATAATTTAAAATAGGAATTTAAATAACTGAGTATAAATAAACATGCAGTAATAATTTAAATAATTTTAAGTACTGAGCTCAAATATGACCAAAGGATGTAACTTGCCTTGCTCGTATGCTTGAGGATCTAACCATTAAAAAAGATCGGTTTCCCCGGAGTCGTCAAAATCTACACGTGAAAACGAGCCAAATTCAAATAAACTAAAAATTAAAAAATTCCAATATAGATAGGTAGATCTTGATTTTAGATGAATTTAGAAATTTGAATCGCTGACATCGGAGCTCGTATGAAGGAGAACGGGCTCTCGAAAATTGAAAATCACATGAAATGAAGAAAAGGGAATTTTTCCAGATTTTTCGGATTTATTTTTCTGAACAAAATCCTTTTAATGCGTCTTGCTAACCTCAGCCGATAAATTTCATTTCGGCCGGAATTATTTTTCAACTAAAAAGTGGCTTGAGCCACTGACATGTTGGCCCCACGATCTATAGACAGGGTCCACCACTCGGTCAAAGGGTTCACCGTAGACCCAATTCACAAAAAACAGGGGTAGCTGATGAGTGCGCTGACGCGGCTCCACACGGCTGCTACGTAGGCATAGATGCTAAGCTGGTGCATACGTGGCTTTACGTGGCAGTGACGGCGGCGACGCGCACGGTGACCCGTGGTTGGAAGGATTTCTGCTGCGTTAAATCTTTTGCGAGCCAAGAACCCGCCCAAAACTGGGAGCATCATGAATTTGCAGGAGGAACAGCATCGGGTCTTAATGTGAACTCCAGCAAGAAAATTCTTCTCAGAACCCTAATCGTCACACTCACAGAGGGAAGCTAATCAGATCAAATAGTGGGCAAAAAGGTTACGGAAGGCGCAGTCCTCTCGAAGTGGTTGGGGTCGGGAAGGAGGCCGCCCCGTTGCGATCGGTCTAGGCGGCCTAGCGCAGCTGCAGCGTTCCGTTTAAGAACCTTAGCCCATGAGTCCCTTTTCTTGCTGTGCTTTCGCAGGCCTTTTGTTTTTGTCGGCCCAAATTGGGCCTGTCGTGACAGGCCTAGTTTTGGCGGGAGATCGCGCTCCCAGCAATGGCCCCAAAGAACCAAAAATTACAAGACGCCGCGCGATGCTGAAGCCGGCGAGCGAGATAGCACAGGTTGATTCTTCCAAATCCAAATCATTTTATCTTGCGGATTTGCTAAATAACATGTGACTGAAAATTTGCAAAATCTTAGTCGATTTTCTTCACCCTTGGATTTACATGGACATTCGCGCTCCGGCCAAGGTTGTCGTCCTCCACTCAATACCGCACCGCTGTCACCCACCGCCAGATCGGGATCACGACAGAGTTTGGGTCCACCGGAGCCAGGACCTCAGAGGGAGGGAGGGCATCGAAAGCACAGTGGTGGACGACGACGTCGTGATGTGGTGAGGCGGCGGCTCAGTCGCAGGGCGAAGGAGGGCGGTGGGTGTCGAACCCGGGAGCGAAGAATCCCAGATTCTCTGTATTTCATACACTAGTCCAGAAACAGCTAATGTACACAGTCGAAAGTGGATAGCATAACCATACAACGTCATTCATTGATAATAATTAAAGTTTGTTACAAAAGGGCATACATTCAATAAGCAAAATACAGCGGAAGCAAAAGCAGTAAGGTAGACCACACGATTCGCCACAGGCAATCGTCCAGAGGCGTAGCCTAGTCGTCCAAGTTATCATTCTCCTCGTAGTACTCCTCTCCTGCTCAACAATTGTATTAAGCAAGAGTGGGCACAAACAACCGTGCTCCATAAGTTACACCCAATAACAGATTCTAATGCATGCAAGGATTTAACAACAGGAGGCTTATATGGCTCGATTTGCATAAAGCAACATTTTCCATTTAAATATTTATACTAAGTTCTAAAGCAATTTACTCTATAACTAAAATCCATTTTCTAAATCTCAAGTTTTATAGTGAGGTAACATTCATCAACGAGTGATGAAAGATATCTTTCTATCACATGGCAAACCACCCAATTTTCCAATTGAATAAACTATCCAACAGCAATTGATGAAGTCTTTTGAAATCAAAACAAAATTCTAATTTTGAGTGGCTTTGCTTAGCATATCCTTGACCGTGGACACGACTATTCGAATAGTTTTTAACACTTTGCAGAGGTTGTGCAACTTTGCCTACGAGAGATAATTGACTTATAATGTCCGTCTGACACACTACTGAAGGTGTGCGACTAAGTCATTATCACAAACCCTTTACAATGTATCATCCCACCGTAGTCCCGCCTCACTAAGGTTTCGCTTCCTTTGGATAGAAACTCGCTGGATTTAAGCCCCCCTCTTGTGCCATGTGGGAATACATAAAAGTAGGTCATAAAGACACCGACGCAACCGGATGTCACAACAACGGTGAAATGATACAAATTATTTAGTTAGGTCCCGCCCACACATAACATGTGGTAGTACGATGGGGCTTAGCAAGATGCGGCTCGAAGACCGGTCCTTAATTAACTTAGGCGACTTTCCAAAATAACCACTAGGCCTCTATCGTAGAGATGACTCGATCACGTGCACCATCTAAACATCCATTTTGCACAAGTTCAAACCAATTTTATTTTATTTGCCAAGTTAAATCATAGTCGAACTTTTGGCTAAATTCCCCAAATTAAACACTTTCGGTCTAAACTTTGTCTAAGCATACTGTTTTGAATATATTCCAGCTCATACTAATGTATCAACTAGATTTGCAAGGAATGACTAATTTAATAGCAAAGTTGGCTATACAAAAGAATTGAGAATAACTATAAAGCTTAAAACCGGAATTTAAGTAACTTGAATTTAAATAGCATGCAATAGTAATTTAAATAATTTAAAATACTAGGATTCAATATGATCAAAGGTGTAACTTGCCTTACACAAAAGCTTGAGGATCTACTTCTTCAAAATATTCGGGTTCCTAAAGTCGTCGAAATCACACGCGAAAACAAAGCAAATTCAAATAAACTCTAAATTAAATAATTTTAGTGTATAAAGCTATATTTGGATTTTATATGAATTTAGAAATTTGAATCGTCGAAATCGGAGTTCGAACAAACGAGAACGGGCTCTCTAAAGTTTGAAAAATACATGAAATGATGAAAATGGGATTTTAGGATTTTCTGGAATTAATTTTCTAAAGGAAAATTAATTATTGTGTCATGCTGACGTTAGCGAGGGAATTTAATTTTGGTCAGAATTATTTTTCAAAAGGAAATGGCTTGAGTCACTGACGTGTGGGCCCCACGTCCATGGACTGGGTCCACGACGGCACCCGGGTCCGCAGTGGACCGTTCGCATGGGCATAGTGCCTAGCCACGTGGGCTTGCCACACGAGCATGACACGCCAAAGACGTGGACCGAGGTGGCGCCAGTGGCTATGACGTGCGCGCTGTGGCGACCACGTCGATCAAGGGCGACGACGGCGGCGGCTCAGCGAAGTCACGACGCCATAAGCCATAGTGAGCCCAGCGGGTGGTGCCAAAAGATTGAGGGAGACGCGCTGCACCTGAAGCTCCTCTTCGCGGCGACAGAACGGGAAGAAATGGCTGGCGGTGCGGAAGATTGGTGGCGGCGAGATGTGGCTTGCAGCGGGGCTAGGGCTCCGGTGGCTCTCGGAGGGTGGTGCCCGATTGCATGAAGATAAAGGTGTCGACCACGGTGGAGGAGCTCCACCGGAAGCGGCGCAAAAGGCGGTAGCACATGCTCCGGCCGGCGGAGTTTGAGCTCGAAAATCTAGCGAACGGAGGCGAGAGAGAGAGAGAGAGAGAGAGAGAGAGAGAGAGAGAGAGAAAGAGAGAGAAATGGGGAAAAGGAAGAGGAGGGCGAGAGGCTTCGGGTGCTTCCCTTTATAGGGCAAGGGGTAGAGTAGGGGAGGGGTTCGACGGCATGGGGGCGTGGCGAAGCTCCGGGCGTAGGGCATGGTGATGAGAAAATCAACCCTAAGGATGCAACCACTGCTTCGACCTGCTGCACGACATCCTCTACTTCAACCACATCTTCTCCAATAGGACTTTTAGCTACTGCACTGTCATATTCACCAGTTGGACCGAGCTACGTCTACTCCTACAAGCCAAGCTGCATCTACATACCATCGTACTATGTCTACATGCCCTAGTGCTGCATCACCTCTTGTTGGTACATGGGCTATGTAATGAATGGGTTGACTTGGCCCATATGGGCCATATGCTGGCTGGCCATCTCCCTAGCTGCCCTCCCTCCTTGGGCTCATCTCCCTAGCCGCCCCTCCTTGGGCCGCACTATTCACGGAGGTACTGTTCACGTGAACAGTACCACCCCCTTAGTTTTTAGCTATGTGAGGCTCCCCCTCTCCTATTTAAGGAGGCATCACCCCTTTAGTTTTCCTCGGGTTTCTTTTTAGATTATTCTGCGTAGTAGTTTTGCCGCACGTTCGGTTGAGGAACCCCAACTTGTGAATTTAAACCTTATTCGCAACACAATTTCAGATTGCATCTTCTACTCTCTTGCTTGTGTTCTCGATTCGCTTGCAGGAGATAGCCTTCTTGGCGAGGTCAACCGCGTTCGGCACGGTTGATAACCATCGGAGCAGTGGTGTAGTGATTGCGAGGGGTTCGATTTGTTTTGGTCGGAGCCTTTGGATCATTAACGTCATGTTCTCCACAATCGACATATCACTACCTTTCGGAAGATCGGGCCACCGTCACATCAGGTGGTATCAGAGCAAAGGTTACCCGTTAGGTAATCACAATTCTTCCTCTTTTAGATTAGTTTATGTTCATCGTCCTAAAAACTCTAGAAAATTAGCCCTACAAAAATAATTTGTTCATCGTGTTCTTCCGCTGTCCCATCATCCTTAGTGCCTTTGCAATTTTTCTTTTCAGTTTTTGCTTGTTGAATTTTTGGTTGCATCGTCATGTCTAGTTGCTGATTTCTAGTTTAGTTAGAGTCTAGTTCGTCATCGTCTAGTTTGATCTTCATGTTCCTTTGCGTAGCTTCATCATTGTGTCAAAACTTCTGCCACGCCAACCCCATCCGCTGCCACAGATCCTACCGCAACAACACTATCCACTGCCATCCCATCCCCTGCCGCTGCTTCCATAGATCCTACCGTGATAACACCATCCTCCTACTCCTGCCGCGGCAACCCTAACTCAAGTCCGCAAGAAGCAATCACAAGATCGCTGTGGCGTACCACCACCTCAAGCTCCTATCGCAGCCTTTCCTCTCGTGGTGTAGCTACCAAACCGCCACCGTGTGGTACTTTACCGTTTCGGTTGGAAGTGTGTAAACCGAGTTGATCTCTGGTGCAAACCCTAGTTGGTTTCGGGATTAAAAAAAGGGAAAACAATTTCGGTTGCCAATTCAGTTTGCAAGAGAAGGAAAGAGTTTGATTTGGTTTATGCAGAAGAAGGAAAGGAAAGGATTGGTTTTAGTTGTTCAGAGAAAAAATAAAGAAAAAAGAGAGCAAAAAAAAAGAGAGCAAAAAAAAAAGAGAGACAAAAAAATTGGTAGAGGCCTTTCTGAAAATTGAAAAGGCCATCAAACTTTTGCGAAAATTAGTGAAAATTGGTGGAGTCCTTCTGAATACATTCACAAGCTTCCACAAAAAATTCAGTAAGTTTGGCCCAAGGGATCAAAATATATAGTAGTTTCAAGTTGAGGCCGAAACGAATTCGAGTCCGTTTCCGACACACCTTCAGTAAACGGTCATAACTTTTGCATACGGAGTCAGAATTCGACGTTTTCGGACTTTTCAGAAAGCAAATGACGACACACATCCAATAAAAATGACTCGCTTGTGCCTGTTGCCCTCCAAGACCCCCAAAATCGGCCATCTTTGGTCCCGAATTCGCGTCACAAATTTTCGGTTTCTGTTTTTGCCAATTTTTTTAATCTTCCCTTCGGAATTTGGGGTTCATCTCAACTACAAAGTTATAGATCTACGTCGTGCGAAAAATCTTGTGCCCTTCACAGAAGTTTGAATAGGTGGCTAGTGTCTCTCCTAGCACTTGTTGTGAGGGTATTCCATTGCTTATATCAAATCTCATTTATCTTTGCGTGTGTGTACATACACATCTTTTAGTGCTGATCCTTGCTACCATATTGAAGCCTTCCAAGCTCCACCTACTCTTGATAAGAACAGGTCCCCTCTTGCAATCGTCCCCACGCTCGACACGGTATCACAAACCAGTCACCGGCTGTACCACCTGCTACATTGGTAAGAACACTTGTAAAAGTGTGGTAAGACGCTTGAGAGTGTGTGATTCCACCTTCCATCACCTAGTAGTTGATAGGGATAATACCTTTGTGTTGTCTTTTGTTTTCTACTAACCATGACAGGTGACTCGTCTAATGAGAAAGAGTGTGTTTTAAAGGGAGAGCTCATGACGCTTTTGGATGAACAACACACTACCATTAACGAGGAGATCAATAGGAAGCTTCAAGCTACTATGGTTACATTGCAGTGCTCAATCAATGATAGTATTGTAGCGCTCACTACACGCCTTGGAAGAATGGTTAATCGACCACCAAACAATGGACGCGAGTATGATCACGATGCAACCCAAGATCTTGAGGAGGGAGATGATAATGAGAGGCAAAACCGTGACTCCAGCGCTGCTCTTGCTACCTAAGATGCACGTCAACGACACCGCCTACATCACAACCGTCATGGCATGGGAGGTAATAATTTTCAGCACCACAATGCTCGTGTTAATGATGACCCATTTGCTAAAATTAAATTTACCATACCATCTTTTGCGGGTGTTTATGATGCTGAAATTTATCTAGATTGGGAGATGACAGTTGAACAAAAATTTAATGCCCATCTAGTTCCTGAAGTGCATAGAGCTAGACAAGCTACTAGTGAATTTGAAGATTTTACTATCATTTGGTGGAATCAAGTAGTTAATTCTGGCTTAACACTTAATACATGGGATAGATTGAAGGTAGCTATGCGTGCTAGATTTGTTCCTCCTGCTTTAAAACGTGATATGCATAAGAAATTGCAGCGCTTAGACCAAGGTAATAGATCTGTCGAGGAATATTATCAAGAACTACAAATAGGCATGCTGCGTTGTAATGTTGTTGAGGATGAGGAGGATAAGATGGCTCATTTTTATAGGGGCTTAAGGCGTGAAATTCAGGAAATAGTTGATTACAAAGAGTATACTGATATCAATAGGTTGTTCCAGCTTGCTTGTTTGGCAGAACAGGAATTGTAGGGTAGGCAACAAAGGACAAGGAACAACTTTGAAAGTATGTCTACATCGAGACCGATGCTGGGACAAGCCAACACAGCCCCACCTCCTGTTTTTTAGTCTGCTGCCCCCTTCGTGAGTAGGGCGCGTTCAGTAGCGTCGCCGCCACCGTCACATGCATCCGAGACAAGTAAATCTACTAGTGTGCAGGCACCAGCGTAGAGCTCTTCATTGGTTGCTTCCATGGGTCGTACGACGGGGATTGTGTGCCATCGTTGCAAAGGGATGGGCCACATCATGAAAGATTGCCCAAGTGAGCGAAGCATGAAAGGCTGCATGTAAGACGGTGGTTTTGTAAGTGCTAGTGATGTTGAGGATGAATATGTTTGCAGCCTAACCTTGCGTGTAATGATGATGATCATGAGGCGATAGCGATGGTGAGGAAATTTTAGGTGCCGCTGCTACAGAGAATTATAGGACCCTAATTATGCAGCGAGTATTGAGCACTCAAAGGGAGCAAGCGGAGAAGCTACAGCACCATAATTTGTTTCAGATGTTCCTCATCATCAAGGATTGCCGTGTTCGTGTCATAATTGATGGCGGGAGCTGTAATAACTTGGTGAATTCAACGTTGGTCAAGAAGCTTGGCTTGACCACATGTGCAAGATCTCACCCGCATTCACATTCAAGGGTTCAACAACAACGGTAAGGTGAAGGTAACCCAATCTGCGAGAGTGCATTTTTCCATTGGTTCCTATCATGATGTTGCTGATTTCGACGTAGTGCCTATGCAAGCCTGCTCACTTTTATTAGGACGTCCATGGGAATTTGATACCGATGCAACTCATCATGGTAGAAGTAATAAGTACTCTCTTATGCACAAAGGGAAAAATAATTTTGCTACCTTTGACACCTGCTGAAATTGTAAAATGTGATAAAAAGATAGCTGAAAATGAGAGGAAAGAACGTGAACATGAATATAAAAATCAGCAAGTAGTGAAGAACGTTTTCCCACCTAAAAAAGAGAAGTTGGCACCTAGCTCTAGGACCGAGAGAATTAAATTAAAGGGTTATGTCATGCTTGCAACCAAATCTGATCTTGCTGAAATACCTCCGAGACTGACACATATTAGAGGGATTGAACACCAAATTGACTTAATTCCGGGAGTGACTTTGCCAAACCATGCGGTGTACAAAGATACATTAGAAGATATGCATGTTACTTTGCCTCCTGTTGCTACTAACGTTTTGCAGGAAAGTGATGATTTGGAGACAACGATTGAGTCGAGGACGACTCAAATTCAAGAAAGGGAGGATGATGAGGACATCAACCCTAAGGATGCAACCACTGCTTCGACCCGCTGCACGACATCCTCTACTTCAACCACATCTTCTCCGATAGGACTTTCGGCTACTGTACTGCCATATTCACCAGTTGGACCGAGCTACATCTACTCCTACAAGCCAAGCTGCATCTACATACCATCGTACTATGTCTACATGCCCTGGTGCTGCGTCACCTCTTGTTGGTCCATGGGCTATGTAATGAATGGGCTGACTTGGCCTATATGGGCCATATGCTGGCCTGCCATCTCCCTAGCCGCCCCCTCCTTGGGCCGCACTATTCACGACGGTATTGTTCACATGAACAGTACCATGTGAATAGTACCACCCCTTTAGTTTTTAGCTATGTGAGGCTTCCTCTCCCCTATTTAAGGAGGCCTCACCCCTTTAGTTTTCTCGGGTTTCTTTTTAGATTATTCTGCATAGCAGTTTTGCCAGACATTCGGTTGAGGAACCCCAACTTGTGAACTTAAACCTTATTCGCAATACAATTTCAGATTGCATCTTCTACTCGCTTGCTTGTGTTCTCGATTCGCTTGCAAGAGATAGCCTTCTTGGCGAGGTCAACCGCGTTCGGCACGGTTGATAACCATTGGAGCAATGGTGTAGTGATTGCGAGGGGTTTGATCTGTTTTGGTCGGAGCCTTTGGATTATCAACGTCGTGTTCTCCACAATCAACATATCACTACCTTTCGGAAGATCGGGCCACCGTCACATCACTTGGTGCGCGCATGGATTCAAGCAAGAGAGAGGGTAGGTGCGGGATGGACAATGGGGATCAAGCGATTCAAGGCGTGTTGATGAGGGCGCTTGGCGAGCAGCGAGGTGATGTGACAGGAGAGGTTCGCTGACGCGGGCGCGTACGTTGCTCGGCATGGGTGTCCAACAGGCCGAGAAGATGAACAGGGAGAGGTGCCGATAGGTGCGACCCACTTGCTGGCGAGATAAGAAGAGGGGGGCGCGGTGTGGGTTGGAGCGTGGGATTGGGCTGAGCGCGCGGGGAGGCTTTGGTCTGGGAGAGAAAATCGGCCGAAAAGCGAAAGGGAGATTTAAAATAGATTTCGAATTACAGAAAATACCACAAATCAAAAAGGATTTTAGAAAATAGTAACTGATGTCCAAACATTCAAGAAAAATACATAGAAATTTCTTGATTCATTTGGAACTTAATAAAATTATTTATAACTTAAATTTAGATTTTAATTTTACAAATAAATTAATTTTAAACTTCATGAAACTAGGAAAAGCATTTAAATAATCCAAAATTCAAGAAAATACTTAAAATACTTTTTTGACTTTAAATCCAATAAATCCCAAGAAAATTCAAATAAACCAAATTTTGAATTAATTAAAGTTTGATTAACTCATATTAAATTGTTTTTGATTTTCTAAAATTTCAAGTTTAAGCTTTATCAATTCAATAGAATCAAATGGTTAATTTTAATGGGAAAATGTTCAAAAAGCCCTGAAAACTGGGATGTTACAAACCTACCCCCCCTTAAGGGAATCTCGACCCCGAGATTCAGACTTGGGTAGCAAAAAGGTGGAGATACTCGGCTTTCAGATCTTCTTCTCGTTCCCAGGTGGCTTCTTCTTCTGGGTGATTACTCCATTGGACTTTGCATGAACGAATGATCTTGCTTCTGGTAATGCGCTCTGCGACATCAAAAATCTTGATTGGCTACTCCACATAGGTGAGGTCCTTTTGAAGATCAATGATGTCCAGCGGTATTTGCTCTGTTGAAACTCGAAGACACTTCTTTAGTTGTGACACGTGGAAGACGTCATGAACTGCAGATAAAGATGCTGGTAGCTTTAACTAATACGCAACTTTGCCTTTTCTTTCCAAAATCTTGTATGGTCCAACAAATGTTGGTGCAAGTTTTCCTTTGATCTGGAATCTTCGTACTCCCCTGAGTGGAGTTACTTTGAGATAGACAAAATCTCCTGTTTCAAAGGACAATTTTGTGCGACGATTGTCAGCATAACTTTTTTGTCGGGATTGAGCCACTCTGAATTGTTCTCTTATTGTTCTTACTTTACTTTTAGTATCCTTAATCAATTCAGGTCCAAAGAACTGGTGTTCTCCCACTTGATCCCAAAGGAGAGGGGTCCTACACTTTCTACCGTACGATGCTTCGAATGGGGACATTTGCAAGCTGGCTTGATAGCTATTGTTATACAAGAATTCTGCATAAGGAAGATTCTGATCCCTACTCTTCCCATAGTCTATAGCACAGGCTCGGAGCATGTCTTCCAAAATCTGGTTTACACGCTCTGTCTGCCCATCTGTTTGGGGATGATATGCTGTACTGAAGTTGAGTTTGGTCCCCAAGGCTTCATGTAGGCTCTTCCAAAATCTAGAGGTGAACTGCGATCCTCTGTTAGACACTATCTTTTTGGGTACTCCATATACAACTCTGCTAATTTACTACTTCTGTAAGTGGTCTTGACTGGTATAAAGTGTGCAACTTTAGTCAAATAGTCAATCACAACCCAGATGGAATCATATCCCAATTGGGTCATAGGCAATCTGGTGATAAAGTCCATGCCGATTTGTTCCCACTTTCACTCGGGTATTGGTAAAGGCTGCAACAATCCATCTAGCCTTTGATGTTCTGCTTTGACTCTTTGGCATACATCACATTGTACAATAAACTCGGCAATCTCTGGCTTCATACTGACCCACCAATACTTTTCCTTTAGATCCTGGTACACATTGTTACTTCCCGGATGAATGGAGTAAGGTGATTCATGAGTTTCCTTCAGAATCAACTACTTTGTTTCTTGGTGATCAGGCACACAGATGCGGTTACTGAATGAAATGGTACTGTCGGTGTTTTAGAACCGAACTTACGTAAAGATTGTTTGATTCGGGGGCTCTCCTAGAATGGAATCACGCAGAGAGATTGACACGGGATTTTTATATGTGTTCAGCCTTCTCCGGAGAGAATAACAACCCTACTCTTGTGTGTGTATGGTATTGAGTGTATTCTCGAACAATCGGGGAAAAACTAAGACTATTACAGATAGTGCTTGTATTCCGATGGTCTGATTGATCTTGTTCTTCCTTTCTCGATTGCCGCCTTTTATAGTATGTGAAGGAGGCATAGTTATTCCAGATAAAGCGCGCCATCACCTCCGTGAATTCGGCGACGTTGGTAATAATCACCGTGTATTAACTCCTCCACGCCGCTAATGACTATATATCGTAGATAATGGAGTATTACGTGTCATTACTTCGTAATAACAACAGATGATGATGACTGCTTGAATCCCTTAATCAATAAGACCCACTTGTCTCAGAGGTTTATTTGATCATAAGGTGGTCGAAGTTGACCTAGTCGAGAGGAGCCTACGACTATGAGGTAGTCGTAGCAAGACTTACGACTATGGGATAGTCGTAGCATATCTTACGACTATGGGGGTAGTCGAGCATAACTTATGACTATGGGGGTGGTCGAGAAGAACTTACGACCACCCATTAGGCTCTTCCCTCATAACATTAAGGGTATACTCGTGGTCCACATGACGTCATATTTACCTATAATAAAAATTATAGATAAAAGATAAAATGAGGATTATTATATCCTCGTCATCTAGCCCCCCAGCTTCAAGTGAAAACAACTTACTTGGTAAAGGAGTTATAGATGGTCTTACGACCACGAGAGGATCGTAGAAAAATAGTCGAAGGAAAAACTCCTCGATTGTATACTACTTTGACCAGAAATATGCTTGGTCAAGAAAATTACCTACCACCATCAAGTACTCGTAAAAGCATTCCTACGATCACGAGGTGGTCGAGTATAGTGATCGAAGAAAGAACTTTCCGATTATCATTTCCTTTGGTTGAAAAGATCTAACCAAGGAAGTAATTTTGCTTGAGGTGTAAACGCAAACCTGATTTTCTCGAGCGACACATCGGGAATCTCAAACGACGTCTGCTAACTCCGTGCTGATTGAAGCGGTTCGAGACAAGGGCGATGGCGACCCTTTGAATGTCACGCCCGGCCAAGGTACGTGGTTATAAATACTACCGGGGTAAAACCTAAGATCTTACCTTTCCCCAAATCATTCTATCGTTCATCAAGTCTTGTCTTCTCCGCCACCAACTCACCAAAATCTCTCTTTCCGAGAAAAATTGCCGGAGAGTTTCCGAATGGGCCGAGTCGGAGATGGATACTGGCGAAGATGCAAACCCTTGTCAATGCTCGGAAGATTCCAGAGAAAGTTCTTGTGGAGTGGTTCCCGATGCATAAGCAGCAATGGCCGTCGGGGGAGGAAGGACAAATCCGTCGCCTTCCAAAGGACAGAGTGTGGTCTTCGACACCGCTTCACCCCTTTCACATTGATACTCGAGCATTTTGGAGTGGAATTGGTGAACCTTGGTCCTAATTCCATCACCATGCCGAGCGATTCAGATATCCGTGTGAGCGCGACTGGAATTCCAAATGATCTTGAGCTTTTTTAGTATTTCTACTAATGGCTCGGCTAACTGATATTTGGAAGTTGTGGTTTGAAGCTCCATGACGGAAGTCAAGGAGTATATTCAGATGTTCACTCGGTCCTCATGGCGTTGCTAGGAGGAAGAGGTGGTTTTATCGAAAGTCACCTCCAAGACATCTTTCTTTCAAGGAAGGTGCTGAAAAGAAAGCTTCTCGATTCGACTCCCAGATATCAATCAATTGTCCCTATATTCAAGCCATCAAGGATTTGAAAGCAGAGGGTTGATGGATGGCATGTGGTGAAGGATTTCATCACACGCCGAATTAGTCCTTTGAAGAAATGAGTGCCTCCTATGTGGAGGTACACGGGCCAAAAGACCCACCAGGGACTACGAGGAGGTAAGTAGTTTTTGACTTAGCTCTCGGTTTGGTCTTTCTCGCAGTTGTTTAAAGAATGCCTTTATCTGCTTGAAGCAGATCTTTCACCAACGGAGATTGACGTTAGAGTCGGACTCGTTTATAGAAGCCTCCGCCACTTAGTGTGGCGGTTCCTAAGATCCTTGCGGTCGATCCGCAGAGGAAAGGATGGTTCGCCTAAAGGTAATCAAGAGTTGATTTTATCCTTAGGACTTCATAGTCGAGAAAAAACTTACGACTAGAGAAATGTTGTAGAAAAACTTACAACTTAGTAGTGACCGTGAGAAAATCTTACAATCGAGGAAAGGTCGAGAAAAACTTACGACTTGATATCGGTCGAGAAGGTCTTACGACCGTTAGTAATTCTTCTTTTTCTCGCTTTTGCTTTACGTAAAGTAGGTATGGAAAATCGTCGGACGACGAAGAAGTCAGATCGATAACCATCGGTGCAGAAATGACAAAAGACAAAGGCTCGGCTCCTCCGCCCAAGAGACGCCGACTTACAAGAGTCACGACAAGGAGGAGCAAGCTCGAGTTCTAGCCCTTCACCGGATCCTCTGCAAAGCTCGTGGCGCATATAGCCGCAGCTTGAAGCCGAGGTCAAAACAAATTGGCCGAGGAGGTCAAGCAAATTAACCTCTTAAGCGCAAACCTCGCAAGGCCAAGGTACCCTTCTATTACGACAAGAAAGCTTTCCAGCTTCGCCACTTCTAGATTTGTCAAGCAACTAGAAAAGGAGAACCGAAGGAGTTTATGTCTTTTGTGAAGGACAACGCCGATCCTACCGAGCCTACTGCTGAGGGTAGCGCTGCTCTTGGAGTGATCGAGACCGATCTCGTCCTCCGGAAAGTCAAGAGACCATAGAGATGGTCCTCGCTCAAGACTCACGACAGACGTGGTCATGATCGAACCTATTCCTCATCTCTGAACTACGACCGGATGTGGTCGAGAAAAGAAGTCAAAGAATTCTTCCATCGGGAAGATGGCTCCAAAGTTTCGATTAAGTCCAGATGCAGAGGTATGTGAAACAAGCTAAAGTGTAAGAACAGCATTTACCTTTTGCTTTCCACAATTTGACTTGCTATCCTTTTGTTGTTTTTAGCCCGACTCCTTTAGCCCCCGAGAATGCTTCCATTGAGAAGCCTATTGCTTCCTCTCCACCACCGGAGAGACAACAAGGAAGTGGTCGATGGATCATCCTCGCCTGTGGTAGAAGAAGTCGTGGCTCCCAAGCGTTGTCACGATCGCCGAAGTTAGAAGCTATGGCCACCGAGGCGTGGCCATAGTTTCGAGGTGGCATCTACAACCACCGAGGTAACCGCTATGACCACCGAGGTTGCGCTACTACTATCGAGGTAGCGGCTACACCTATTGAGGCAGCGGTTACGACAACCGAGATAGTCGCCATGACCACTAACGTGGTCGAGGGACCAGCAGAGGAAGTCGCAGCCTCTCGCCCAAGGTGGTGATGTGCTCGACCACCGCAAGGGAAGGAAATCGCTGCAGACCTCCTTCCCGGTACCCAAAGAGAAACTATAATTTCAGAATCGAAAGATGAAGAATACTTCAATTTCGCTCGATTTCTTTGGCCCCGCTTCTATAGTGGGGTCTTCGCCTTTAGATTCGCCACCGAGTCCCCATCCCAAAGACATTCCCAATAGAAGGAACACTTTTGATAATGAGCGCTTGAGAAGGTTTGTGGGACCAAGTTGAGAGAGTGGACGAGTCAAGCACCCAGAGCTTGTGTACTCAATATTTGCTCGATCAACCATGAATGTAAGTATTTGATGATACTAATACATACAGTATAATCTTCTTATTTCTCACCGCCTTGTCTTTTGCGAAAGCCATAGAGCAAATCGCCGTTGTCGGTGAATATCATCGACAACTTCTAGAGTCGACGACAGAAAGAGGAACTCGCAAACAAGCAGAGAGGTGGTAAGTCACTATTTTTCATAATCATTTTGACTACTTATATAGTGCTTACGGGTTTGTCATGGAAAAACTCACGACTAGGTAATCGGTCGTTAAAGACTTACGACCGATTGGCTTTGTCGAGAAGAACTTATTGAATAGGTGATGGTCGAGAAGAACTTACGACCATGAGATTTTATCGAGAAAAACTTACGACTAGGTCGATGGTTGTAGAAGAACTTACAACCGATTGACCAATGCTTATGTTCACTTTTATCCTTTGCAAAGTTGAACAAAGGATTTAAAGACCTTAGCCGACTCGCCGATTATGAAAAAGAGGAGTCAAAAAGTTATGGGAAAAAGTAGAATTCCTTTTGGGGAAACTTAAAGAAGGCAACTCGCAAACGCAAAATTGCGGTGAAGGAATAAACAAGAAGTGCTTGAACTTAAGACCGCCATTTACTTTGATCTTTATCTAACTCTCGCTTCTTTTCGTAAAAAGAAGATGAGATGAGAAAGCTCCGAACGAAGTCAAAGAGAAAACTTGGTCATTCACGAGCTTACTCAGATATCCAAAAATAAAGATCAAGATCTTGAGACGCCGAGAACTCAATATCGTAAGTAATTCTTTACCGCAATTCTTTACGAAGTTATTTCCTTTTCTTACTCCCACTCCTTTTCTAGGAATGGATCTTGAATTGGGAAGACTCGAGACCTGAAATCACGGAAAAAACCATGATTTATAACTGCACCGCCCTTATTGCAAAGAAGAATGCAGATGACATTAGATCATGGGAGAAAAAGCATGCCGAGACCGTTGCTTCCCATAATGAAGAGGTCAAGAAGTTGGATTCTCGACTAGTGGGTAAGAAATTCTTTTACCCGTGATTATTTTTGTTTTTACTTCCTCTAAGAGTTTATCTTTGTTTGACCAATCTTATTCTTTTCGTAACAAGTGGTCGAAACAAAAGCTCATGAGGCTTCGACTGCACTCCAACAGAGATGGAAGCAATGAAGATTAAACTTCAAGGCAACATCACGCTCTCGAACAATGTGCTTGGTGAGCTACATAGTGAGGGAAAGACTCTCAAGATGATACAATAACCGCCACATAAGTACTATTGGGGATCAAGTCGACTTTGCAAGATCTCGTGACTACTCAAGGCCAACCAAGTCAATCGATAAAGGAAGCGGTCGAAATCGCAGAAGTTATGCATTAGCAAAACTTAAAGCTCATGACCCCAACCTTAATGTGCAACCACTCGAAGCCGACTTCGATCGCTCCAAGCGTATGAAGACGTCTGATGGAGGAGATGCAATCAGTTGGCCGGAAAGTTTCAGAGGAGATGCAGTTGGGATCTCCTCTTCCAGAGTAGCTTGTAATAAACCTGTGAAAAACAAGCTTTTGTTGATGTAATATACGATCCATCTTGTTTCCTGCAAATTATCTTGTCAAGTAGTTAGTAACTCAAAAGATAATTAACGAATTTTAAAGACTAAAAATTGAAGTCAAATTAATGACTTTATCCTAGCCCCCGACTATTTGCTTAGTTTGTTGAAACTAAGTAAATAGTCTTGTCTCCTGCAAATCATCTTGTCGAGTAGTTAGTAACTCAAAAGATAATTAACGAATTTAAAGACTAAGAATTGAAATCAAATTATCCTAGCCCCCGACTATTTGCTGAGTTTGTTTAGACAAACTAAGTAAATAGTCTTTAGAAAGGGTTTCTGAAAACAGAGAGGTTTGTTTAACTTGTAGTATTTGGCCCCAATTGTCATGCACTGGTCGAAAGAGTGATAACGAATTGACACTAGGAAGTTCCTTCTAGTGGGCGTGACCACGCAGCAGAGAGGAGAGGCTTCGACTAGGTAATGTTAACATCTCCGACTAGATTAATTAAATCGAGAACAAAGAACTTGAGTTAAACAAACATCCAGAGAACTTCAAAAATTCGCTTGCCTTCTTCTTTGGAGGATTCAATAAGTCCGCCTCGTTATCAAGAGTTGGAAAGCGAACGATGCTAGGAAGTTCCTTCTAGTGGGCGTGACCACGCAGAGAGGAGAGACTTCGACTAGATGTGTTTCTTCCTCCGACTTAGTTAAGACTAATTGAATACACCAAAGGTAGTGAATAAATCTTAAAAGTGCACTCGCTTAGAATATTTTTCAAAAATGAAGTGAAGAAATAATCTAAGGTGAAAGGAGTTGGCCTTCAAAAAAATTTGGACTAAATAAAACCCGAAGTTCTTTGTGTTGGCAACAAAAGCGAGTAACGAGTTGACACTAGGAAGCTCCTTCTAGTGGGCGTGACCACATGCAGAGAGGAGAGGCTTCAACTAGGTGATGTTATTTGCCTTCACCAAAGGTAAAGAAAAACGGGTGTTTGAAACATAGTCGAAAAATTATGAAAGCACTACTCAAAAGTAAGACAATAGAGATAGAGAAAACCCGAGTCTTTATTGTCCTAATGATTGGTTACACATAGAACTTGCGTGAATCGGGTCGATGTTCCAAGAATTCGAGAGAACTCGCCGCCTTCCATTGCCAATCGTATCGATTCTCGACGAGTAACTTCGACCACTCGTAAGGACCTTCCCACTTGGGAGAAAGTTTGTTCCGATTAGACTTGGATTGGCAAAGCCTCAATACTAAGTCACCTACAAAGAAGGTCAGCGAGGTTGACCTTACGATCGTAGTATCTTCGCAGGCTTGTTGGTAGACCGCCGAACTAATTAGGGCCTCGGTTTCTCCTTTCTTCAAGTAGATTAATATCATCTGCTCAATTTGTTCCTCGTTGGAGTCTGTGAATGACCGTAGCTTTAGTTCCGGAGGAAGCATGGCTTCAAAGATCAAGACTAGAAAGAAAGGTGTTTTCTCAGAGTCTGACCGGTAGTTGTACGAATCGCCCATAATACGAGGGTAACTCTTGTACCCAAGCCCCGAGCGCTTGACGAGCTGGTCGAAAACTCGAGTCTTAATTCCTCTCATTATTTGGCCGCTTGCACGCTCGACGCCCCATTACTCGGGATGGGCCATGTACATAACACAACTTGGTACCCAACTCGTCGCAAAATTCTGAAATTTTGCGCCGAAAATTGCTTACCATTATCTGTAATTATTCGACTTTCAGACTCCAAATCGAGTAATTACGCATCTCATCATAAACCGCTTTGCCGCTCGTTGTTATCGATCCACGAGTTCGCTTCAATCCATTTTGTGAACGATCAATAGCCACAAAGGAACTCAAACCTCCCGGAGCTTTGGGGAACGGTCCTGTGATATCAAGACCCCAAAGTTGCAAAAGGCCAAGATAGAGGTATTGTTTGTAATGCCCGAGCTGGTTGGTGTATTTGCTCGCTATGAAACCGCATCGACACACTTTTTAACCAACTCTTTAGCATCGATAGGGTCATACAAGAAAACCTTGTCGAAAAGCCTTGCCACCAACGCTCAGAGGAAGCATGATTTCCACAGATGCCACCATGTATGTCGTGAAGGAGTGTTAATCCTTCGCTCTGCGGAATGCATCGCATGAGCACCCCTTGAGTACCCCTTTTATAGAGAACTCCTTCGACCAAAGTATACATTTTGGCTTTTCGGGATAAGCGATCTGCGTCGAGATCGCCTTCGCACGTAACCCTTCAAGATAATCATAGATGGGCACCATCCATGTATCCTCGCACTCTAGAGAGGCCGTCTCAATAGGAGGTGTCTCGCTCGTCGACTGAGAAGGCTTCGAGTTGTTCCAAGAAGACTCCTTTTGGTACTTCAGATCGGAAGAAGCTATTCGAGCAAGTCGGTCATGCGAGGAAATTATCCTTTCGAGGGATGAATTGTGCCTCAAACCTAAAAATGCTTTTCTAGCTTACGACTTCCGATAAGTACCGAGACATTGTCGTTAGAGCACCGGTACTTTTTGCCGACTTGATTCACGACTAGTTGAGAGTCTCCTCTCACGAGTAGTCGGCGAATCGAGAGCGCTTTCACGTCAGATACCACCTAGCAAACCTTCAGATTCTCGCCACATTATTAGTGGCTTGAAAGTTTAATTGTATGGCATACTTTAAGGTGTCTCCTAGAGGAGATACCAGACCACCTCAATTTCGAGCCACTTAAAGTAAGCGACCCGTCAGTACATCGCCCATCGGTCGTGGGAATCAGATCGGGATCTGAGCGTGTTCAGATTTGTCCATTCGGCGACAAAGTCCGCCAAGATCTGGGATTTAATGGCCGTCGACACGAATGGATGTCGAACTCCCCAAGTTCGACCGACCATTTTGCCATGCGCTCATTGCTTCCCTATTCTCGAGGATCGCCCTAAGGGAAACTCAGGCAACCATGACTAGTTTTGCGCGCCAAAATAATGCCGCAGCTTCTCAAGACATGAGGAGGGCATATAGAAGCTTTTGGACCCGAGGGTAACGCCTTAGGTCCGTAAAACTTCACTTACGTAGTAGACCGGTCGCTGGACATTTTCACGCTCTACGACCACTATGCGCTTATCGCTGTGGCGTGGCGCCTAGGTAAACCAAGCGCTTTCTTCTAGCCTCTGAGAGACCGTAATAGGAGCACTCAGAAGGTACCTCTTGACATCCTCAAAGGCAAGATTTGCCTCTTTCGACCACTCAAAACCTTCGTGTTTCCTTAGAAGTTTAAAGAAAGGTAGTCCTTTTCTCCCAACAGGCGATGAAACGACTTAAAGCCGCCATGCACCCAAAGTGAGTTTCGACTTCTTTCCGTAGTTGAGGGCGATTTCTAAAATGGCTTTTATCTTTTCGATTTGCTTCGATTCCTCGATTGATACTAGGAATCCAAGCAATTTCAAGAGATTCCAAATACACACTTCTCGTGATTAAGTTTTAAGCGATGTTTTCCGAGATTGTCGAACGTTTTTTGCGTGTCAAGAATATGATTAAGTCTCTTGATGCTTTTGACAACTAGATCATCAACATAGGCTTCTAGATTTCGCCTAATTGAGATGAAAAAGTTGCTCGATCAAGCGCTGAAAAGAAGCGCCGCATTTTTTAGACCAAATGGCATTTTGACATAGCAAAATATACCAAATGGTGTAATAAATGCGGTCTTTTCTTCATCGCTAGACACATATTGATCTGGTGGTATCCGCAATATGCGCCTAAAAACTTAACATTTCACAACCTCGCAGAGAGTCAACCAACCGATCGACACGAGGTAAAGGAAAATCGTCTTTTGGACAAGCTTTATTAAGATCAATAAAGTCACGACATACGCCATTTGCCGCTTGACTTTCTAACCATTACAGGTTAGCCAACCATTTCGGTGGTTGACCTCTTATAAAGCCCGCTTAAGTAGCTTATCCAATTCGATTTAATAGCATCTCGTCGATCAGGCAAATCTCCGCAATTTTTGTTTTACGGTACTTTGTCGCCGTAGCTAGTTCATGCTCGATCACCTCCCGGGACTCCGCATGTCGGATGCTTGCCACGCTAATACATCTGCGTTAGCTCTGAGGAAGGTGATGAGGGCGCCTTCCTATTTGGGGTCGGAAGTATCCTCGATGCTGAGCGATCTTCGAGGGCTCCCTCACGCCCAGAGGAACCTCTTTGACTTTGTCGCTCGGCTTTGGTGCAGTTTTTAGGCTTCACTTGCTAGTCGAAGGTCGACTTTCTTCTCGAGTTGGTATTTGTCCTACCATTTCGAGGGATCGACGATCGCAGTATGCGCCATCTTCTTGTCACAATGGATTGTGATTACTCCTTTGGGACCCGCATCTTAATACATTGATATCCATAATGAGTAGCCATTAGAATTTTGCCAAAGTTGGTCGTCCGAGTATGGCGTTATATGCCGTAACGAAATCGACCACATCAAAGGAGATTTTCTCCGTCCGAAATTACTTGGTGAACCAAATGTTAAAGGAAGAGAAACTTGACCAATCGGTTTGGCCGAAGATCCCGGTTACGATCCCATGGAAAGAGTATCGTACCGGTCTTACTTTGGTCCGGGTACTTGCATGTCATCCAGAGCACTCGTATGAATAAAATATTTAACGAGCTTCCACCATCAACCAAAACTCGATTGACCCGACAATTGTTGATGGTGGGTTCGACCACGATTGGGTATCGACCTGGTCGAGTCGAAGGAATCGGGCAGTCACTCTTCTCGAAAGAGATAGTGACTTCCGACCACTTCGGTAATTTATTGACGAGAGGAGGATCTATGGAGTTTACCTCACGTTCAGCAGCCTTAAGCTGTCGCTTTGATTCATATGCCGATGATCCCCGTAGATGTGTTCGATGGTGTGTTGCGGATCCCGAACAGCATCTCCTCTTCGCTCATCTCAAGATTTATGACCACTTGTTTGACCTACTGCTCGAGAGTGGGAAGTGGTCCTTGTCGTTGTAGTAGTCTTCAAGCTTTCGCTGAAAGACCCGAGCTATATAAGATCATGCCCTTCCTTTTTATGGAAAGGACACCACCTAGGCTTATCATTTTTCCGATCGTATGCTTACCTTTGCCTCTCGCTTGAGTGCGGCTTGATGTGCGTGGTTCTTTATCATTCACACCAATACCTCCTTGAACCGCCGGTTTGGAGTTTTTGACCCTTCGCCTTTGTTCTTGGACTTTTTGCTTTTTTATCCTTCTTCTTACCAATGTCGCTTTGGCTTTCGAGAGGTATTGTCTTCTCGATCTATTGTATTGTTCCACTCGACCGCCTCGTATAAAGTTGGCATATCGATCACCATCTCAAGAGTTCGCAATGAAGTAGGTGGGTTTAAAGCAATGTCCTCTCGTTATTCTCTTACTACGGACTCCGCTTGAATGCTCGATGACGATGAATCGAAACTTCGGAATTGAGTTATGAACCCGACTAAAGCGCTTGATGAATTGGCGCAAGGTCTCGTTGTCATTCTGTCTCATCGGTGCAAGTCATCCTCCTTTCCGTATGCATTGTAAGTGCCTTGGAAATTTGCCAATAGAAGGTCGCAGAGGTGTTGCTAAGAGTAAATCGACTCGAGTGGTTGATTCAAGAACCACGATCGAGCGGATCCTTCGAGCACGCTTGGAAGATAATTTGCCATTACATGCTCTCCTCCTCCTCCGCTTCGGACAAATTGCCAGTAGATTTGAAGGAATTCGATGGGATTTTGGGAACCATCAAACTTCTCCATGTTCACCGGTCGAAAACGAGGTGGCATGAAACGGCTCGGAGATCAAAGCGAGAATGCCCGACATCCAAGAATGACTTCTTGACGCCTCCTTTGCAGAAAGAAGGGTTGATATCATCGTGGTCGACTCGACGATACCCAAGAATAGGTTGACCGACCTATGATAGATCTCGCCTTACGAGGGAATACTCGTAGTTTATCTCGCCGCAGATTCCCATGTCGAATGGTGAGCGATCACCTCCGAGGGGTTTGTCGATCATCACCGCTCGAAAGACATTTCTCAATAGGTGATCGATGCGACTTCATTGCTGCGCCGATTCCTCCGTGGTGATATGTTCGATCGACCGTAGCCGAAGAAGTCGATTGCTATGACTTTGAATGATGTCGGCGAGGCACTTCCATTTTGCCATCGTGTTCGGTTTTGTGCGATCTCTTCAACGAAGAGGTCGAGCTCGGTGCTCGAGCTAGCTCTTGAGTTGGATTCTCGAGCATGTCATTGATATATCAAGTTCTTGAGCTTCCTTCGATCGATATTGATGCGCCTGCATGCATTCTTTCGGGCTTCAATTTTCTTCCGTCGAATAGCCTCAAGAGCTTCTATGTTGGACTCTTGAGATCGCCTCAATGAAGTGCGAGAATGTCGAGGATTTCTTATGTTCATGAAGGTGTTGGTCGTGTCCGCCAGCTGGTGGCGCCCTTGCCAACGCCACGAGGGGCGCAGCAGGTGATTTTCTCGAAGAGTCTCCATCTCGGCCTCTAGAAGAGTGATCTTGATCTCGAGGGAAGGACGAAGACCTCCTGCTGATGATTCTCACTTGCGCCGAGGCCTCTCCGCTTGAGGAGTCGCCGAGACACCATCTCGGCGATTTGGAGTAATCCTCCGTGGGGAAGTCTGGTTATAACCGCCTCCGTCGGCAGTGTGATCTACGAGAGATGGTCGAATTTGTAGGAAAAGCATGCTTGATCCCGCTCTCTCAAGGCCATCCGAGAGAGAGGATCACCAGATGCCGTGAAGTCCTGCACTGTGGCTTCCAGAGCTTGCCTCACCAAGTCGGACCGCCTTTAGGGGACTTGGACACTTCTAGGAAAAACTCTCGTCGGTCGTGAGTCCACTGGTGCGGTCTGGTCGATTGACCTTGTCCTTTGAGAGGGTAGATTCCTCTCTTGGACGCATTGTTATGGGGATAAGGATCCTCCTCAACTCCGCCGGCGACATTGTCTCTCGGATCTGTGGGAAGATCCCTGAGGCAAGAATGCCATAGGATGAGTCATCACTTGGTTTGTAATTGAATCCAAGATCCATGTCGACGCTCACAGAACCGCCAAGTCGAACCAATTCTCCTCGCTCCATTCTCCGCCATGAGTGCATGAGATTTGGAAAACAGAGAGTATGTTGACAAGAGATTACCGAAGATCCCCACGGTTGGCGCCTAACCGCTTGTTTTAGAACCGAACTTACGAAAGATTGTTTGATTCGGGGTCTCCTAGAATGGAATCACGCAGAGATTGACACGGGATTTTATACGTGTTCAGCCTTCTCCGGAGAGAATAACAACCCTACTCTTGTGTGTGTATGGTATTGAGTGTATTCTCGAACAATCGGGGAAAACTAAGACTATTACAGATAGTGCTTGTATTCTCGATGGCCCGATTGATCTTGTTCTTCCTTTCTCGATTGCCGCTTTTATAGTATGTGAAGGAGCGGCGATTACTCTCAGATAAAGCGGCGCCTCATCACCTCGTAATGCTTGGCGACGCTGGTAATAATCACCGTGTATTAACTCCTCCACGCCGCTAATGTACTATATATCGAGATAATGGAGTATTACGTGTCATTACTTCATGAGAACAACAGATGATGATCGTTTGAATCCTTAATCAATAAGACCCACTTGTCTCAGTAGGTTTATTTGATCATAAGGTGGTCGAAGTTGACCTAGTCGAGAGGAGCCTACCACTATGAGGTAGTCGTAGCAAGACTTACGACTATGGGATAGTCGTAGCATATCTTACGACTATGGGGGTAGTCGTAGCATAACTTACGACTATGGGGGTGGTTGTAACATCCCAAATGTATAATTAGGGTTAATCAAGTATAATTATATGTGTAGAAATTAAAACTTTTTCTCACATCTTGAAAAACCCTAAAATCTTATGTAATTATTGTCCAAGAGTTGTGTAATTCAAAAACACAAAGCTCTTGTTGACCAAAAATCAAACTCATTCTCCAATTATCTTAAATCTTGTGTCAAACATTTGGAATATATTTTCCTTGGTCCCAAAAACTGATATGGGACCCTCTGAAAAATATCATGAGTTATAACACTTGTTGATAATTTTGGAGGCAAAACAATCCTTTAAACAACCTTAATGAATTTCCTGAGAAAATGCATTGCATAATAACCTCTGGAAATTTTATGCAAGGTTGATCTCATTGTCAGCAAGCTCCAGTTAAAATTTCATCAAATTTGGAGTTCATTTGCTATCTCAAATAATTCTCGTAAGTTTCATTTGTTAAAAACTAAATTTAAAAGCCTACACTGCTCCTTGGGCTAGCTATGTTCAAAGTTGGTCCAGCCCAACCATGTCTGCACCTCACAGACCTCATCTCCATTTGATCAGTCGCACTGCTGGATTTACATCCAACCGCCACGACCTCCTCCGCGATCAACACCGCAAGGACCTCCCCACCTCATGAGGTCATTGCCGTTGGATCCGTGATCAACTGGTCATGACCTCCCTGTGTGTTAAACCTCAAAGACCTCCTCGAGTTGTTAAACCATCGCAATGAGGTCATCCCATTTGTTGAGGTCGAGCCGTCGGATCAAATCCAATGACCACGACCTCCTCCTCAACATACTCAACAGTCATCCCATTTCACGTGAGGTCATAGCCCTTGGATCCAAGATCCATGGCCCCGACCTCCTCCTCTCAACTTAAACTAAACAAACCTCCCACCTAACTAAGGTCGAGCCGTTGGATCGATCCAACGACTCACGACCTCCCGTGTTATCAAGCACTCACAACCTCCCCATCTTTTGTTGTGCACCGTTAGATTAAAATCTACGGTCACGACCTCCTTTTTGTCTCATGCGCACTGACCTCCCAACAAGACGTGAGATCGTGAGCCCTTAGATCTAAATCTAAAGGCCATGACCTCCCTTGTGCGTTGTGCAAGCTCAGACCTCCACCTCTTTTGATCGAACCCTTAGATCTAAATCTAGCGGTCCTGACCTCCCTTGCTGCTGCGCATCATATCGAACCCTCCCATCGTGTCGGTGTTCTTGGATTTAAATCCAAAGGCCATGACCTCCCTCATGTCTTTTGATCGCGTGCGTGTTAAGTCCTCACCGGAGGTCCGCACTGCTGGATGGAGATCCAACGCTTTGGACCTCTGCCCTTTTCCTCACGTGCGTTGCTGCGATTATGAAATCGGAGGGCCACGACCTCCCCATCCTTGATCGTGTGGTGGGACCTCCTCCCACCACTTAAAACATAACGGTTCAAAATGAGATCCGATGGTTAGGACCTCCCTGTGTCTTATCCAACGGTCATAAGGACTCTCCTGTTCTTCTCCTTCCTCTGGCGCGCATGCGTGCTCTGAGCGGTGGAGTTAATGTGCGCCAGGCCTCTGCACCTTTATCACTCTTTGTTGACCAAGATTTAATGTGTCACTTTCCGCCAGTCAGGCAAGACTCTGCCGGTTGTCAACTTTAGGTCATGTCCATCCCATGGACCAACCCGTGGGCTAAGCTCACCATGGAGCTTAGCCCCACTCATAACCTTCACTCAAAGCTATAAGTCACCATTGGGTTCCTCCCTTAGCTTCTTTGGCACACTTCTAAGCTCTAAGCTTGCACCGTGTCATTTGAGCTTTCCTCTCCTCCCCTCTTGGCCGCCATTGTTGAGAAGCTTGAAGCTCCTCGGTGGACAAGGGTCCCTGGAGTTTTCCTCCTTTTTCTCTGAACTCCATTTGTACCATCCCCTCTGGGACCAAGACCTAACTCGCTTTGGTTTGGGCATTTACAGAGGGGGACAAAGTGGAGCTTGAAGTTGAAGCTTTGGCCGTGGAGCACCCTTCCTCCCGGCACGGTCCTCCTTCTCGACCTCCTCAAAGACCTTAGGACCTCCTGTACTCCTCGATAGTCCTTTAGCTGGCACCCGTGATGTATGAGGTCGCGGAGCTTTTAAATTGGCACACGCTTGTTTATTGTCGCATGAGCTTCCTTTTGCATTTTGGTTTCGGTGTGCTTGTCTTCGTTGTCCTCTCGGCACGGCTGCGTTCAAAGCCGTCCGCCGTTGAGAGGAGGTCCTTTGGTGCGCGATGGTTATTGCGGACCTAACGATACTATTGATCTCGGCGAGGTCTACATCGCCGGCGATGACCACATCTTTTGCGCCGATTTTGTCGGACGCCCCGAAGCGTGTCATTGTCGTTTTAGGACAAAGCTTCACCATTTTAATGCGCTAATCATGTGTTCCAATCATTGTAATCATTGGATGTCTTAACCGCCTTTAATCCACCCTTTAATGTGCGCATTTAAGACCTCCATAGTAGCGGACCTCCTTGATGTCCCGCCGGCGCATTTGTTCATGTTCAGCGCTGCGTCGCGAAGTTAAGGCGCTGGTTCAGGACGCCCGGACCTCCTCCGAGGAGATCGAGCGCCCAAGACCTCCCCTCGCGCAATCGTGGCCGTCCAGACCTCCACGGAGGTCTGTGGACGTTAGGACCTCCCTTAGACCTCCCTAGGTTGTCTCACTGTTCATGACCTCCCGGGTAGATCTTGACCGTCAAGGTCCTCCCTGACGATCTCGAACCATCGAGGACCTCCCTTGAACATCTGGACCGTCCCAGACCTCCCCGTGAGGTCCTCGACGATGTAGATTTTCCTCGGGGAGATCTTGATAGTTTGGACCTTCCTTTGGAAGATCTCAACCGCTGAGGACCTCCCTTTAGATCTGGTCCGCTCAGGACCTCCTTTCCATGTTGTGGTCCGTTGGATTTTGCATCTACGGCCCGACCTCCCCTCACCTCGCGCATGTGAGTTGCTAAGAGGTCCAGGACCTCTGGACCTTCACGTGCGCGTGTGTGATGTTCTCCTGGTAGATCTTAAGCCGTTGGAATTAAGATCTGTGGCTCACGTCCTCCCATACCCTTGTGAGTTTTAGAAATTCCAGTGAGGTCTTAGTTAAACTGAAATAAGGTATAGACTTTAGAATTTCATATCTCTTTCATTTTAATTCCAAATGAGGTCATTCAACTTGTGTTGGCTCTGTCTTGGACTTGACTTTAATCCAAAAATGATTGTAAGTTGAGTTCAACTCCAGAGCACAGTTTGCCATCAGGTTTTAAAACTCACTTTAAATATACACTCAAAAACAATACTTAACTTGTAAAATACATAACTAATGCTCTATAGACTATTTTTGGGTGAGACCAACTTTGTTGGTTTCCTCTCTTAGTGAACTCACTGTGAAAATTAGTTTTGAGCATGTTGCTGTTAGGAAAATGAGGACTTGTGCATTATAATTTTGTTCAAGTTCTTGTTTTTGAAAATTTGTAGAGAGTGCAATATAGCTCCAAATGAGATGAACTCAATTGTGTTATTCATCTCATGAGGTGCTGGTTTTACAGTAAAAATTTCAGCTTCGCTGCTGTTCTAGAAAATGTTGCCTCATAATTAAATTAGTGAATAGTGCAGTTTGATATTTTAGGGGCTGAGCAGAATTGTTTTGCTCATAACTTTTGCATTGAGAATCCAAATCAATTGGTTCTTGTTGCAATATTCCCTAAAAATCACCCTCTTGCTGCTGTAGAAAATTCAGAGAATTTGGAGTTCGTTTGTTGTGCTGTCTTTGTTGTGTTTAAATCGTTCTTATCGGTTCTTTCTCGCTTTTCCGTTAGGCTTCGACATTTGTGGTGATCCCGAGAGTGACCCTCCGCAACAAAGTGACCACCAGAAACAAGGCAAGCAGTTTGATCATTTCCATCATTGTCCCATTACTTTAAAGCTTAATATATCGTTTTACTTCTATGTATGCATGCTACTTTGTGTTAAATATCGCTAGCAAGCCTATAGTTGCATAATCTGTAGGAATTGTTTATCCTCTACTACCATGAGCCTAGGTTATTTGCTGTGGTGGGAGCTCGTTGGATGAGCTCTTATCACTTAGTAGTTTCGATTTAAATTGCTTAGACATGCTTAGTTATCGGTAGAATGGGCGATCATCGACTTAGTCGATGGTCTTGATCACTCAAAACTGATTATTACTCTTATATGTCCAGCACTTGTGCTTTGATTAATTTGTAAAATCAAAACTGAAAATAAAAGATTGATTTAGACTTGGGCATATTGGATGGATGGCGTGGTTTTTGGATGTGGTGGTATGCCGGGTCCCTAAGGACCGAGTACTTGGGTCACTAAGTTGTTTATTTTGCGACTAACCACACGAGGGGCATATGGAACCCCTCTTGACTAAGTACTTTAGGCGGTGTTAATTGGGGTCGCTTTCGGTTGGTGTGTTTTTAAAGATAAAATGTGTGTGTGATGTGGGAGGAGCATTAGCTTCGGGAAGGTTGTGTGATGTCTCCTTCTCCCCGTGGGTTGTGCGACTTAATTAGCATTGTCCATTGAACTGTCTCAGAGGACTTAGCGTGCTTGGCAAGATACCAAAGGTAGTATGCCTAATGGAAAGGCGGTCTCGACGTGTGGGTGCAGTGGTACACCCTGCAGGATAAAACTATTCAATAGCCTCGCCCTAGGTTATGGACATGCTTGGTAAGGTCGTTCAAGACTAGACTACAACCTTTAATTAAAACTTGACATGGTTGGTATGAACGGGAGTTCATGCTATTGTTGTGGTGACTTGGGTTAGTCACTTCGGGATTGTTCTTGTTGTTGTTACTATGTTATTATCGCGTTGTTATTTCAACAATTAAAAATGCTTTGTCAAATTGCTTTCAATCTACTATGTTATTGCAAATAAATGTTGCTTTATGCTAAAATGAGTCCAAAGCCTCATCCACTTAAATAAAGCTTGCATGTAGCTAAATTATAGTTCTCGTTATCTTACACGTCAGTCTTGCGAGTACAATAAACAATTTATTGTACTCATTTGCTTTGCTTAACAACTTTGTTGCAGAGGAGGTAGAGCCCAAAGGGCTTTACTTTTCTGAGTTCAGCGGTGGTTGGGAGAGCGACTAGCTTGGCGGTCCGGTCGATTGCCTTGTGGGCTAAAGGCACACTTGGTTGGCTCTTATTTTGGGCCATCTTTATGGCACTTTTGCTTCACTGTTATCTTTTGTAATTATTGTTATTTGGCCTAAGGGCCTCTCTTTGTAATATCTATTCCATATTAATGTTAACTTCGGTTTGTTGCTTATGTACTATGTGTTGTATGGAATTGATACATCCTTTTGTTGTGAGGTATGTATACCGCATTCGGGAAGTATACATCTCTCGAGACTGGTTTATTTGGTTGATAATACTAGGGTCAATTGGATGACTAAGTATTATGAGCCTAATAAACGTCGAGAATCTCACAAAGGGTCGAGAAGAACTTACGACCACCCATTAGGCTCTTCCTCATAACATTAAGGGTATACTCGTGGTCCACATGACGCCATATTTACCTATAATAAGAATTATAGATAAAAGATAAAATGAGGATTATTATATCCTCGCCATCTAGCCCTCCACTTCAAGTGAAAACAACTTACTTGGTAAAGGAGTTATAGATGGTCTTACGACCACGAGAGGATCGTAGAAAAATAGTCGAAGGAAAAACTCTTCGATTGTATACTACTTTGACCAGAAATATGCTTGGTCAAGAAAATTACCTACGACCATCAAGTAGTCGTAAAAGCATTCCTACGATCACGAGGTGGTCGTAGTATAGTGATCGGAAGAAAGAACTTTCCGATTATCATTTCCTTTGGTTGAAAAGATCTAACCAAGGAAGTAATTTTGCTTGAGGTGTAAACGCATAAACCTGATTTTCTCGGCGGACACCTTTGGGAATCTCAAACAACGTCTGATTAACTCTGTCTCATTGAAGCGGTGTCGAGACAATGGCGACCCTTTGAATGTCACGCCTCGGCTCAAGGTGCGTGGTTATAAATACCTACCGGGGTAAAACCTAAGATCTTACCTTTCCCCAAATCATTCTACTGCTCATCGTTCTTGTCTTCTCCGCCACCAACTCACGAAAATCTCCTCTTTCTCGAGAAAAATTGTCGGAGAGTTTCGAATGGGCCGAGTCGGAGATGAATACGGCGAAGATGCAAACCCTTGTCAATGCCGGAAGATTCCAGAGAAAGTTCTTGTGGAGTGGTTCCTCAAGATAAGCAAAGAATGGCCGTCGGGGAGGAAGGACAAATCCCGCCTTCCAAAGCGACAGAGTGTGGTCTTCGACACTGCTTCACCCCTTTTCACATTGATACTCGAGCATTTTGGAGTGGAATTGGTGAACCTTGGTCCTAATTCCATCACCATGCCGAGCGATTCAGATATCTGTGTGAGGCGTGCACAGGAATTCCAAATGATCTTGAGCTTTTTTAGTATTTCTATGGAATGGCTCGACTAACTGGGATAGCTCGAAGTTGTGGTTTGAAGCTCCATGACGGGAAGTCGAAGGAGTATATTCAGATGTTCACTCGGTCCTCATGGCCGTTGTGGAGGAAGAGGTGGTTTTACTCGAAAGTCACATCCGAAGACAGTCTTTCTTTCAAGGAAGGTCAGCCGAAAGAAAGCTTCTCGATTCGACTCCCAGATATCAATCGAATTGCCCCCTATATTCAAGCCATCAAGGATTTGAAAGCAGAGGGGTTGACTGGATGGCATGTGGTGAAGGATTTCATCACACGCCAATTAGTCCTTTGAAGAAACGAGTGCCTCCTATGTGGAGGTACACGGGCCAAAAGACCCGCCAGTGACTACGAGGGAGGTAAGTAGTTTTTCGACTTAGCTCTCGGTTTGGTCTTCTCGCAGTTGTTTAAAGAATGCCTTTATCTGTTTGAGCAGATCTTTCACCAAACGGAGATTGACGTTAGAGTCGACTCGCTTATGAGAAGCCTCCGCCACTTAGTGTGGCGCTTCCTAAGATCCTTGCGGTCGATCCGCAGAGGAAAGGATGGTTCGCCTAAAGGTAATCAAGAGTTGATTTTATCCTTAGGACTTCATAGTCGAGAAAAACTTACGACTAGAGAAATGTTGTAGAAAAACTTACAACTTAGTAGTGACCGTAGAAAATCTTACGATCGAGGAAAGGTCGAGAAAAACTTACGACTTGATATGGTCGAGAAGGTCTTACTGACCGATTAGTAATTCTTCTTTTTCTGCTTTTGCTTTACAAAAAGTAGGTATGGAAAATCGCGGGACGACGAAGAAGTCTATCTCGATAACCATCGGCGCGAAGTGACAAAGACAAAGGCTCGGCTCCTCCGCCCAAGAGACGCCGACTTACAAGAGTCACGACAAGGGAGGAGCAAGCTCGAGTTCTAGCCCTTCAACCGGATCCTCTGCAAAGCTCGTGGCGCATATAGCCTAGCTTGAAGCCGAGGTCAAACAACAAGCCGAGGAGGTCAAGCAATGAACCTCTTAAGCGCAAACCTCGCAAGGCCAAGTTACCCTTCTATTACGACAAGAAAGCTTTCACAGTTTCTGCCACTTCTAGATTTGTCAAGGTATCCGCCACTACATTTGCTTTGCCCGAATGATAATGGATTCCAAGGTCACAACCCTTTATCAGTTCTAACCATCTCCTTTGCCTGAGATTTAGTTCTGACTGAGTGAAGATGTATTTCAAGCTTTTGTGATCCGTGAAAATCTCACAGCGATTACCTATGAGGTAATGCCGCCGAATTTTCAAGGCATGCACAATTGCGACTAACTCCAAATCATGCATATGGTAATTTCCTTCATGAGGCTTTAATTGGCGAGATGCATAAGCCACGACTTTACCTTCCTGCATCAGCACACATCCAAGGCCCTAACGAGAGGTGTCATAGAAGACCTCAAAGTCCTTATGGATGTCAGGTAAGACTAACACAGGTGCTGATACTACTCTTTTCTTCAACTCTTGGAAACTTGCTCACAAGCATCTGTCCATTCAAACTTTTTCTCTGTCTTCAAAAGTTGAGTCATAGGTCTAGAGGTTTTAGAGAAACCTTCGATGAATCTTCGGTAATACCCAGCTAAACCAAGGAAACTCCTTACTTCGGTGACGGACTTGTGTTGCCTCCAATCCATTATGGCTTCAACCTTGGCGGGATCTACTGCAACTCATGTTGACACGATATGTCCAAGAAAAGCTACTTGGCTTAGCCAAAATTCACTTTTATTGAATTTGGCATAGAGCTGTTGCTCTCTGAGTTTTTTCAAAACTGTCATGAGATGCTTCTCATACTCTTCTTCACATTTGAGTAGATGAGAATGTCATCAATGAATACAGCTACAAAATTATCCAAGAATTCAATGAATACTTTATTCATCATATTCGTGAAATAAGCTAGTGCATTCGTCAAACCGAATGACATTACTGTGAACTTGTACAGTCCATATCTTGTGGTGAAAGCGGTGTTTGGTATGTCTTCTGGTCTGATCTTCAGCTGATGGCAACTGGATCTTAAATCAATCTTGGAGAAAACACTTACTCCTTTCAACTGATCAAAGAGATCGTCAATCCTGGGTAATGGATACTTGTTCTTGATTGTGACTTCATTGAGTGATCTGTAATCCACACATAACCTCATACTGTTTTCTTCCTTTTTGACAAACAGTACCGGTGCTCCCCAAGGTGATGAACTTGGCTGAATATAATCCTTGTCTTGCAATTCTTCGATCTATTTCTTCAATTCTACTAACTCATTTGCGGGCATTCTGTAGGATCTCTTTGAAATTAGAGTCATCCCTGGGACTAGGTCAATTAGGAACATAATGTCCCTATCTGTTGCATTCCAAGTAATTCCTTAGGGAATATATCTGGGTATTCTCGTGCCACTGGTATGTCTTCTAACTTTACCTCTTTCAAACTAGTTAGGATAGAACTTTTTCTAACAGAGATCTCGGGTTTGAACTCTACTTTAATTCCTTGTTCATTTGTGAGGGTGATAGACCTATTAGCACAATCTATCTAACCTTAATTCTTAGCTAGCCAATCTATTATGAGAATCACATCCAATCCCTGGGAGTGCAAGACTATTAAGTCTGCCACGAAAGATACTCATGATATTTGTAAGGTAAGGTTTTGGCATAGGGAACTAATCATCATTTTCAAGCTCGGAGAATGGATTAACATATGGTTAACTAAAGGAGAGATAGATAACCTACATTTTCTTATAAACTTATTTGAAACAAAAGAATGCGAAGCTCCTGACTCAAATAAAACTGATGCTGGTACTGAATTGACAAGGAACGTACCAAGGACCACATCTGGTGCACTCTAAGCTTCTTCAGCTATGACGTGATTCACACAACTAGAGTGCTGCCAGGTGCTGGAACTTCCTGATTTGGTCGGGTTGGGGTTGCTAGTTACTGCTTCTTCGGGCACTTATTGGCATAGTACCCCAATTCATTGCAATGGAAGTAAGTAACTTTTGCAGTGGAGGTAGGTGCCTTCTTCGAAAATTGGCCTTAGGGAGAAGTGTTGCAGAAATCGGAGTTGATTGGGTGCTAAGTTGGCACAGGTGCCATGGACGAGGAAGACTGGAATCTCCCATGTTGAGGTGGCTGAGGCTGAGTGGTGCGGGGCTTGGGAAAAAAATCCAGAGTTGAACTTTTGGTTTGCCATCCTCCTTTTGCGGTTTTCCATCTCTTGGTGCTTGCCCTCCTAGCGGATAGCCTTGTTCACCAATTGTTGGAAGTCAGTGTAGTCTTGAGCAATGAGGCAGATGGAGAGATCATCATTGAGCCCTTCCAAGAAATGTTCTTGCTTGGCTTCATCGGTTGTAACATCTTTAGGTGCAAAGCGAGCTAATTGGTTGAACTTGTGTAAGTACTCATTGACGGAGCGGTTGCCTTAGCTCAAGGAGCAGAACTCTTTCGTTTTCAAGGTCACCATGCCTGATGGGATGTGTGCACGGCAGAAAGCCTACACGAACTCATCCCAAGCGATATTCTGAGCATCAGCGTGAGACTGGGTGAAACTGTCCCACCACTTTGACACTGGTCCATTCAGCTGGTGAGAGGCGAACAACACCCTCTCACAATCAGTGCACTGGACCATATCCAGTTTCTTGCCGATTGCAATAAGCTAATCATCAGTCTACATTGGCTCAGTGCTGCTGGAGAAGGTTGGAGGACGCATCCTCATGAACTCTGATATGTTGACCCTTGGAGGAGGTGGAGCGTGAGCTTGAGCTTGAGCTGCTGCTGCTTGCAAGTTCTACGTGTTGTTGATCGATTGTGCGAGCAGATTAATCAGTTGGGCTTAGTTGGCCATCATTTGGTGCCAATCGGGTCCTTTAGCTGGAGGGGGTGGTGGCGGTGGAATCGGGTTCTCTTGATCACCCACATTCTCTCTGTCCTGACTGCTGGTGCTTCCACTACCGTTGCAAGTAGTCACCATCTGCTAGATCTCCAAAGACTTAGGAAAGCGAGGAGAAACAAATGGGGATAGAGCGAAACAAACAACCCAAACGAAACAACCAACTCAAAAGCTTTTCTAAATAACTTTAATAGCTTCACACAACGTTCTACTTGATGCTCACAGTCTTCGGTGATTCTTGGATGATGGTGTTCTCTTAACAACTTTAGGTCTTGTGGTCTTGGACACCGTGGTTAATAATCGTGAGACCATCTATAGAAATTTTCAAGGGAAAGAGGATCCATTTAACGTTGTAAAATAGTGAAGAGAGAATTAGGTAAGAAAGAATTGCTAAAAGAGCTAAGGATAGATAGATGACAAAGATGAGGAGAGAACAAATTATTTTTCTTATTATGTAAAATAAGTTTTGAAGTGTTTTAAATATCGGCCTTTCTAACTAGGTTACGACCTCAGTCGATATGGCTCTAATACCACTTCTGTCGAACCCGAGAGGGAAGGATCCTAGATTCTCTGTGTTTCATACACTAGTCCAGGAACAGCTAGTGTACATAGTCGAACAAAAGTGGATAGCATAACCATACAACGACATTCATTGATAATAATTAAAGTTTGTTACAAAAGGGCATACAACCAATAAGCAAAATACAGCGAAAGCAAAAGCAATAAGGTAGACCACACGATTCATCACAAGCAATCATTTGGGGCGTAGCCTAGTCGTCCAAGTTCTCATTCTCCTCATAGTACTCCTCTTCTTCTCAACAATTGTATTAAGCAAGAGTGAGCACAAACAACCGTGCTCCGCAAGTTACACCCAATAACAGATTATAATGCATACAAGGATTTAACAATGGGAGGCTTATATGGTTTAATTTGCGTAAAACGATATTTTCCATTTAAATATTCATACTAAGTTCTAAAGCAATTTACTCTATAACTAAAATCCATTTTATAAATCTCAATTTTATAGTGAGATAACATTCATCAATGAGTGGTGAAGGATACCTTCCTATCACATTGCAAACCGCCCAATTTTCCAATTGAATAAACTATCCAAGAACAATTGATGAAGTCTTTTGAAATCAAAACAAAATTCTAACTTTGAGTGGCTTTGCTTAGCATGTCCTTGACCGTGGACATGGCTATTCGAATAGTTCTTAACACTCTACAGAGGTTGTACAACTTTACCTACGAGAGATAATTGACTTATAATGTCCGTCCGACACACTGCCGAAGGTGTGAGACTAAGTCATTATCACAAAGCCTTTACAATGCATCATCCCACCGTAGTCCCGCCTCGCTAAGGTTTCTCTTCCTTTGGATAGAAATCCGCTGGATTTAAGCCCTCTCTTGCGCCATGTTGGAATACATAAAATTGGTCATAAAGACACCCACGTAACCAGATAGCACAACAACGGTGAAATGGTACAAATTATTTAGCTAGGTCCTGCCTCCACATGACATGTGGTAGTACGATGGGGCTTAGCAAGATACGGCTCGAAGACCGGTCCTTAACTGACTTGGACGACTTTCCAAAATAACCCTTGGGTCTTGATCATAGAGATGACTCGATCCCGTGCATCAACGTGCACCATCCAAACATCCATTTCGTCTAAGTCCAAACCAATTTTTATTTTATTTGCCAAGTTAAACCATTTGATAAACTTTTAAGGTAAAGACAATACCATAGTATCATTTTAAATTATAGTTGAAATTTTGGCTAAATTCCCTAAATTAAACACTTTCGGTCTAAGCTTTGTTTAAGCATACTGTTTTTCAATATGTTCTCGCTCATACTAATGTATCAACTAGATTTTAACTAAGGTACCAAGGAATGACTAATTTAATAGCAAAGTATGGCTATACAAAGGAATTGGAAATAACTATAAAGCTTAAAACACGAGTGTAAATTACTTGAATTTAAATAGCATGCAATAGTAATTTAAAACAGAATTTAGATAATTTAAAATACTGGGATTCAATATGATCAAAGGTGTAACTTGCCTTGCTTAAAAGCTTGAGGATCTACTTCTTCGAAATATTCGAGTTCCCCGGAGTTGTTGAAATCTACACACAAAAATAAGGCAAATTCAAATAAAATTCAAATAAATTCAAATGAACTCCAAATTAAATAATTTTAGTGTATAAAGCTATATATTGATTTTAGATGAATTTAGAAATTTTAATCGTCAAAATTGGAGTTCGAACAAAGGAGAACGGGCTCTCGGAAGTTTGAAAATACATGAAATGATGAAAATAGGATTTTCAGATTTTCTGGAATTAATTTTCTAAAGGAAAATTAATTATTATGTCATGCTGATGTCAATGAAGGAATTTAAATTCAATCAAAATTATTTTTCAAAAGGAAATGGCTTGAGTCACTAACGTGTGGGCCCTACATCCATGGACTGGGTCCACGAGGGCACCCAGGTCCACGGTGGACCGGGCGCATGGGCACAGGGCCTAGCCACGTGGGCTTGCCACATGGGTACAACACGCCAGCACAGGGGTTGAGGTGGTGCCTGGTGGCCATGACGTGTGTGCCAGGTGGCGGCCATGCCAGTGCGACGGATGGCGGCGGCTCGGGTGAGCAGGCTCGCCGGCGCTACGAGCCACGGCGAGCCCAACGGGTGGTGCCAAAAGATCGAGGGAGATGCGCTGAACCTAAAGCTCCTCTTCGCGGCGACAGAGCGAGAAGAAATGGCCGGCGGCGAGGAAGCACTACTAAGAAAAGGTATTCACAGACGGTTCAAAAACGTCATCGCAAACGATTTCGTGAGCCGTCTGAGTTTATGGGTCAGTGATGACATGAGGTCATCACAGGCGGTTTTCAAAGCTGCTCGTGATGCATACTTTCCTGAGCGGTTATTAATCGAGAACCGCTCGTGGTAGAAACTATCACAGCGATTTGTTTGGGCAAACCGCGTGATAAGTATATATCTGAGATGGTTTGTGGTGAAACCGTTTGTGATGACTTTTCTCTATAAAGCCCCAGCGGTGGTACTTGTGCCATTAAAACCGGCATCATATATATATATATATATATATATATATATATATATATTATATTGTTAAGTAGTCTCTCGGTCACTTTGGGGATCGTCCACGCAACATGAGAAGGATGAGACAGTAGCCACGGGTAACCTCATTGAGCCTCTGCAAATTTAAAAAGTATGGATGCAAAGAGATCGTTAGGACATCCAATTACCTGGATGTTGTCGATAGGTAATTGGACGTCGCTATGTTCAGAAAGTGACGTGGGCCGAGTATTCCGGTGGGAAGTGGCATCATGTATCAGCAACTAACCATTCTTGAGCATGTAATCGTCTTTAAACCCAACAAGAACACCAAGCAACCATTCTCACATTTCAAAAGAATTCTCAACTTGTTGCTTGGTGTTCTTGTTGGGTTTAAAGACAATTACATGCTTAAGAATTATTGGTTGCTGATAGATGATGCCACTTTCCAGTCGGAATACCTGCGTGTCCACGTCACTTTCTGAACATGGCGACGTCCAATTACCTATCGACAACATCCAGGTAATTGGATGTCCTGACGATCTCCTTGCATCCATACTTTTTAAACTTGTAGGGGCTCAATGAGGTTGCCCGTGGCTACTGCCTCATCCTTCTCATGTCGCATGGATAACCCCCAAAGTGGTCAGATTGGGACTTAATATATATATATATATATATATATATATATATATATATATATATATATATATATATATATATATAAAATATGATGCGGTTTTAATGGAACAAGCACCACTACTTGGAGACTTTATAGAGAAGAGATTATGAATGGAATGGTAGGACGTACTTGGGACGAAAGGTAGGAGAACTTGACCGGCATGAACACAGTTACACAGATAAAGGTGAAATCAATGGTGAGAGATAGGTGAAGAGGTGTTGTAGTAGTTTTTGACTCATTTGGTCTTGTTTTCGAATACAATACACACCAAGCCTAAACCTTTACAAATTTGAAAAGTTAATTGCAGCCAAGCCCCATCTGAACCACATCCAATGTAAGCCAGCCAAGCACAAAGTTAGAACCGGCATCAATAACCCTCAGTATTCATCAGAGAGCATTAACCAAACCCACCATCCCCATTCATTTTTGTCAATTTGAACCCACAACATTGTTGGAAATATGCCCTAGAGGCAATCATAGAGATGATTATATTTCATTATGTTCATGGCATTGGATAATGTGTTATCTTGTTCCTAGAATAATATTGTTAATATTTATTATCAAGTATGTGACTTGGTTGTGAAACTCTATATTCCTGCGATAATTATTCTTACATGATCCCTAGTCGTAAACATATGTGGACACATATGAATAGACTAGCATATGTATTGGTTGATGACTATGTTTCACAAGTCATAGATATGGAGATATCAAACCGATAATATGGACACATGTTAGAGAACATGATGTTGGATAAGACCCACATTGAGACACTATTGAGATTGTTATGAATCTATGTGTCATTAGTTGGTCTCAAGCAATGATGATGTATAATCCTTAGACATGAGATCAAGATGGTTTCCTACATGTGTAAGAGCACTCTTAGGGGTTGCCAAACGCTACACCGTGAATCGGGTAGTTATAAAGGTAGCTTTGGGTATGCTCAAACATGGAGAGGAATGTGATTTGAGTGGGATATGGATTTGCCCTCCTAACATAACAGAGAGATGTCTGGGCCCTCGTTAGATCGGATAAAGAAAGTGCATGGCCATGCCACTAGTAGTCGAAGTGTTCGACCACGTAAAGTTATCGACACTCGATCGAGAAAGTATTGAATATCCATGGATGACACAACATCTCACCGGAGTTCGACCCGGACATCGTGAGGCAAAGGGAGTATACGAGTAGGTCGCTTAGTTCAACAGCGATTCTGATTGGGTCGTATCTGAATACAAGCTAGTCGGGAGATCGGTCGAACGTAGTCACAGAGTGGTCGTAATCGTCGTAAGCAATTCTGAATCGTCGTGACCAAATACTGAACTAGTCATTATAAAGATAGGACCTAGTCGTAAGTGATGAGGACCTAGTCGTAGATCATATTGCATTAAGGTTCGTCCGATATAATTTGTGTGTATTAGGGAATCGATATGTTCTCGCTAGGAGCCGCACGACTCGTGATCGGAAACGGTTTCGAGTCACAACCGAACTACACATGAACCTCTGTGGTCACACACTTAACGGGTTGGAACAAACTAGTACGAATATGATTAAATGGCGTGTTCGGATAGGATCCGCCACGAGCACTATATAAGGAGGTGCATGAGGTCATGGGAGGATGCGAGAAACACCACCGAAACCCTAGCCGCCATCTTCCCGAGAGCTCCACCGTGCGACTTGGTGCCGCACACCGTTGTTCGATTGTTCCTTCCCCGACATGTGGATACCGAGAGGCGCTACTACGATTGTTGCGCTTGAGGACGATCGCGATCTTCACAAGGAACCGCAGACGTTCTTGTCAAGGAGACGATCGATCGCGACCATCGCATCGACTTCTTTGGACGTTGACGATCGACTACAACCACTACATCGACGCTCTTCGTTGGACCAGCTGCTCCAACCCTTCTTCCGCTGTTCTGCGCGTCTGGTGGTAACGATCTATGATCATCTACTTGCATGGCTTCCTGGTTTGCGTGGTAGAAATTTTTGTTTGTAGCTATCATAGCCTACCCGTGACCCAACAAACATGAACTAAGCAAGATGCATATATATAGAATGCACATACACCAATAGCCCTCAGTTTACATTTCACAGAGCAAGGGGACTATTAATATGAAGTAATTATCAATTCAATTTCAGCATAAGACTATTAACATCATTAAGCAGTTCAACAGCTAGCAAGGTGCCACTTGCCAACAAGCATCTGCATGATCATTGCATTCATTTATATTTATGATTTCTCTATACTTCTCTCTACATGTAAGTATTACACATTTACACTTCTCTTCATGTATGTATGTATTACACATTTAGCATCTGGGCTCTAGCCAATGGCCATCACCATCAGCATCAACCGACAACCAAACAACATCAAGAAGAAAAGAAGGGGACTTACACGTTAGTGGGAGAGCCAGAGAGGTTGGAGGCGCGAGGAGGTCCGAGGTAGCGAACGAATCCCGTGGCAAGAGAGGAGGAGAAGCTGGAGCTGGCGAGGCGGGAGGAGCTGGGCGGCGGCGCAGCCGAGGGGTGATCGGGAGTTTGATCGAAAGCGCGCAGGAGGAGGGAGCTTGATTCGGAGGTCGCGGAGCTGGCGGTGAGGAGGAGGAGCTCGGTTCACATGAATACCAACAGCACAAACCAATAGGTGATAGATCTGTCTTACCTCGACATCGCCGGTGGAGAGGTAGCCGGGGGGAGGAGGAAGAGGGGAAGGCGCACGATGTCACCGTAGTTGTGGCACAACGGTGACCTTGCAAAAGACAATCTTATCGCATTTAGTGTCCTATCAAAGGAACTGTGGTGTCTGGCCGCGGCGGACGGAAGAATGCATGGTGGCGTCGGACACGGGTCACTTTCGGGTGGGGAGGAATGGACGAGAGTAAGTAAGGCTACTGGGAGTGACGAGTTAGAGCGCAAACCCTAGCGGTCGAGCTCCTACTAATAAAGAGACTTATCATGACGGTTCCACAATGGAACCGTCCGATGTTTCCATTATGGAACCGTCTGTGAAATGGTTTTTCTCAAGTATATTTATTTTGTATATACACTTACATGACATGAAGAAATTACATGTTTATATGTCAATTTTGTCATTTAAATCTTGCTAAAAATTTGCTTTTAACTATATATATATATATATATATATATATATATATATATATATATATATATGTATCATAGATGGGATATATATATATAATTAATTAATTTGTTCCACAAAACCGTCTCGATATAATTAATATTAATTGTAACTTCACCTCCAAACTAGATTTTTTTTTCCACAAAACCGTCTATATATATATATATATATATATATATATATATATATATATATATATATATATATATATATATATAGAGAGAGAGAGAGAGAGAGAGAGAGAGAGAGAGTAATAATTCAACATATAATTAATATAGTAACTTCACCTCCAAACTTGTTAATTTTGAAATTTTCATATGGCCAAGCAATGACGTTAAACTAAAAAGATTAAAAAGTAGAAACCTATAAATAAACAAAGTTTTTCTAGTGACGGAGGTAGACTGCTATCTCCATCTTCAATACTTCATAGGCGGCGGCGTCGGGGGCAGATGGTTCGTGATCGAATGAAGCCTGAAATGCGTCCACCCGTCGACGCGCTCGTTCGAGTGTCTCCTGAAGACCCTCGAACTGTTGAACCTAGAAGAATTGAGCCCATATGCTCTCTTCCCTTGCTTGAGGGGTCTCGGCCTGGTCGACTCGGTTGCCTGCCACCTCGATTACGCAGTCCAAGTGACGGCAAGCCTCCTAGAGATGTGCAATGTCGTTTTGGAGGACCACGTCGATGACACGGTAAACTCGCCGAAAGTGGGAGATCACGCGGAAGACACGGTGGAGGAGGATGTCAAGACAGCGGAAGGTGGCCATCACCCTTTCCGCAAATTTCTGACAGAGGAGTGAAGACACTGTTGAAGCAAGGTTCTTCCGCAAAGACGCAGTTCAACATACAAAGGAGAGAGGTGCTCAGACAAAGGCGGCGGTGTAGGCCATCAATGTTGGCGATAAGGAAACGTAAGAGGCGACCATTTCGTTTTTTTTGTATAAGTGGGGATGATCATCTTCGATGGCGGATGATCCTTTTATAAAACAAGGAATAAATTTTGAGCGTGAGGCGAAGAGACGACGGGAGCCGAAGCGGCATTGATGCGATTTAATTGAGACGATCGGCCATTTAAGAAACTCATCGGGCTTCAAGCGAGTCAGAAGCGATATTATCGTAACCGCTCGTGATGTTTCACGATGGTTCTTTGTTGAAACCGTCTATGATATGTAGAATTATCACAGAGCGATTATTAACAATAACCGCTCGTGATAAGTCCTGACAGTTTTAGCTATGAACCGTCTATGATATTACCTCTTCACAGACGGTTTTTAGCGCAACCACTAACACAGACGGTCTCTAAACCAAAACCGTATGTGATTGCATGTAATATAGATGGTTTTAGTCAACCGTCTGTGATGAGGTGTCCAGTATTAGCCTTTTTGTAGTAGTGAAGATTGGTGGCGACACTAGGGCCTCGGTGGCTCTCGTAGGGCGTGGGTGCGAGCACGGTGTAGAGCCCGACTGAGCGAAGCCGAAGGTGTGGACCATGGTGGAGGCGCTCCACCAGAGGCGGTGCAAAAGGCGACGGCACGAGCTCTGGCCGGTGGAGTTTGAGCTCGAAAATCTAGTGAACGGAGGAGAGAGAGAGAGAGAGAGAGAGAGAGAGAGAGAGAGAGGGAGAAATGGGTGAAATGGGAAAGGAGGGCGAGAGGCTCCGGGTGCTTCCCTTTATAGGGAAAAGGGTAGAGTAGGTAAGGGGTTCGATGGCATGGGCGCGCGGAGAAGCTCCGGGTGCAAGGCATGGCGTGACCGGCGGGATTCGCGGCAAGAGAGAGGGCAGGTGTGGGGATGGATAGCGACGAGACGGGCGCATTCAATGTGCGTTGACAAGGGTGCTTGGCGAGCGACGAGGTGACGCGGCAGGAGAGGCGTGCTGACACGGGCGCGTACGCCACTCGACATGGGTGTCCCATAGGCGGAGAAGATGACCAGGGAGAGGCGCTGACAGGTGGGACCCGCTTGTTGGCGAGACAAGGAGAGGGAGGCGCGGTGCAGGCTGAGCGCGGGATTGGGCCAGGATTTGGGTCGAGCGTGTGGGAAGGCTTTGGTAGGAGAGAAAATCGCCCAAAAGCGTAGGAGATTTAAAATAGATTTTGAATTACGTAAAATACCACAAATCAAAAGGATTTTAGAAAAATAGTAACTGAAGTCCAAAACTTCAAGAAAAATACACATAAATTTATTGATTCATTTGGAACATAATAAAATTATTTATAAATTAAATTTAGATTTTAGTTTTGCAAATAAATTAATTTTAAACTTCAGGAAAGCAGGAAAAGCCTTTAAATAATCCAAAATTTTTAAGAAAATACTTTAAATACTTTTTTGACTTTAAATACAATAAAATCCAAGAAAATTCAAATAAACCAAATTTTGAATTAATTAAAGTTTGATTAAATCATATTAAATTGTTTTTTATTTTTGAAAATTTCAAGTTTAAGCTTTATCAATTCAATAAAATCAAATGGTTAATTTTAATTGGAAAATTTTCAAAAAGCCCTGAAAACTGGGATGTTATAGTGGGCGGCGGTAGCAGGGTGGGTTGAGGACGAGTTCAAGGAGGATAGGTGGTAGAAGATGGTGGAGAATCTGGCTACGTCACCGCTGGAGACGAGGAAGAAGGGTGGCGGGTTAGGGGGAGGCGGGCGGAGGGGGAGGAGGCGGGCAACGCTGGTGACGAGGGTGTCGCCGGCAGCAGCGTTGGGCTATGGTACTGGTGGGGGAGGAGCTCGCCGGCAGTCAGTGCCGGCGAGGCAGAGGGAGGCGGCACAGGGGCAGGGCCACAGGGGTGGGGTAGCGTCGGATGGATATGGGAGGTGGAGATGGATTAGGGTTAAGGTGTGAGTGTTTATATAGGTGAGAGAAAGTGAGGATCTGAGCTACATGATTTTGATCCAATGGTGGAAAAAATCACCTGTGTTTTTCAAAATCTTCGGGGTCGACTGTGACATAGGCACATCCCCATTATTTTGACTACTAGTAATCCAAATCCGTATACGAAGCAATTTAGGCCCTGTTTGGTACAGCTCCTACTCCTAGCTTCTTAATTGGATCTCGTGGAGCAGTACCAAACACCTAGACCCTATTTCGTATAGCTCCAGATTCTTATTTTTCAGATTCTGCTTCTAATTCTCCAAGAATCCACTCCTCTAAGAATCTGGAGCTGTCAGAGGAAAGTGCTTGGCGATAGGTTGGCTCCGGATTCAAGAATGAGAGGATTGTATGCAAAATGTCTATACTACCCATGGTTTTGGCACATGTATATTGTTTTTGTTGGGATGTGGATAGGCTACGATAACTACAAACAAAAATTTTCTACCACGCAAACCAGGAAGCCAAGCAAGTAGATGATCACAGATCGTTACCACCGACGCCAGAGAGCGGCGGAAGAAGGGTTGGAGCGATCCGTCCAGCGTGAGAGCGTCGATGTAGTGGTCGTAGTCGATCGTCCAACGTCGATCACGTTGATGCAGTGGTCGTAGTTGATCGTCTCCTCTAGCAACCTCTGCAGTTCCTTGTGAAGATCGCGGATCATCCTCAAGCGCAACAATCGCAGTAGCACCTCTACGGTATCCACACGTCAAGGGAAGGAAGAACCGTAAGCCGGTGTACTAGCACCAAGTCGCACGGTAGAGCTCTCAGGAAGATGGCGGCTAGGGTTTTTGGTGGAGTAAAAATTAGCATCCCAAACAGCCTCATGCATCTCCTTATATAGTGCTCGTCACGAATCCTATCTGAACACGTTTGACGAATCATATCCATACTAGTTTGTTCCGACCCGTTAAGTGTGTGACCCTGTAGGTTCATGCGTAATCAGTTGTGACTCGGAAACCTTTTCCGACCACGAGTTGTAGCGGTTCCTAGCAGAACATAACGATTCCCGAATACACACAAATTATTTCGGACGAACCTTAATGCAATATGATCTACGACTAGGTGCTCATCACTTACAACCAGTTCCTATCTCTATACGACCAGTTCGTATTTGGTCATAACCAGTTCGTAACTCCTTACGACCAGGTTACGACCACTCTGTGACTACGTTTGACCAGTCTACGACCAGCTTGTATCTCCATACGACCAGTTCGTAACTGTTCGAACTAAGCAACCTACTCATCTATTCTCGCTTTGCCTCACGATGTCTGGTTGAACTCCAGGTGAGATGTTGCATCATCCACGGACTGTTCAAAACTTTCTCGATCGAGTGTCAGATTACTTTACGTGGTTGAACACTTCGACAACTAGTGGCATGGCCATGCACTTTCTTTATCCGATCACAACGAGGGGCCCAGAGACATCTCTCCTGTTATGTTAGGAGGAGCAAATCCCATATCCGACCAGTCACATTCCTCTGCATGTTTCATAGCATACCCGAAAGCTACCTTTATAACTACCCGATTCTGCAAAGCGTTTGGCAACCCCTAAGAGTGCAATTACATATGTAGGAAACCATGCTGATCTCAGGTCTAAGGATTATACATCATCATTGCCTGCGACCAACTAACGACACATAGAATCATAACAATCTCAATAGTGTCTCAAGGTGGGTCTTATCCAACATCATGTTCTCTAACATGTGTCCATATTATTGGTTTGATATCTCCATATCCATGACCCGTGAAACATAGTCATCAACCAATACATATGCTAGTCTATTCATATGTGTCCTCATATATTTCCGACCGAGGATCGTATAAGAATAATTATCGCGAAATATAGAGTTTCACAATCAAGTCACATACTTGATAATCAATATTAACAATATTATTCTAGGAACAAGATAACATATTATCCAATATTATGAACATAATGAAATATAATCATCTCTATGATTACCTCTAGGGCATATTTCCAACAGTCTCCCACTTGCACTAGGGTCAATTATTTAGGTATCTAATACTGATAGCTCTTGTGTGTGCCTCATGCTTTGGCTGTGTGAGAGGCTTTGTCAACGGATCAGCAACATTTAAATCCGTATGAACTTTGCATATCTTAACATCTCCTCCATCCACCAATTCGCGAATAAGATAATAACGCCTGAGTATATGCTTAGACTTCTGATGGAATCTAGGCTCCTTAGCCTGTGCAATGGCTCCATTGTTGTCACAATAGAGATCCATTGGGCTCGAGGCACTCGGAACCACACCCAACTCAGCAATGAAATTTCTTATCCAAACACCTTCTTTTTGCGCTCGTGGAAGCGCAATGTACTCGACCTTCGTCGTGGAATCAAGAACCGCCTCTTGCTTGGAAATTTTTCACTCCACCGCTCCTCCATTCAAAATGAATACAAAACCATATTGCGAACGATAATCATCTTTGTCGGTTTGAAAGCTTGCATCGGTGTAACCATTTACAACAAGCTCTTCATCACCACCATAAACTAGGAACGCATCCTTAATCCTTCTTAAGTACTTAAGAATGTTTTTCACAGCTCTCCAGTCACCTTCACTAGGATCAGCTTGGTATCTACTCGTAACACTTAGAGCATATGATACATCTGGTCGAGTACATATCATGGCGTACATGATAGATCCAATGGCCGAAGCATATGGAATATCACTCATTTTGTCTCGCTCATCAGTGGTCGTAGGACACTGATTCTTGCTAAGATTAATGCTATATGCCATGGGCAAGAATCCTCTCTTGGAATCTTGCATGTTGAACCGATTCAATACTTTGTCTATGTACATATCCTGGCTTAATCCAATTAGCCTCTTAGATCTATCTCTATAGATCATTATCCCCAATATATATGCTGCTTCTCCTAGGTCCTTCATGGAAAAACTATTTTTCAATGACGACTTAATGGATTCTAGCATAGGTATGTCATTTCCGACCAGTAGTATGTCGTCTACATACAAGATCAGAATAACAAGCGCGCTCCCACTAACCTTCATGTAAACACAAGGTTCTTTTTTGTTCTTGATGAAACCAAACCTTTTGATTTCCTCATCAAAACGTATATTCCAACTCCGTGATGCTTGCTTCAACCCATAAATGGACTTTTGAAGTTTGCATACTTTACTAGCATTCTTTGGATCGAAAAAACCTTCAGGTTGTGTCATGTACACATCCTCATCTAGGTTTCCATTAAGGAAAGCCGTTTTGACATCCATTTGCCATATCTCATAGTCGCTACTGGTGTGAAGGTCTCATCGTAGTCAACTCCTTGAACTTGTCGAAACCCTTTTGCGACTAGTCGAGCTTTATGAATGTGAACATTTCCATCCATATCAATCATTTTCTTATAGATCCATTTGCACTTAATGGTTTTAACACCATCAAGTAGATCGACCAGGTTCCAAACCTGATTTTCTCTCATGGAGTCTATTTCGGATTTCATGGCTCCAAGCCATTTCTCAGAGTCTGGGTCCATCATTGCTTCCTCATAAGTCTTAGGCTCATCATTATTCAATAATAATACGTCATGCCCATACCTTGTAGGCAGTTGACGCGGCCTTTTAGATCTACGTAGGGCTGGTGCCTCATCTACAGGTTCAATAACATTTTGTTCATCCAGTAGAGGTTCAGTAGGAGTTGAAACACTTCCAGATGTTTCCCGAAGTTCTTCGAGTTGCACCTTTCTCCTACTGACTCATTTTAAAAGAAACTCTTTCTCCAAAAAGACACCATTTCGGGCAACAAAAAACTTTGCCTTCTTCCCTGTTGTAGAAATAATATCCTTTGGTTCTCCTAGGATATCCTATAAAGAAGCATTTATCTGATTTGGGTGTGATTTTATCAGACGTCAAACTTTTAACATAGACATCACATCCCCAAATCTTTAGAAAAGATAAACTAGGACTCTTCCCAGTCCACATCTCATATGGTGTTTGATCTACTGATTTAGATGGTACCTAATTCAAAATGAAAGCGGCAGTTTCTAGAGCGGAACCCCAAAAATACAATGGCAGATCTGATTGGCTCATCATTGATCGAACCATGTCTAACAAGGTCCTATTATGCCGCTCGAACACCCCATTCCATTGTGGAGTGCCCGGTGGTGTAAGCTGTGGAACAATTCCACATTGTTTCAAATGATTACCAAACTCATGGCTCAAAAACTCACCTCCACGATCAGATGGTAAAATTTGATTATCTTGCCAAGTTGATTCTGTACCTCATTCTGTAACTCCTTGAACTTTTCAAAGGATTCCGACTTGTGCCTCATTAAGTAGATATATCCATATCTATTATAGTCATCGGTGAAAGTAATGAAGTACTGAAAACGACCTCTAATTGTCGTACTCATTGGTCCACACATATCAGTATGTATGAGTGCCAACTAGTTGGACGCCCTTTCACATCGACTAGTGAAAGGTGTCTTGGTCATCTTTCCGCCAGGCAAGATTCGCATGTATCAAATGATTCCAAATCAAATGAGTTTAGAGTTCCATCATCATGGAGCTTTTTCATGCGTTTCTCACTTATGTGACCCAAACGACAATGCCAAATGAAAGTGGAATTCATTTCATTAGGCTGAAGCCTTTTCACATTAATATTATAGATGGATGCATCAACAAGATTTAAAATAAACAACCCATTCAAAATAGGTGCATAGCCATAAAACACTTCATTCAAAAATATAGAACAACCATTGTTCTCAATAATGAATTTATAACCCTTTGCCATCAAACATGAGGCAGAGATAATGTTTCTACTAATGGCTGGAACGTAATAACAATTATTCAATTCCATAATAAATCCTGAAGGCAAAAGTAATGGCAAAGTCCCGACGGCTAATGCAGCAACCCTTGCTTTATTCCCGACACGAAGATATATCTCGCCCCTTGTAATTCTCCTACTCCTTGTTAGACTATGCATCGAATTGTAGATATGAGCAACCGATCCGGTATCAAATACCCATGAGTTAACAGAAGAGTCAACAAGAAAAACATCTATAACATTAATACCTGTAGTGGAAATTTTAGTTCCACCATTCCTTTTCTGATCAGCCAGGTATTTCTTGCAGTTCCTCTTCCAATGGCCTAGCTCTTTGCAGTAAAAGCATTCATTCTCTTGAGTCAGGCCGGACTTAGTCTTGGGCTTAGGCTTGTCAGTTTTGATCTCATCTGAAACTTTAGTCTTGCCCCTTTTCTTGACCCAAGTCTTAGCTTTCTTCTTGAAGCTTGTACTCTTTTGCACCATCATCACATATTGTTGCTTTTCTTATCTTGCCCTCTTTGTCTTAAGCATCATATGATTCGATTGAGATTCTTGTCTAAGCCATTCATATAGAAGTTCAAAATGAACTGCCCATAGCTTTCAAGAAGCGAAGCAAGAATCAAATCTGTAGCCAACTCTTGACTAAGTGGAAAACCAAGTTTTTCCAAGCTCTGTGTGTAACCAACCATTTTGATCACATGAGGGCTCACCGGACCACCCTCAGCTAGCCTACACCCAAACAAGTTCTTTGAGATCTCATATCTCTCAGTTCTTGCTTGTGTCTCAAACATGCCTTTGAGCGCCACGATCATATCGTAGGCCTCAACGTTCTCAAACTGTTTCTGAAGGTCTGAGTTCATAGCAGCAAGCATGAAACAACTAACATCAAGGGTTTCATCACATGCCTTTTTATAGGCAGTTTTAAGAGTAGCAGTAGCATTCTCTATAGGCACATCTGGAATTGGTTCCTCTAGAACATGTTCCTTTTTATCTTGTCTAAGAATAATTCTTAGGTTGCGGGAACAATCTGCAAAAAATTTTCCATTCAGTTTTTCTCTTTCAAGTATCGAACGTAAAGCAAAACTGGATGTAGGTACAGTAGTAGGTGCCATGATCTACAACATAAAATATGCAAAACTAAGATATATGTTCAAGAAAAGTAACTTCTATTAAACAATTTAATAAAGATACTCCCACTAAATTTCATATCCCTCTTATGACATTTAGTGATTCAAGACCCTCAATCAGTTAATCTACTATTGAGCTATGGCATCACTGCTAGAAGATTAGTGAAATTAGTAAGCAACCTTTGCTAATCATATCTCTATATGACTCTTGTTGTTGGGTAGCATCTCTATGCTTCAACACCCAACCTTTATGCCCCAAGGTCCATAACCGTTATGATGACCTTGTTAAGTTAAACCAATGCTAAGCGTGTAAATGTCCGACACAAACCCATCTAGGCAAGTAGAGTTAATGTCACTCTACTATGGCAAGACCTACCATTAAAATACATGACTTTGGATGGTGCATCATATTTGGGAGGGCATCAATTTAACTTAATATTATGTGAGAGAATTTTACTTCTAGCATGTTAAAAGCATTTAAGGCAAAAATATGTATAGAAATAAATGAACAGGAATATAAAGGCATTCACAGACAATCAAACTACATTGTGATATAGTATGACCCTTCTCCATGGTGATCTCCATCGCCATGCATCCTGTTGGCCGTGTCTCCGAGTGGTCGACTCCTCCAAGCACTCCCACTAAACTATTACTCCTAATAGCACTAGTAATGAATTACAAGGAGTAAAAAAGCATCACAAGTCGACACGCAAGCCATTATACAAATATGGATAGCCTTGGGCTGCAATAAGCTTGACACGCAAGTCATGAACATTGCACACATATAAGCATCTCATACATCATGGGTCATACTATTCACATCAATCCCTGCAAAAACAAGTTATGCAAAGAATCCAATTCTATCGGGCGACATGAACACATACCACCTATAACACGTCGTACGATTAGCCAGCACATATCCGAAACATGAATCTTATTCACGTATCCGAGCCTTGGAAATCATCGAATTAATCATATTGACCCTATTCCGAACCAATCCGATCAATGCCTTGATACGACGACACACTGCGGCATACTCCGATGGCGAAATTCCGACCGGTAGGAGTGTTATGCAGAGTGGTCGTGAACAAGCACAATAAACCATCTGGTCCTTATAGCTCATGCCTCCTCGTAAACCCATCTACTACCACCGAAAAACCGATCGATCTTATCGACCAGGGCCTAGATCATTCCATCTATATGAACCGATCTAGGTTACCAGACTCGACCAGTAATAGATCCAATCTACTACTGCCACATATCAAGTATATGCGATCGATCCAGATCAAAAACTACGCAGGATGGCTCTGATACCACTGTTGGGATACAGGTAGGCTACGATAGCTACAAACAAAAATTTTCTACCATGCAAACCAGGAAGCCAAGCAAGTAGATGATCACAGATCATTACCACCAGACGCGCAGAGCAGTAGAAGAAGGGTTGGAGTAGCCTGGTCCAACGTAGAGCGCGTTGATGTAGTGGTCGTAGTCGATCATCCAACGTCGATCACGTTGATGCAGTGGTCGTAGTCGATCGCCTCCTTCAGCAACCTCTGCAGTTCCTTGTGAAGATCACGGATCGTCCTCAAGCGCAACAATCGCAGTAGCGCCTCTACGGTATCCACAGGTCCAGGGAAGGAACAAGTGTACGCCGGTGTACTAGGACCAAGTCGCACGGTAGAGCTCTCAGGAAGATGGCGGCTAGGGTTTACGGTGGAGTAAAAACTTGCATCCCAAACAGTCTCATGCATCTCCTTATATTGTAACACCCTGATTTTCTAAGCCTTTTTGAAAATTTTCAAGATAAAAAGAACCATTTAGTTTTGTTGAAATTCCAAAGCTTAACATGAGAATTTCAGAATTTGAAGTGTTTAAAATGACTAAGTCAAACTTCAATTAATCTTAAGCTTGATTTATTTGGTGGCATTCAAGCTCTCTAGAGCTATTTCTCCTTTTCTCTGTAGGATTTACTCATCCCTTGCCCAGCTCTTGAGCCCGAATATCTCTTCCTCCCACCCTGTTTGGACATTCTTTTATGTCCAGACCTTTTCTCTTGTTTGATCTCTGGTACTGTTCTCCTTTTCTTGTCTGCTTGAGCCTTCCCTTGTCTTTTAGAATTTCCCCTCTGTCCAGACCACCTTCCTTGTCCAGCTTATCCCTTGGAGCAGAACCTTCCTTACTCTTCTTCGTGGTCTAAACCTCCCCTGAGGTTTAGACTTTCCTTGTAGCTAAACCTCTTCTAAGGACTAAACCATTTCTGGTGGTCTAGACTCCCTTTTGTTTGGGCATTCCCTAGGTCTGGACTTCCTTGATGTTTAGCCCTCTTGTATGCCCAGACCTCCCTCTGGTTTGACCTCGCCGGACCTCCCCTCACATCTTTTATTTGGATTCCTTTCATCTAGACCACGTCTTTGTTGGCTTGAATCTTCGTGGTTTAGACCTCCTCTTGATCTAGACCTCTCAAGTGCTTGGACCTCCCCCATGTCCCTTGAACCTCCCTGTATTCATTTGGACCTCCCCATGCCCTTCAGGACCTCCCCATGTCCTCTAAGACCTCCTCCTTGTCTATTTGAACCTCCTCGTGTCCTTCAGGATCTCCCCATGTCCTCTAGGACCTCCTCCTTATTTATTTGGACCTCCCTCGCGTCCGTTCGAGCTTTCCGCTTGATCCAGACCTCTATCGCTTTTGCACCGTTCGATTTGCGATTGGACGGTTTGATCTTGGTGAGACGTTCGGATGGTCCGAGCGTCCCACTCCTGTAGAACCGTTCGATCCATATTGGACGGCCCTGATCTGTTGGAGCGTTCGCTTGGTCTGAACAACCCAATTGCCTTGACCCGTTCGATTGAAATCCAATGGCTCCCGCTTCTCCCGCTTCTTATCTCGCTATCGCTCACCTCCCCTGTTTAGATCTTGACCGTTAAGACCTCTCCTCTGGAGATCTTAGCCATCAGGACCTCCCTTGATTAGATCTTGACCGTTAAGATCTCCCCTTGGAGATCTTAACCGTTCAGACCTCCCCTTTGTTAGATGTGACCGTTAGGACCTCCCCTTTGGAGATCTTAACTGTTCAGATCTCCCCTTTGTTAGATATGACCGTTAGGACCTCCCCTTTGGAGATCTTAACCGTTCAGACCTCCCCTTTGTTAGATCTGACCGTGAGGACCTTCCATTTGGAGATCTTAACCGTTCAGACCTCCCCTTTGTTAGATTTGACCGTTAGGACCTCCCATTTGGAGATCTTAACCGTTCAGACCTCCCCTTTGTTAGATCTGACCGTTAAGACCTCCCCTTTATAGATCTTAACGGTCCAGACCTCCCCTTTGTTAGCTCTGACCGTTAGGACCTCCCCTTTGGAGATCTTAACCGTTAGGACCTCCCCTTGTTGTTAATCTTGACCGTTAGGACCTTCCCTTGCTGTTGATCTGACTATTAGGACCTCCCTTTTGAGATCCTAGCTGTCAAGACCTCCCCTTGTTGTTGATCTGACCGTTAGGACCTCCCTTTTGAGATCCTAGCCGTCAGGACCTCCTCTTTGTGGATCCGACCGTCAGGACCTTCCCTTTGTGGATCTGACCGTTAGGACCTCCCCGTCCCTTGGACCTCTTAGCCCTTGACCTCTGCGGGACCTCCTCAAGGTCTCTGCAGGACCTCCCCTTGGGCTTTGACTGGCCCCATTTGTCAGTCACGACCTCTTTCTTTACCCTTTGACCATGTCCTTTGCACTTGGAAGTCTTCAAAGCATTTAATGCCTGTTGTGTCGTATTAAATGCTACCACCTTTTTACAACACCGAGCCATTCTCTATCTCATCTTTTACCTGCTCCCATCTCTTCCCACACCTGCTCTTGACCTCGTGTACTCTTGGACCTCTCTGCAGCTCTGGCCTTATAAGCTTGGGGCAGCCCTCTATCATTGCCTTTTCCCCATTCTCACTCTTTTGCTCACCCAACCAGTTCTCTGGACCTCCCTCCAACCGTTGAGCCTCCCTTGGCTAGCTCTCGGGACCTCCTTCCAAGCCTTCAAACCTCCTCCATTTAGCTCCTTCGGACCTCCTCCTGATCTTCAAACCTCTCTGTTGGCTTAAGTTTAATGCTTCTTTGGAGTTCGTTTTGGTTTGTGCTTGGCTTTGGTTTGATTTGCGCTGTTTTAACGTGTAGACCTCGATGTCGATGGTGAGCCCGAGCTTTGTGAGGGAGAAGACCTGTAAAGCTTTCAAGCAGGAGGCAAGTTACACTCTTGATCATATTGCACCCATTATTTCACCCTATATATGTTCCATTTTAAATGCTTATGCATGCTTACTTTACTAAGTTATTTCAATACCTGTCTTTAAATCCATAGTTATGCCTAATTTCCATTGTATGGCCACTGTCAACATTGAACCAAATCCATTGTCACCCTAGATAAAATCTAGTTTTTGTAATAGTGAGAACCAAAGGCATTTGAAAAATGTATGCTTAGTCTTGTCAGACCAAAATCTTGATTTGGGAAGTGTTTCTACCAAAAGACCAGAGTATCTTGTGTTTTAAAGCCATGACATTAGGTTGTCATGGAGGTTTTGGCAAATGGTGTTGGAAAAACAGAAATGGAAAATGGATTTAGACTTGGGCGAATCTGGTTGTTTGGTTGGTGCATGTCCATGCACGAGGGTCGTGTGATCCGATGCCCTAGGGTTGAGGTTGTCGCCCAATTAGTTAAGGACCGGTCTTTGAGCCGCCGCTTGCTATGCCTATAATGGGCTATGCCTCATCGTGCAACCATATGTCCTGTGTGGGCGGGACCTGGCCTAGTAATTTGCAAAGTTCCATCACAGTTGATCCTTTGGCTGTGTGGGTCCATCTAGGATGGTTGGTCGTGTTATGACCTTGTTATTCCCACTAGCGTAAGAGGGGGCCCCTACAAGGCGCGCTGCGCCGCGTATGTTCCTACTCCGGCGGCTCGCAATCGTTGGGATACAGACTGGACGTGGAAGTGGTTTTATCACACTAGTCCAGCGAATGATGGTTTTCGCTCCGAGGGCGGGCTGATTCAGTTGGTTGCTACCCCGGAGATTGTGCTGAGCTCCCGGGAGGAGGCCCTTTTTCACCTTTTTCTTGATATGACTAAGCATCTTTCTACCCAAGATTTGGTGGAGGAGTTCTGTGCTTTCGGGCTTTGGCCATTGGCCAAAGAGTGGAAGCTGGAACTCGGGGCTTCGGATATGGGGATCATGTCTTTGAGTGTGGAGGGCTGCAAAGGTATAAGTTCATTTGTGTGTGTTTTGTTTGTTTCAGTTTGGTGGTTGTCCTAATAAGAACATGGTTATTTTGCTAGTTTTGCCTATTTCAAGTGGCCTTGCCATGTGAGGTTCTTCTCGGCAGATATCTGGTGAGGAGCATTGGCGCCACGGTTGTGAGGACCATCGCTGAATAAGCGCTTATAATGCGTTAGTTAAATTGCCTAAGCGAGTCGACCCCGACGCCGGGAAGAAAAAACGTTCTCGCGTGCTTGAGGTCGAGCTCGGGGGACCAATTGTTGCGAAGCCTCTTCGCATGATCCCCCGGTGATGGCGATGGTCCCGATGCAATTTGGAGGCGCTAAGGAGGCTGTTAAGAAGGTTGTTCAAGACCCTTTCGAGGTGTATCTTTGAAGTGTCGATGGCGCCTCTTGAATAATGAGATAAACCGCATGCGGAGGTTGTTGGAACCGCCGTTGCTGGTTGTACCGTATCACAGGTGCAGAAAGTGATCGGTACTATTTGCTATCCGCGCTTGGATGCGATGGAGTCTTCTAGTGGTGGACTTGGTCCGCGAGGATGGAGGAGCGTCGAAGTCCCCGGTGATGCTTTGCCTCGCTTTGAGGTGAATGTTGGTGAGTAATATTTTCTTATTTAATTCTAACTCTGCGCTTGTTTGCTGCTACTCAAGCTTTTGGTTGTTCAGTTTCAAGCAAGGATGGTGGCAATGAGGAGATTGAAGAGGCTTCGGAAGGTCGCGGGGTGACGGCTTCTGATCCGGAGCCTACGGTTCTACGCGCGACGTCCGTTGCTGGCGCAGTGAAATTGGGCCGACTGTGCCTTGGCGATTTTGAAGTTATAGCCGGTGCTGCTGCTGCGAGCAAGGCGGTTGTTGACTTTGCTGCGCCTTCATCGGGCTTTTTGAGGACGCTCCGATGAAGGACATGTTTGCCGGTATTGAGGCCAATGCTGCAAGGGTAAGGCTTGTTACTACGCGTATTTGATATCCCTTTGTTTTTTTGTTGTTGTGTAACATTTTGATTTGCGCGTAGACTTTGATGTTGTCTCGAGCCCTCAAGCTTGATGTCTCCTAGGCGTACGGGAGTATTCAAAAAAGGGTCAATGAGGAGCATGCTCGGAACGAGGTGTTGAACTCCGCGGAGTCCTTCTTGAGGGAATTAAGGGTTTGGGGCGAAGGTTTTGGAGGTGGAGTCGGGCGTGCTACACTTGGCGAAGTGGCGGATGCGAACAAGGCGCGCATCGCCTTCAGGAGAAGTGAAGGTTTTCTGAGCTGTCCGTGCTTCTCTTGAAGAGGATATCAAATATGAGAGGCAGCTATGAACTGCTATTAGTCGATCTCTTCGGGAATGCATGGAGGCTCGGGAGGGTGCTTTGGCGGTGGGTGCCATTACTTCAAGAGGAGCCACCGTCGGTAGAGATGCATATTACCATGGGCGCCCGGCGTGGTTGCGCTTCGTGCGTTCTTTGCTTGTGCTTATGGTGACCATCTGTGCGAGGTTACTTGGTTGGCAACCCTTGCGACCCTTGACAAAGCGGTGTGTGCTCACCTAGGCGGGGTTGCCATCGGCTCCGTTCATGACTCTGGCGGAGGAGGTTGTTCTTGCACATCCCCGGATTGTATAAGCAGCAAAGTCTGCGGCGAGGACTTTTGGATGAAGCGAACATGAAGGCGTCGAGGGTCATTCAATTGCCTAGAATTTTGTCGGGGAGAAGGGAAAGCTGTGGAGGTTCCTGAAGCTGGCAAGCGGGGGTCCACCCACGGAGATAAGGTGTGAACCCCCCGCTTGCTATTTATAGTGATAGGATTTGGATATTTTGTAGTTGGCGTGCTCCGTTTTTGTTTGTTGTTTATCGGAGCTGCCTTTTTCTTTTCTGCGGAGGTTGGCCTCTTTTTGTGTAACGACCTCTGTTCTTTAAATGAGAAATCTTCGGCCGTGATTTGTCATTACTGATTGTAGTTGGTTTTATTGCTGTCTTAAAATTGAGGTTTGCATTGTACGTAGGTTGAACGACGTTTGTTTAAGCGTGTTGCGCAACGGGGTCCTTGGCCACCTGTGGGTCATAGTATAAAAAGTGTTGTTGCTACGCGTGCTTGAAATATGAACGAACTCTTGTATCAAAGTGGCCTTTGCGTGTTTGCTATCGGGGCGTGATATGCCACGGTGCTAAGTGACAACGTTGGAAGAAGGCTAACCCTGCGGGCTCAATGAGAGCATTCTTCTGGTTTCACGCACGGAAGGCTGCAAGGGCTCAGGAAGAGATCCGGGCTTTCTGGGAGTGCAGGGGTACTGTGTTTATGACTAGCAGACCTTCTCAGTCCCAGGCCTCCGTGGAGACTTCGAGTAGCTCGTCCACCACACCCGAGGACGTGGCTACGGAAAGGGAGTACGCGGGTTTGCTGGCTATTCATGCCTCGAATGAGGAGCTTCTGGAGTGGGCTACGGGCCGAGAGGAGTGAGACTTTCTCCCTTAGAGGTGTATCATGGTCATGGTGCGTTGTGTGGTTTGTAACGAGTAATGGCTTGTACTGTTGATGTGAGTTGAGGTGTACTGTACTGTTTCATAGATCGCTTTTTCGAGCGATCCCTTGTATGTGCGTATCTGTTATGCAGAGTGTAATAAAAGAAGCATGGCGTGATTGTCCTCTTATACTATTGTTTGTCGCGGCGCCATGTCTTTTAAGATAGTGCTTCGGGGATCCCTAACTTTTTTGCGAGGGGGGCGAAGCCTCGCGCTGTCCCCATACTTTTTTAGATAGGGCTTCGGGGAGTCCTAACTTTTTTGCGAGGGGGCGAAGCCTCGCGCCATCCCCATACCTTTTTAGATAGGGCTCCGGGGAGCCCTAACTATTTTTTTTACGAGGGGGAGGCGAAGCCTCGCGTTGTCCCCCATACTTTTTTAGGTAGGGCTCCAGGGAACCCTAACTTTTTTTTACGAGGGGGAGGCGAAGCCTCGCGTCGTCCCCCATACTTTTTTAGATAGGGCTCCGGGGAGCCCTAACTCTTCTTTTTTTTACGAGGGGGAGGCGAACCCTTGCGCCGTCCCCCATACTTTTTTTAGATAGGGCTCCGGGGAGCCCTAACTCATCTTCTTTTTTTACGAGGGGGAGGCGAAGCCTCGCGCCATCCCCTATACTTTTTTAGATAGGGCTCCGGGGAGCCCTAACTCTTTTTTTTACGAGGGGGAGGCGAACCCTTGTGCCATCCCCTATACTTTTTTAGATAGGGCTCCGGGAAGCCCTAACCCCTTTTTTTTACGAGGGGGAGGCGAAGCCTCACGCCAGATCCCCATACTTTTTAGATGGGGCTCGGGAGCCCTAACTCTTCTTTTTTTACGAGGGGAGGCGAACCTTGCGCCGCCCCCATACTTTAGATGAGGGCCGGGAGACCTAACTTTTTTTTACGAGGGGGAGGCAAAGCCTTGCGCCGTCCCCCATACTTTTTTAGATAGGGCTCCGGGGAGCTCTAACTCTTTTTTTTTATGAGGGGGAGGCGAAGCCTCGTGTCATCCCCCATACTTTTTTAGATAGGGCTCCGGGGAGCCCTAACTTTTTTGTCATGGCGAGGGCGACGCCGTCCCCCCCGGTGCGCTTTGGTCTATGGACCAGAGTGCACTAGGGTTCGCATTGCGCGTCGTCATCGTCAGGGCGATCGTTGTTGCTGATGGAATTAGCGTGCACCGGGGCCTTCTGTGCACTGGGGCCGAAGGCCATGCACGGTGTCTTTGTTTATACACTTGTGTCTGCGGGAGGCATCGGTGTGCACCGGGGCCGAAGGCTATGCGCGGTGTCTTTGTTTATAGACTCGTGCCTACGGGAGGCATCGGTGTGCAGGGGCGAAGGCCATCTGTGATGTCTTTGTTTATACACTCATGCTGCGGGAGGCATCGGTGTGTGCAGGGGCGAAAGGCCATGCTGATGTCTTTGTTTATACATGTAGTTTCTTGATGCTTTTCATTGAAAAAGAGCAAAAATGTGTGACAAATTCTGATTTGCTTTGTACATGCCCGGTCCGCTTGTAGCGGTAATAGGCCTATTCGCGGGATGTAGCCGGTTTTACAATGCTAGAGATAGTACTTGCGAAGGGTCTTCGTGTTCCAGGTGTGGCCCAACTGTTCTCCTTCTGGTGTAGCGATGCGGAATGTACCGACGCGGGTGTTGCTAGTGATGATGTAGGGTCCTTCCCATTTGGTCTCCAGCTTGCCCACAGCTGTGGGGTTTGCAATTCGCTTTAGGACCATATCACCTGGTGCCAAGGGGCGGATCTTGACTCTCTAATTGTATGCACGGGCTACTCCGTCGCCATACTTGGACATGGTTGTGATTGCTTGGACTCGGTGCTCTTCGAGGAGATCGAGGGAGGTGTGCCTCTCTGCCGGGTTTGGTTCGGATATTGCTCGAAGAGACTTTGCGGTGAATTCTGCAAGGGTCATGGCTTCGTCACCGAAGAGGAGTTTGAACGGTGAGAAGCCCGTGGCCCTTGTTGGGGATGTGCGGATTGCCCACAGGGTCTTCTGGAGTTCTTCTGGCCATACTCCCTTTGGGAGTCCGACAAGGCGCTTCTTTAGGCCTTCTAGCAGATTGCCGTTGGCGCATTCGACTGCTCCGTTAGACTCGGGGTGCCCTACTGATGCGAAGCATAGTGTGATGCCTAAGTTTTGGCAGAATGCTCGAAAGGCTAATGAGTTGAACTGGGTCCGTTATGCAGGCGATGTGTCGCGGTACCCCATCTGAAGCAAATTATGGTTCTTCAAATGAACCGCTGGGCTGCCACCGAAGTGATTTTTGCGACTGGCTCTGCTTCGACCTATCTTGAGAAATATTCGATGGCAACAAATGCGAAGCGTAGGCTACCCCTTGCAGTGGGGTATGGTCCGATGACATCAAGTCCCCATCTCGCGAAGGGCCTGCTTGGTGGCAAAAGTGGAAGCGGAGAGAGGGGCCTTGAGTTGCTTGTTGGCCCACTGGCACCCTTGGCAGCGTTGAACGAGGTCTTGGGTGTCTCGGAGCGCTGTGGGCCAGTAGAATCCTTGACGAAATGCTTTGCCAACGATGCTTCGACGTGCTTGATGTGCGCCACATAGTCCTTCGTGGATCTCTTTAAGGAAGACTTGGCCTTCTTCCCGAGATAGGCATCGTAAGTAAGGGGCGCAGACCGCCCCCTTGTAAAGCTGCCCGCCTAGGATATGGTAGTTTTTGGCTCTGTGCCGGAGGCGTTTTACTTCAGCTTCATCTTCTGGTTCTTCTCTAGCAAGGTATTTGATGATAACGTCTCGCCAGTTGGCCTCCGCCACTTAGAGCATGCTGCGTGACATCGTATGTGCTCCGGACGGAGCCCCTTGTGCTTCGAGCGGAGCCCCATGTTCTTCGGGCGCAGCCCCTTGTGCTTCGAGCGAAGCCAAAGGTTTCATCAGTACCTCGTGAAAGACATCTAGCGAAGGGTGTTGGCCGGAGCTAGCCATCTTTGCCAGTCTGTCTGCTTCTTCGTTGTCACTTCGAGGTATGGCTTGGACTGTCAGGCCGAGAAAGTAGGTTGATGCTTTGCGGACCGCGGCGATATAACTTGCCATTTCTGGATCTCTAGCGATGAACGATTTGTCAAAGTGACCAGCTACTAGTCTGTAGTCACTTTTGATGAGTATCCGCTTTGCTCCCAGCGCCCTCGCCTTGCGGAGGCCCAGTAGCAGCGCCTCATACTCAGAGGCATTGTTTGTTGTTGGGAAAGCGAGGTGGGCTGAGTAGGCTACGGTGTGCCCGTCCGGGGCGACCAAAATGGCTGCCGCTCTGGCTCCGGCGCAGCACCATGATTCGTCAATGTACATTGTCCATGGGTTTTAGACGTGAGTGAGGATGTGTGGTCTTCGCTATTTGATGTCCACTCAGCAACAAAGTCTGCTAGAGCTTGTGATTTAATGGTTGTCCTGGCGACGAAGGTAATGTTGAAGGGTGCGAGCTCGGCGGCCCACTTTCCTACTCGTCCTGTAGCGTCTTTACTTCGCAGCAACAAAGCCAAGGGGTAGGAAGTGGGGACGATGATGCTGTGCGCCAGGAACTAGTGGCAGAGCTTCCGCGAGGCCATGAGCAAGGCGTACGCAAGCTTTTCGAGCTCTATGTATCGGGTTTTTGCACCTTGGAGTGCTTCGGAGGCATAATAGACTGGGCGCTGGCCATTGTCTTCTTGGATAAGGACTGCGCTTACTACTGATGATGAGGCAGCGAGGTAGAGCAGGAGATCTGCTCCTTGCTTCGGGCAGGTAAGGCTTGGCAGCTGGGTCAAGTACTGTTTGAGTTCTTCAAATGCCTGTTGGCGATCTTGATCCACCGGAGCAGCTCCGCTTATTGAGTGTCTTGAAGAATGGAAGGGATTTCTCTGTCGAGCGTGAAAGAAAACAGCTAAGGGCTGCTAGCCGACCTATAAGTTTTTGTACTTCGTAGGCATTGTGAGGTTGCTTCATCTCCTGCATGGCCCTTATCTTTTGGGTTTGGCTTCGATGCCCCTCTCGGATACTAGAAATCCAAGAAGTTTTCCTGCTTTAACGCCGAAGGCACACTTCTCTGGGTTGAGCTTGATTCCATCCTTACGAAGGTTTGCGAAGGTTTCTTATAGGTCCTTCGTGTGTTCATCTGCCAACCCACTTTTGACCACTATATCATCAACGTAGGCTTCTACGTTGCGACCAAGCTATCTAGCTAGGACTCTGAAAATGAGGCGGGTGAAGGTCACATCCGCATTCTTGAGCCCGAAGGGCATGCGGGTATAGCAATATGTGCCTACGGGGGTGATGAATGCTGTCTTCGGTTCGTCTTCTTTGGCCATAAGTATCTTGTGGTATCCGGAGTAGGCGTCGAGGAAACTCATCAACTCGCAACCCGAAGTGGCATCGACTAGTTGGTCAATGCGTGGCAGGGGGAAATCATCTTTGGGGCATACTTTGTTGAGCTCCGTGTAATCGATGCATATGCGCCATTTGCCTTCTTTTTGGACGAGGACAGGGTTGCTGAGTCACTCCGTGTATTTGATTTCACGAATGACCCCGGCGTTTAACAACTTGGTGATTTGTTTCTTCACTGCTTCCAATCTTTCGGCAGACATGCGTCGCAGTTTTTGCTTCTTGGGTGGTGCATCACTTCGGAGGGCTAGAGGTGCTCAATTGTTGCTCTTGCTATCTGGGGATGTCTTGGCCCCTGCCAAAGCGTCCTTATTCTTGCTAAGTACCTTGAGTATGGAGTTGTGCGTTTCTGTTGGCAACTGGGCTCCTAGGGAGACTGTCCTGTCTGGGGAGTCATCATCTAAGGGGAATCTCTAGAGCTCGCCATGGGGCTTTGGCTTTGGTGCCTACTTTGCCGAAGGGTTGGTTAACTGCTCGTTGTTGTCTTGCTCGACAGTGTGGACATGTCGGGCTGGTGACAGTAACTGGAGCTCGATTTATCTTGCTAGGTCTTGATTTCCTCGCATGGTAATGACACCTTCTAGTGTGGTTATTTTCATACATAGGTAGTTGTGGTGCGCAATGGCTCCGAAGGAGTTCAATGCTGCTCTGCCAAGGATGACGTTGTACTGGTACTGCATTTGGACAACATCGAATGTGACGGCCTTGGTTCTAGTTGTGTAGCCATCGCAAAAGGTGACATTGAGGGTAATCTGGCCTAAGGTCGCTCTGAGCTTCCTCCGGCGTATCAATGGAATGCAGGGGTGACAAGCGATCGAGGGATTATCATTTTGTCGAAGGCGTCCACGAAGAGGCGGTCGCGATGGCTTCCTCCGATCCTGACGGCAGCGTTTGACCTCGAAATCTGCTATGTTAGCAGAAATGATGAGGGGATCTTGATGCGGAAAATACACTCCTTGAGCGTCTTCCGGGCCGAAATAAATTGGGATTTCGGACTATGGTGGGTGGCTAGATGCAGGGAACGCCGCGAGGTGGTGAATCTGTCGAGCATATGCTCGGCGCTGCCGTTTTGATGGTACTCCGAGCGAAGACCCTTCGGTGATCATATTGATGATCCTATGGTGGTGCTCGGGGTGGTTTCCTTCTATGCGGGGTCTTGGTGGTGGTGTGGGGAGTCGATTGCCGCTTCCTCCTTTATTATTGGGCTCGATGGGCTGCTTGCTTTCATGGCTGCGTAGTCTGCATGGCTGCAATTGTACGACATTCATTGGTGGTATGCGTGCCTTCGCCATGAAGGTCGCAAAAGGGTGTAGGTCTTCCGGAGCGGTTGTCCGGTTGGTGCCTGAAATTTCACCCACGTCCTCGCCCGCAGCCTCGGCCCCAGTGACCTCCGCGTTGCCCTCCTTCGGGGTTTGGCTTGCCATCCACGTGGTAGACTCCCCTGCCCTTTTGCCGGAAGTCATTGCTTCATGGCTTGGCAGATGTCCCAGCTGAGGTGGTGGCAGACGTTTCTTTTGAGGGTGCTAGGCCTGGAGCGGTGGTGAGCGTTCCTCTGTGAACATTGTCTTCCTCCGCCCAGACGTACTCTTCCATCTTGTCGAAGAGCTCCATCACCGTGCGAATGGGTTTGCGCGCTAGTCTCTCCGAGAGGGGTCCCTTCCGGAGCCCGCAGGTGGCGGCATTTATGACGGTGGTTTCGTTGACACCTTTTACCTAGCACTTGACCTCTGTGAACTTTCTGAAAAAACTACGGAGGGATTCACTTGGTGCCTGTTTTATTGCGAAAAGATGCCCCGCATCCTTGGGTTCCGTGTAGTTTCCTTGAAAGTTATTTCTAATGAGGTCTCGCAACTGCTCCCACGTGTAGATGGAGCATGGGGGAATGGTGTAGAACCATGTTAGCGCTATGCCCCTAAGAGCGAGGGTGACGCTCTTCGCTTTTGTAGTGTCATCACCTCCGGCGGCCTCCACCGCTGTTTCATAAACCCGGAGGAATTCCGAAGGGTCGATGCATCCCTGGAATGGTGTGACCTCCGGCATCTTGAACCCTTACGGCCAGCGGGCGGTTTCCAGCCCTACGCTCAACGGGGAGTTGGGATCCCCCCGAAGCAATGGGGCTGGAGGCTCGGGAATTGCCTCCACTGTGACGATTGGCTCGGGCAGCAGCGGAGCTGCGAGGGCTGAGGTCGGCAGGTGTCAGAGGGTTGCCATCTCACGATGAAGATCTGCCAACTCTTGTTGCAATGCTACAAACGACTCTTGACTAGCGCCCGCTTCCAGGGCGGGCTGGCCTGCTCCTTGCGTGGAGTTGTTCGTTTCCTCCTCACTGCTGAAGCGAGGGTGCCTCCTCACGGAGGTTCTAGTTAACCGCCCTCGGGGTCTTGGGTGTTGCGGTTGCTTGCTTTCTGCCACCGAGGTTTTGGACTTGGTTTTCTTCCGCGGTGCCATGCTTGAGCTAGGAATTTGTACTTCGTGACTTTCCTGTCGTCCCCACGGACGGCGCCAACTGTCATAGCAAAAGGGCCAGGCAGTAAAAGAGAGGGGACCCCTAGTACACTCGGAATGTTCGAAGGGTCCTCAAAGAGGGGGACTGATTGTCAGGAAAAGTATAGTGTATTAAGATGTATAGTGTATTGCTCTGAAAAACCTTGGATATTACATGGGGGTGGATGTCTATTTATAGACAAAATGGCAGGATACATGAGGTTACATAAGCACCCCTACAAAAGTACTACTAGTGTAGGGACTACAGGGTCCTTTCCTACCCCTATGCTTAACTTCTGGTCTAGCTGTCTCTTTTCTTTCCTCCGGCCGGATCTCCTCCGAATACTCTTTGAGCCTTCTTCGGTTGCCACTTCAAAAATACCCTTCGTGGGCTTCGGGTCACCCTCGGGGTACCTCCTGTACCCCTCGGGACCTTCGGGTCACCCTAAGGGTACCTCCTATACCCCTCGTGACACCCTTCGGAGGCTTTGGGCTACCTTTAGGGCACCTCCTGTACCCCTTGGGACACCCTTAGGAGGCTTCGGGTCACTCTTGGGGTACCTCCTGTAGCCCTCGTGAGACTCTTCGGAGGCTTTGGGTCACCTTCGGGGTACCTCCTGTACCCCTTGGGAGACCCTTCGAAGGCTTCGGGTCACCTTCGGGGTACCTCCTGTACCCCTTGGGACACCTTTCGGGAGCTTTGGGTCACCCTCGGGGTACCTCCTGTACCCCTCGGGAGACCCTTTGGAGGCTTCCTTCGTTGACCCTTCATGAGCTTGGTGCCTTGAGGTATTCTTTGTAGCCTCGGCCTTTGTTTCGCCAGGTTAATGAGGCCGGTGGGCTGCCTCTACGACAATACTAAAGCTTGAATTCAAGTTAAAAATTTGAAATTTCGAGACAAACTTTATTACAACAACCAAACTTTTACATTAATACATAATTTACACACATAAACATGGTATTCTTAGCTAATCCATCTTAAGGTTTTTAGAGGACGTTACAAACCTACCCTCCTTAAAAAGAATCTCGACCCCGAGATTCCGGTAGTTCGGAAATGAAAATGGGATGCTCCTATACAATTTTTTTTTAAAGAAAAACAACATCTGTTGTCTTGATTTTCTTCAAAGATAGTGATGAGATACCTTGACAAGGTAACAAAGCTTTGCTAATACATTTTTTTCCATTGCTTTGTTTAACCTTTCCTTTCTTGATTTGAAGACACTTCAGACAGAAGTAAAAAGGTAGGGATACTCAGTTCGCATTTGGTTCTCACATTCCCATGTTGCTTCATCTTCAGTATGGTTGCTCCACTGGACCTTCATGAATTTGATGATGTGATATGTTGTCTTGCACTCCATTTCTTCAAGAATACCAATCGCATACTCCGGGTATGAAAGATCAGGTTGTAATTCAAGAGCTTCAAATTCGGTAGCTTCAGTTGGAACTCGCAGGCACTTCTTCAATTGAGAGACATGGAAAACATTGTGTACATCTGAGAGGGACGGTGGTAACTCCAATTGATAAGCCACCAATCCTCGCTTTGTTAGAATTCGGAATGGCCCAATGTAGCAAGGTGCTAACTTTCCCTTGACATGAAAACGATGCACTCCTTTCATTAGGGTGACCTTAAGGTAAACATAGTCATTCACCTCAAAGCTTAGCTCGTGCCGACGACGGTTGGCATAACACTTTTAACGAGACTGAGCCATCCGAAGTCACTCTCGGATCAATCGAACTTGTTCTTCGGCTTCATTTATCAAGTCTAGGCCAAATAATTGTCTTTCTCTAGACTCAAACCAATTGAGAGGTGTCCTACACCTTCTCCCATATAATACTTCAAAAGGTGACATTTGGAGGCTTGCTTGATAACTATTGTTATAGGAGAATTCTGTGAATGGCAAACATTTCTCCTGTTTCTTGCCATAGGACAACACACATGCTCTCAACATGTCTTCCAGAATTTGATTTACTCTCTTAGTTTGGCCTTCGGTATGCGGGTGGTATGCGGTGCTAAAGGATAACTGAGTTCCCATAGCTTCATGGAGGCATTTCCAGAAATGCGAGGTAAATTAAGTACCTCAATCTGAGACAATCCTCTTAGGCACACCATGGAGACACAATTCTTGAGATGTATAACTCTGCCAATTTTGCTCCTGAAAATGTGGTCTTAACAGGAATAAAATGAGCAACTTTCGGCAATCGGTCGATAATCACCCATATAGAGTCATATCCTTGCTGGGTTTTAGGAAGTCCAGTGATGAAATCCACCCCAACTTCATCCCACTTCCACTTAGGAATAGGGAGAAGTTGAAGCATACCCGCTGGCCCTTGATGCTCAGCTTTCACTTGCTAACAAATATCACACTTGGCAATGAAACGTGCAATCTCACGCTTCATCCGAGTTCACCACAATTTCTGCTTCAAGTCTCGATACATCTTTGAGCTTCCTGGATGAATGGTGAAGAGAGAATCATGGGCTTCATAAAGAATTAATTCCTTAAGCTTTGTGTCACTCAGCACAACCAATCGTTTCCCGAACAATAGGACACCTTGGTTATCTTCAGAGAAACATTTGGCTTTGTCGGCCTTCATCTTCTCCTTAATTCTTTTCACACCCTTGTCATTCTTCTGGGCCATCTTGATCTGATCCTCGAAAGTAGGTTTCACTTCTAAGGCAGTGAGAAATCCTTTGCTAACCATCTCCAAGTTGAGCTGCTGAAATTCATTGCAAAGGGTCTTCATTTCGGGCTTAATCGAAATGCAATTGCATTGCAATTTTCGGTTCAAAGCATTGGCGAGAACATTGGCTTTTCCCGGATAATAATAAAGTCCTATATCATAATCCTTGATCAATTCAAGCCATCTCCTTTGCCTTAGATTCAGATCGGCCTGAGTGAAAATATATTTCAAGCTCTTGTGATCGGTGTAGACTTCACAACGATTGCCGATAAGGAAATATTGTCATATCTTCAGGGCATGGACTACTACAAGTTCAAGGTCATGAGTGGGATAGTTCACCTTATGAGGCCTCAATTTTCTTCACGCATACACCACAACTCATCCTTCTTGCATAAGAACACATCCGAGTCCATGGCGAGATGCATCGCATTAGATGTCAAAACTTTTATGAATGTCCGGTAGAACTAGCACTGGTGTAGTTGTTGAGCGATCCTTTAACATCTGAAAGCTTGCTTCACATTCCGTTGACCATTCAAACTTCTTTTCTTTCTTTAACAATTGGGTCATTGGTCTTGCTATTTTCGAGAAATTCTCGATGAAGCGACGGTAATAACCTGCAAGACCGAGGAAACTATGGACGTCGGAAACGAACTTAGGTTGTCCCCAATTAAGCACATCTTGTACTTTTCTTGGATCCACATCAACTCCTCCTTCAGATAACACATGACCCAAAAAGGCAACCTCTTTTAGCCAAAACTGATATTTGCTGAATTTGGCACAAAGTCGGTGTTCTCGGAGCTTTTCTAACACAAGCCGAAGGTGTTCTTCATGCTCCCTTTTAGATTTGGGGTATATGAAGATGTCATCAATAAATATAATCACAAACTTATCCAAATACTCCATGAATACTAAATTCATGAGGTTCATAAAATAAGCCGGTGCATTGGTCAACCCGAAGGACATGACGGTGTACTCATATAAGCCATAACGAGTTGAGAATGCTGACTTGGGAATATCTTCAGATCTGATTCTAATATGATGGTAGCCCAATCTCAAGTCAGTCTTGGAGAATATACGGGCATCGGATAACTGGTCGAACAAATCATCAATACGTGGAAGCGGATACTTGTTCTCGATGGTGACCTCATTTAACAAATGGTAGTCAACACACATCCGCAAACTATGGTACTTCTTTACAAAGATAGCCGGACATCCCCAAGGTGAGGAGCTCGGCTTAATGAAACCTTTCTCTTGAAGCTCCGTGAGTTGCTTCTTCAATTCAACCAACTCATTCGGCGGCATTCGGTAAGGTCGTCTTGAAATTGGAGTTGTTCCGGGCTACAACTCGATAACAAATTCAACTTGTTCAGGTGGCATGCCCGGTAGTTCTTCGGTAAATACATCTGGGAACTCACATACCAGTGGAACGTTACCCAATTCCGGCAATTCCTTACCACTAAGGGCATAGAGATGCGAGCGCTCCAATCTCGATACCATCTCAACTTGCAATCCAAGCGAACTGGTGAGAGTTCTAGTCTGCGGACACAATCAATGTGACCATGATTCTTGGACAGCCAATTCATCCCAAGAATAACATCAATGCCCGCTAAATTGATCACAATTAGATCGGCTGAGAACTTCACCCCATTAATCCTAATCTCAACTTCTCGACATTTGTATCTGCTTCTCAGTTCTGAGCCTGGCGATAGAATCATCATAGGTGTCGACATCAAGCTGAGTGAGATATTGTGAAGTGTAACAAAGCTTCTTGACATGAAGGAATGAGAAGGCGTCGTGGCGCCACTTCTCGATCGCTTTGCGAGAGGCGTCGAGTCATCCAATTACAGTTCTTTGATGCGTGGCGCCACTTCGGTCGGAGTACTGCGGCGTCCATGTCACTTTCTTAAAGAACGGTAGGTACTTCAACTGGGAAGTGGCATCACGTATCAACAACCAGGTAATTGGATGTCCTGACACTATCCTGCCAGTCGTGCTTCTTAAACTTGCACGGGCTCGATGAAATTGCCCGTGGCTGCTGTCTCATCCTCCTCATACTGTGTGGACGACCCCCCGAAAGTGGCTGAGGGACTTAGAATAATATATATATTAATTATAAAATACTCCAATGCGACTTAATTGAAAAAATTTCATCGAGCCCTTTGTTTTTGCTATATACCATTTTTCATATATAAAAAAGTATATACACAAATTTTGCTATAAAAGTGAAATTTAATGAAATTTTCATAGCACTCACTTTGGGGTATCTTATAATCATTATTAGAGTATGCTCAAGTAGATAAAGAGGTATCGTCATTACAATTTAAGTGGTATATGAGAGGTAGGATACGTACTCGTGAGTACCATACCATTATATATATATATATATATATATATATATATATATATATATATATATATATATATATGATGCGGTTTTAAAGGCACGAGTACCACCGCTTGGAGACTTTATAGAGAAGAGATTAGGAATGGAATGGTAGGGCGTACCTAGGATGCAAGGTAGGAGAACTTGACTAGCATAAACACAGTTACACAGACAAAGGTGAAATGAATGGCGAGAAGCAATGGATGACATCTTGACAAAATGACAAATCAACAATAAGTCATAACATACATATCACACATTTTATACATCTATTTTTGCAAATCATCAATCACACAACACTTGACACACTTGACACTTCTGAATAAGTCATAACTCATAACAATATAACATATCAACAAACCATACATATCAATAGAAGAGACAACACTTGACACTTCTGAATAAGTCATAACAATATAACATATCAACAGACAACAGCCCAATACTTCAATAGCAGACAACACTTACACTTCTGAATTCACTCATTCAGCAATCAGCACAAGTGCACAATCATTGCAATCATTTATATTTATGATTTCTCTACTTTCTACATGTATGTATTACACATTTACACTTCTCTTCATGCATGTATGTATTACACATTTAGCATCTGGGCTCTGGCCAATGGCCATCACCATCAGCATCAACCAACAACTAGACAACATCAAGAAGACAAGAAGGGGACTTACGCATTAGTGGGAGAACCAGAGAGGTTGGAGGCACGAGGGAGGTCCGAGGTAGCGCAACGAGCCGGCGGCGAGAGGGAGGAGGAGCTAGAGCTGCAGCGTAAGGAGGAGGAGCCAGGGCCAGCGGCGCAGCGAGGGAGGACTGGGAGCTTGATCCGGCGGCGTAGGGAGGAGGGAGCTTGATCCAGAGGTGTGGGAGCTGGTGGCGAGAGGGAGGAGGAGCTCGGTTCACATGAATACCAACAGCAAAAACCAATAGGTGATAGATCTGTCTTACCTCGACATCACCAATGGAGAGGTAGCCGGGGTCGAGCACGCCGAGGGGAGGAGGAAGAGGGGAAGGCACGCAGCGTCACCGTAGTTGTGGCACAACGGTGACACTAAAAAAGACACTCTTATCGTGGTGTCACAACCATCGGTGACATGAAGAATGCATGGCAGCGTCGGCGACGGGGTCACTAGGGTGGGGAGGTGTAACATCCCATTTTCGAAAATGAAAATAGTAATTATTTTCGGCTTTCGTTTTTCATTTGTATTTCAAATTAGCAAAGTATTTTCAAAAAAAAATTCCTTTCTCCTCTTAGCTCAGGTTTGTGTTCCAAACCTTTTCGCAACTTCAGAATTCAAAATTCGATTTGAATTTCCTCTTTTGCAATTTGGGCCCCTTCTCATTTTGCTTCTCTTCTCTTTTTAGCTCGGGTATGTGTTTCAAATACCCTTGTCGTCTGAAATTCAAATTTTGGGTTTGAGTTTCCTCTCGTTCGAATTCTCGGCCCTTTTTCGAGTTTGGGCTTCCGTGTCTTTCAAGCTCAGCCCATCACCTTGTGGGCTGGCCCAACCTCCCATGGGCCTTCTTTTCGCCTTTTCCGGCCCAACCCATTGCCCGGCCCCCTTTTTCTTCCCCCCCCCGACATCTTTCCTGGCCCGAGCCAACCCCGGGACCACATCGTCTTCCCCGTGGTCTTTACCCCTGGTGCCTTCCTTCTCCAAGCCCTGCGCCTCCTCCTCCCTTGCTTCTCTCTCGCAGCACGCCACCGCCTGCAGCGCCTGGTCACCACCCTCGTGTGCAGCCAACTACTCTCGCCTGCACTCGGTCGTTACCCCACGAGCTCCCTACTACAGCGTCACCTCTGCCACCTACTCCAGTGGACTTTGGCGCCCATCGCACTTGCACCCTCCTCGTCGCCTGCCGCTTAACCGAAGGCTGAAGCCTTGCACGCAGCGTGCCCGCGTAAATCCTGAGCCTCTGTTGTCCTGTCGCCCGTGCCTGCCAAGCCATCCTCGCCAACTCGCTGTGGCCGCCCAAGTCGTGCCATGATGCCACCGCTGCACCCTGCCGCTCGGCCAGCACACCTGTGCCAGCCACCAACACCCTCTGTGCTAGCCTCGTGCGCCCTCTGCCACCACGAGCTTCTCCCTACCGCAGCCGAGTCCCTCTCTCTCTCGTGCTCTCTCTGCCGTAGCCCTCTCCCCGCGTGCACGCCACCTCTGGCTCCTCCTGCCACCCGCGTGCGCCCGCTGCAGCCCACCAGCAACTCCCCCGCCCAGCCTTGTCTTCTCAGCGTGTTGAATCGCACACGCCATGTAAATGCCTTGTAAATCTGCCGCTCCAAGTCGCCTTGTCTGCTAAGCCTGCCTGCGCCATCATCACCTTGACCTCCAAAGTCCCGCTCCTCCCTGCCGCGCCACTTACTCCCGTGCCTTGTCACCTCCGCGCGCAGGCCGTGCAGCGTCGCCAGCCTCAACGGCTCTCCTCGCCGCCCAACGGCTCATTGACCTCCCCCATGGCTATAAAGAGAAGCCCCGGACCTCCCTTCTCCCCCTCCCCCACCCTCTCTTCTTCTCCACCAGGCCGGAGCCGAGGCTCTGCTCCCGTCTTGAGGCAGCGTCGCCTCATTGCTTGGCGAGCGAGTCTCCACCTCGGCCAACCGCATCATGAGAAGCCCCCGGCGCCAAGGATTCTATTCCCCTCCTCCCTTCATCTTCCCCATCACCGAGACAAGCTGCCGTCGTGTCTCCTCCTCCTCCGCTCCCAGCTGCTGCCGCCAGGCTGTCTCAGGTCGCCCCCTCTCTTTTTTAACTCCTTTTCGATCTTCGAAAGCTTCGTTCTCCCTCGTCGTAACTCCGATTCAAGTGAAATTAGTTTCTGAAATTTTGTAAATTCAAGATCTTGCTAATGGCATAGGTCTTGATTAATTTGAAGTTCATTTGTTTATTCGTGTATATTTATTTGTTTTCTTTTGCTTGTTGTGTCTTTTTCCGGTGCGTCCGTCCGATTAGAATTCGAAGACGCGAAGGATCTCCACTTCGATCAAGCACAAGATTGTCAAGATCCTCTTACCTATATCCAAGGAGAGTCAATACTTTGATCATATTGAGCCTACATTTTATGCAAATTATATTCATTTAAATTATCAAAATTGCATGCTTTAATTCTTTAACCAAATGTATGTTAAAAGCTTAAGGTAGTTAAATACCCATTTGATGATTAATTAATTAATATGCCATCTTTGATAATTTGAATCCATTAATCCTTGTCACCCTAGTAACTATATGGTAAATACTAGTTATAGGTTGTACTTAAGCGACATGCTAGTCTTGCTTAAGTACTGGGTCATTAAATGTCCCAATCATCATCCTTTAAAACATGAAAATGGTTTTGGGTAGTCACTGTGGGGAAATGACTGAAGATGGTGGAATTGGTGGATTTTACTCCTCAAAAACCCTAATTGCTAATACCACATCTGGGCAGATGGAAAGGCGGTGGGTGCTCAAGGAGCACAAGAGTGGTTGGTTTGTGGAAAGAACTACCCGGATGGATTAAGGACTTAATCTTGTCACGACCTCCCGTGTTAAACTAGTACAACCACAAGTCTGCAAAGTGGAACTTGGCCTAGTAAAATTATTAAACCCTGAATGTGTCTCACACGGTGGAGAAAGAGAAACGCGCAAGCTTGGGTACATCCAGCTTGAATGGGTGAAGTTGCCAGTGGTTGTGGGTAGTCCAAAACTATACCCAACGCTAGGGTTACAACGATCCCGCACAACGTATGGGTGCAACCCCATATGGGTGAGATGATGGAAATCGCAAGGTAATTTGAAAGGTTACTGTGACGGTCGCCCAACTACATGACTACGGAATCATGTGGGGTAACGGGTATGACTATCTCTTGTGGGTACAGTGTACAACGTCTGCAGAGTCTAAACTGTTTAAACAGCCGTGCCTATGGTCAAAGACGGACTTGGGAATCTTAACTTGAGTTAGTTCTATTTCAAAAACATGGTGGGTGGAATGAAAAGTGTGGAGGGCTCACCTAGCCCTATGTTTGGATTTTACCTGAGCCTTCGAGCTCAGTTGTGGTAGTAATTGGATGTAGCTCCAATCAAAAGATGCGTGGTGCAGAGTTTCTAACGGAGGGAACCTCTACTAAAATAAATATTGCACAATTACTCTCTTTAATAAAATGCAATTTGTTTAAAATGCTAAGTGATAGGAATTTGTAATTATGATAATTCAAAACATTGCTTTAGCAAATAAAAGAACCTGAGCCATCTTTGTTAAGCCTTGCATGTATATTATTGCATTGTGTATTCGCTCGCGAGCACGGAAGTTGTGCTCATTCTCACTCTTTCCCCCAAAATCCTCAGAAGCAGGAAATCCCGAAGAATTACGACTACTACGAAGATCCAGAAGCTGGAGGCCCAGAAGATGATGAAGCGTAGTTTAATCTTTAGTTGTTCTAGTCTCACCCCAGTCTAGGTGACTCTGTTGGTGCTTGCATGCATCCAATATTATCCAAGTCCTTGGTTAATATCGGCGCACACGGGTTTCCCTAGTCACTTGGCTGTGAAGAGATGTGCTCTCACCCTTTGCTTCCGTTGTCGTTTCTGCCTTTGTAACGTAATCAGTTTGGCTTGTTCGGCCCTTATTGTAAAAATTGACCCGATGCGGTCTATGTAAACTCTGAACTGTTAAGTTAATGAATGGTATAGTTTTACACCGTGTATGAAATGATTCAGCGATGTGTCTATGAGTGCTAGCTACTGATCCAGGAAATAGCACAGTGTTTTCACAAAGGATTTGGATTCTCGGAATCCGTGTCTGACAGAGCTAGTATCAGAGCATATGACTGTAGGAGCCTTAGCTAGACTGGTCGAGCCTAAGGACTTGAGTCCTATTTTCAAAAATTTAGAAAAGATTTGTTAAAATATAGCGTATTTATTGCTCCTTCTTATCACTCTTAGTTCTTTACTTACCTTGACTTCACTTGAGTTTTTACTCAGTTCTGACCTTTCTCTTGCTTCAAAATTTTAGATGACCAGTGCTTCATCCGATGCCTTGTGGGACTTTTTCCCCCATGGAGAGGACTTCAAAGAGTTTGTGGATATCCTCCGCTAGCTCATGTAGTACATGGGCTACCGTCACCAACCCATCTTCAGGGGCCGGAAGACTCAGATCTTGGCCCATGAATCTTGGTCTATGGAGGTGTACCTCTACCCAAGGGAAGGTGAGTCCATCACCCATACCTTCAGAGCCGAATACTCCAGGAGCCACTGTTCGGATGCAGTTCAGGACGTAGCTCGTTTCGCCTCAGCTCGCTTGTGCCAGATGCACAAGGGCGACCTGCTGGGACCTCCATTCCACTTCTATCCGACCCTTCAGGAAGGATTGTGCTACCCCGGGATCTTTGAAATCAGAGCAGACGACCCCCGTCTGACTCACCAAGTGCAGTTCACTCAAGCCATGACAGCTTCCCTCACCGGTGCTGTGTACAAGATTGGACAACCGGATCGTCTCTTGAAGGTTACAACCTCACCAACACCTTCCGCAGAATTTGCGCTTCAGATCGGATGCAGCCCTCTCTAAGGTGAAGCAGGAAAGAGATGCCACCATCGTAGAGATAGCACAGATCACGGCAGCCACTACGATCTCTACAGTCTACCCCAGCTCCAGTTGCACCCGTTGTCATCCCCAGCAACCCGGTGCCAGCCCGACGTTCAAGACCCCGCATCAGGATGATTGCGCGTAGGAGCGTACGACACCCTAGTTCGCCACCCGTCATCAACCTTGGAGAGTCCAGCTGTGGACGCAGCTTTAGCCATTTCCGCTCCTGTTTTCATTCACTGAGCTTTGGCTAGAGCCGTTCTCGCTCCCACTTCCCGTTGGAGTAGTCAGGCTTAGTTTAGATTAGCTAGCAATGCTTACTAGGCAGTCCTTTGTTGCAGGCACTTTTTGTTTCCTTCTTTTGTAGATGTTGTGTTTGTATCCCGTGTCGTGACTTAGCATGGCCTATATGCTGCACTTTAGGAGTCATGTAACACCTAACCCCTTAATATAATGCAGCCACTTTAGGCTTTGTATTGTACTTGATTCTTTCTCCTCGTTGGTTTAAACTTCTTTTGTGTGTGCTCTAGAGGGCCAGTAAACCCTCATACATCTCATTTAGTTCTAAGCTGAGTTGTTCCCTCAGATGGTACCAAAGAGAACATCAGCCCAAGAAAGTGGCGCCAGTCGCAAAAAGATGGTAGCACCAAGGCTATAAGACAACTGTCCCCCAGCAGCCAGCATTCCTTGGTAGCTCATAATTCAATCAGTTAGTAGCCCAACCACCAAGAGCTCTTCTTAATAGCTTTTCAGCTATTTGTTCTTCCGGTTAAACCAATCTCTCCCAGTAAGATGCTTTTGTCTTTCTCCCTTTTCCTCCCTCTCGTCTAGTGTGCTTTTCCCTCTCGCCTATCGTACTTTCTTCCTCTCATCTATGAAACCTGTGAAGAATTATCAAAGATTGTTTAAACAGATGAGTCGCATGGAAGCTATTATTGTTGGGATTAACTAGTGTGTTGGATACCAAGCTAGATAGCTTCGGGAAATCATTGATAGGAATGATTTTGGGAATTGGAAATTTTAAGGTTTGCCGATGTTATAAGAAGATCTTGTGAATACTAGAGCATGATGATAGATAAGCCTTAAACTATGAATGGTTTAAAATATAACAGATTGATGGATCATATAGATTATAAAGAAAGAAAATGATCGTGGAGAAAATTTTTAACTGATCATGAAGGACAAAGGAAATCTGAAAATACCAATTTGATTATTAGGAGAAATCAGATTTTTAGCGAATCTTAAGTTGATTACGGTGTTGGTTGAAAACTTGGAATTGAGATATGTGTGCAGTAAAGGCAGAAAGTGGATTACGAAGAAAATTAGATCTTCATATTGATTCATGGTATTAATTTTGGAGCAGTAAGTTGAATTTTGATTGGATTATAAAAACATAATTGTTTGATGTTAAATTATAGAAGTGTACTACGGTTGGATTTTGATCAAAGAATTACATAATTGTTGAAGTTTGGATTATAGGATTACCAATTCATGATGTTGATTTTGCTAGAATGGATTGAATCAAGAAGTATGGAATTAATTGGTTATGTTGGTAACATTAGATTCAATTGAATATGATTGAATAGATAAGTTAGGATTTAAAAGAAATTTTGGTTGGATTATAGAGATATGTCTTGACCGGATTATAGAAGGGTATAATTGCGGGATATTGGATTATACAAACATTTGATTGTGGGATATTGGAATATATGATTGAAGGATACCTTACTGATATGGGAGTTAGTCCAAATAACTGTTGTATTGATAAATATCTTACTGATATTGGAGATGAACTAAATAACTGTTGGATAGATGGTGATAAAATAATTCGGCGGATTAAATTTGATTTTATGGATTACAGGTAGTCTTTTGGAAGGTTCTTGAATAAAGATATTGCATTTATATAAAGACATTCTGGAGGATCGCAGTTAATAAATATGCTTGAGAAAAATTAAGAGAATGATATCGTGGATTTAGTCAAGAATCTCGGAAGACGCAATTGCGTGATTTTAATCTTTAGAGAAATTCATTCCAAAAAGGGATAGAATGGAATTTAGCATGATCTTGGAGTTTATCGGATTGGAAGATGCAATTATTACTACTAGATTTTGTGGATTTATAAAATGAATAAATCATGCAAATCAAAATGGTGAATTTATTGGATTAATTAAACTTATGCCTAAGAAAGATTTGGGAATTATGATATGATATCGATAGAATGTGAGATTTACTAAATGATCGGACTTTCTTTTAATTGGGTGACCTTATGCTATGCTGGAATGGTGGATCCCAATAATAATGAGACTTGGATCCATCAATTTGGAAGATAAAATTGATAGCTTTTTAGCTTGGCACTCTAGTACATAGTTGTGAACCAGCAGTTGGCATCAGTTTGCCAAGTTGGTGCCACCACTACAGCTGTCCAGTTCCAATTCCAACTCCCGCTCCAGTCGCAACCCTGTGTCGCAAGAAAAAGGACACTTTGCCAAAAGGTGCCCTCAACGCCAAGTCACCCCAAAGAAGTACAACTTGAGAGCCACACCCGCTCAATGCAAGACTTCAACTCCAAGCAAAAGCCATAAGAGTTCACAAGCACCTAGAGATGCTTCAACACCAAGCCGCGGACGTGTGGACTATGTCACCGCCGCAAAGACCCAAGCAGCTTCAGGAGTTCTAAGAGGTACGTTCTCTGGGAAACTCGAATCTCCGGGTCGAGATTCCGTTTTAGGTAGGTAGGATTTGTAACATCCCGTTTTCGAAAATGAAAATAGTAATTATTTTCGGCTTTCGTTTTTCGTTAAAAAAAATTCCTTTCTCCTCTTAGCTCAGGTTTGTGTTTCAAACCTTTTTGCAACTTCGGAATTCCAAATTCAATTTGAATTTCCTCTTTTGCAAATTGGGCCCCTTCTCATTTTGCTTCTCTTCTCTTTTCAGCTCGGGTATGTGTTTCAAATACCCTTGTCCTCTGAAATTCAAATTTTGGGTTTGAGTTTCCTCTCGTTTGAATTCTTGGGCCTTTTTCGAGTTTGGGCCTCCGTGTCTTTTGGGCTCAGCCCATCTCCTTGTGGGGCGGCGCAACCTCCCGTGGGCCTTCTTTTCTCTTTTTCCGGCCCAACCCATTGCCCCGCCCCCTTTTTCTTCCCTCCTGGCCTCTTTCCTGGCCCGAGCCAACCCTGGGACCGCATCATCTTAACCCTGGCGCCTTCCTCCTCCAAGCCGTGCGCCTCCTCCTCCCATGCTTCTCTCTCGCAGCATGCCACCGCCTGTAGTGCCTGATCGCCACCCTCGTGCGCAGCCAACTACTCCCGCCTGCACTCGGTCATCACCCCACGAGCTCCCTACTGCAGCGTCGCCTCCGCCACCTGCTCCAGTGGACTTCGGCGTCCACTGCACCCCGCCTCGTCGCCCCATCGCTTCGCCAACTGGGTGCTGACGCCTTGCACGCGTGTCCGCATCATCACGGAGCCTCTGCCGTCCTGTCGCCTGTGTCTGCCAAGTCGTCCTCGCCAACCCACTGTGGCCGCCCGAGTCGTGCCATGATGCCACCGCTGCACCCTGCCGCTCGACCAGCACGCCTGCGTCAGCCACCAACTCCCTCTGCGCCAGCCTCGTGCGCCCTCTGCCACCACGAGCTTCTCCTTGCCGCAGTCGAGTCCCTCTCTCTCTTGTGCTCTCTCTGCTGCAGCCCTCTCCCCGCGCGCACGCCACCTCTGGCTCCTCCTACCACCAGCGTGCGCCCGCTGCAGCCCACCAGCAACTCCCCCACCCTGCCTTGTCTTCTCAGTGTGTCCGCACCATGCATGCCACTGCTGTCCTTGCGCCGCTCCAAGTCGCACGTTGCGCAGCGCACGCGCACGCCATCATCACCTTGACCTCCAAAGTCCTGCTCCTCCCTGCCGTACCACCTACTCCTGTGCCTTGTCACCTCCACGCGCAGGCCGTGCAGCGTCGCCATCCTCAACGGCTCTCCTCGCTGCCCAACAGCCCCTTGACCTCCCCCATGGCTATAAAGAGAAGCCTTGGACCTTCCTTCTCCCCCTGCCCCACCCTATCTTCTTTTCCACTGAGCCGGAGCCGAGCTCCGCTCCGTCTTGGCCGCGCCGCCTCGTCGCCGCACCGCCGTGCCGCCTCATCGCCGCATCGCCCGCCACGCCGACGAAGTCTCGCCTCGGCCAATCGCGTCATGAGAAGCCCCCGGCGCCAAGGATTCTATTCCCCTCCTCCCTTCGTCTTCCCCATCGCCGAGACAAGCTGCCAGTGTGTCTCCTCCTCCTCCGCTCCCGACCACAGCCGCCATGCTGTCTCAGGCCGCCTCTGGCCTCCCCACTCGGCTCGGCGTCCTCCCCGCAGCCACACGCCGCCCATGCGCGCGCTACTTTGGTCACCCCGCCGTCGGCTTGCCCGCGCCTCCAAACCTGTGCGCCACCGCCGCCGCCTTTTGCTTCGCAGCCGCCGTGTCCGCTCCTCTCCAGCGCTGCAGCCACTGCCAGTAGGGCTTCCGCCCCCTCGGGATTTTGTTTTGCCGGCTCCCCGGCCTCCCCACACCTCCAATCGCTAGTGCCGAGACCGCCTTCCTCGCCGCCCACGCCTCCTCTGCCCCCCCTTTTTCCTGTGGCGGATTGAAAAAGAATGGGGATGAGCTGAATTGCTTTGTGGCCCCCACATGGCATTGGCCCTAACCCCTCCTCTCTCTCCTTGACAAATGGGCCTGGCCACAGTGCACCTCCCCTGGACCAGGGCGCATAGACTCGGTCTATGCACTGTGCTGTGCACCCAACCCCCCCCCTCTCTTTTTAATTCCTTTTCGATCTTGCTAATGGCATAGGTCTTGATTAATTTGAAGTTTATTTGTTTATTCGTGTATAATTATTTGTTTTCTTTTGCTTGTTGTGTCTTTTTCCGGTGCGTCCGTCCGATTAGGATTCGAAGATGCGGAGGATCTCCACTTCGATCAAGCACAAGATTGTCAAGATCCTCTTACCTATATCCAAGGTGAGTCAATACTTTGATCATATTGAGCCTACATTTTATGCAAATTATATTCATTTAAATTATCAAAATTACATGCTCTAATTCTTTAATCAAATGTATGTTAAAAGCTTAAGGTAGTTAAATACCCATTTGATGATTAATTAATTAATATGCCATCTTTGATAATTTGAATCCATTGATCCTTGTCACCCTAGTAACTATATGGTAAATAGTAGTTATAGGTTGTACATAAGCGACATGCTAGTCTTGCTTAAGTACCGGGGCATTAAAAAATGTCCCAATCATCATCCTTTAAAACATGAAAATGGTTTTGGGCAGTCATTGTGGGGAAATGACTGAAGATGGTGGAATTGGTGGATTTTACTCCTCAAAAACCCTAATTGCTAATACCACATCTGGGCGGATGGAAAGGCGGTGGGTGCTCAAGGAGCACGAGAGTGGTTGGTATGTGGAAAGAACCGCCCGGATGGATTAAGGACTTAATCTTGTCACGACCTCCCATGTTAAACAAGTACAACCACAAGTCTGCAAAGTGCAACTTGGCTTAGTAAAATTATTAAACCCTGAATGTGTCTCACACGGTGGAGAAAGAGAAACGCGCAAGCTTGGGTACATCCAGCTTGAATGGGTGAAGTTGCCACTGGTTGTGGGTAGTCCAAAACTACACCCAACGCTAGGGTTACAACGATCCCGCGCAATGTATGGGCGCAACCCCATATGGGTGAGATGACGGAAAGGGCAAGGTAATTTGAAAGGTTACTGTGACGGTCGCCCAACTACATGACTACGGAATCATGTGGGGTAACGGGTATGACTATCTCTTGTGGGTACAGTGTACAATCTCTGCAGAGTCTAAACTGTTTAAACAGCCGTGCCTACGGTCAAAGGCGGACATGGGAATCTTAACTTGAGTTAGTTCTATTTCAAAAACATGGTGGGTGGAATGAAAAGTGTGGAGGGCTCACCTAGCCCTGTGTTTGGATTTTACCTGAGCCTTCGAGCTCAGTTGTGGTAGTAATTGGATGTAGCTCCAATCAAAAGATGCGTGGTGTAGAGTTTCTGACGGAGGGAACCTCTACTAAAATAAATATTGCACAATTACTCTCTTTAAAAAAAATGCAATTTGGATAAAATGCTAAGTGATAGGAATTTGTAATTATGATAATTCAAAACATTGCTTTAGCAAATAAAAGAACATGAGCCATCTTTGTTAAGCCTTGCATGTATATTATTGCATTGTGTATTGGCTTGCGAGCACGGAAGTTGTGCTCATTCTCGTTCTTTCCCCCAAAATCCTCAGAAGCAGGAAATCCTGAAGAATTACGACTACTACGAAGATCCAGAAGCTGGAGGCCCAGAAGATGATGAAGCGTAGTTTAGTCTTTAATTGTTCTAGTCTCACCCCAGTCTAGGTGACTCTGTTGGTGCTTGCGTGCATCCAATATTATCCAACTCCTTGGTTAATATCGGCGCACACGGGTTTCCCCGGTCACTTGGCTGTGAAGAGATGTGCTCTCACCTTTTGCTTCCGTTGTCGTTTTCGCCTTTGTAACATAATCAGTTTGGCCTGTTCGGCCCTTATTGTAAAAATTGACCCGATGCGGTCTGTGTAAACTCTGAACTGTTAAATTAATGAATGGTTTGGTTTTACGCCATGTATGAAATGATTCAGCGATGTGTCTGTGAGTGCTAGCTACTGATCCAGGAAATAGCACAGTGTTTTCACAGAGGATTTGGATTCTCGGAATCCGGGTCCAACAGGAGGGGAACGGACGAGAGTAAGGACGCTTGGGAGTGACGAGTTAGAGCGCAAACCCTAGCGGGCTCCTACTAATAAAGAGACTTATCACGGACGGTTTTATTATGGAACCGTCAGTGATACTTATCACAGACAGTTCCACAATGGAACCATCTGTGATATGGTCTCATATCACAGACGGTTTATTATTAAAACCGTCTGTGAAGTATCACAGACGGTTGTTTGTTGAAACCATCTATGATACTTAGTAATATCACGAGCGGTTCTTGTTCGTAATGCGTGATACTTCATAAACGGTTTTAGCATGAGCATGCGTGATACGACCTCTTCACAGACGGTTTTTAGCGTAGCTAGTAACACAGATGGTAGTAAAACCAAAACCGTCTGTGATTGCATGTAATACAGATGGTTTTGGGCAACCGTCTGTGATGAGGCGTCCAATATTAGCCTTTTTGTAGTAGTGGCTTCTTGTGCCTCCTCGGCTGTGACATGGTTCACATGACCACGACCAATATTCTGAAGAGTGACATTGTACCTCCGATCAAAGGATGCTTCAAGCTCTTGGCCTTGACCAGAATCAGCTAGGTGCTTCTCCGGACAAAATTCTGCAAAGTGCCCCACATTGCCACAAGTGAAACAAGTAACTTTCTTGTTGCGGTGGTGTCGGCCTCTTTGCTTCTTTCTAGGTTGCACTTGCTGAATCTCACACTGAGGTGAATGAGATACTTGTATAGGAGGTCTCGGAGGTGCTAAGGCTTGAAATCCAGGAGAGGTGGGTTGCCATGCACGCGATTCTTGAGAACTGCGACTTGCTGATTTTTGCGCAGCCCACTTGCGCTTTTGCAATTCCACAACCGCCCGCTTCTTATTTTCCACCACAATGGCCTTGTCAACCTGATGTTGGAAGTCGCAGAAGTCATGTGCAGCAAGCTCCAGCTGCAACACTTCCGTTAGCCCATTCAAGAACTAGTCTTGCTTTCTTGCATCAGTGGAGACATCATCCGGAGCATAACGAGCCAAATGATTAAACTAGTAGAGATACTCCCTCATAGACTTCTTGTCTTGCTTTAGCGCGAGAAATTCACACCTCTTGATGCTCAAGATGCTTGTGGGAACATGCGCCGCTCGGAAGGCCGACCGGAACTAATCCCATGATGGAATATGGCTGGCAGGTTGCATGGCACAAGAAGTATCCCACCATACACCAGCTGCTCCCTCAAGTTGGTTGGACTCGAAGAGAACCTTCTCATTGTCAGCGCACTGAGCGATGATCAACTTCTGCTCGATGGTTCGAAGTCAATCATTGGCCTCGAGAGGATCCGCTGAATGAGAAAACACGGGAGGCTTCGTGCTCAGAAAATCAGCAAATCAGGAACTATTGGAACTAGCATCTCCCACTGCCATTGGAGTACAAGGCCCCCGACAGTGTTTTGAGCAATTAACTATAAGATCTTGGTCTGTTCTCGGCGGCTTTGCTCCATCTGGGCCAGCACTTCGGCCACAGATGGCTGCGATTGCTGCACCTCATCTTGCCGACCCATGTGCTGATATTGCAGGTCATGGTACTCCGGATTACACCATTGAGGATACGGGGGCTAATCATCGGTAACTTAGGAACCAACGGGCTGTGAGTCCTTCATGATCTCCGATATCAATCGAGTCTTTCGACCCAACATCCTGTTGCCATACGAATTGTTAGCAATTGGCAAAAGATACGAGGGAAAAGCATAAGGTAAATAAATGACATCAGGGGGTGATTTAACCTAACATGAATTGACAACAATTCACACTTATGCAGCATGAAATAAGGTGCTTCGGCCTAAGCGACCAGCATAAGATGCAAACAAAACACATTTAGTCTTCCGACATAATTGCTATATATTTACCCGTAGGCGATGCGCAACTACTCGGAAAAGCAAAGAGCCAATACTCAAACTACAAAATCTAGCGTCTACAAGCTAAATATAATAATTAGGGTGTATATAATCTAAGATTAATCCCTACTTAATCCTAACATCGCAGCAAGACGATGTCTTCTCGTCCTTTCGCCATTGCTCCTACCGGAGACTACTTAATGTGTCTATTGTTAGAAAAGAGAGACGAGCAATGGAGAAAATGATTTTGCCTAAATCAAATGAGCAAAGAGGTAAGAATGAGATTCTACGATGGGTAAGAAAGAAAAGGATTATATCACTTATATTTTTGCCAAATTTTGCTAGTTTGGAAATATTCTTTGCAAACCAACATCCTAACAACATCCATTGCTACGGCCTTAACCTACAGTGAGCATGCTCTGATACCAACGCTGTGGTGACCCCGAAATTAAACTTGTTTCAAGTTAAGTGATTTCGCTAGAGACGTAACCCTTAATAGGAAACAAGAATGATTTCGAGTACCCGGGTATGTGCCTCATGTTAGCTCCCAGGATTAGCTGTTAACATGCACATATCCAAACAACATCATATCGCTAGCATACATGATTAGAATATAGCAAATAAAAATTAGGAGCAGAAACATTTAAATAACAAGAACAGAAGGTCAAGTAAATTAAAATAACCTTCCTAATAGTGCGCCACAACCCAAGGGCAACCGACTAGGATTAAAGTCGAAGTACCAACGTTATCGCCTCAACTTGTTGTGTTACTATGATGTTCTTACCTGCAATATAGACAAGCCAACTGAGTACAAAAATGTACTTGCAAGACTTACGAATAGCAAGTTTAAGTAAATGCATTTGGTATCAAAGGATGGCTAAAATGGTTCTGTTTCAGCGTAAAGCCAGGTTATTTGACAAGATAACTAATATAGATTGAAATTGTCATTTGACAAACATTTGAAATATGATATAATAGTAGATTCTTTAATTCATTATCAATATTTTCAAGATTTAACCATCAAGAAATCATACCCAAAGTGGCTATCCCACTCGGGTAAACTAACATCAATACATGATCTTCCCATTCATGATGACAATTCTTTCCTAAATAAACCATTTTCCTATTCCCAACATCTAAATGTGCATGCACTACTACAGAAAAGGTCTTCACAGACGGTTCAAAAACGTCATCACAGACGGTTTCGTGAGCCGTCTGACTTTATGGGTCAGTGATGACATGAGGTCATCACAGATGGTTTTTTAACCGCCTGTGAAAAAAGCTATCACAAACGGTTCTGAACAAGAACCATCTGTGATATCACAGCAATTGATTGGTTTAGCTCAAAATTCGAATTTTTTTGTAATAGAAAAAACTATCATAGACGGTTCTAAACAAGAACTGTCTGTGATATCACAGACGGTTCTTGTTTAGAACCGTCTATGATAGTTTTTTCTATTACAAAAAAATTCGGATTTTGAGCTAAACCAATCAATTGCTTGACAGTAGTTTTCATATACAACCTCTAGCAAGAAAACTAAAATCCAATTAAAATTCTGATGGCAAACACATTATAGGAAAGGGAAACCAAAAGGTTTCACAATGTTCCCTCCGAATGGGAAAAAAGAATAAAGTTACAAAGTTAAACTAGCTAGAAACCATCTATGCCTCCAAGCTCCCGAAGAACTCGAAGTCATCGACTTCTTGGATTGGTCTTGTGAGCTCCTCTTTGTACCTCACCAACATATCATAAGATGTTCTTGCATGTCGTCGAGTTCGACTCATGCTCGTCGGCAAGGAGAGATGACTGAAAACCTTCGGTGGCGCTCCGACCTTAGGTAACACAAAATTAAGATAATTTTCTTTACAACAAACATCCAACAAATTGTGTATGTTTTGGGGATGTACATGTACCTTTCGACAGTCTACCTCCTACGGTAGACAAGGAGCTCCTCCGCATCCCTCCTCCTCGCCGTCGTTGGCTGTGTCTCCTCGCCGAACCGCGACGGGGGAATCGAGGGTGGTCGCTGGAGCTCAGTGTGGGGAGGGGAGAGGGAGAGACTGATGGAAGACAAGGCTAGGGTGGCTATAATATATAAGGACAACGCCAAAACATTTTGCCTCCCGCGCACGCGTTCAAAAATTTTTGAACTCCCGCGCTGCGAATCACAGACGGTTTCATACAAAAACCGTATGTGACGACCTATCACAGACGGTTCTTAATACGAACCGTCTGTGATAAGTATCTTATCACAAACGGTTTGTATCAAAAACCATTTGTGATATGTATCTTATCACAGACGGTTTGTACTAAAAACCGTCTGTGACTTGGAATCTTCCTTACTCTCTCATTTTACCATGGCTTGGAATTTTTCTTACTCAGAATCATATGTGATATTACTTTTTCACATACGGTTTTTAGCGCAGCCAGTAACACAGACGGTCGCTAAACCAAAACCGTCTATGATTGTATTTAATACAGACGGTTTTGGTCAACCTTCTGTGATGAAGCATACAGTATTAGCCTTTTTGTAGTAGTGATGGTTTCCCACAAGTGATTTCTATGACCGGGGACATGACTATTCAAATAGATTTATGACTCTACAGAGTTTGTGCTGCTTTACCAACATGATATGAATATCTCTTAATGTCGGCCAATGCACTCTTCCGTAGGAGTGTGCCAACTATTAAATCACCCGAGGATACAGATCATGGCAGACTGTCGGTCGCCTGAACCACAGTTACACCTTGTTGTGTAAGTAAGTCCTTGCGAAGCTTTTTGCAAACACAAGCGACCCTTAAGAGCTAGTAAGACAAAACTTAACATGCCCCCACTAGATTGACAATACAACAACAACAATAAAAAAAAACAACAGTTGTCAATCTAGTTGTGGTTTAATAGCAAACACACTTCAAATTAATAGGCCAAGCTTTCGTCATTAACCCAGCATGTGGTTGCACGTATGACTTGGTTCAACACCACACATACCGGTCCTTAATCACTCAGACGGGGCTACATAATTTCATAACAATTTCTCATCAAAAATTCTCATCAATAACCCTACACCTGTCCAAGTTAAAATGTAAAGAACCCAATGTCCAACTTGTCCACAATATCTAGATCCAAGATCTGAACATAATCCTCAATTCCAACATAATTCAATTTAATCTTGGCTGATGAACTAACTCCATCAACCACTTTTGACTACATCTACTAGCATAGCTAAGCATTATTCTAAAAATTATCAAACAAACCCATATAACATATAATCTTAATTATTCAAGATAAAAGAGGTAATCAATAATCAAGGAAGGCCAATGCAGCAAGAGGATATAACTAAACTACCCAATTGACATACAGGTAATTGAAATTAAAGCGATGCATAGAATACTTGGGTGTGCACCTGCAATCTAATATTCCCCTCAATTTGATTATTTGTAAACACATTACCAGCAATATAAGATTCCAACGTTTGGTTGAGTCGAAGGAAACTACAAATTAGTCTTTATCATAGTTCAAGTATTTCATAACGCGAACCAACAAGTCCACAAATATAAATTACAGAATTTGAAAATTCAAACCTCGAAGGTTAACATTTATAAAATTTAGACTTGACCTTAAAATTTTAAATTTTACAATTTAAATTGTCACAACATAAAAATCCAACATTCCAAATTTCATTTTTTTTTATGATTCAAAAGTTCAAATTTTGGATTTTGGATTTTGAAATGTGAAATTTTGTTTTTTGGAATTAAAATTCTCAGTATTTGAAATAATGTAATTCAAAAATTGAACTTTAAAAATTCGAATTTATAATATTTAACTTCTCGGAATTTGAATTTCTGATATCCAGAAGTCGTAATTTTCAAAATTTAAGACTCAAAGTAAAAAAATAGACTTTCGAAATCCAAACCTGAAATTTTGAATTTTGAAATTAAATTTGTCTTAATTTAATTCAAAAAACATAGGATTCAATTTTTGATAGTTTGGTTTCGAAATTCATATTTTGAAAAAAATGATTTTAAATTACATAATTCAGGTATTAAAATAAATCATAGTTTGGATTTTGAATTATGAAAGTTCAAAATTTGACATGATGAATCAAAGGCAAATGATAAAAAACGCAACAATAAAGATTTCTTTCTCTTGGTAATCTAAGATAAACACTCTTTTCTACGGAAAATAGATTCCTAGAATTGATGGTAAGTTGATTCCCAAAATAATCTTAGATTCATTGTTATTTTATCAAGCAAGTTAAAATTCAAGGTAATCGTCGTTGAATGACGGCAACCAAATGCTGCACCCTAGAGCTAGCCAGATGGGCTGTGCCCACGACATGGCATTGTAGGCCCGACCAAGGCCCGGCATGGGCCGCATTGTTCATGGGCCGTGACGGTCCGGCACGACGGCCCGTGCCATGCTTGGGCCACTACCTTAGCGCAGTGGACCAGCCCAGCACGACACGAATAATATCATGCTGTGCCAGGCCCGGCACGAGTTCGGCGAGCCTGACACGACCCATTTGGCCCGCGTGCTGGGAGGGAGGGAGAGCGGGAGCAGGAGGAGAGGCGGGCGAGGCGGCGCCGACATGGAGGAATAAGGAGGAGGAGGAGGAGGAGGAGGAGGAGGAGGCGGCGGCGTAGATGGAGATGGAGGAGAGCTAGAGAGGAAGAGGAGGAGGCGGTGGCGCGACGTGTAGGGAGGAGGCCGGGAGGAGAGGAGGTGGTGGCGCGACGCGGAGGGAGGAGGCCAGGAGGAGAGGAGGCGAGGTGGTGCGGCGCCGGCGCTGAGGGAGGAGAGGAAGAGGGGAGACGGCGACACGACACAGAGGGAGGAGACGACACTGTGGTAGGCATAGTGGCAGTGTCTCTACCGCACACGGCACGTGCGGGCAGGGTAGGGGGAGGAAGAAGGGCAAGGCAGGGCATGGGCAACGCGGGCAGGAAGTCGGGCAGGTGCTAGGTGGGCCGCAATGGTCTCGTGGGCCGTGCCTGGCATGGCACGGCTCGACTAAAATTCGGCCTTTAGTCATTTTGCCCTTTTTTTTTTACCGTTTGGCTCTTTAAAAATAGGGGAAAACAAAAAATCCTGATTTTTTTTTTCTATAAATAGCCACCATACCCCCCTCATTTAGCACCTCTCCATTCCCTAATCTCTCTTTGAAATTCTGTTGTGCAGATCCAAATTCGGTGTGAGATAATTTGGCAAAATACAAAAAACTTTGCCAAATTTTAGAAAATTCAATGTTCGGCAGCAAGTCAGCAAAAGATGTACAATTTTATTCTTTGCATACTTTTGTTGTTAGTACTTGTTATGGACGGTTACGACAGCATTGCTCTTGATGATTACGGACTTTCACCGGAGGAAGTTGCGTCCATGGAGGCGGCTACGGCTGCGTCAAGCCAACCGGAAGGGCAAGGCGGAGTTCCGTCATCAAGCTCCATAACAGCATCCGGCTCCACACCAACTGGAGCAAAGAGGTCGAGGTCGTCTACATCGGGACTGTAGGAGAATTTCGACAGGACAACCAAGCAAGACGTATAGGGAAATGAGGTATCATATGCTATTTGCAAAATTTATCGCAATGAATTGTCTACAAGGTCTACAGGTGGAACGAGGCACTTGTTTAGACATGCTACAAGATGTTGAGCTAAGCATGGATTGGTGATGAGGCAAACATAGCTGCAGTACAACTCCGACGATACGGTACATAGGTGGGACTACAATCCTGAGTTGTACGTCCAAGAAAGTTCGGTTTGGACATAGAGGTAAGATGGAACTCTACTTATCTGATGGTTAAGAAAGTTCGGTTTGGACATAGAGGTAAGATGGAACTCTACTTATCTGATGGTTAAGAGTCTTGCACCATATAAGAGCACTTTTTCTGTTTTTATTCAAATGCACTATCAGAGCATTGATGGTAGTATACTATTGACTAAGCAACAATGTTTCGTTGCTGAGAAGATACTGTTGTTTTTAGAAAAAAAATTTATGAGACCACTATTGCTTTGTTTGTTGTTTACTATCCAACATCTACTATCATTGTGCATAGTATTTTACAAATTACTACTCAATTGAAAATATATGAAAATGACTTAGTTTTACGTAATGCTATTGTTGCTATGAAAACTAAATACCTTAAATATTAGAGAGAAATCTCTTACCTATATGTATTTGCATTTGTTTTAGATCCTAGAGCTAAAATTGATGCATTTGGTAGTGTATTTGATCTTCTTAGTGATGCTAAAGGGTTAGACTATACTAACTATTTTGCAGAAGTTCATTCTCGGTTATACAAGGTTTACCAAAGGTATGAAAATAAGTTCCCGAGAGTCCACTCGCAACGACCTCTAGTAGCCCCCGTTTCAAGTAGCAAGACAAATATGTAGGGCAAAATCTTCGGTAACTCTTCCTCCAAGCCCAAGTCTTCTTCTAAAATGCTGCCTGCTTAGCCAAGAACTCTGAGGAGCAGGGAACTATCCACCTATCTGGACAGCGATACGGTAGATTTCAACTCTTAAGGCTTCGAAATTTTGCAATGGTAGCAAGCCCATAAGTTAACATATCCCGTGCTATCCATACTTACACGTGATGTGTTAACTGCTCATGTTTTGATGGTTTCCTCCGAATCTGCTTTCAGTCTTTCTGGAAGAATGTTGGAGGAGAGAAGAACAAGTCTCACAAGTGAGATGGTGGAGATATTTCTAACTGTGAAAGACTGTGAACAAGCTGATTCACGAACACAACTCTATGAAAAATCCACAGTTATCGGAGGTGTTTGAAAATCTGTACCTAGACAACGATACGTAGAACAAGGATATATGTAGAGTTATAGATTGTACTTTTTTTTTCCTTTGCCAAGATTCTCTCGTGTTGAGTTTTTGCTTGGTAAATGTTTTAACGAAGTAACCATTTGAACATTAATAAAGCTCTTTATTACATTATCAATATGCTTGTCTCATTTTTTACAATTTCTATATCTATTTTTGAGTTCTACATATATATTGTTTTGCTTTTTTTTTTTACTTTTTTCTTCTGATTTTTAGAAGCCTAACAGGCTAAGTGAGCCGAATAAACCCATCAGACTAAACAGACTCGTGTTGGTCCGACACAACACGGATAGCCGATAAGCCATATCTAGACCGTTTTCCTGGCGTATGGACCGGTATAGTACGACCCACCTATTAGTCAAACAAAGACGACCGTGACGAGATGGGCGGCGCCCATCGTGCCCGTGCCGTGCGGGAAAAAAAACAAACCTCACCCGGTCATCCCCAATACTAGAAACCAAATCCGAACCCCAATCTCGCCATGGCCCTCTCGTCTCTCTTCGTTTCCCTCCCCATCCCGAAGCTCCCCTCCACCTCCAAATCCAGGCGCTTCCTCCCCATCCGAGCTTCCTCCGCCGTTCCCACCGCCTCCCCTTCTTTTGACCTGCGCCGTTACTGGACCTCGCTGATCGCGGAGGTGGAGGCCGAGCTCGACGCCGCGATGCCCATCCGTCCCCCGGAAAGCATCCACTCCGCCATGCGCCACGCCGTCCTCCCGGGCGCCGGCAAGGAGGGCGCCGCCAAGCGCGCTCCCCCGGTGCTCTGCGTCGCCGCCTGCGAGCTCCTCGGCGCTCCGCGCGCAGCTGCGCTCCCCGCCGCCGTCGCGCTCGAGATGCTCCACGCGGCGTCGCTCGTGCACGACGACCTTCCCTGCTTCGACGCCGCGCCCACCCGCCGCGGACGCCCGTCCACCCACGCCGCCTACGGCACCGACATGGCCGTCCTCGCCGGCGACGCGCTCTTTCCCCTGGCCTATACCCACGTCATCTCCCACACCCCCTGCCCCAACCCCGTGCCCCACGCCGTCCTCCTGCGCGTCCTCGCCGAGCTCGCGCGCGCCGTGGGATCTACCGGCATGGCCGCGGGTCAGTTCCTCGATCTCGCAGGCGCCGCCGCCCTCGGTGAGGCCGAGGTCATGCAGGTCCTGACCAAGAAGTTCGGCGAGATGGCCGAGTGCTCAGCCGCCTGCGGCGCCATGCTCGGCGGCGCGGGCTCCGACGAGGAGGCCGCGCTGCGACGCTACGGCCGCACCATCGGCGTCCTGTACGAGCTCGCCGACGACGTGCGGAGCGCGTCGTGGAACGGCAAGATGAGGAGCAACGCCAGCGTCCTGCGTGCGCTGGGCATGGACCGCGCGCTCGGAATCGTGGAGGAGCTCAAGGCGCAGGCCAAGACGGAGGCCGATAGGTTCGCCGATAAGTACGGCGATCGGGTGCTGCCCTTGTACAGCTTCGTGGACTACGCGGTGGAGAGGGGGTTTGAGCTCCAGGATGCAGCTGCGACGCTATAAGCGTCGACGATCACAGTTGACACTGAACATTGGAACATGTGATATGTACTGTATGGTACTAAGTCCTAAATCCCTACATGTAGATGTTTAGAATTTGAAATGCGTAATTGAATTCTCGGTTGAAGTTTTGCTAAGCTGCTGAAATAAGATGGGATTCAACGGAAAACCTTCTCTGATAAAATAAGTATTAAGTTTTGTGCTGATGTTACATGGGTTATCATAAACCATTCTTTCAAGCTACAGTTTCAGGGATCGCTCAAATGCCCCACCTGAATAAAATTTCCCACCCTGTTCTGAACTTCCAAATTGTTCCAAAATCCCTTTTAAATTTAGTATTCAGAAGATAAATTCGATTTTTACTAAGTTCGGATGTTAAGAGGGGTGTTGTCTGTGTTTGTTTTGTTCTTTGAATTTGGGTTATATTTGTCACTTACAAAAATTTGGGTTAGGTTTGCCATGATGGTAAGATTATCTTTAGCCTTAGCTTGGTTTATTGCGGTTTGAGGTGAAAATGCGTACCAAATTGGTGTAGACAAGGACTCTGGGGGCGGTTCAATGAAAAAGCAGGCTTCAACAAGCAATCTAGTTTTCTGAAATCAAATTCTGGAGGAGAAAAATTCAGAGTTCAGATACAGCACAAACCCACACCACCCACATTTCGTCGCTCCACTGGTCGAGCCCTACTACATGGCTGTCTCCCCACCATGTGAGGGCTGCTGGCACACTAACAACAACCCTTGCTACATGCTCTCTGCTAATTGTTGCTACCAAGTGTTAGAAAAATAAAGACAAAAGGGACGAATTTTACGTGAGGAACATTGCAAGAAAAATCACGGCTGCCAACCGACGATGATCATTATATGAAGAGTATTTATAAAACGCAGGGGAATTACAATAAGGCGTCAACTCTTTATGTGCGGCTTATAAGAGATATATAAGGGGATAAAAGGACTAGGAGTCCAAGTAAGAAACTAATCCGTTAATATGGTATGATCGGATACTTCCATATTAGAAAATTCAGATCACATATATCAACAATCTTCACCTTGAGACGAATTTCCTATTGTAGTATAATAAAGAATCATCAATCACCAAAAACTCCTTGATAAGATAAAAATCACCGTGCGCCAACTAGTCTCTAGGGTTAAACTGTAACACCAACTAAGCTTGAGCAAAGCTCAAACTTAGTAACAGGAACTGGTTTTGTCATCATATTAGTTGGATTATCATGAGTACTTATCTTGCACACTTTGACATCACCTTGAGCAATAACACCTCAAATAAAGTGATATCTCACATCAATGTGCTTTGTTCTCTCATGGAATATTTGATCCTTTGTAAGGCATATAGCACTCTTACTATCACAAAATATAGCAGTGCAAGAATTATCTCCATAAAGCTCAGTGTACAAACCTCTCAACCAAATAGCTTCTTTACAAGCTTCAGAAATAGCCATATGTTCTGCTTCAGTGGTAGATAAGGCAACAATAGCTTGCAAACTTGCCTTCCAACTAACAGCACAACCACCAATGGTAAAAACATAACCTGTGAGAGACCTCTTGTCTAAATCACCAGCATAATTAGAGTCAACATAACCAACAAGTTTATCTCTAGAATTCTCAAACTTCAAACAAGCATTAGAAGTGCCACACAAATATTTGAAAATCCTCTCAACTGCTTTCCAATACTCTTTTCCAGGATTAGCCATGTATCTACTGACAACACTCAGTGCATAAGATAAATCAGGATGAGAACAAACCATAGTATACATAAGAGAACCAACTGCACTGGAATATGAAACTCTAAACATGTACTCAATATCATAATCGGATTCAGGACATAAGGCTGAAGATAATCTGAAATGCAAAGCTAATGGAGTACTCACTGGTTCTGCATTATGCATATTAAAACGACGAAGGACCTTCTCAATATAACCTTGTTAACTAAGGTATAACTTGCCAGATTGCCTTTCTCTAATAATCTCCATGCCAAGAATTTTCTTTGCTGCACCTAGGTCCTTCATCTCAAATTCATTACTCAATTGTGCTTTCAGTTTTGCTATTTCTGACTTATCTTTTGCAGCAATCAATATATCATCAACATAGATAAACAAATAAATAGCTGAACCATTAACAGTCTTTTAAATAAACACAGCTATCATAATCAGACCGCTTAAAATCACGAGAGAGCATAAAGGAGTCCAATCTCTTGTACTATTGCCTAGGAAATTGCTTCAAACCATAAAGAGATTTCTTTAATCTACAAACAATGTGTTCTTTTCTAGGAATTACAAAACCCTCAAGTTGGTCCATATAAATATCTTCTTCCAACTCCTCATGTAAGAATGCAGTTTTAACATCTAATTTCTCAAGTTCATAATCATGCATAGCAACAATACTGAGTAAAGTATAAATAGAATTATGCTTCATAACTGAGGAAAAGACATCATTAAAATCAATACCTGGATTCTGACTATAACCTTTAGCAACCAACTTTGCTTTGTACCTTGCTAGTTTAGTAGGAGAAAATACCTTCCTTACTTTTGAAAATCCACTTGCAGCGAACATGCTTCTTCTCTTTTGGCAATTTCACTAATTCCCAGGTGCCATTCTTATCAAGTGACTCTATCTCATCATGCATAGCAGTTATCCACTTATTATAATCAGTGGAGTTAATAGCCTCAGAATATGATGAAGGTTCTGTATTACTTTCAATTTCTACTGCCACACTCAAAGGATAAGCAACAATATTAGCTTCTTCAATCAACCTCTTAGGTGGATTAATCTCCCTCCTAGGCCTATCAACTGCAATAAATCGTTGTGGTGGCTGCTCAACAATAGGAAGATCCTCAACAATAGGTGCATCATGAACAACAATATTTTTCTTATCTGATGTGTCATTTGAACCAACAAAATGGTCCATCTGAACACTTGAATTCTGCTCATTCTCAACAGGAACATTAGTGGGCAGTTTATCATGAAGCATAGCAGATTCATTAAAGACAATGTTTCTGCTAATCACAACCTTATTTTTTTCAGGATTCCACAACTTATATCCTTTGACACCAGATTTATAACCAAGAAAGATGCACTTAACAACTCTAGGCTCTAATTTTTCATTATCAACACGAGCATAAGCAATACAACAAAAAACTCTCAATTCTGAATAATTTGCTGGGGAACCAGACCATACCTCAATTGGAGTCTTCTTTTCAATTGCAATAGAGGGTGGCCGATTAATAAGATAGCAAGCAGTGGAAGCGGCTTCAGCCCAAAAGTGCCTATGCAAACCTGCATTTGACAACATGCAACGGGCCTTGGAAATGATAGTCATATTCATACGCTCAGCTACACCATTTTGTTGAGGAGTATGGGGAATGGTGTAATGCCTAATAATGCCTTCAGTCTTGCAATATCATTCAAATTCATTAGAACATAATTTCATCCCATTATTAGTGCACAGTTTCTTTACCTTCTTTTCAGTTTGCCTTTCAACCATAGTCTTCCACTGTTTAAATGCTGAAAATGCTTCTGATTTATGCATTAAGAAATAAGGCCATACTCTTCTAGAGTAATCATCAATAATTGTTAATATATAACGAACACCTCTTAGCGATGGCTTGCGAGATGGCCCTCATAAATCAGAATGCACATAATCAAAAATATCTTCTGTAGTATGAACTAAAGTATTGAACCTCACCCTCTTGTGTTTGCCAAACACACAATGCTCACAAAATTTCAGCTTGTCGATGTTATGTCCATCAAGAAGTCCTCTCTTGCTCAATTCTGCCAAACCAATTTCACTCATATGCCCAAGTGTAGGATCAAGGATAACCGACTAGAGGGGGGGTGAATAGGTGGTTCTAAAAATATTCTTGCTTACTAAAACTATTTCTACAAATTTAGAACTAAGCAAGATTAATATTGCAAATCAAGACCTACTCAATTCTAGTAAAGCTAAGGCACCACAATACAAGTCTCTACAAATATATTTCTAGCACAACTAAATAAGACAAACTTAATTTGCTAGAAATATAAATGCGGAAAGTAGAGGTAAAGAGATAACCAAATGATGACACGCTATGTTTTCCTGTGGTATCGAAGACTTGCCGGTCTTCACTAGTCCACGTTGAGGAAAGCGCAAGCAACTTGGACCAGCTCCACAAATTAAGTCTTACTCCTCGATTTTACTATTGGTTATTCTTCCTCCGTTCCAAAGATGGCGAATGCCGAACCACTCACAATTTGGCACCGGGTCTCTTCACAATCTCCTTGAAGAGATCACCGTACAAACTCCCGCCAAGCCGTCTAGGTGTTGGCAAACACCAAGAGTAATGAACCACAATCTTCGCTTAATGGCAATCAAGTGCTAAGGATCAATCTAGAATGAATGCACTTGAATTTTGCTCAACCACTTCACAATGAATGCAACAAGTGTATATGAGGTGTAGAGAGAATGCTCTTAGCTCAAGGATGTTAAATGAAGTCTCTCTATCTGTCCTTGAGCTGGTGGAGGGGTATTTATACCCCTACAAACAAATATGACCGTTGGAGGCAAAAACCCCGAAGTTTTCAGCACAAGTGGTAGTACCGCCGTTCATCGGCCGGTACTACCGCACTCCTCCAACTGCACAGTAACGACTAGCGTAGGCGCAATTATTGCCTCTAATCTAGCCGTTGAAAATACAGAGAAATACTACCGCCGTTGATCATGCGGTAGTTCCGCTCTCCGGTCATTCCGATTTCAAGGGGCGGTACGACCGCTATGCTGTGAGGTCCAAAACATGCCTTGTCTGGAAATAACGTACCGCCAACAAATGTTCGGTTAGACCGAGTTGCGGTAGTTTCGCTAAGGAAATGCGGTCATACCGTGATGCGGTAGTTCCGCAAAAAGAACTTCGGTACTACCGCTTCACAAGTGCGACCGGACCACTTGATCCGACCCGACCAGCTCACCCAATCAGACTGTCCACGTGGTCCACTCAGATTTGTTTGAACGTTCGTACCACTCGTTATGACCGCACGATCGGATCGTATGTTCAGATGGTCTAAATGTTCAACGGTAGTTCCGCCAAAAGATTGGCGGTCATACCGCTATGCGGTAGTTCCGCCACAGGAACTCCGGTTCTACCGCTTTCCATGGGAGGACTCAAGCTCCAAAATTGTGTCACCCCGGAAAACACGTACCGCCAACTAAGGTTCAGTCCGACCGGGTTGCGGTAGTACCGTACCATATTCCCGGTCATACCGCTTTGCGGTAGTACCGCCAAGTAAACGTCGGTACTACCGACTTTTTTGAGAAAAGCTTAGTTGGCTTCTAAAACAAATTCGAAGTGCATGCATGATCCTGTATTGATCCAAATGGCATAAGAACATGCTATCAAGCTACTAGTCATGATCCCTCTTAATAGTATGGCATTTAACCTAAAATCCGTTCTTCCATCATTTTTTCATAAGACCGGTAAATACAAAAATGATCCTAGACTACTTGTATCTTGTCTTTGAGCCATATTGATCTTCATGTTGACCTTTAGCATGCATCTCCATGTTGTTATATTCATAATTGGAACTAAACCTTGTAAATACTCAATAAACATATTAGTCCTATATTCACATATTATCATTAATTACCAAAACAAATTTTAGGGGCCTAGATGCTTTCACCAAGACGCATATGCCAAAGATTAGTAGCATTAGAATTAGATAATGAACTTGAAATTACAGCAACATTACCTGATATTGTAGTACCTCACAGATAGTACGGATTTGCATATTTAATATCAGCTTTCATCACAACAAGAGAGCCTTTTTGATACCTTCAAAACTCCACCTTCACCAGAATACCTGTATCCTTTAGCATCAAAAGTACTCAAAGAGATGATGTTTCTTTTTAAATCTGGAATGTGCCTCACATCTGTCAAAGTTCTGACAATGCCATCAAACATCTTGATCTGAACTGAACCAATTCCTGCAACCTTACAAGATGAGTTATCACCCATCAACACAGTACCACCTTCAACAGGTTCATAGGTGGCAAACCAATCCCTATTAGGACACATATGAAAGGTACATGCGGAACCAAGAATCCATTCATCATTGGTCTTAGAACATCTAGCAAAGGCAATAAGAACTTCTCCATCAGAACTATCATCAGCAGCAAGGAAGACTTTACCTTCATCATCTGGTTTACCTTTTGGCTTATAATAGCCCGTTCTCTTTTCTTTATTCTATAGTTTCCAGCATTCAGAGATGTTGTGTCCACTTTTCTTGCATTATTTGCACAACTCGTACTTGCCTCTGGATTTCAATCGGTCCTTATAACAATTCGAACTTTTGCCTCGAGATCCATTGTTTGAGTTCTTCTTTTTCCTGCCATGAACAAACAAGCATTCTCCTTGCGAACTTGAATTTTCAGAAGGTACCATCTGTTTCATCTTCTCTTTAGCATGCAAAGCTTCATAAACTTCATTAAAAGTGAGAGTATCTCTACTATACAATATGATATCTCTGAAATTTGAAAATGAACTAGGCAGGGAACACAAAAGAATAACACCTAAATCCTCATCATCATATTTTACCTCCATCGACTCTAGGTCGGCAGCGATCTCCTTAAACACTGAAAAATGATCAAGCATGAATCCTCCTTCTTGCAATTTGTGAGAGCACAACTTCTGCTTGAGATGCATCCTACTGGTGAGATCATTTGTCATGCAAATTTGTTCCAGCTTCAGCTCTAATGAAGCAAATGTCTTCTCCTTCAAAACCTTCTGCAAAATATTATTTGATAGATGAAGGTGAATCTGAGATAAACCCTTACGGTCTTTACGCTTCTCATCTGCGGTCCATGTGGTAGATTGTTTCTCAAATCCTTCCAACACATCATCCAAATCTGTTTGTACCAGCACAACCCTCATCTTGACTTACCACAGCGAAAATCTTATGTCGCGATCTAGGAGTGGAAGATCATACTTCAAAGTCGTCATATGGAATAAATCCTGAAATAGCTGGTACTGATCTGTGTAAACCTAGCAAAAATCACGACCTCTTTGGTACACTTTCTGTATACACGAATCAAAGATTTTCGAATCTCCTAGTATGCTTCTCGGGTGGATGAAGCAAACATTGGCTAGAATTTGATCACACCTAGGGGTGCAAACGGAGCGGATACGGACGGATATCGCTCATCCTGTATCCTTTTCCATATTTTTTCTCGGATACGGAGTCGGACACGGACAGTGCCGGATACGAATACGAATGCGGATAGTCTCGGTCACGAATACGGAGCGAATACATGCCGAACCGAATACGGATTGTCTCGGTCACAAATACTTATTCGGATATTGCACAAAAACATAAACCATATATGTCGCACAAATAAAGATCAATCAACCATACTACATGTCCAAAATGCAACTAGATTAGTAGTTTAACAAGTAAATTTAAATACACCACATGATAACAGAGACTAGTTAAGCAAGTAGTAACTAGCAAGTACATGACATGGGCTAGTTAAGCAAGTAGTAACAAAAGGGTAAGTGCTAAGTAAGTATGTAGACGGTAGTAGGTCGTTGACCGCACAAAAGACTTGTCTTTGTCTAGCAGCTGCTAATAGCGAGCCATCTGTAATTCTCTATTACCATGCCTCAGTCGATCACAGCCTCGGCCATCATCCCATCCTACAAAAATAGATTTGTAGAGTATGAAATCATATCATGAAACCAATTGAAAGTGATATTTTGCCATCTTAACATCTTAGTAGTATACACCACACAACACAGTATAATAGTAAAATCCTTCACAAAATTCATCTTTCTTTTATAATGCTCCTTTTTGGAATGTGTGTTGCTTTTCGGTATATCATGAAACACCTTTCGCCGTCTATCTTCATAAGAATTTCAAGTCATCTAACATACTATTGGATAACGAGCTTAACCCCCATCTCTCAGATTCTGGGTTTGCAGACCTCATTACCTATGGAACACTGTTGCAGTACAGCAGTGGAGAAATAAGTCAATCAGAATAGAAGTTATCTATCAGTCCTATATTTTACTATAGGCTCCATTTGTGAAGTTCTGTTACATTCTTTTGTTCAATCTAATACAGATGCAAACCAACAAAATATGTCAAAGGGAAAAAATTGTATGTGAATTTTTCTCCTGAAGTGCTTATATAATCATAACTTCAAGAAACAGACATTTGTTCTATAAATTTTCTTGGCAAAATTGGCTTTGCAGTGATATGTACTGGTAAACCATTCTCATCTAAAATATGTCTTTTTCCTCTCTCATTTTCATTGAGAGTTACATGTCTTGAACAGAAGAGAGAGGAAGTGGACAGTGTCCATGCCCAGCTGCAAGACGAATGCCATAACTTATTAAGGGCACCCTACCCATACATAAAAGGATACGGTATATGGTGGGTAATGAGGATGTAGGTTTTGGCAACTCTTCCACTCACATGATCAGAAAGGGAGGTCTCGATCCCCATGGCGTCACAGTGTCTGCATGGATATCAACAAAGTTTTCGAGATGGAACTAACTTGGCTTTGGCACAAAGGACTTGGCTACACAATCTGCGAGCTTGAGAAACATAAACTTGCAAATTGAAGTTCGAACCTTTGGAGCTTGCAAAACAACGCCTCAAGTGGGAACAATTCGGTAAAAAGAAGGATAGGGAGGCTGGAAAGGATGAGTTTGGAGAATGAACAAATGAAGATTGAGAATAAGCGCTTGGAGTGGAAGTAAGGCACAAAGAGTTAGAGCTCGAACTCAAGTGAAAGGCAATGGCAATCATTCATGACATTTATTTAGTGATCAAGACCGACTTGTAAGATGGTAAGCTAACTCTCTATTATCACTACCCCGAGAAAGCTCAATATTAATCATTTGAGTAACTTTTCTTCTTTCACCAAGTCTTTGCTATTCTTTGTCTTGCTAGTCTACTAGGTCTTTGTTTGATAACAATTAAGCGCACACAAAGCCAAGCGACTCTTCTCACTGAGAGAGTCGCATTCCCAGTGCAGGAAGAAGTGGAAAAGCTTACACAAGATCTTGACAGATCAACAAAGATCTTGAGCAAGTTGGAAAATGACAAGTTAGATCTGGAAAACACATCGAGAGAACTAAAGAACACCATTTTAGATTCGAGCTCGAGAAGGATGCGACACTTCTTCAACAACAGCGATCTTTGGAGAAAGTATCGATTTGGAGTTACAACTCTCCGAGACACAGTTGGAACTAGAGAAGTCTGAGCAGAAAATGCGACTCATTGGAGCTAGAAATTGCACAAAAGAGTGAAAGTGTGGACAACCTGAAGTTGAGTCTGAAACATGAAGCTGAGAAGAGGGTGCAAGCTGAAACATCAGTCATGTCAGTGGAGAGACTTTGCTTGTCAAAGAGAAGAGAAGGAAAATCTAGAGGGGATACACCATGCTCTGGCTGATGAGATGGCCTCTCTAAAAAGCAGCACAGCAACAAACTAGAAGTTAATTGAGGAATTATCGATTATGAACTTAAAACTGAAGGAGGCATGTGCAAAGAGTGAGGTAGAAAAGGCACTTCTCTCAGAAAAGGTTCAAGAGGTGGAGAAGCTATCTGAGGAATATTCACTCTTAGAGAACTCACTTTCAGATGTAAATGCTGAAATGGATGCACTAAGGGAGAAGATAAAAGTATAGGCTTCAAAAAACTCTATGAAGGATGTAGTTTCCTCTCGTGTTTTTGAAAAGGTTGTTCTTGCATCAGAGTTAGAAACCCTTGGTAAAAGTTTTGCTGACATTTCAGAGAAGAATTCTATCTTGTATAACTCATTACCAAGGGGAAGAGACCTTGGAATCAATAAGCTCGAGATGTCAACAGCATCTGTAGAGCCTCACGAAGTATGGAGCAAGAATTGCAAAGAGTAATATAATCCAGCCTCCTACTTGATTGCTGGAATGCCTTAACAACGCAGATCGTGCAAAATAGAGCCTTTCCCTTAACAAAGGTAAGTTAACCAATACCTTAACAATGCAGATTGTAGAATTCATTCCCCACCATATCCAGTGTCTTTAGGCACCTGACAAGGAAAACATTTCATTAACTTGTGAAGCTCCTTTCCATTCACAGCTCATGAAAGGCACATGTTTAGTTATACACATTGAAAGTTAACAATTATCAAACCTCCGTGTTCATGTTTGTAGTAGCACATTGTTTATCTTCTAGCTCCAAATCCAACTCATCAACAAGTGATACTATCTTCTCCTTAGAACCTGAAATTTTTAAATGACATGAAGTTAGTAAACTAAAGCTGAAAGTGGTATAAACTATGAACTAAATGATTTATTATTACCTTTCCTAGATGAAGTTGTCCAGTCCTTGCTACAAATTAGAGCCTCAACCACCTCGAGCTCTAGTCGACTACGGAATGGATCAACAACATGCCCACCAGCACTAAAGGCCGACTCTGAAGCAACGGTGGATACTTGAATAGCTAACACGTCACGAGCTAGTCGTGAGAGAACAGGAAAAGTCCCTTGGTGTGTGTTCCACCATGACAATATGTTAAACTTTGAACCCTTACCAGTAGGATCAACCCACCGAATTGGTTTTTCTTTAAGGTATAGCTCCAATTCATTCATATCACAAATTGTCACAGCTGCATCCTCATACAAGAACTGTTCAATGTCATCAATACCCAAGTCGGCATCACCATGTGGATGAGAATGTTCTTTAGAATTAAGCTTTGAAGCTTCAGGAGTGCTGGACAGGTAAGCTTGGAACAATTTGTTCACAACATCTATAAAGCGATTAACTTCATGGGCAGCCCTCTCATGATAAATCTTCCTCATAAAATATTCCACCAGCTTTTTCTTATATCTTGGATCAAGAAAGCATGCCACAACAAGAGCCATGTTCGACTTGTCCCAATACTTGTCATATTTGGCTTTCATAGCCTTTGCCATACAAGAAATAGTGCCATCAGCACTTTCACACCATTCTGCAAGTGCCATCTTAATATCACAAAATTTCCACCAAAACAGATTTGTTGTTGGATATTGATTTCCAGAAAATATCACAGTAGCATCATTGAATTTCTGCAAACACTTGCATAGTGCTTCCGCCATATCCCATTCCTCATCTGTCGGAGAACACTTCTCATATTTACCCTTGTTCAAAAACAACAACCTTTCAAAAGCACTCCTGTGGTAAATAGCACGACTCAACATTTCATATGTAAAGTTCCACCTTGTAGGCACATCTAATGGAAGACTGGATTTATTGTCCAAGTCGCATTCTAGTGCACACTTTTGGAATTCCTCCCATTGCAATGGAGAATTCTTCACAATAACAATAGTAGCTCTAATATTCTGAACTGAAGATGCAATTGCTTTCAAGCCATCTTGAGCGACAAGGTTTAGTATGTGACATAAACATCTCACATGAAAAAAAGCACCAAGGGAGAACGCTTATTAAGCTCCACCACAACTTCTCTAACACATTTATCATTGGATGATGCATTGTCTAGAGTGAGAGCACATAACTTCTTCTCAATGTTCCAAGACATGACACCCTTGAAAAATTCATTTGCTAGATTAGTTCATGTATGGTTTCCTTTCACATGAATGAATTTAACAATTGTTTTTTTTTTTGCATATGCCAGTTATCATCTATCCAATGCACAGTGATACACATATAACATTTATTTTGATTAGATGTCCACATGTCCATAGTTGAGGAAAATCTACAAGAAAGAGATTTTAGTTGTTCATATAACTTCTTCTTTTCATCTCAAACATGTCCAATATCTCTTTCCTGGTGGTTGTGCGACTCTTGAACGAAAAATCAGGATGCAGAGACTTGATGAAATCAACAAAGTACTCATTCTCAAATTGCAGCTGTTGTTGTCCTTACTTTACGGCATGCTTGAATCCCACATGATTCCACAATGCCTTTGTTCCCCTTGAGGTCTCAGCTCGAGCTTTGTGAAGACATTTATTGCATTTTGCCCAAACTTGTTTCTCCTCCCCACCATCTCTTGTCGGAATGATCACCGAGTACTTAGTGTAGTACTCCCAAACCTTGGAGGTACACTTCTTCTGCTTCTTCACAGCATGTTCAATTTCTCCCGTGCAAGTCTCTTCATTTACTTCAACATGTCCTACACCTCCAATGGTTGCAGCTGTCTCACACGCCACCAATGCACTCGGTGGTGGTGGCATTGGCGCCGAGTGGCCCGTACCAACTGCTATGGTGGCATCAGCAGGGGATGCTCCTATGCTAGCACAAATGCTTGCACTTCCACTTGCAGCAGTCATCTCAAATTCTCAATACTCTACAAATAGCAAAATCAAGATAGCAAAAACTTAGCAAGGACAGGCGGCATATTTGTGAGGTCATAACTGGGGTGATTCATAGATTATGCAATGAAGTGGATCAAAGAGAGTTGGCATTGAGACATACATGTCTATTTGAAGAAATCAATAGTTGTATTAATGATGGCTGCTTGGAGCACTTTCTTTAAGTGCTTGATCGATTTTCTTACACTTGCTCTACAAAACAGCAAGCAGAGTGATCAGACAAGAAAATGAATGAATAAAATAGATATAACTGGACAAACAAAATTTTGCTAATTTTTTGGCATGGCATTAAACAAAACACATACGGGTAATTAACTTGCTCTTGATGGAAGAAGTTGATGAGCATTTTGGTTTTCATATTTAAATAAGAATCTACATGTTGAAGCTAGACTTACAATTCCACTAACACCTCCAATGAGTAATGGTCTTCGCCAAGTCTCAACCACAAGAAGCTGCTTGCTCCGGTCATAATCACTCTGATGAGGAAACCACAACATTAGTAATAACTTCTTGTTTCTTCAATGGAAACCGGGATATGTGTAAACAATGTCAAACAATAAGACTGATTTTCCTTTCAGAAAATTAGTTTATATCAGTGCTATATCAAATCTTAGCAAGACATATATTGGCCGGGACTTCAATTAAAAATGGTATGGATCCACTGTTGTGTAATAGTATGATGAATTATTGTCGACACATTCATACAGGGCCGCATCTACGAATCAACTTAAAGTGGGAAAATATCAACCTAGGATTATAATTTGAACTAATTTTATGCAAAAGTATTGGCAATACCTTCAGTAAGCCAAGAAGAATTGATACACGAGTGGCATCAGATGCTCTAGAGAATCGGCAAAGACTGGGTGAAAACAATGATAGTTATGAATAATCTTTGGAAGGAAAGTGAAGAGCATGGTATTTGAAGGTCCTGTCAGTGCCAACTTGCCCTACAATATCGACAATGCTTAGCCTTGAACCCCTATACTGGGAAATAACACCTTATAACATGAAGGGGCTTCCATTTTTTATGGGGAGCTAACCGTACCACCACAACAGGACATACTTGAACTGAATAGTTTCATATTCGTGAGTACCGAAGGATTGTCGCATGACATAATATAGCACACTAGGTTGACCGGTGACACGACAAATACATAGAGCGGGGAGAAGAATAAATGCCACATAAAAATCATCCACGATATCATGGAGTGAGCGGATAGAACTATAGGAGCATACTGTCAAATAAAAGGCTTAAGAGACTACTCTTTGAAAGAACACCAAGCCACATCCAATTATCATTGCTTTGAGACATTTTCCTTGAAAGATCTCCTTTGAAGCTTTTTGCTTCTCTTGATCAACATATGACAATTCATCCAGAATCAATTTTTTTGGTGATAGAGACTTGTTGGTTTCTAAACTGACAATATACACTCTTAAACCTGAAACTTTTGCTAATTTCATAAATTTGCAGCAAACCTAGAGTTTGCATCCAGTAAACTTGAGCAGAAGTTAATTCATGAATCTAGAAAAGGCCTCAATGAATCCAAGGGAGAAGCCCATACCCAGCTAATGCCCTTACGAGCACGACGCATGGCGAGCTGCGGCAGGCGGCGACGGAGGACGGCGGTGCGGCGGCGGCAGACGGCGTGGGTGGCGGGAGGCGAGATGAGGAGGGAGATGAGGGAGGGAGGAGGAGGGCGGCGAGGGAGGAGGAGGCGGCCACGAGGGAGGGAGGCGGCTGTGTGTGGCGACGAGGGGAGGGAGGCGAGGGAGGTGGGAGGCGGAGCCGCGGACGGGGGGAATGCAGGTGGGGGAAGACTGGACTGGAGGGGTAATGAGATTAGGGTTGAGGGCTAACCGGCTATGGAGGAGAGGAGGGACCATGAGGAGGGCGGTGTGGCGTGTGTGGCGGGTTGCAAACTTGCAATTTGGGAGCTCCTGTGAGTCTCTATGACTGACTGAGAGAGAGAGAGAGAGAGTGAGAGTGAATGAGGATTGAGGAGTTTTTTTGGGGGGGGGCTGTCGCCGTGTCGGCGGGAGCGCGAAAAAACCGGATAGTGGTTGGTAATATCCGATTTTAATGCCGGATAGTTCCGAAAAAATCAGATACCTGATTATCTGAATCCGAATCCGTATTTGGTGGAAAATATCCGAATCCGGATCCGAAAAACTCCGGATATCCGAAAAAAACACCCGAATTTTGCCCACATTTATTCGGTCGGTCGGGAATTATCCGCTCTGTTTGCACCCCTAATCACACCATGTGATTCAACAAGAAAGGTTGCTCGATGATTAATTAAAGAAAGATTTTTTTTCTTGGAACTTGAGCTGCTGGATTACTATTGCTTTCTTGGTTTGGTCTGCTGCCTTCAGCTCGGCACTAGTCTCGTGGCGACGCACGGACCAAGGCGACGAAGGACAATGTTGGCACCGAAGGACCGAAGCGACGAATGACGATGGCCCGAAGCTGATGCGTGTACACAGTGAACGGGAGCACTCCCTCAGAAGCGACGCGCGACAGGGCACCGATTGAGGCGAAGGCGTAAGACGAGGAGACGAAGATGTGCTGCGCGAGACGGCGAAGCCGGATTGGATCTGAATTTTTTTTTCGTATCTCTCAAGACCCTAATCTCCTGTGCTCTGATACCACTTGTTAGAAAAATAGAGACAAAAGAAACATAAATTTTACGTGAAAAACCCTTACAGGAAAAACCACATACGCCAACCGGCGATGATCACTATATGAGGAGTGATTACAAAACACAGAGGAATTACAATGAGTCGTCAACTCTCCCACTACGGTTTACAAGAGATATATAAGGGGGTAAACGGACTTGAAGTCCAAGTAAGAAACTAATCCGTTAATATGGTATGATCGGATACTTCCATATTAAAAAATTCGGATCACATATATCAACACCAAGCTCTTGCAGCTAAGACCACTGGATAGCTGAATGGTCCGATGCGTTCACTTCTTCAGGAATAGTTCCATGTTGTTGGCATCCTTGTGGATTGGGATTGGATAGGAGGTGCATTCCGCACATTCACGTCAAGAGGCAGCATCCGGTACTCCATATCAAGGTCCTTCAAGACCTTGATCATCTCTTGGAGCACCAACTCCCTCCTCACGAACCTCATCCCCATGTCCTGGAAGTTGAGTGTGTGCCGGAGCCATATGGACACTTTCAGCTTGTTGGTGTCATCCACATCCCGGAGGACAACCATCGCACCCGGGTACCAATGTTCCTTCTTGTTGTCGATGTAACTGGAATTTACAAGTGAAAAGATCGATTAGCTCAATGTGGTAGGATCAGCAGCAAATGGCATCACAAATGCCTAACTGATCATATGACCCGATAAGAAGGCATACAAAACATTAAATTTTGGTAACTATGATAAATTTATAGGTTTCACGTCCTAATTCGTGGTTCATACACATTAGACACGGCAGGCACTTTCTTTTCTGACACTAGCCTACATTCTAAATACCACTAGCAATAGAAGGGAATTCTCAAGATTGCATTTTCAGTCAGTCAATACGCTCATAGTCCAAGAAGTCATATTTGGTCAAAACAGCTGAGATAAGAACATCGATACATACCGTAGTATTCTTTCCTTCATGAGCGCCAGTTTCTCCACTGGTGTGGCGACATGAATAGAAAAGTCAATTCCTTCTCCCATATCAGGACTCCTGTAGTAATTCATAATCGGTTTGGTGGCAAGCACACTGTTTGGATAATAGACCTTCAGGTTATCGTATCGGAGAAAGACTGTTGTCATTATATTCATTTCCTCAACAACCACCTGAATAGTTAAAACTTCAGTCAATGAATGTGAGGTAATATTCGATGAAAAAATGCAAAAACAATTTTCGCTACCTGAACTTCTTCAATTTCACAACGGTCACCAACATCATAAGGATGCATCACGAACAAGAACACAATTGCCTCAAAAATTGTCTTCAAAGTATTCCCAAATACAAAAGCTGCCAAAAGAAGCTGTGAACTGAGGAAAACAAAGAAACGTGTCGTCGCTATACCCAGAATAAGAAGCCAGAGGGCAAACACAATGACCGAAACAACAACGTTAGCCAACTGGTTGAGCTTGTTCACTGCAGTTTTTGTATCATTAAGTGTTAGGGCAAGAGCTTTGCGGTCCCTAAATGCATTCACCTACAGGAAAAAAAAACATATGACAATGTTAGGAAAGACATCTTCAGAACTTGTTATACTACCTCCGGTTCACAAAAAACAAATCGTTTTGGAATACATACAGTCACTCTGGCGGATCGAGGATTTCACTATGCCTCGGGCTAAACTCTAGCAGGCTAACATCCTAGAACTTACACCAATTTATACCCATACCACGACATAACAAAAGTAAGCCATAAATGAATCATTGACATGAAACTTTAGTTCAATGCTTCAACATACAACATAATTCGGTACTCTTCATTTTGTATCCCTAATTCGGTACTAATACAGTTCAGATATTCCTAGAAGAAACGCATAGCACATGGCATTCATTAAAATTTCAGTAGAAAGGATCAAACATCAAAGGGGGAAGGGAGGAGCCGAGTAGGAGTAGAGAGTAGTGGAGTAAAATTTCAGTAGAAAGGATCAAACATCAAAGGGGGAAGGGAGGAGCCGAGTAGGAGTAGAGAGTAGTGGAGTACCAGATGGTCCAGAACATCAAGATCGGCCCTTGCGGGCTAGGGGCTACGACGGTGCGGCCTTCCTCTGCGGCTCTGCCTCTACCGACTGCCTGTTACCGGTGGTCCGGCGGTGGCAGTCCCCGTCTTGCCTATTTCGAGAGTGGCGGCGACCGGTGGCAACGTGGCTGCGACTGCGAGCCCTAGAGTGTCGGAGCCCCTAAGGAGCGGTGGCAGCGGCTGGTAGCACTGTGGCGGCTGTCACGACAGCGAGCCGAGCCCCCAAGAGCTGCGGCGAGCCCTTGAGGAGCGGCGGAGGCTACACACGCCAGGCGACACACGAGGGCGAGGTGATGAGGGCGAGCTCTGTCGAGGCCGAGCTACGCTTGCGGGTTTCTGCTGTGGCTGTGTTTTAAATGGCAGGCTTTGGGCTTTCACATTTCAATGGGCCTGCTTCCTGCCTGCTGCATGTTTGTGCTTCGGCCCTAGGCGGGGAGTGCGACTCAGGCTAGCCCACTACTACATAGATTTGTGGGTGTTTACTATTTAGGGTACATCTAGTAAGATTTCTAGCAGATTTCTAGTCTCGGGGTTAGCCCACTCAGCCAGAGGCTTAGATTCGCTTTTACGTACAGTCAAATTTTAGAAACTTTGTCAATAGATATTTTTTTAAAATATTTAGATTATACATATAAAAATCATATGTGTAGATTTGTCTTAAAGAGTACTTCATAATATTATAAGTTTGTTGGGTTTAAATATGTTATAATAATAATTAGTGGTTAAAGTTGTATTTTGAGGATCATGTCGATATCCACAAAAACTTATTTTTATGAACTAGAGGGAGTAACTCCTTATTGCAAATTAAGCAGTTCACAAGATCATTACCACCCAGTTCTTGAGAGACCCCTTGCTGACCCTGCTTTGCTCCTGTGCTCCCTCCTGTGCTCCTTCAAAGATATTCATTCCTTTGATGGCTTCTTCCTGCCTCATGAAACGCATCAAGTCTGACAAGTATATGTACCTGCATTATTCGTAAATTCATGATTAGAATATGAATAAACAAGTTGCCATGACACTTTGAACTATGACATATGGAATATTGAAACGAGTGCGTTTTGGTTAAATGTTTTTCTGAACTTCTGCAGCCCCTATTTTTTATAAGCATTAAACGACTGCAGTTCACTACTTAAGTCATAACAATTATGATGGTATCTCTAAGAAATAATTATACCATCAGGCCGGCCACATCACGAGCTAAAAATTCCTACATTATTGATAAACTGCGGTTGCTTATCTGATCTAGTCATCTAGACAATAAGAATTGACAGTGATGGAACTTGCGAAATGAAATATAAGAACATTCGAGACAATGAAGAAATACTTACTTGCAGCCAGGCTGCGCTACATTGTGAAAGATCTTCCTGGCTGCCATCTTCGCCTCGTATTCACTGCGAATGTATGTAGCTGACTCATCTCCCTCGCCCATTGCCTGTTGTATCTGCTCATCCATTGTCGTGAGCGACCCAAACCGAACAATCCTCATCAACCTCTTCATGTTCCAAGCTGAGATGTTTTTCTGGTTGAGCCTATGGAGCTTGTCGATTGTGATCCCCTCAGCAACCTGGCGCTCTCCTGATAGCCGAACGCTCCTTTGCCCCGACAGACTCTCGGTAGACACCGCGGCACGGAGCTCATTTGGGATGGTTGCACCTGCGCGTTGGAGCTCATGTACCTCAGCAAGCACGTGGTTTTCATCAACTAGTGGGGGCCCAGAGAGTGTCTCAATGACATATTGGTTGAACAATGCCTCCTGAATCCGATTAAAGTATGTCGAGACATGGAAGGACGAGGCCAGCACCTTGAGCAGCAGCGTCTTTACAAGGCGCATGGACGTGGCAATGAGCAAGCAGAGTAGTATCTTCGTCAGGTATGGCAGCACCGGCGTGTTTGTCACCTGCTGGACGCTCTTGTCAAAAAAGAAGTGCCAAGAGGCGAGCACCAGGCCGAGCCAGAGCGCGTTCTGCACCGCGTAGCGCACGCCATACACAAAGTAGAGCACGCGCTTCCGCAGCAAGAAATTGCGTTCAACACAGAACACAGCAATCCGCATGACCCAGCCGGAGACGAGTCGGCCGCAGATGAGCACAAACACGAGGAGCTCCCACTTCCATAGGTGCAAACCCCACACCTTCTTCTCGGACATGATCCTTATGCTGAGGCTGCACGCCAATGCCGCGATGATGAGCACCAAGCTTACCCACTGCAAGATGGTGAGAGCGTCCAGCTTCCCACGCTTGAAGTCGTCGGGGATGTCCTCGTCCATGAATGGGTCGTCCTCCTCCTCCTCCATGGGCCCCGACTTGCCCATGGGTCCCGACTTGCCGGTGTGTACGGATTTGCTAGTCCTAAGCCCTGACAGGAGCTGGCCGGACTTTGTAGGAGTCCGCAAGACAGACGACTTGCACTCCTCGTCGACGACGGGAGCAGCTGCGGGTGCCGGCTGCGACTGCGGCGGCGGGTCCACGAGCCGGGAGCGCGTCTTGGCTCGCAGCAATAGTCCCGCTGCAGTGGAAGTATCGGATTCGGAGGAGGAGGACGACGAGGAGGGGCGCTTATGGGGGTCCTGGAAGGAGATGCGCTCTTCCCGTTCCCGGGAGTTGGAGAAGGACGGCTGCTCGCGCAGCTGCGCCGGCCTCCCGAGCTCCTCCATCTCCAGGTCGAGGTCGAGCGACAGCTCGGCGCCGGACGCCGCCTGCTTCGGGAGGAAGTTCCCAATGAGGCGCGTGGGCGGGACCTTGCCGCCCTCCCCCGCGGCGTTCGCTGTCGCCGGTTGCTGCGAAAGCGAGGGGGACGATGCCTGCGACGTGGACGGCGGCTGCGGCGGTCGTTTCATGAAGCTGAACGCCCCGCCGCGGCGTCCGCCGCCATCCTCTTCGACGCCGCCATCATTCTTCCCGAACTCGTAGCTCCCCTGGCGCCACACCTTGGTCGGCGATCGCGGCGAGTTGGTCCTGCTGGGCCACGCCCTGCTCGCCGCCCGCGGCGTGCTCGCCGTCGAGTTGCTGTTCGAGCTCGCATTCCCCGCCCCGCTGCCGTCCACGTCGTCGCCATCGGCCAGTATGGGCCGCTCATCGTGCTGCCGGTCCAGCATCCCCGACCCAGACCGCGACGAGGACTTGGCCGATCCGTACGACCTCAGGCTGCTCTTCCGCCGCACCTGGTCCATCACCGCCGACCTAGCAACACCGACCCCAAAGATAGCTACCTCCTCCAGTACTCCTCCCTGTACAGAAAACGCTAGGAAGAAGAAAGAAGTAGGCGCGAACCGCGCAATCAGCAACGCCTTCGGGCAGGCTTTTATATACTCATTGCCTGGATTTTTTTTAAAATAATATTATATTAAAAGATAATTACAAAATTAAATAGTTGATTTTTTTTTTATATAAAACTAGGTCTTTGTCGTCATTTGAAATGGCGACAGGCATTTCAATTGCTGACAGGGACACTGTCACCAAAGAGTACAGTGGACACTATTTGAATTGGCGATATGAGCTTCCTCCACGGTTCCCCTCAAAATATAGTATTGTTTCTAGAAATTTTTAAATAGAGTAAATGAGCTAAAAAAATTACGAATTTTTTTTAGCCTCCTGACACAGTGTTCTTGCCTGTTTAATTTTTTTTTCATAATTTTATCCGATCTGTTTTTTCCTCCAAAATTTATTTAAGTATACTGTTTTTAGGAATTTCTAAATACATAAAATGAGCTCCAAATTTTTTTTTCAAGGCTTATTACATAGTGGACTTGATTGTGTAATTTTTCTAGAATTTTATATGTTTTAAAATTCAATGTCCCACGTATAAATGAGTGTCTCTTACCTAGAGTAGTTATGTGGTACTAAACTTCTCACATTCTAAATCATATTAAATCATCAAACCCTAATTTTCGAGACCTAAACCCTTAATTTTTGAGACCTAAACTCTTAATTTTTGAGACACAAAGTACTCGTTCCCAAAAACCTTGAAGTAGCAAGCAGGGATCCAATGAAGACAAAGAAGTAGTGAGCAGTCGCGTGAAGAGCTTCCCAAAAATTTGATTTGCTCTTTCCCATGCAGGATCAAGAGAGGAGCCGATTTTAGAGACACAACTCTCCCCATAGACGGTGCACACCGGCGTAGGGGAGGAGTAGCCGAGGTAGCGCAGCGTAGTGCGATGGAACTTCAGGGTTTTTGGAAGGAGTACTTTGTGTCTCGAAAATTAAGAGTTTAGGTCTTGAAAATTAAGGTTTTAGGTCTCGAAAATTAGGGTTTCATGATTTCATGTGACTTAGAATATGGGAAGTTTAGTATAACATGACTATCCTAGGTAAGAGATACTCATTTATACGTGGGACATTGAATTTAGAATATATAAAATTCTAAAAAAATTACATAATCAAGTCCACTATGTAAGTAAATTAACGTAATGTTGGAGAGCGCCGCAGGATACCAGCAGAATCATCGACCCGAAGCCACATGCCGACCCATTTTACAAGTTGGTGCGCCGGCTCGGGCAGGCGGTTGACGACCACCCGGATCGGCGAGGGGCTACTGTGGGAGGAGGGTCCCCGCGCTACCTCGAGCTGACAGTAACCCTACGAAGGCATGATGCCAGGACGGATCAAACCCAGACGAGGTCCGGGGGCCAACCTCGCCGAGGTAAGACACATCGGCGAACCCACTACGGACAAGGTTCGGGGACTAACCCTAGATTTGGTCCGGGGGCCAACCTCGCTGAGGTACCACACATCGGCGAACCCACTCCAAGCGAGGTCCGAAAACCAACCCCGGACGGGGTCCGGGGGCCAATCTCGCCGAGGTACAACACATCTGAGAACCCACTCCGGACAAGATCCGAGGACCAACCACGGACGGGGTCCGGGCGCCAACCTCGCCAAGATACAATACATCGGCGAACCCACTCCAAGTGAGGTCCAAAGACCAACCCTGGACGGGGTCTAGGGACCAACCTTGCCAAGGTGCGACACATCGGTGGACCCACTTGAAGGTGGTGGGACCCGCTTGGCGAAACGGACGAAAGTACCCCCGGGATGAACTAGATACCGAGAGAAACGATGTAACTTCGCATGCCTACCCCTCCCACTCTATAAATACGCTCCATATAAATGGGAGAGGGGAGGCCATTTTGTAACTTCTCCTACACATATGCAATACATCTATACGACCCTTTTTTGTGTAATTCTCGTGGAGTCCCTTTCGCACCCTCGGCGGTCGACGCATCCAATCGGAAGTGCCACAAGTTTACTGTCTGGTCTTGTATCGACAACAATATAGAAGCAATTGTGCCTTCCACACGTGATAGTTCTCCCGTTTCAACTTCACATTGATGAAGTGACCGAAAGATGGTGTGGACAAAACATCGGCGGAGTTGGAGGTGATTGTGGAAGTGGTGGAGTCGACAAAAGAGCCAGAGGTTGACATCTCAGTGGAGAGTTTTGAGGCACTCATACCATGCAAAGAAAACGCAAAGAAGAAGAAAGTAGACGGGAACGCTTGGCCACCTGTTCGCCGAGGCCGCGTTCCGCGTAGGCAGTAGTGTCTTCGGTCGTGAGAGAGCCCACTCGTTCGCACCAGCGCAGGGTTCGGTGAACAAGTCGCGTACGTGGCATGGCAGCGATTTGGTACGGAATTAGGAGCAGGATCGACTAGAAAATTCGATTAGCAGTAAGCAATGATTTGGGCTCGTGATTTTGGATGTATGGCCGAATCCTTTGTGGGCTTTTGAGGCTCTCATACCATGCAAAGAAAACGCAAAGAAGAAGAAAGAAGTAGATGGGAACGCTTGGCCACCTGTTCGCCGAGGCCGCGTTCCGCGTAGGCAGTAGTGTCCTCGGTCGTGAGAGAGCCCACTCGTTCGCACCAGCGCAGGGTTCGGTGGACAAGTCGCGTACGTGGCATGGCATGGCATGGCAGCGATTTGGTACGGAATTAGGAGCAGGATCGACTAGAAAATTCGATTAGCAGTAAGCAATGATTTGAGCTCGTGATTTTGGATGTATGGCTGAATCCTTTGTGGGCGAGACTAGCTGCGCAGAAGTGAGAGCGCGTGTCCTGGTTAGCACTTGGTAATTTGGGAGGATCATTAGGGAGGGAGATGTGACAGATTCTAGTTGTATGGCGCTAGTTTAATCTGTGCACTAAGGCACGCCGATCAGATGCCGCGGGTGGTGTTGGTGTCTCAGGCAACGGTGAGTGGCCGTCGTTGTGATCGTTCTCACGGTCAAAGTAATCTCTGGTTGTGACGGCCATGTTTTAGGATTCGGAAAAGTTGTGCCCCCACCACTGATACAAAGCCTATATGCACGCAGCACGCCCAACAGTACATGTGTTCCGTCTCTAGCCTCAACTTCCCAAGCGCACCACGCCACCACTATGGCCGTTTCTTGGTTACTGTCGTAATCTCGTGATTTAGATGGTGATCATACAGTCACGCATGAGTTGGATCTAGAATGGAGTACAGTGATGTACAATAATTGATCCATACAACTTAGTACTAACTGGTCCAACTTACTATTACACATCAAGTTGCCATTTCCATACAAAATGATCCATGCCTTGTGATACCAACCAACCAACAGTTCATACGTCAAAAAGCAATTATACTTCCAAGTTTCAACACATACTACTTCACCAGTACAACCATGATAGCCATGACAAACAAAGCAATCGCCACCAAGTTCACAGCAACAACGGTGATAGAAACTCTCCCCCGCTCCAGCACCTTGCACATTGTGGCATCAGTGCTACCATTGGAAGCCTTCAGCTCGACAAGCTCTGCTTTCGTGGAGTCAAACCGAGTCTTCAATCCAGATGCCACTTCAAATAATTCTAGAATTGCGTCTGCAGGGCAAGTTGAGTCCTCTCTAATCACCCCCTTATCGGTCAGGAAGTAAGCATACTCTTTGGTCCACATGAAGAATGATCAACTAGTTGGACTGTACAGCAAACAAAACCACAAATCAACCAACTCCCAAATCGTCCGGACCAAACCCAAATTGCAAATCATAATTGAGAAAAGCCCAAAATCGACACAAACCAAAGACTTACATTTTGTTGGTTAAGAGGGCACTTGTAGAATTGCTTCCCTGCATTCGGCCCCTTCCCGCACATGAGTTCAAGCAACTCGGCCTTCTTGCAGGTCGTGCACACCAAAAGGGTAGTCCGGTGTTGCCTCAAAGGGAATGTGATAACACATTCAACGTGGATGAACCCGGGAAGGGTACCTGGTGTCGATGATTGAGACCTAGGGTCCCTTATTACATAGGCTACCCCCTTTATAACTATTGAATGCGTGGCTATTAATATCGCTAAAGGCGTCTTATGTCTTCACGCATGTTTCTTCGTTGAGTCTTGAACCTTCGCGTCTTTTACCCAACTGTCGTAAGTTGCCAGATACGCCAATAAACATTCTCACATTAGTCATGTGAAAAACTGTCATGTCTCTCGACCAGTTTGCTAGTCAGGGATGGCCCAAACCATATAATTAGTCGTGTAGTGTCCATAACTGATCGTCTCACAACTCAAACTAGTCTGCAACCAGTTTGGCCGTCATAAAAGGGATTAGACTTCTTTGTAATACTGGTCGTAGGTTCATAACCATTATAAAGTGGGCCCTTAATATGCGGGCCTGCTTTCATAGAGACTCTGACAATATTGACCTAGTCAAGAATCCTCATCAGCTAGCCCCCAAGTCTTAAGAAAATAAAAAATATTTACTTAACGCTTTCTTGTCTTGAAACATGCATCGAGAAGATTTTCTCCGCTACAATCATTTCAAACATTAATGAGAATGTGGGAGACATGAAAAGATTCATGTTTTCTTGGTAACCATATCCGAAGGTTGCGGTAAGTGGGTGAACAATTGTGGTAAAAAAAAAAGGGATAAAAAGAGTTCTATCTTTTTTTACTTTCACATTTACCCTGTTCTCTTCAGAGTCTCCGTCTTCAAGTGTAACATCCCAAAGTTATATTACTAAAAATAAAAATATTATTTTATTGGATTCTCCCTAATTTAAAATAGGTTTCTTGAGTTTTCAGGATTTAAAGTTAAAAAAGAAAATTTTTAATATTCTTTGATTTTTCTGGATTTTAAAAAGGGTTTTCCTAAATTCCTAAAAATTTAAAATGAATTATGAGAAAAAAATAAAAACCAACTTTAAGTTGGAAATAATTTTCTTAAGTTCAAAATGATTCAGGGAATATCTGTTAATTTTCCATAATGTTTGAACTCTATTTGGTATTTTCTAAAAGCCTTTTGTATTTCTTGTTTTTTCTTAAATTTGAAAACCTACTAAAATTCTCGTAATCCTCCTCAGGCCGAAATTCCTTTTCCCGGCCCAATTCGTTTTTCTTCGGCCCAACCACTTTCCTTCTTCTCCTTCTTTCTTTCCACCCGATCGGCCCGACACATCCACTCTATCCTTCTTGCTAACCACTAGGACCTACGCGTCAGTCGTCGCCTCCCTCTCTCTCCCACCAACAACCCGGCCCCACCCATCAGCCATTCCCCATCCTCTCCCTCCACACCCATGCCTAGGCCAATTTTTTCGTGCCGGCCCAACTAGTTGCCTCCCCGCTCGGCCTGTTTTTCCACACACACTAGGTCGCTAGGCACTAGCCCACCTTATCCCGTGCCCAGCCTGCTCCCACATTCCCATCTCCCTCTTGCCGGCAACTGGGATCCACCTGTCAGGTTCACCTTCAACCACCAGCCGCCTTCCTCCTCTTGCCGATCGCCATTAACACCTGCGGAAGCTCATCAAACCGACTGTTTCTGCCCCGTTTTCTCACGTAATTGATGGCATTAAAGACAATGTTCTCCCCCGTGTTCACTCCAGCCCATTTGATCACCTTAACGCCACATTTCTACCTCCTCCCACGTCGGGATGTAACAGTCGCTCCACGATCTCCCTCCCCCGTGCTCCTCCGCCCCTATAAAAGGGAGCACCCGATGCGCAGTTCCTCACTCGTCCTCCCCCACAAAGCTCACCTCCTCTCTTTCCCACTTCGCCGAAATTCACATTTTCTCTTGCTAGAACGCAAGCACCGTAGTCACCATTTTCGCCGTCGTCCAAGGAAATCTGGCAACGTTGTCCACTCCATCGGCATCGTGGCTCTACGTTCTACCTTGTGCTCTCCTCGCTACCACTGTGAGCCCGAACGCGTCACTGCCCCTGTCCTCGCCTCCAACCATCACCGCCTCCCCAGGTGACATGACCGTGTCTACAAGACTCCCCGTCACCTCCTCTTTCTGTGGCGTGACCATTGTCATTCGCCGCCACGCCGCCGTTCGCCGGAACCTTTGGGTCCCAAGCATCGCCGCCATCCCGAGTTGACGTGGTGTGCCCTGTCATCACCACATGGACATCTGTGTGGCAAAGCCACGCTGTGCCATGAGCCTGGTCCACCGTGGATCAGCACTATTCCATGGACTCGGTCCATAGACCTAGGGCCCACATGTCAGTGACTGAATCCATTTTCCTTTAGAAAAATAATTTCGGCTGAAGTTCAATTTCTTTGCTGACGTCATCCTTGCACAATAATGCATAATTTCCTTTTGAAATAAAATTCCAATAAATCCTGAAAATTTTGAAATAGTGTTTTCTCTCTCTTTTTCCTTGATTTGAATCTCCTGAGAGTCCGTTCTCCTTCGTTCCAACTCCGATTCTAAATTCAATATCTATTTCCCATAACCTATATTGTTAATTTTGGAGTTAATTTTGTTTTATTTGAATTATTGTTTGTATTTGGCTTGTTTTCGTGTATACATTTTGACATTTCCAGAAAACCAGATTTCTTCGTCAACCAAGAACAACAATAATTTGAGTAAGGCAAGTTACATCCTTTGATCATATTTGATCCTAGTATTTCAAATTATTTATATTATGTCTTAAATTATTATTGCATGCTTAATTTTATCAATGTAATTTAAATTCATGTCTTCTAATTGTCGCTAATCCCAATACATCTGTATAACCAAATTTTGGCATTAAAATATCCATACCTTGTCACCCTAGATAAAATCTAGTTGGTATAATAGTATAAACTTGAACACTTTGGAAAAAATTTACGCTTATCTACGCTTAGAGACAAAATATTTGATTTGGGAATTTCTAGCCAAAATTCAACTATGGATTTAAAATTGCATCTATGGTATCGGTATGCCATGAAGGTTTACAAATATTTTGAAAAAGAAAATAAAATAAAATACTAGTTTAGACTAGGGTGAAATGGATGTTAGGTGGGTGCAAGTTAATGCACGGGACTGATTCAGTGAATGGTTGAAGCCGAGGGGTTACTTTGGAAGTCGCCCAAGTCAGTTAAGGATTGGTCTACGAGCTGCATCTTGCAAAGCCCTTCTGTACTACCACAAGTCTGGTATGGGACAGACCTGGCAAATTAATTTGCACCATCCCATCGTTGGCCGTGCCATTCGGTTGTGTGGGTGTCATGAAGTCCCGTTTTTTATTTCCCATATGGCGCAAGAGGGGGCTTCTGTTTGGCATGAAACCTTACGACGGTGAAACCTTAGCGGGCATGACTACTTTGGGATGTTGCATTGTAAAGGCCTTGTGATAATCACTTAGTCGCACACCAACAGAAGTGTGTGAAATGAACATTATAAGATGATTATCTCTTGTGGGTAAAATTGTACAACCTCTGCAGAGTGTAAATCTATTTGAATTTACATGCCCACAGTCATAGGCATGTTGAGAAAAGCCGTTCAAGGATTAGACTATGGTTTTCTTTTCAAAATGTTCTACCAAAAATGATTTCGTAGACTATTAATTCATGTAGGAAATTTCGATAGTTAGCCTCAGTGTTAGGGGGTTATTCCTTCACCAGAAGTGTATGGAGTTTACCCTGCACTGACTCGATAGTTTAAAATCAAAGAATTTTAGATATAGTATAACTGTTTTGCAACTTTGTAAATGTATTAAAAATGAAAAATACTGCTTTAAGCAAGAATCAGCCATATAAGCCTTCCTTTGATATTCCTGCAAGCATTAAATTATGTTATGGGTGTAACTTGTCGAGTACATTTTCGTACTCACCCTTACTTAATAAAATATTGTTCAAAAGAGAATGACTATGCCATTGCTGAGGATCTCAACGACTAGGCAGCTACCCTAGTTGATTGCCTGTGGCAGATTTTCTGGGCCCTACTACTACTTCGTCTTCTGCTGTGTTCTTTTATTGTTGGCTTGTAAGCCGTTCTTGTAAAACTTTGATAATTATTAATAAAATTGTGCAAGATGTGGATGTTACCATATTTGTTTTTACTATGTATACTATACTGTTTTGGGGACTAGTGTAGAATATATAGAGAATCTAGGGGTGTTACTCCTGGGTTTGACATCAAGCCTCGTGCCTTTGAGCTCTTTGTCTCCAACTATCTCTTCCAAACCTCTTTTCGATCTTGATCATGGGGATTTTATGTGCACCATCCTACTCTAAGAGTAAGATCCAAGAGCTAGAGAACCAAGGCTACCTCAACCTAGGGCTCTGATCAAATGGGCTCCTTGTAGCAATGAAACGGCTCCAATTCCACACGAAAGTCTGATCATCCTTTTTGCCTCTTTTGTGAAATTGGGTTTTCGTTTGCCTGAGAGTGAATTCTTAGCAGACATTTTAGAATACTTTAGGATATAACTCTTTCACCGTGGACCAAATTTGATTTTGATCCTTAGAGTCTTTTCGCATCTTTGGGAACCTTTCCTTGTCATTCCCCCCTCTGTTCGTTTATTTCGCAACTTCTATCAATTTACTCGCAGTAATAGAGGTCAGGGGAATTGTGGTAGCATGTATTTCAAGCTCCACGACCAAATGGACAAAAAGTATCCTCTCCTTCCAATCAAAGACACTTGGCGTGATTATCAGAAGGAGTGGTTCTACTCCAAAATTCCTAGAGGTAGACGTCTCAAGTACACTAGAAGTCCTCCTCTGACCTGATCTGCTCAAGACATAAAGAACAAGATGGCTTCTTTGAAGCTAACAGCTCAAGAGAAAAGACTGGTCGATACAGTTATTTCTCTAAAGGTTGCCGAAATAACTGGTCGAAAGATCATCCATGACTTCCTCCAGCACAAGATTAGCCTTCTCAAGAAAAAGATCTGTTACGCCTAGAAGCTTGAAGGGAGTGAGGACTCGACGAAAGACAGTCCTAGAGGTATGTTACTCTCCAAATACCTTAAAGCAATGTTTGACTTAGTATCATAAACTTTACTAAGTCTATTTGTATTTTTTACTTTAGAATTGCCAAAGGAAGTGGTCGAAGAAAGGACTTCAACTATGGTGAAGAATGTGACATATGGCTCGAAACCCATTTCTTTCATTAGCTAGCCTTCCGGCTTGATTGAAGTCTCTATAGAGTTCATAAATGAACGAATGTAGGTATGTATAATTTTAACCTTAATCTTGATTTTTTTTGCTAAGATTTTAGTTGATAAACTTCTCTTTTTTTATATGCATTGTAGGCAAAGGGGTGCTGACCAGGCTCGATCCAGTAGCCAGCCCCCACCGACCAAAAATACAAAGACTACTGTAGTTAGGTCTTCACAAGTCGTGGTCGAGAGACCAACAACCAGGACAAGAGCTGCTACTAGCAGTCTCATAAGCTGCTCGATTCTTTGCCACCTGAACCGATGGTGCAGAGACTAGTGTTGCACCATCAAGTACTATAACATCCCAATTTTATGAGCTTTAAAAATCTTTTGAATAGTTAGTAGTTGGAAAATTCACCCTTGAGATTTTATTTTAAATTTAATTCAAAGCTTAATATGGAATTTAATATCAAAACCATTTAATATGATTAATGTCAACATCAATTATTATCAAAACTATTTTATTTAGGTTCTATGTGCTTGGATATACTTTCTAGAATTTTTCTGAGTTCATTTGCTATTTTCTATTTGCTATTGGGATTTATAGTGTTTTCTAAAATAGAAAATGTATTTAAAATATCCGAAATAGCTTTGGGTCGAATCTCCTTGGATCCGGCCCATTTCCTTCGTCTCGGCCTAGTTTCGCACACACCCCAGCCACGCCTCTTCTCTCTCTCTCTCTCTCTCTCTCCACATCGCTGACCGATGGGGCCCGCCTGTCAAGCCCTCCTTCCACCTCTGCCTTCATCCTCCTCACGATGCGTTCGCTCCGTCCGCCATGGATGTTTCATAGAGCTCCATCCGACAAAATCGTTTCCAACCGAAAGAAACCCTCGGAGATACGGCATTGGACTTCCCTTATCTCCCCGCATCCAAATTTGGTCGAATCACACACCGTATCTCTTTCTATCCCCGAGTTCTTCGCGTTTTCATTTCGGACTCGTTTAGGTCTCCACCGCCAATACGCCACTCCATACACGCCCGTGCCCTATAAATAGGACACCGATGATCGCCCTTGCCCCCGCACCTCAAACCCTCGAACAATTTCGCCCCTCAAGCTCTAGCGCCGCTTCATTGGGAGTTTTAGTGTTCTAGTCATCGTATTTGTTTCTTCAAATTGCGTTGTTGTCATGGCCGCCTCGACAACATCAACTGCATTGCTGAGTCCGCTGTCACCAGAGCTCCCTCCTGCACCCATCCCCGTCGCTAGTACCTTCCCGGAGCTCAAGTCCGACAACGCCCAAACCTTCTTCTCCGCTTAAAGCTCGCCGCCGGCCATCACCGTCGTCCTTGACCACTCGGGAGTGCACCCATAGGTTCGCAATAACCTCCTCCACATGCTGGTACCACTCACCGCCGTTTGCCGGAGCCTTTTGTTCCGAGCCTTATTGCCGGTGAAGCTGACGTGTCCGTCCATGTGGCTCGCCACATAAGCGCATGTCTTGGTGTGTAAATCTGCATGGTGTTGCGTCGATGTACGTCTTGCGTCGTGTGGCAGACCCAAACCCCCCAGATCCAAAGCTCGGTGGATCCAGTACACCGTGAGCCATCTCAATGATGTGTGGGTCCCACATGTCAAGAAATTTTCTATTTTATTTTTCTTTTTCTTTTCAAGCTGAAAAACCAGGGCTGATGTCATGCTTGTGTCATAATATGATTTTCTAGTAGAAAAATAAATCAAGAAATTCCAATTTAGGTTTTTCTTTAGATTTAGAACTTCCAAAAGCCATATCTTCTTCATCCGAACTCCGATTGAGCCCATTAAAATTTCTAAATTCGAGCTCTATTTTACTAAGATTTTTATTTAATTTTTGGAGTTTTTTTTATCTATGTTTTATTTATTTTGTTTATTTGCTTCGTTTGCGAGTAGACGTTGATTCTTCGGGGAATTTTGAAGAAGAAGGAGTTCACTAAGATCAAGACCAGTACCAGGATCTATTCCAAGGCAAGTTGTACTTTGATCATTTTGAATCCAGTTTTCTAAAATTACTTTGATTCAATTAGTGCATTTACTTTAAGTATTTATTTAAATGCTTTTGGGATTAGTTATTATCCTATTTGTTTATATCCACCTTATCTATTGTTATGTCATGATCTTTTGTCATCCTAGATTGGTTGATTATTTAGTTGGTATTATCATAGCACCAACGTGGGTTGTTAAATACGAGTAGATTGCTTAGCCATGCAACGAGTCATCATTTCATGTAAGTTGCAAATATGAATTTGACTAAGTGACTATAGAACTTTTGTGATAAAACTGTGTGCGCTGTGTGCTATTACTCATTGATGGCATGTGTTGTACTTAACCAACAGGGTGGCAAAAGATTTAGACTAAACCAAGTGGTGGAAACTGTGTGACATGGTGGAGCTCAGTGTTTGGGTTTTGAAAAGAATGATTGCCTAGTTAGAAATTGGAAGTCTTGCTTTGGTCAATTAAGGACTTAACTTTGTGTGCCATTGAATTGAGCCACAACTGTACGACCACATGCCTGGTATGGGACGGGCCTAACTTAGTAAGTTATGGAGTCTCAACATTGACTACTCAGGTAGTAGGTTAGGCTCTGTGCTAAGGTGGAGGTGTGTTTCTGTCTCCGTGGTGATTTACATCGCGAGACGGTTCACCACTTTCCTGTCCAACGGTGTGCAATAAACTAGCTAATTTCCTGTGTGGGTGCTAGTGTCATTAGTAAAACACATCGAGAGTGTCAATGCTTGAGATGAAGTTTCTGAAAAGTTTTGTTATGATTAATGCTTGCAACACTGGTTATATCGTGTGGGTAAAGTGTACAACCTTTGCAGAGTGTAATAAATCTATTCGAATAGCTGCATCCGTGGTCATGGACATGCTCAGCGATTTCACACGAGGGGTAGATTTTCATAAAATATTTGGGAAGGGAGCTATGTGATCGAAGTCATATGGTTGTGTGAATAACTTGTTTAGGCTTTGTGTTCTTTGTGAAAATAATTGTTAAATTAATATTGTGCTAATTGCTAGGTCTTGATCCTAATCGGTTGCCTATGGTGAATTAATGGGTTTTCGCTGAAGTTTAGTTTGTTCTGCTGCTATTTATTTCTTTGCCAGCCCTTCAAGGCTTAATAAGTGTAAACACAACCATAAGGTCACACAGTTATTTGTTATTCAAATTACTCGTTTATTCTATTATTTCGTCTTGTGTGGATCGATATTCATCTATGTTGACAGTGTGTGCACTAGCGTGATCCTGGACTAGTGCATTATATACAAAGGGTCGAGAATTGCATTTTTGGGTCCCAACAAGTACCCAGGTTGTCGTAGCCCCGACCAACACTGTTCCTGCCATTCGGTCAAAGAAAATTCATGACCGACCTCAACCTAGGAAAATCTAGCGAAGGCTGCCATGGTTAAGGCATCAACCCAAGTGCGCAAGAAAAAACAAAAGATTAAGGTTTCAAAGCCACTTCATTGTCACCTTCCTTCATTCCCATGTGTTCGACGTAAGGGTGATGACATTGAGGAAGAGAATCATCTTATTTTAGTGAGAAGACCGATATCTTGTTTTTTAGACTGACATTGGTCTCTGTTTTGATTAAGTTATCTAACTTAACTCTTTCTTCATTTGATTTTTGGCATTATTTACTTAGATAAATGACTTTATCTGTATCAGCACCCCCCAACCATTTCACCTAATCCAACTACTGGAGTTGAAGAAGCTAGAGAGGAGCCACTGCCTACTCCTATGGCTGAGTTGGTGTAGATCTACTTGGAGGAGGCAACAATGCCCACAGTTGAGGAAGAGAAAGTGGTTGGGGATGTTCTGATCTCCTCAAGAAAAGTACCAGCAGGAGAAGAAATTGAGCAAGCATCAATTACCACAGAAGAGGTGTCGAGCAGATCCCACCAACAAGAGAGGAGACGAGGCAAACTGAAGTGGTTGTTGAACAGACTTCGACTACTGAAGTTTTGCCTATCATAGAAGAAACGGTTGAAGCTGTTCCCGACCAAAATGTTGGTCATGATTCAACTCTTCAGTCAATTGATCAAGTAATTATTGTTTACCTCTTCAACGTGTCATTACTGAGAAATTGCCTTCATCTTTTTTGAATTTTTTATCTTGGTCTTTGAATAGGAAAATATTCCTTCACCAAATCTAACTTCTACTTCTAATACTAGTGCTATGGTGGTATGGAGACCACATTTTGAACCAAGACATGCTCCGACCAGTCCAACAGAAGTACGAGTTGACCATCCTACTATATTAGATGAATCTGCGTACAGTGAATTAGAGAATCAACTAGTGGACTTGAATAACAAGGTAATAATCTCTTGAGTTAAGCTCTTTAAAATCATGATGGGATATCAGAGAATTCTGACTTCTTACAATCATGTTTATAGGAAACAACCTAAATGCTTGGCATTTTTAAGGCTTTCATGGATAATTCGACCAAAAAAGATACATCTAAGGATGTAGAGATCGCAAGACTGAAAGAGTAAGTTAAAGAAACTCTTGCTTTAATTACTTGAGTAATGTTTGTCTTTCTAACTGTCGACGATCGAGTCGCCGATCTTACGAAATGAATAGAGAAAAATGGCAAAGAGTTCTTGGGATAGAATGTGACTGCTCTTTATTGCTATGAACTGACTGTTACAGGGGGTGTCCTTGACAAGGCGAGGGACTAACTCTAAGTACACAGAGTGTATTGCATGATATGCTCTTGAATCAGACTTGAAACATGAATCTAATGCTGATTATGATGCTTCAATCCGATGGAATACGATTGCGATCCTTCTTTCTGCCGTTTGTAGTCTCCTTTATGTAGTCGACGAAGGGGTGGCAGTTACTTCTTGAAGAGACGCTTGTTGGAAGCGTCACGACTAGTCGGAGTGAGGCGGCAGTTGGTGAAATATCAACCGTCCGACGGTTGATGTCAGGGAATAGCATAACCACATGATGGTTATTGTTAGTGACTTAGAGCCATGAAACATCATGTGGTTTGGAGTGATTAGGAACATGTTCCATTCATCACACAGAAGGTATATACATGGAATCGAGTCCAGGTGCCAGTTTATTGTTTCTACGAACAGTTGCCTAGTCGAGTAGTTGGTACAGAACCTCTCCGACTAGGGTACCCACGATGTAACCTCTGGAATCCTTACGACCACGGAGGTCGTTAGCCTTGGGGGTTACGACCATGAAGACATATGGTCTTTTATTATATATTAAATGTTCTTTTATTATGTATTAAAGTAATACATAGAGATTTTAATCTTCGTCAGCTAGCCCCCGAACTTTAAATGAATTGGTCGTGTGAACACTCTCTTCCGATGAAGTCGTATCGGGCAGACCCTTATTTCATGCCATGACATACGAGATGGTCTGTATTCACTTTAAAGTTGAGAAACTGCATTGGGAACTAAAGAGTTTTTCTATCCGTTGGAGAAAAGATTGTGTTAGTTGGACTTTTGGGTAAATCCCATTCGCAGTTAAGGAACTACGACCATAAAATCCCCATTACGCTTGGCTTTAGGGTTTTTATTCTCCTAGTTTTTCCTCCAATCCTTTTCATCTTCTTGCGAAGAATCTTCTCCGACCTCTTTTCACTCCTCCATCAAGAGCTTTCTCTGACCTCTGTTCATCCACTCGAAGATCTCACCATGTCGGACTCGATCACCAAGTGGCTGATTTCGAATCTGAGTGGGAAGAAGCTCAAGGCTCTAGTGGAGGTTGGGATGCTTCCTGACAAGAGTCTAATCAAATGGAGATCAGTGGCCGGACAATATTTTTAGAGCCGTGAAGAATGGGAGATTCCTATCTTCCTCGTCTATGTTGAGTGCGGGCTCAGATTTCTGGTGCACATGTTCCTCCCGAAGGTTCTAGAGCTCTATGAAATTGAGTTGGTGAATCTGGCCCCAAACTCCATCGCCAACCTCAGTATCTTCGTCTACATTTGTGAGGCATACTTGGGGATCCGACCAAATCTGAAGGTCTTCAAGTATTTCTACAAGATGGCGATGTCAGGGAAATCGGTTGCCGGACCTGGGTAGTGCTTGCTACGACTCCACGACGGGAAGGCCGACGAGTACATCCGGATGTTTCCGAAGTCTTCGTGGTCGTCAGGGAAGAAAGGCTGGTTCTACATGACGGTCACGAAAGAGGACAGCCTCTACTTCATCGGCAAGGTGGCGAGCGAGAACCTCAACTAGCGGTCCACCGAGAAGAAGGAAGGATGGATCGAAAGGGTGGTTGACACCATTTGAGACCTTAGTGCCAAGGGATTGACAGCTTGGCACGTGGTTAGGGACTTTTCCATGCGCCGGATTAGTCCCTTGAAACTCCGAGAGCATTCCCTGCTCTGGTATATTGGTCGTGACTAAGCGATCAAGGACTTAGAGGAAGATAAGTCATTGAAAAACTCCGACCATTATAGCCTTTTTAGTTGATTATCTTATAACCTTGAAATCTCTTTGTCTTTTTGAAGTCATTTCCTTTGATGAAGTCAGAGAGCGGATCAAAATGATCTACGTTGGGGAGCCTGATATCAAGGCCGTATTCCTGGGTATTTTGGCCATTGTCTCTGAAGAAGAGAGACTAAGAAGACTCAAGGAAAATAACCATTTTTTCTTCATTTTTTATATATCCTCCGATCTGCATATGATTTTGCTCTAATATGTAGGCGATCAGGCTAAGGATTATCAAATTCGACGAGGATTCTACTCCTACCATTGTTCCGACCGATTCCTGCTTAGAATCCACACAAGACGATGGTCTTCTAGAGGTAAAAAAGAGCATTTGTAGGAAAGGAATATATAATTTATATGGAAAATTGCGTCACCTGATTAAACTTGAGTTGTAATTTAGATGGGAGAGAAAGAAGATCCGTAGACCGGAGCTGCGGAGGTCGTTGGCCCTAGGGCAATCGTCCACGACCTGATAGTTGCTAACAAAGCAACTGTCCTGGAAACCAACGAATACACCATTTCTGACCAGCTGGTCAGGGACCTCGACCAACTGGTTGAGGATATCACTTCCGACCGGAGGTGGGGGATGTCATGGGTGCAACCAACCCTACCGGTTTAGAACCGGTGAAATCAATTTACAAGAAAAGGAAGGTTGGCACTACAAACTTTGTTCCAGAGCACTTCAAGGTCAAGACAAAGAAGAAGACCAGGTATGCATACATGAAAGAGGAATATGCAAATACATACCTTTAATGCTTCTGAAGTCTTTAAAATCCTGAATTTCTTTTCTTAAATTTTTAAAGGTCCTCTAGTGTTCCGGTCACCTCCGACCAAAACACTCCTTAGGAGAAGGTTCTTGAGGAAAAAGAGGTTGAGCCAGCGCCAAGCAGGTGGCAACGCCTGTGCCTGCTCAGGAACCTATGACGGCTCCATCTCTACCTAAAGAGGTAGAGGTTCCTGAGGGGTCCCAGCAGGTCTCGACCACTACCGGAGTCTCTCAGGGAACTTCTCCGAAGGCTCCTCATCCTACCGGCTTCCTCCATCGCCCTCGAATTTTCTATGATAAAGAACTCGACGAGGCTTGGGAGAATATATCGGACCATCAAGTAGAGACGAGTCTTGATATTATTTTTGATGAATACAATGATGTGCGATCCGGGTAAGTATCCACAACCACTTAGATAGCTTTTCCCTTAAATTTATTACAAACTTAAAGAAGTTTGCTATTTGTAGAATTTGGTGGAGAATTTTGCTGTGATCGGAGGACTGACCCAGTGAATAAAACTCTTGGAGAAAAAGAACTCCGAATTATAAAGTAAGAACTTTCTTCTTGTCTTTTCCTTTCTTTCTTTGCTATCTTGTTTCTCTTTTGCTAATTAACTTCTCCCCTTATCATATTTGATAGATTCAGAGAAAATTAAAGAAGAGATCATGGCTAAGGAAGCCGTTATAACAAAGCTTGAAGGTGAATGCCAAGCTAAGGACTGGTCGATCGAATTCTTGACGACCAGGAACAAGGAGATTGTCAAAACTTGTGAGAAAAAGAGTCAAGGTAATTGGTCGTAAGCTTAACCAGGGTGCTATATGTTCTGATTATAATTATTTATCTTTGGTTCACTCATGCAGAGCAAACTCAAGAAATAACCAGAGCAAAGAAAGCTCTTGAGTTTGAGCATGGCCAGGGGGCAGAACTTGATCGGGGCCTTGACGAAAAAGTTAAGGCTCTGAACAAGAAGCTTTTCGATATGGGATCGGGATCACAACTGCCTTTCTTGAATGATCCTGCAGAGAAAATTAACTTCCTAGGCCATCAACTCGAAGATCTCCGAGGTCTGCTTAAATCTACTCGGGATAACTATGCACAAACGATAAAGGAAGCTGTCGCTAATGGAGTCAGCTTTGCTCTGGGAAAACTGAAGGCCTCTGACCCCTTCGTGCATCTCCAAGCTATTGAAGAAGATTTCAACTGCTCGGGAGATAAAGCAACCAAGCTTATCGAGGAAATGGCACCTCTCGGAAACAGGGTTGTGGAGGAAATAGAAGTCGGATCTCCAGCGCGTAGCGACTAGTCTAGTGATTCTAAATAGATGGTTGTAATATAAGAATTGTAAAAACTTACCTTTTACCATCAATAAAGTCTATGTTTTATATCTTTATTTTGCTAAGTACTCATATATTTCCTAGCCCCCGACTTCTTTTATTACTAGAAGAACCTTACTAAATAAGCAGTAGACCAGAAAAAAGAGCATAAGCTACAACCATGGTACAAAGTATGTGCTGATTATGTAATAAAATGATCTAAGTAGCATTAGGAAATCACTGTGGTCGGAACCAGTGTATGACTTCGATTAGCTTTAGATCCTTTCCATAACCGAAATACTGTATAGTACACTAAGTGGCCAGAAGATGTTTTTTTAGACTCAGCTTGATGATAAAGAACTATGCAAAGAATTTATGCAAAAAAAAGATAAGTGGCCTTGTTTATATTTATTAACCAAACTGGTCGTAAGGGTTGCTAAAAACCAAAGACATGAAAAACACTTCACGAAACACGTCCAAGCTCAAGTTCCGACTGGCAGTGAAGATTGTAGGAAAATGACCATCGCTAGGAAGCTCCTTCCAGTGGGCATGACCACAAGCAGAGAGGAGAGACATCGACTAGGAGGCTTTCCGTGTCCCGACCAGTAGCCAAAACAATAGTAGAACAGAATGTTGAAATGATGAAATGAAGTCCATAAGTTCCATAGCATGTATGTAACTATATCAAGTTGTCTGTGTTATGCTCCGTTTACTCGCATGTTTCTTTGAGAAAAGAGTGTGGTCACGCGTGAGAACCATTAACTTAATGGTCACGACTAGGACCCTTACGACGTTTGACTTATATGTCCGAGCCATAGAGTAACAGAGATCCTTTAAAAAGATATCGGAGAGAATTTGGTCTTCTCCGACCAATTAGACAATAATAGTAGGTAACCAAAGTATCGGTACAGTCACAGAAACAATATTGCTTATCGAAGAAAGTAAAGAAATGATAAATCTTTATTAAAATTGATAAAAGAGTAAAATACATTTATACAACAAACTCATGCAATTGATCAATATTCCAAGAGTTTGACAAAGCACGTCCATCTGACATAGCTAGTCATACTAAACCAGGTCTAGTGACTTCGACCACAGTGTATGGACCTTCCCATTTGGAAGAAAGTTTATAGCGATTAGCCTGGTTCTGAATTTTTCATAGAACGGATCACCTCTGACTAAGGCGTGAGATTGCACCTTCTGTTGTGGTACCTTCGCATGGCTTGTTGATAAACCGCCGATCGTATAAGGTCTTGGTTCCGTCATTCTTTAAGGAAATTGATGTCGTCGGGTCTTCGATCTATCTGATCGTTCTCATTGAAATGATCAGTTCGAGCGAAGCCAATTTTTAGTTCTGGAGGAAGCATGGTTTCAGCACCATAAACTAGAAGAAAATAGTATTCACCGGTCGCACGACTGGTCGTGGTTCAAATGGCCCACAACACAGAGGAAGTTCTTGAACCCAAGCTCTTGACCATTTTGTTAACTGGTTGAACACTCGGTGTTTCATTCCTTGCATTATGATACCATTAGCTCGCTCGGCTACTCCATTGCTCTATGGATGAGCGATAGAAGCGAAATGTATCTTGATACCTAGATCCCCGTAGAATTCCTGAAAATTTCCACTAGAGAACTGGGTACCGTTATCTGTGATTATACAACTGGGTATACCAAATCATGTGATCACGTTTTTTTGTGTGAAACCTCTTAGCAGCTTCAGTTATTGTTTTAACAACTGGCTTGGCTTCTATCCATTTTGTAAACATGTCAATCATGACTAAAAGGAATTCAAAGCCCACGGGTGCTCTTGGGAAAGGTCCCAAAATGTCTAGTCCCCAGGTTGCAAAAGACCAAGAAAGAGGTATGCTTTGCAAAGTTTGTGCCGGCTCATGTACTTGTCAACTATAAAATTGACATTGTTCGCACTTCGTCACGAGCTCTTTTTCATCATGAAGGGCAGTTGGCTAGTAGTACCCTTGCCTGAAGGCTTTACCGACCAATGTTCTGTAGGAATGATGTGCTCTACAGACTCCTCCATGAATGTCGGTTACCAACTTAATGCCATCCGTCTAAGATATGGATCTCATCAACACTCTGTGAGATCCACGTTTATACAAGGTACTTTCGATAAGAGTGTATGATTTGGCTTTTCAAGCTATATGATCAGCCTCTACATCATCTTCAGGAATAATGCCATCTTTGAAGATAATTGTAGATCGACGTCATCCAATCTCTATCAGGATCGTGTGCAGCGACCTCTGTGGAGCATCCATGTTCGCAGGATCGATTTGTACGACCTCCAGTGGAACATCTATGTTCTCAGAATGCTCGACCACTAAGGGTGAATCGAGCTGCTCGAGAAAACAATCCGGGCATGACAGGTGACCTTATGGAGGCCATCCATGCCAACTGGTCTGCCATAAAGTTTTCTTTCTAGGAATACGTTGGATCTGAAAACCAAAGAAGTGCTTTTTGAGTTTTCGTACTTCCGCCAAATAAGATGACATCTTGGTACTTGGGTATTGATACTCTTTCCTGACTTGATTCGCTACTAGTTGAGAATCGCCTTTCACTAGTAATCTGTGAATCTCGAGCGCTTTGGCTGCTCGGAGTCTTGCCAGTAAACCTTCGTATTCTACCACATTATTTGTAGCTGAAAAGTTTAGTTGAATGGCATATTTGATGTGTTCTCCAGTAGGGGATATTAAGACGTCTCCAGCCCCTGAGCCTTTGAGCATCAAGGAACCGTCAAAGTACATTGTCCACTCATCGTGGTGTTCGTACTCAAGCCCTTGGGTGAGTTCAGGGTTTGTCTATTCGACAATGAATTCTGCTATTGCCTAGGACTTGATTGTTGTTTGTGAGATGAAATGGAGGTCAAACGCCCCAAGCTCGACCGCCCATTTTGCTATTCGTCCTATTGATTCCCTATTTTTGAGACCTTGACCAAGGGGATATCCGGTCGATACAACCACCTTGTGGGCCTAATAGTAATGCCTTAGTTTCCTTAAAGCCATAAGGATACCATAAAGCAACTTTTGTATCTGTGGGTATCTTTTCTTAGGTCCATGTAAGACTTCGCTTACGTAATATACCAGTCGTTGAACGTTTTCACGTTCTACGACTAGTACACTGCTGACTGTTTGTGATGTTGTAGCTACTTAAATCAGCAATGTTTCTCCCAATCTTGGAGAAACTAAGATCGGGGCACTCGTAAGGTACTTCTTAAGTTCTTCAAATGCATCGTTTGCCTCTTTAGTCCACTCGAAACTTCAATGCTTCCGAAGAAGTTTGAAGAAAGGGAGTCCTTTTTCACCTAACCATGTTATAAAACGACTTAGCGTTGCCATACAGCCGGTTAGTTTTTGGACTTCCTTCTTTGTGGTCGGAGGGCGCATCTGGTCGATGGCCAATATTTTTGTTAGGTTTACTTCAATTCCTCTAGCCGAAACTAGGAATCCAAGAAGCTTTCCAGAAGAAACTTCGAACACACACTTCTCTGTATTTAACTTAAGGTTATGCCTTCTTAAGTTATTGAAAGTCTCGTGTAGGTCGGAAATGTGGTCGCCAGTGTTGACACTTTTTACGACCAAGTCATTAACGTAGGCTTCTAGATTTCAACCTATTTGAGGATTAAAGGTTTTTTTGCATCAACCTTTGAAAAGTTGCACCAGCGTTTTTGAGACCAAATGACATCTTAACATAGCAGTAGGTGCTATATGGAGTGATGAAGGAAGTTTTCTCTTTATCATCTTTACTCATATTAATTTGATGGTACCCTGAGTACGCATCTAAAAAACTTAACAACTCACACCCGGAAGTAGAGTCTACAAGTTGATCAATGAGTGGAAGGTGAAAGTCATCCTTCGAAAAGGCTTTATTAAGATCTGTGAAGTCAATACACATTCATCATTTTTTATTGCTTTTTCTAACCATTACAGGGTTGGCAAGCCACTCAAGGTGGTCGACTTCACGAATAAATCTAGCCTTGAGGAGCTTGTCGACCTCCGACTAGATTGCCTCCTTTCGGTCAGGTGCAAAGTGCCTTAGCCTCTGCTTGACTGGTTTTTTCTTAGGCTGGAGGGCTAGCCTGTGCTCGATCACCTCCATGGGGACTCCGGACATGTTGGAGGCCTCCCAGGCGAATACATCCTGGTTTGCTCAGAGGAAAGAGACGAGCGACTCTTCCTATTTTCTGCCCCGGCCAGTACCTTTTGGGCGAACGCATTAGTGTTTCCTGACCCAGACGGTGTGTAGTGTGTTGGCGCTTTCTAGAGGAGCACCTTTGGCGAGTGGTACCTCCTTGGTCTAGTCAGAAGATTTTGGTGTTATCTTTGGCCTCGATTGCATGACCTGCATGGTAGGCGGATTAGTTTCCCTGGTCGGAAGCTCATCGACCAGTTCTAAGGACTTCTGATCACATGCTTAAGTCATTTTTTGATCTCTACGAACCGTGATGACTCCTTTTGGTCCTGGCATTTTTAAACTCTGATAACCGTAATGCGTGGCTATTAGGAATTTTGCTAAAGCTGGACGACCGAGGATTCCATTGTATGTGATTTCGAAATCCACCACATCAAATGGAACCTTTTCTGTTCGAAAGTTGTCGGGTCTTCCGAACGTAACCGGCAGGGACAGCTATCCTATCGGTTTGGCGGTAGAACCAGGAACTATGGTGTGGAAGGCATATTTCACAGATTTTACCTTAGACTTATGAATCTGCATTTCTTCCAATGCTCTTGTAAATAAAATATTTAAAGAGCTACCTCCATCTATTAACACTCGATTAACTTTACAATTGTGAATGGTAGGTTCGACTATGATAGGGAACCTACCTAATCGAGTCGACGGGATGGGGTAGTCTTCTTTGCTGAAGGAGATTACAGTTTCCGACCATCTGGACGGCTTGACGGTGATCGGAGACTCGGCAAGGTAGACCTCCCACTCCATAGCTTTCAGATGTCGTATTGAGCCGTACGAAGAAGATCCTCCGAAGATCATATCCACAGTGTGTTGTGACTCCTAGTACTCCATCTCTTCATCGCCATCTTTTCCTTCTTGGAGCTAGGTTCTCCAAGTTCTGTTATGGAGGGGAAAGGACCTTTACCTGAGTAGTAATCTTCCTGTTTCTTTTGCTAGGCCCGGTAGGTGCGCAGATCATGCCCTACTGCCTGGTGAAGCGGACACCACTTCTTACTTTTCTTGTAGTCACTAGTCGGAGCTTTAGCTTTGTTTCGACCAGTGAAGTCTTTCTTGCCCTTAGTAAATTTTGCAAGAATCGCAAGGACTTCCTTGTTGTCGGGCTTATGATTCTTTTTACCCTTGAGAGACTTCTTGCTCTTCTTTTCTTGCTTCTCCAAGCCTGGTTAGGGATTTTTATCTTTTCGATCAATAGCTTCACACCATTCGACTGCTTCCCTTGCAGCTGCGTACTTGTCTACCATGTCAAAAAGATCGACGGTCGTTCGTGGAGGATTTATTGCAATATCTTCCATAAACCGGCGATTCCTCAGCCTTGCTTTAAAAGCCTGGATGACAGATTGCTCTGCGATTTCTGGGATAGAGTTTCGAATCTGACTGAATCTCTTGATATATTGTTGAAGAGTTTCATTGGTTTTCTGCTTTATCTGATGAAGATCATCCTCCTTCCCTGAATGGTCGTACGTCCCTTGAAAGTTGGCAATCAAAGTATCGCATAGCTGCTCTCAAGTGTAGATAGATCCGACCGGTAGTTGAGCAACCACGACTAGGTAGACCCTTCAAGGACCGTGGGCAAGTAATTTGCCATCATATTATCATTACCACCAGCGGCCTTGATGGCAGTAGTATAAATTTGAAGAAATTCTAATGGGTTATGAGTCCCATTGAACTTCTCTATGTTGGCTGGTCGGAACCTGTCCGGCCAACGAACAGCTTGGAGTCCTACCGAAAACGCATGGCAGTCCGTAATAAAGTCATGACGCCTTCTCTAAAAAGGAGCCGGATTATCGTCGGTTGGGGATCGGTTCCTCATATTTGCATACCTAGGATCTGATGTCCCAATCCGGTCATGGATGTTATGATAACATCTTTGACCACCTGCTTGGTTCAGATGATGCATGAGATCGTCTGAATCAAGTGGTTGTTCCTCTTGACGAGGAGGAGTGGCTGATGTGAAGAGCCGTCTTCCCTCATGATTTCCTGGTCGGAACCTACGAGGGGGCCTTGGTGTCGATCGGTCCTCCACTCGACTATGTTTTCCCCTGTTGAGAGAGGAGCGCTAGGACGAAGTCATCGTGTGACTTTGCGAGTTCCTTTGCTCCCAGTATATTTCTATACGCTGCATAGTTTGTTAGAGGATCTCCGACACCTGTCCTACAAGCTGAGCATAACATGGAGTTTCTGCTAAAGCAGGATCTAGATTATTCATAATATCCCAGACACGTTGTAGGTTTTGTATTGTTACCGAAGGTCGTGGAAGATTCCCGCTTGAAGTGGGCGTTCAATGAGTTGAGTTTTCCCTCGACCTTCCGGTTGGCCCTGTCTGACCCCTTACTCGTGGTGGGGTAGGAACAGGTGAATTAATTGATGCACGTCCATCAGCTCGGTTGCCTCAGGTAGTTGGTGCTTGAGCGCCCGTACTATTTTCACCAGCAAATGGTGGCGAGTTAACCTGTGAAGGATCGTGCATAGCATCCGGACTGGTATCTCCGATTGCGTTAACTTCATGGCACCAATAGTAATCTTCCGATGAGCTCCCGTCATAGCTAAGGGAGAGCCTTACAGAGCTTCGGCAAAGAGCCTCCATGACAGGAAGCGGTTGGAGATTACTGTCTTTGGTGGGCTTTGTGGTGGACTCAGCCTGATCCAGTGGATTGCCGATTGTATGCTGAGTTTCACCATGCTCACTTAGCCTATGATTGATAATAACTTCATTGATACCCTTAGCAGATGTCGCTTGGCCCCCAGAATTCGTAGGAGCTGTTGGCAAATACTAATCGCTCATGACAATATCGAGAGTGCATGGACTCTCTGATTATGGTGCTGGGCTTCCATTGCCGCTTTTGCTGGTCGGATCGACTGGGCTTGTAGAGGCATTCAGACATTCTGAACTGGTCGGAATGAGCGGTTCCTCTAAGAGCGCTAGTGATGGTGGCGGTGAATCCTCATCCATCCAGTCTATTTCACTAATCTTTGCGAATGGCAAGCCGGCGGAGGAGGATGATGACATCCTGTTTTCTTCCATGGCACGAATGCATGCGTCCATGTCGAGGTTGGAGTAGTCCAACAGGTCGAACCAGTTTTTCTCATCCCAAGTCCCTGCCATGTTCGCATGAGCGATAATGGGGAGAAGAAAGTGGATGATAAATGCTTGAGCAAAGTAATCTTCAAGAACTCAATGCCTTGATCCCCACGGTCGACGCTAGTTGTCGATGATCGAGGCGCCAATCTTACGAAATGACTAGAGGAAAATGACAAAGATTTTTTGGGAGAGAATGGAACTGCTCTTTATTGCTATGAACTGGCTGTTACAGGGGATGCCCTTGACAAGGCAACGGACTAACTCTAAGTACATAGAGTGTATTGCTTGATATTCTCTTGAATCGTACTTGAAACATGAATCTAATGTTGATTATGATGCTTCAATCCGATGGAATGCGATTGCGATCCTCCTTTTTGCCATTCGTAGTCTCCTTTAAGTAGTCAATGAAGGGGTGGTACTTACTTCTTGAAGAGATGCATGTTGGAAGTGTCGCGACTGGTCAGAGCAAGGTGGCAGTTGGTGAAATATCAAGTGTCCAGCTGTTGATGTCAGGAAATAGCATAACCACATGATGGTTATTGTCAGTGACTTAGAGCCATGAAACGTTGTGTGGTTTGGAGTGATTAGGCACATGTTCCATTCATCATACAGAATGTATATACTTGGAATCAAGTTCAAGTGCTAGTTTATTGTTTCTACGAACAGTTACTTGGTCGGGTAGTTGGTACAGAACCTCTCCGACCAGGGTACCACGATGTAACCTCTGGAATCCTTATGACCACGGAGATCATCAGTCTTAGGGGTTACGACCACGAAGACATATGTTCTTTTATTATGTATTAAAGTAATACATAGAGATTTCAATCCTCGTCACTAACTTTGTTATTTCAGTCAACTCAAACAGGTAAAGCAATCTTTTGGTCGAATCATCCAAGACTATGAGAACAATTTGGTCTTTACTGTAATATCCTGAAATGCTTTAAAGGAGGAAAATGCATTAGATGGGGAATTAAAGGTTGTAAAAGGGGGAAATCATAAAATTAGGACAACCTAGGCCATGGGCTCTCGGCCCACGGCAAGCTATCCCAAAGGGGGGCCGACCAGGGGGGTTTAAGACACAGGGGTAGCCCCAAATCCCTAGCCACCCCACCCCTCTCCAGCCACCACCTCCCCCTGTGCCTTGCCCAGCCCTAGCGACACCCTCCCCCTTGCCCTAGGCCATCACTGCCTCCCCACTGTCGTGTCGCCCTACTACTGCACCCAACCTTGCCACCAGCCAAATGCTACCAAAGGGGAAGAAGGAGGACAGCAGGGAAGAGAGGAGCAATGAGAAGGAGAAGAAGAAGGAGAAGAAGAAGAGAAGGAAGGAAAAGAGAAGGTTTTTGTGGATTCCCGTGATTCGTCATGATCGTCAAAGGTAAACCCTGTTAGTCCCTAGGTTTTGCCATGGATTAGTCACTATTAAGTTTGTAGGTCATTTTTATTAGAGAAAAGTTAGTTTTCAATCTACCCTAGTCCGTCAAGGTTAGATGCAGAACCTTGTGGGGGGAGATTTCGTGTATTTCGGCTCTGATTCAGAGGCCAGTCCAATTAGAGAAAAGTTAGATAATATTATTAGCTTTCTAGGAAGGTCTAGATCATTAAAATCAAAGTAGCGAACAAAATGATATAGCCTTAGGAAGGTCGTTGTCCACAATCTGGACGTAGCTGGCAGACATCGTGAAGATGGGTCGGTTTCATATAATAGATGGAGAAATTAAAATGTGGTGGAAACTTTAATAATGTAGGAAATTTTGTGTAGTTTCTAAAACTGATATCGTTCATATATTTTTCAAGTTTTAGTATTAAAGATATAAAATTGTGAAGCGGATTGTCTTGACATATTCTAGGACGGTCTTTGGGGGAAAGAAACGGGGCAGAGAATGGTAGAATCAGAGGTTCGTCATAACTAGAAAATTGTAGGTTTTGTAGTGGGGATTACATAAAGTCTTGGATGGTTGAATTTGGAGTTCATATGAATAAGTTAGAGCCGTTTTACTACTAGGACAGCGGGTATGTCGATCGGTAGAATCAAGTTATTTGGATCATTTTTGCGTAATCATGCTAGGGCGGATTATGTGATGTTTTAGTACTGTGTTTGGCATGCTTTTGATTGTATGTCAATTCATTGTCCATGGAGTGTTGCCTCAAGCGCCATGCCGCCTTTGCATCATCCGGTTCCTAGAAGCTAAAGAGGCAAGTGCTTGGTATAATGGTGAACAACGGGTGGTTGCCATTGTCATGTTGGTTTATTTGTCATGAGATTTATTTATATTGTGTTAAGTCAAATATTTGCCATGGCAATATTGATGAAAAGAGATATATTATGATATTTATTCAACTACCATGGGGATGACATGGTGAGATTATTGTTGTTTAATATATTATTGCATCATTCACTTGCATAAGAGCTAGGGCGGTGAGTACTGCCATGTTTATGGCTAATCCGGCGTTCCCCATGTTAAAATCCTATAGAGGTAGGTATCCCACCCACAAGAAGGTGGGGGAGAAAAGTGTGTCACCGACAGGTGAACACTTCACTATACCGGTATCAGCTGAAAGAGGTGTATCATGGTATTTGCATACATGAGAGTTATATTGTTAAGAATGAGAATGATGAGGCTTTTGATTATGCATCGATTGTTAATGAGCTTGTGTTCTTACTATTGTATCTAGTACTTGTTGAGTCGTGGACTCATCCTTACCCTATTGTTGTTTTTAGGTGATCGTTGACGACGTTGCACATGGGAAGGGCTAGAACACTTGGAACCACGTCATTCATTCAATTACATGAAACATTGGCCATGAGACATTCTGTTAGCGTGATAATTTATAATTAGGATTTGATATTATTGCTTAGCCTTAGTTGATAGGTTGGAATTGATTATTTGTTCAATAGACTTGATTTGATTGGTTTTGCTTCGTCCCTGGTTATTATATATCCATGCTTCCTATGAAATAATTATTCATGTTTGTCGTATCATTATGCTTGCATTATTGTCGCCCATGGATGGGTTTTATCATTGATATGCTTGGTGTAATTTAGTGTTAATTGATGTTAAATTTGATAGTTAGTGTAGTTTAGTGGTATTCCGGGCTCCGTATTGGGCCGGGGTGTTACATTTACTGACAATGTTGTCAACGAAAATAAGTTCCAACTTGTTCTAAAGAATAGAAGTCGTAAACAAAAGGATGAAAGTCTCAAGGACCTGCTACAGAGCGCAAGCATCTTTAGGAACTTAATTTGAAGCTTTTAGTTGATTTGAAGGAGCGTGAAGTGGTTTTGCGAAAAGATTGTGCAAGACCACGATGTACTTCTTCACATATATAAGGAAACAGAAGGTAAAATCTCAATCATATATTATACTAAGTGCAAATACCTCATACTTATACAATTTTTTTTCTATCTTTTAATATTTAGATTTACAGAAACAATTGAGAGACCAGCAGGGATCCACACGTAAAGCATTATTTGAGTAAAGAGAAGTAGATAAACTTCGATATGATCTTCATAAGAAAAGCCAAAAGCTTAAAACGGAAAAGAAATCTCTCATAGAAGTAATCGAGAACAGTAAAGAAGCCAACTCTACAACTCCGACTTTTATTTTGACACAGCTAAAAGCAATTGATGTAAAAGTAATGTGCGTAGAGATTGAACTTACAAAGAATGAGCCATCTGTTGAAGAAATGGTTGACGATATCAAAGCTCAAGTGAAGCATATTGTCGACCACCTCCCAAAGATGGCCCAATCCAGGAGGACCTCTCTCCAGTCTATCATAACAGTCAACGTTAGCACCTTGTTCATCAAGTTGAAGCACTTTTACAAGGATGCAGTGGACATAGAGAGGCTTATTCCTTATCTGCATTTGAACTTTGCAGAAGAATTCAGAAAAAAGAGAGGAAGTAGCTTCTCTTGTAGTTGAATACCTGAAAAGGGTAAAATTCCCGTTTATGGAAAACTGAATGATTTGACATTATTGTAATGATGAATATTTTTGTCTTGTATTTTTTTTAGTTTGCTCTTATTGTTTCTGGTATGTTACTAGCCCCGGACTGTGATGTGTTTAACCAGTGAAATGGTAAACTTATCATGGGGACTTTGCAGTGTGATAATTAAAGGCTGACAACCAGTATAACTTTTGTTATGTATGTAGTACTAACTGGAAGCAACTCTTAGATAAAGTCGGTCTAGTAGGTTTCCAAGCAGCGAGGACTGGCTTATACGAAAAGTCTTTACTAGAAGTTATCTAGAGACCTGACCAACGATATTGTGTATGTTTGGAAATTGTGGTTGGGAGTCACATAAACTAGCCTTGATCACATAACATAAAGCAATAAAAAATCACAAAAGATAAAGATATCAAAGAATGAATGCAAATCTTAAACTTTATGGATAAGATAGAATATGTTGCACACAATACTTGCGAATATGTTCTATATTCCAAGTATTGGATTAGACTCTGCCGTCCTCCATATCAAGTCGAACAGAACCAGGTTGGGTGTAGGACCGGAAAGGCGACTAGAGGGGGGGGTGAATAGATGCTTTCTCTATTTTTCACCTCGATCGAACTCAACACCACTTTCACTCCACTAGCTATAAAAGCTATGAAGATCTGTATACAGGCACAGCGGATGATCTGTGTTGAATCCGATCAAAACCCCGAAGGACAAGTCTAAAAAACTCAAAGCTGCAAGAACTCAAATCTAATCACCACATGAATTCTCCACTGTAAGCAGATTGCATGCACAGCACAATAGTGAAAGCAAATAAACAAATCTGAGAACAGTGAATAAACAGGATCAAATTTTTGATAGCATCTCTCGCATCTCTCGCAATAAAACAAAGACACTGCCGATCAGATCATCAAGAGCTGAACCGACCAACATTAAAAAGATTCAATGCATCATCAAATCAAACAGATCTAAGCTGACAAGAAAATGCCACCGCACAGGACTTCCCTTTTCTCCTGGAAACAAGCTAAAAACATGAGAACAGTAAACACCCAGGAGCATTTAATCCGCATCATTGAGCAGCAACAAATCCCATCATTGAAGGCAGCCAAAATAAAAATCTTCAACACAGGAAAAACAACTTTTCTGCCGGGCCGCCGCCAAGAGATTTTTACAGGATTTTTTCAGCGAGCACCAAGCAGCCAAACTGATTTTTCCAGTGAAGTGCCGCCGCCAGGGCTTCTCACAAGCAGCACCTAATTTCTACTGGACACCGGCCGCCGCAACCAGCTATTTTCTTCAGGGGCGCCGCCGCACTCAGTTGACAGGAGAAATGATAAAGCAGCAAGAACAAGCCGCACGCACAGCTCGCGGGGAAACAACAAATTGAAACACACAAGCACAGTCGCCGCTTGCTATTTGTGATTTTGTGGGCTTCGTTTTTCAGGGCAGCCTCAACCTTTTTTTTTAGCAGCTGGCCGCCGCCACCGGCCTCTTTTTTCTATCGGCACCGAGCAGCAAGTACCAAGAACCGGATTTTGCAATCACAGGAAATCCAGCAACAAATCAAAAGGACACGCAGGAGCTGCAATCAATGCAAATCAGATCAAAACACAAAGACTCAGGAGAAGACAGTAAAGAAATCAGCAAAAACCGGCTTGAACTCTCCCTTTTTTTCACACAGGAACCGGTTTCAGCGGAAGAGCAGGCCGCCTCCACAAGGACTCCTCAGCACAGAGGCCGCCGCCGAAAGCTGGTTTCAACACAGAGCAGCGCCGCCACAGATGTGTATTTTCCACAGGGGAGCAAGGCTCTGTGATTTTTGCAGGAGCAGGAGGCGCACAAAACAACCGATTCAACCAAAGAAATAAAGATAGGCTAAATAATCTCTACTAAGAACAACCGCCGCCCTGCTCTGTAAAAACTCCCAAGGACAATATTGGGGGACGCCGCCGTCAAGAACTCTACAGGCGCCTCATTTTTCTCAGCAGCACATTTTCCAGCGGCCCTCTCTATCCAGAGCAGCACTGGCCGCCACACCACTCTCTTTTTGGGCAGCCCCCAATCTCCAGCGGCCACAGGCACGCAACCCTACAGCGGCAGAGCCTCTGCTTCTTTGCAGAGCTAACCCTAATGACCCATCTCCAAAATTCTTTTATAGGGCATCCTCTAATCCTAAAGGCATTCTAGAAGATTTACCCTAATGGGCTTCCGTTAAGGCCCAACATCAACGGAACACATACGCACGCATCTCAAAGCGTCGTCTTCATCGTCGATTGATCTAAACCGCTTTACCGTGCGCCGACCCGCGCTGCGGCTTAGTCAAAAGGTCACCAAGATAGTATTTGGTAAAATTACCAAAATACCCCTTCTCGATCTTTTCCGAAGACCGAGTCCAATCCAGTTGAAGCAATCGCCTGCTTTGCCACGTGTAGGTTGATCAACGGCTCCATGTCGTCAAGTCTCTCCCGTCCGGATCCCACCGGCACCACTGAGCACTTGCAACGACTCCCGCGCCGCTTGATCCAACCAGTTGCACCGAACCGCCCGTTCGGTCATCCATGTCCATTCTGCGCCATGCTTGTGTCACCTGACCTCACCCGGCATCCATGATCGTTCTGGACCTCAGCTCTCCAAGCTTAGTCCCGATCCTCCTCGCCGTTGACCGTCATTGACCTGCAAGCCACCTGCACAGCAATAGACAAGCAAACACGAATCCGGAAACAAGTTCTTCACAACTTGACCCACGTTAGCCAAAACATGCAACATGCAACACATATGCATTATCAACAAGGATATGACCTATCCCAAAATCAATCCATCACTTATATCAAGATTCAAGACAAAAAGCCGGCCGAGACCACGACCGACAGATCTGAAACTTTGTCGAAAACGCGTGAAACTTCAAACCAAAAGCACCATTGCCAATTGCTTCATCATCCTAAGATCATGGGCATATCCCCATGATATCCACAATGGGTTATAGAGACTACGGTAAAATGACCTTACCATTTAGGAGATAATTTCTTAAAATTAGACTGAATTTGGATTCATCTTAGAACCAAGTCAACCATGTTAAGTGTTCGTGGTTGAACTCTTCTATTGTAGTACCGACGCAACCCTAGTAAATAGGCAGTTGACCTGATAAATGTTCGATTGCGTTTTTCTTCGAGAAGGTTGACATTGTCTTCACGCTGCTCATCTTGATTGACGTTATCAATGGAGATTAAGTCATGTAGAACCCAAATGAATTTCATTAGGTAATACAGCTTCTACTCAGTAGACTAATCGAAATGCTGTTTCACTGGTAACCCAACTGGTTGTAGTACATAAAGCCCAAAGAACTTAGTAGAGATCGTCTACCCAAGCCTCGAGCGTATTTTCAATCTATTAAAGACTCTTTTCTTCATGCCTTGCATGATTTGACTGTTAGCACGTTCAATTACTCCATTTCTTTGTGGCCGAGCGACAGAAGCAAAACAAATATTTGTGCCTATATTATCACAGTAATTTTGAGACATACCACTAACAAATTGTGATCCATTATTAGTAAAATTCGATTGGGTACACCAAAATGAGACATTATATTTTTCATAAATAATTTTTGGCTACTATTGCAGTAATTGTAATTACGGCTTCGGCTTCAAACCATTTAATAAAGGGGAAATTAGCTCAGTGACATCACGTTAGGCGTAATCGAGAATGGCACTCCATTAAGTGGCCTTTGGAAAATAACATCATAAACACTAAAAATTAGGCGAATGACATCACCACTAGTTACTTAGTTTCGAATTTTTTAAATATAGAAACTAAGCTCAAAAATTATCATTTTTTGTGGAGTCTCCTACTGACAATTACTGTGTATTTTTCAAAACTTTATACGTTCGATTTTGTATCTAAAATTCATTTAATTATACTATTTGTAGGAATTTTCTAATATAGAAAATGAGGTCCAAACATTATGAAAATTTTTCAAGCTCCTTACGTAGTGAACTTGATTGTGTAATTTTTCATAATTTTACAAAATTAATTAATGCAATTTCATAATGTCCACTTTGTGAGAGTCTAATATTTAATAATGTAAGAACATTATGAAATTCCATTAATTAGTTTTTTAAAAATTCTAGAAAAATTACACAATCAAGTCCACTATGTAAAGAGCCTGAAAACAAATTTCATAATGTGTGGACCTCATTTTCTATATTAGAAATCCCTACAAATAGTATACTTAAATGAATTTTAGAGACAAAATTAGGATGTATAAAGTTTTGAAAAAAATCCACAAGCAATTAAACTATGTCGGGAGGCTCCACAAAAAAATTGATAATTGTTTGACCTTAGTTTCTATATTTAAAAAATTCTGGAAATGGAAGTAACTGGCGGCGATGTCATTCGTCTAATTATTTAGTGTTCGCGATGTTATTTTCCAGTGCGTTAGGAACGGAGTGTCGTTCCTCTGATTACGCTCTAACACAATGTCACTAAGCTAATTTTCCCTTTAGTAAATGTATCAATTGCCACAAATAGAAATTTATACCGATTAGTTGCCCTAGGTAAATGCCCAACTATGTCAATTCCTCATGTTGAAAATGGCCATGACAATGGAATTGTTTGGAATTGATTTGTTGATTGGTGTACTTGTCAAGCATGAAATCGACATTGCTCACAAGTCTTTACAAGATGCATTGCATCTTGTAGTGCAGTGGGCCAATAATAACCTTGTTGGAAATCTTTTTCGACTAGTTTTCTATATGAAGCATGTGCTCCACATAAGCCCCCTTGTATTTCATGAAGTAATGTTTTACCATTCTCCTGAGAAATACAACCCAATAGAACACCATGTGCTCCTTTTTTGTATTGGTCGTTGTTGACCAGTTTATACATTATTGTCTTCCAAATTAATCTATCTTTCTGATGTGCAGATAATATGGCAGAAGACTACAAACACCAAGGGATTTAGTTGCTCGGAGCCTGGCTAGAAGATCTTCATACATTGCCATATTATTTGTAGCAGGAAATTGCATGTGGATTATGTACTGTAGCTGGTCGTCTTGTCATGTGACTAGTACTATACCAACCCTCGAGCCTTTCAGTTCTCGAGAACCATCGATGTATAGTGTCCAGTGGTCACCTAGGCTAGACTATATGTTCCTGTGGTTCAGACGTAGTCCATTCGGCGATAAAATCTGCCAAAGCCTGAGACTTAATTGTTGTTCGAACAACAAAATAGATATCAAATGATTGAAGTTCTACTGCCCATTTAGCAATACGACCAATTGACTCTTGATTATGAACAGCACTTCTCAAGGCAAAGGACGATGGTACTGTAATATTATGAGATTAAAAATAATGTCGTAGCTTACGAGAAGACATTAATAGAGCATAAAGTAACTTTTGGACTTGAGGTTAGCGCTCCTTCTGTCCATGTAGTACTTCACTTACATAGTAAACATGTCATTGGACCTTATCTCGTTCTGTGACCAGTGCGACACTTACCACATTAGGGGTAGTAGCCAAATATACCAACAAAGGTTCTCTTGGGTAGGGTGAGACCGATATGGGTGGGATTGTTAAATACATCTTAATATCCTCAAAGGCTTTGTTTGCCGTATCCGACCGATGAAATCTGTTATGTTTTTGAATCACCTTAAAGAAAGGCAATCCACATTCACCTGATTCTAAAATAAAATGACTAAGTTCCGCCATTCGATGAGTTAAACCTTGAACCTCCTGCACTGTTGAAGGTGGTTGTAGAGATTCAATGGCACAAATTTTTTTCAGGATTGACTTCAATACCTTTAGAACAAACAAGGAAACCAAGTAATTTACTAGAAGAAATACCAACAGTACACTTTTCTGGATTCAACTTAATCCTTTTTTATTCAAATTTTTAAAGGTTTCTGCCAAATCAGATAGATGATTAGAGGTTTTTGTTCTCTTTACAATGAGGTTGTCTACGTATGATTCTAAATTATGCCCTATCTTATAAAACTCCAATCCAACATGAGTCTGGAATGCTACTAAACTAACATTGTAGCCATTTAAAACTAAGACATCTTACTGAATTTCGGCAGAACCTTCTTTGTATAGTTAACTATACCGGAAGTCCCAACAGTTAATTATAACATAAATAAATAATACAATGTCTAGCATAATCAAGAGACAACCAAAATTATGCTAATTATCACTATATCATCCATAGCATGCTAAACAACTAAAGTATAATTCAAAGAGCATCCATAATCCTCTAATCAACTCTATTACAATTTATTCCAAGCAAAGGGAGTAATCATAAATAGTTCTATAAATAGTTTACTCAAATATAAAATCAATAATCCAATTAAGTCGATATGTATGGTTTGTGCCATTGTGCAACCACTCTAAGTTTTAATCCCTCCCATGCATGCCGTTCTTGTAAAGGGTACCTAAAAACATAACAACAGCAAGAGTGAGTTCAAAGACTCAGCAATTATAATAAATGGCAATAATAACATAAACAACTGTAATCATTAACAACCATCCACAAATCTTTATAACAATCATGTCATATGCTCATGCTATGCAAGATGCTCAAATGCGCTTTCTCTTTCTCTTTCTCTTTTGCATTTTATCGGTAATACAAAGCATGCATCCGTCGATGCATACCCATGCATGTGCCATCTAGCACATGGACCATTGCCCATACTCCACAAGTATGGGTACCTATGTAACACCCTGGCTATTCGGAAGCCAAGATGCCACCTAAATAATCTAACATACAACCATAATGCGGAAGAATTTGAACACTATCTCATCTAATGACATAAAGATATCAATATTCAATAGAACCATGGCATGAATATAGTCTGAATCCAAGCAATTGTATCGAAGGAATGATCAAAGATCACAAGTAATACTTAATCAACCATAACATAGCACTAGGTATTATTCACCATCTAAATTTATTTATTACAGTTCATCAATAACGAATGAAAAATAGAACTAAATCGTAATCTTGGACTTGATTAAGGTGAAGTGAATGAGTAGTGCGTGTCTACTCCCTCCCAATAGAGCCAACATCAATGATCACCTAAAAAAACAAACAACGCAAGAATGAGTGCGAGACTCGGCAAGTCTGTAAAATAAATGGGACATACAACAAACATGATCATGACAACATCATTGAAGAATATGAATAAATCACGAAGCGAATATTTGAATGAATGAATTGAATGAAATGAAGGGACTACACACATGCATATACGGTATAGTGGTGACACACCCATCGGTGTTCACTTAAGCCGCATTTAACAAAATGCGGGGCCCAAGTCCCGTATGAAGAACGTTTCATACTGGTGTCCCAAATCGCCTACATTGGAATGGTGGGTCTTACGTGCCCATCTTTGGAATTGATGGGTCTTTACATCCCACTCCGTGGGTGAATCATGAACCATGAATGAATGAATGAATATATATGAATTTGTAAGAAGAAAACTCAAGAAGCATGATTCACATACAAGAAACGAAGTAGAAGTCAACAAAAACTACTCACATACCATAGTACTCGGTCATGGCATGAACTTAAAACATTATGAACAATCGACAACGAAAGACATCACACAATGTACTTGCCCATATTGGAATAATGGGACTTCACTACCCACTCCCATGGGTGAACAGGAGCGAAGGAACGAATGAATGTAAGGAACATAGTCTTATTATTGAAGAATCATGGTATATCAACTATGAAGGGAAACCAGGAATACCGAAATTACCCATTTCATATTCATCAATCAAGTGGAACAAACAACAAACAAGACAAATCAATTGTACTTGCCTCAACCGTGATTCGAAAGTCAACGATAGAAAGCTCTAGCCCCGGGGTTCACCACCACCTGACAGCCGTAAAATAATATACTAAGTATACCAACCAAAAGTGTACAGCAATGCAATGAAACAGAAAGAGAACAAGTGTCCCTAATCGCAATCCCAACAATTAATCAAAACTCTCTCAAATTCTCAAATCTGTCCAAACGAACAGCTGTTAAGGAAAAATTCTTAACTTTTGAGTCAAAACTCCAAAATCCATGAATCCAATTTTCCTAGAACCTAAATAAGCCTAACTACAACTTCTCAGGTGACCAAAAGATCAAACTAGTTCATCTAAGTCTTTGTTTTTAATCCCGAAGACCGATCTGCCATCTCCAGTACTACTAACTTGCAAATTTCATAACTTTTGTTTGGCTCAACCAAACACATTGTTCTAATACTCTATGGAAACTACAGGAAACCAACTATCTCAATAAAATTATCTCAAATATTTCCATTGTGCAACAAATATTGTAAATAGTCAAGTAAAACTCTTATGTCCACAACAGAGAGGCAGATTACAGCCTGAGATTCTAAAATTCATAACTTTTGATATAGAAATCCACAAATTATGAAATTTAACTTTCTGGAATCACAATGAAAATACCTACAACTCTCAAGGAGACCAACTGATCCAATTTAGTTTTCTCCTATATCAAATTTACAGATCTATTTTCGCTGCACAAGTCCTGAGACTGATTTAGCACTCTGTCTTGCGAAATTCATAACTAATTAACCGTTTGTCCAAAAATTATGAATTAGAACTTTCTGGAAAGATAACGAAAATTCCCATCTATCTCCAGGAGACACTAATCCCTGAATCTGCCCGGATCTAACCCAAAACCGTGTGTCAATAGGAAGACAGATTCAACCGATCTACTACAGAAATCTCAAAACATCTAATGAATACGAATCGCATATGAATTATCTACCAAAACTAATTGGGATCACGAATTTACCCACAAGAACGACGCGAGATGCCGCTGAAACCTTCGCGAAGCCCTCGCGAAGATCACCCCCACCTTCTTCTTCTTCCTCTCCTCTCTTCTTCCCTCTCCTTCCTCTTCCTTATGGCCAGCAAAAATGGAGAAGCACCGGAGGGGAGGGGCGTGCTACAGTAGCACTGTGCTACAGTGGCGGTGGTGCTACAGTGCTTGGGTGCTAGGGTTTAGTTCCCCCCTCCCACATAGGCCCAAAGAGCTATGGGCCAAAGGCCCGAGTTCTAAAACTCCTCCAAAATTCTGAATTTTCCCTTTCTAATTATATTTAATTCTAATACTAGTCACTTATATGTTTTATATTTGAATGGGATATTACAACCTAAGCCCACACTCCACGAGTGTGGGGACCATAAGCCCATCATATTCATGATGGGGACCTCAATCAACGCTTGGTCACCACGTGACCAACTCTTCAATATGACAGCATGATGCATATGAACAAAAACCTTAAACCATCATAATTATGCATTCGCAGCAACATCACACATGAATAAAATTGTTCATACTTCTAGCATTCATGAATAGCACATATTTTCATAATACTAGTAAACATGACCATTAACATACATAATCTTCTAGCATCTGTGAATAGCACATATACTTACAATACTAGCAAACAAGATCATCCATTCATAATAAATCTATCAATCAAAGTACTTGCCTCAACCGTGCAAGAACGGAGGACGTGAAGAGGGCGCTGCCCCCAGGACCAATCCCCTATCTAAATTTATTTAGTAAGCATGCTAAGAAAATAATACTAGACAAAACAAAGCTAGAAGAAATTACGAACTCGCTACATTCTCTAGCACAAACCCAACTCCCCAAGATCTTAAACTACCGTCTGTACCCTTAACGGACAGTCGTATTCTAAAATCCATAACTTTTTTATCCGAGATCCAAATGATGTTTTCTTATACTTTATGGAAAGCTTATCAAATTCCCCACCTAAACCTATTTGGTGAGCCTTCTAGATTCTTCCATCTAATACCCTTAACAAACTGATTAACAGAGCAGCTATTTCACGTCAGGGTTTCTAGACAGAGACATTAAAACCATCATATCTTTCAGCATATTTATCAAAATTTTATGATCTTTAGCTCTCTGGAAAGCTAAGCCAATTATATACATCTTTAGTTATAGTGAGATCTCCTAAAAATTCCATTAACTATTTGCTACAGTTCAATTACCATTAACTGTCAGGAATACTACAGAATTGCAGAATAGCAGCGCCAAAGAATTCATAACTTTTGAACCGCTCATCCAAACAACGTGATCTAGCACTCTACGGAAAGGTATCGACGTCACCTACACTTATCTAGGAGGCGTCCAGGACAGATTCTGCCGTTAAACTCCTCAAAAATATCGGCCAATCCTATCTGCTCTAGACATATCTAAATACCGACATTGCTTAATAATCAATTAATCAACTAATCGAAAGGGGATCGGATCTTACCCTTGAAGAAACACTGATGAAAGCGATGAACACCAACTCCGGGCCACGATCCCTTCCCTTCCTTCCTTTCTCCCTTCTTCCCCTTCATCTTCTTGGCCGCCACCCCAATGGAGACCCCTTCTTCTTCTCTTGGCCGGCAGCAATGATCCTCTTGGCCAGCAGCAATGGAGGCGCACTAGGGGGTGGAGGCGCATCCATGGACTAGGACAAGGAGAGAGGAGGCGCTGGGAGGGAGATGTGTGGCGGCCAAGGGGGAGGAAGGGTGGCGCCCTAGGGTTCCCCCCCCCCCCCCCATTTGGGCCAAAGTGCTGTGGGCCAAGAGCCCACAGCCTAGGTTGTCTGGAAAAAGCAAAAACCCCCCTTTGAACTTCGGTAAAAACCCTTCTTTCAATTGGGTCCTCATCCCTAAAGACTTCCTTCTCACTTAAATAATTGATCTCTCTCGAATATTCTTTCGAATACTTTTAGGGTGTTACATATCTGGTCGACAAAGGTATTCTGTATATGTCGCTGGTACGTGGCGCCAGCATTTTTTAGCCCAAACAGTATCTTGACGTAGTAGTAAATGCCGAAAGGAGTGATGAAGGAAGTATTCTCTTCATCTTATCTTACCTTATTTATTCCATAGCACCCTGAGTAAGCATCTAGAAAACTCATCAATTTGGATCTCGCAGTTGAGTCGTCCAGTTGGTCGATGCGGGGTAAACGGAAATCATCCTTAGGATAGACAATATTTAAATTGGTAAAATCAATGCACATGCGCCAATAAATGTTAGTTTTATTGACCACGACCAGATTCGCGAACCAATCTGGGTGGTCGACTTCACGAATGAAGCCAATGTCTAAGAGTTTGTCCAACTCTTGTTGAATGGCTTCTTGCCAATCAGGAGCGAATCATCGCAGTTTCTGCTTCACTGGTTGTTTATTAGGCTTGGCTTCATTACCTCTCTTGGGACTCCAGGCATGTCGGTTGGTTTCCACGCAAACACACCTACATTTGCCTAGAGAAAGGTAATGACCTTGATTTCCTATTTCTCTTCCATTCCCGACCCAATCCGCATAGTCTTGGACTAGTTGTCGGGGGTAAGTGGGACTTGCTTCACTTTTTCATTTGGCTGAGGAATTGCCTTTAGCCGCTTTGCTTTTGCATGTTTTTCAGCCTTGCAAGGCTTTTCTGCATCATTAAGATCTCTTAATGGTAACTAATCAACAATATCTTAAGATTTACTATCGTAATTGAGTGCAGTAGAATGATTACCTTGCACGGAGAAGACGCCTTTTGGACCAGGAATTTTGATACTCTAGTAGGCGTGATAAGTAGCTACCATGAATTTAGGTAGTGATGGTCAACCTATATTGGCATTATATGCTGACTCAAAATCTACAATTTTGAAAGTAATTAACTACGTTCGAAAATTGTGAGAATCTCTAAATGTTACTGGTAACACTATTTGACCAATAGGTGTTATCGAAGGACTAGGTATTATCCCAAAGAAAAGCATTTATTTTAGAATGAGGTTTTTATTGGTAACACTATTTGACCAATAGGTGTTATTGAAGGCTTATTATAGGAGAAACGACCAGTGAAAGTTTACAAGGTGTAGACATACGTTTTGGACAGTCATTCTTGTTGAAGGTCAAGTTTGGATAGTTTGGCTTCCCTGGTTGAGTGTCAACTTTCTTGACCTCCCTCCATGTGGATTTGAACTGCCTTTTGATGGATAGGCAGCAGACCCTCCGAAGATGACGCTAACGTGGTTGTTAGGCTTTTGGTACACCATTTGTTCATCTCCATCAGCGTCTTTGGTGTTGTTGGGACCACCATTTTTGGGTAGTGTAGGCATTTGCCCGTTACCCGAGTAGAAGTTATCCATGTGTTTCTTCCAGGTGCGGCAATTATGCAAATCATGACTAGACACGTTGTGAAACAGGCACCAATGGTCATTCCTGCTAGTCGTGCCAGAGCCCTTGGATCCAGATAGGTTGTTTGAATGACCAGCCTACTTCCTCCATGGACCCTTGCCCTTGTTGTAGGTCGGACACTGCTCTATAGCAGTGACCTCCCTTGATGCAGGCCTCATTTTGTTCTTCTTTTTGGCCTTGCCTTTGTGATCTTCAGATCTAGCCGGTTTCTTAAATTCTTCCTTGTCATAACCTTCCATGCTTTGTTGTGGTGGTGTATGGCTTTTGTTGACCATATGGTTCTACCCCACTGCTTGATGAGCATCAGAGTAATAATCAGCCATGCCAAATAATTCTGACATGGTTCTTGATAGGTGGATGTTTAGGTCTCATGTTAACCTAGGCAGTGGCTAGGCGCCAGGGGTTGGCGGCTCCGATGCATTTCATGATGGTACGGTGCTCGGTGGACGTTCCGACGATGAGGAGGGGAGCATGGGGTAGAACGTGCGATGGCAAAGCCAATGGTGAAGACAACATCGCCGAAGAGCCTTGGACGGCGGCGCTAATGGCTGCAGAGGAATGCATGGCTGGCGAGGAGAAAGAGTGGATTACGATGAATAGAATAGGGAAGGAGAGAGGAGCCCGAGGGGGAGATGGTGAGGGAGGAGATGCGCACCCGGTGCTCCCTTTTATAGGGCAAGGGGAGGCCAGAGGAGGGAGATTGTGTGTGGCGGTTTCTCGCTGGTGCGGGTGGCGATGAAAATGCAGTGTTAAGGTGAGTAAAGGAGGGGTAATCAGTGAAATGAGTGAGGGACGGAGTGGGGTCTTGATTGGCATCAAATGCGCGTGAAAAGGGGAAGAAACGGCCGAGTTTAAGAACTTGCGGGCGCGCGGCAATGGCGAACGGCGCGAGAGGAAGAAGGAAGGGGAGGAGGAGGTGGGCTGGAGTGGGAGAAATGGGCCATGGGTGTGGGCCGCAAGAGAAAAGGAAAATGGGCTGGGAAAATGGTTTTCGGCCCAAAAAAGAAATTCGGATTTTAATTGATTTTCGAATTTCAGAAAAACAAATTCTAGAAAAAAATCACAGAAATTCCCTGAATTATTCTGAACTTAATAAAATTATTTCCAACTTAAAGTTGGTGTTTAGTTTTGCACATAAATTATTTTTAAATTCTGGAAATTAGGAAAAACCTTTTTAAATTTTAGAAAATTCTAAGAAATTAATTACATTTTTATTTTTTAGCCTTAAATCCAAGAAAAACCCAAAAAACTCAATAAATTTTCTTTTTGACTTTAAAAACTAGGAAAATCAAGAAAATCAAGAAAACTCTTTTAAATCCCAAAAATTCCAATAAAATAATAAATTTATTGATTTAAATTTTGGTAACAGAACATTGGGATGTTGCAAACTACCCCCCTTAAAAGGAATCTCGTCCCTGAGATTCGAAGAGCCTAGAAAGAAAGTTGGGAATACTTGGTCTTCAACTGTTACTGCCGTCGTGCGTACCCTGCTCCACATTTGACATGGCATTAGTTGTGACGTTGTATAGGTGTCCCTTTCCAGAATTTTGTGGCTTCCTTTTTCCTGCACGGTGTTGATGGTTGGAACTTCAGAGTTGTTCGTGATGACTAGATTTATTGCCTGTTGCTTCTTGGGGCATTTATTGGCATAGTGTCCTATCTCTTGGCAGTTAAAGCACGCGATTCCTGCGGCATGAGATGAATTATTCTATGACTAGCCTCCAATAGATGTGTTGGGGGAACAAAAGGTGGCTTGATGGTTTATTGCTATTTCTTAAGGCATTGGCAAGACTAAACTTCTGTATTTTTTCAACTATGATAAGTACCTCCTATTATTTTTATCACCTACTGCTGGTGCTATGGTCTTGATTAGGATAGCTTCTGGAATGTCGTCTAAAGTGAGTGATAAGTGTCTTTTTTAGCATTGCTTGGCAAAATGCCCCATATCCCGACAATTGAAGCATTGCAATCCTGCCCTTGATGTCTTATTCTGCTGAGGTTGGACACCATTGTTGTTGCAGAATATCTGCATCACTGGACATAGTGTTGATCTTGAAGTCATGATTGTGGTTGTTGTTTGTGCTTGGTTGGGTTGAGGTTGAATCTCACGAGCCTTGGAGTTTCATGCAACATATTGCCCTTGATCCACCATCTTCCTCTTATGAAGATTGTCCTTTTGATTGAACGTCTTGTGTTTAACCTGGCTAGAATTTTGTTCCTTTGATTCTTGAGGTAACTTGGCAGATGTAGCTATGGTCCTGCCTTCCTTGATTTGAATGAGAGCATCTTGATAACTTTCACACTGCTATTGTAATACAGAGGTCAATATTATCTTGAAAGGGCATTGAGCCGGGTAATGATCTTCACTTTCACATAAGTAATATGTAATCTTGTTCATTGGACATTCTCCGAGTAGATGATTTCCTTCACAACTAGAGCAGTTAATTTTATGCTCACTAGCACTATGTCCTATTTCTCCACATCATGTAGAAGCGCAAATCTTTGACTTAGAAATCTGTTGGTAACTCTCCATATGAGAATGATCACCTTTGTTGCAGAAATTGGAAACATTACCATCTCTCTGGTCTTTTCTTACTTCAGCAATCCCTGGAGGAACATGTGATTGGTGAAATGCATTAGTGAACTCTGCCCAAGTGATGGCTTGCTAATCTTAATAGATTGCACAGTAGTTTTTCCACCATTCTAATGCAACACCTTCTAACTGATGAATAGTAAATAGCACTTTCTCTCGGTCATTACATTGTACTACAGGTAAGTTCTTTTCCATAGTACAAGGCTAGTTATCTGCATACCAAAGGGTTGCTGATCCTGCAAAAGTGGGTGGCCAGGTTGGCAAGAATTATGCGAACCTAGTTTGTGGATGTGTCGCTGAAGTAGTGGATTGTTTATTGCTGTTGTTAATATTGTTGTTGCTCATCTCTTGTGGCATCATTTGCATAAACTGACTCTGGGTGTTGAAAAATTGATTCAAATTATGTAGTGTCACTGCTGATAGTTGTTGGTTGCCTTCGTCATTGACATTGAAAGTTGTAACATCCCAAATTTCCAGGGTTTTTGAAAATTTTCAAAATTTAGAAAGTAACCATTTGATTTTATTAATTTGCCAAAGCTTAACTTGTAATTTAGAATTTTAAAAGTGATTTAATTTGAATTAATTAAAACTTCAACTAATTCAAGTTGGCTTAGTTGAGTTTGGTTGGATTTTAAATTGGTTTTTCCTTTTGCCCTATGTTAAAAATAATTAATTGCAAAAATTAAAAGCAAAAGTTAAGCTGAAAATATTTTTATTAAGTTCTAAATAATTCAAGAGATTTCTATGAATTTTTCTTGAATTTTTGGACGGCTTTAGCTATTTTCTAAAAAGGTTTTTGCTTTTCTGGTATTTTCTAAAATCAAAAATCCTCAAAATCCCCTTCTACTGTTTGGGCCAAATTCCTTCGGCCCATTCTCCCTCCCCCTCACGCGGCCCGTGTCGGCCCATTCCGCGCGCATCGCCCCCCTCGATCGGACGCCATCCGATCTGGATATCGGACGGCTGGCATCCATCGCGCCCTTCCCGTTCTCTCCTCTCTCTCGCAGACCGGTGGGCCCGCCATGTCAGCGCCCGGTCATCTTCAACCTCCGTCTCCGCCGCGCCCGTGCTCCCTACCGCGGATCTCATTGAGCCGCGCCGCTTCCTCGCCATGCCCTAGCAACCTACCCCGTCCCATCCGGTTGCGCCGCCCGTCCCCGCCTCCGCCGCACCCATGTGCCCCGCTTTCCCCTCTTCTCCGCGCGGTCAAACCGGACCTCGCGTGCTCGCATTAATGGCCGACACACCCTCCACGATGTCCTCCTCCTATGGCCATCCCCACGCCTATTTAAGGAGCGCACCGGGATCGCCTTGAGCTCCTCTAGCTCCTCCCCCAACTCACTCTCCCTCTCTCGCTGTCTTTTCACCGTATTCAGCGAAGAACCGCCGCCGGCCGTGAAGCTCTCCGCCGCATCCGCTGCCGCCATAGAGCCTCCTCCGACGCCATTGACCTCGCCTCCGGCATCGCCAAGATGAGGGCTTCCCCGTGCGCACCTCCCCGTCCCCGGAGCCCTACCGGAGCGCCACCGCCGCGTTCAACCGCCGCCACCGCCGCTTTTTCTCCTCGCCGCTGGTCTTCCCGTGCCACCGCGTCCTCAAACCCATGAGCACCGTGTTCGCCTCGCCGAGATCTAGCCGCCGGTGTCCTCGCCGCCGGCCATCTCCCGGCCAAATGCCGGCGACCCTTGGTCCCCATGCGCCGCCGGCTCGGGTCTGACGTGGCCGAGCCACGTGGCACCAGGTCACGCCCAGTCAGCGGCCACGTCACCCCCTTTGCTAATGTGGCTGTCCAGTGGCGCCCGTGTGGCATTTTCTTTCTTTTCCTTTTGAAAAATAATTCAAAAAATCAGGAAAATCTCCAATTCTATCATTTCTTGTGTTTTTCCCACTTCCTTTGGCCATAACTTCCTCATTCGAACTCCGATTCGAGTGATTCAAATTTCTAAATTCATATAAAATCATTACCTTCCTATTAGTATTTATTTGGATTTTATTTGGAGTTGTTTTATTTATTTAGCTTTGTTCGCACGTTTAGATTCCAGCGTTTCGGAAGACTTCGTGGACCCAACAACCGACACACCTCAACTCTTCAACGAAGGCAAGTCGTAGACCTTTGATCATATTGAACCCATTTTATGAAAAGTATATTGTTTGATATAAACATGCATTGCTAGTTTTATAATAAATGATTTCGGGAATTAGTTAATTACCTAATTGCCATTATGCCTCCTTGATAATTTGTGAATGACATAAATATTTGGACACCCTAGGATGGATTATTTTAGTTGGACATTATTGTACTACCAACATGGGCATCGTGTTTGCTTAGCCATGCTTTGGTAGACGTCGGTCTCGCCATGAATCATCCAATATTAATTTACCCCCAGCACACCGGTTTGTGGCTTGTGTAGTAGCGGACAGTGTTGCTAATTAAAATGAAGTGTGGTCCTGTATGAGACCATGACATTTGTTGTCGTCTTAACTAAAATTTGTGGTGCCAGGACTAGGGTGGTCCTCTGGCTGGGTGGAACCCAACAAGGTTGAATTTCACTAAAGGAATTATGGAACTGTGGCGAAGCCACTATTGATAAAAGATGTTGTGCCATGGAAAGGGTTGTCATTTGGCCAGGTTGAACGAAATTGATTTATACTCGGGCGAGTGATCGTGCAGTAAAGGGGATGATTTTGGGATGAGGTTGCCTCGCCTGAGTAACCACTAAGGACTTAACCTTGAACCATTGATCTGGGCCTTAACCGTACAACCACATGTCTAGACTGGGATAGACCTGGCTGACTAATTAGCAATGTCTTGGTTCGGTTCTGTTTTGGTTGGGAACGGCGCAAGAGGGGGCCAGATAGAGGCGAAACCTTAGCAAACAGAACTGAGTCAAAATAGAACTTTGTAAAAGCCTTGTCACGTGCTCTAGACTGCTTACCTAAGGTAGTGAGCGGTGGCATAGAATTATGCCAAACAAACTAGAGAATTCGTGTCTTGTGGGTCAAGCTGTACAACCTCTGCAGAGTGTAAAACTATTCGAATAGCCGTGTCCCCAGTTATGGACATGCCTGGTGATTTCACGCGAGGGGTAGATTTTCATAAAAATGTTGGAATGGTTTGGATGGGAAGCGATCTGTTTGTTGGTTGTTGGTTGGGAAGTGAACAGGATGTTCACTATTTGTTTCAAAGAAACTTGATTATTTATGTATTGATCTTTTAAATAATGCTTTTCAATCTACTTACTGTAATTACTGTCAATACTGCTTTCTGCAAAGTAACCATAAAGCTATCCTTGTCAAGCCTTGCATAAATACTATTTGCATACATTTCTCTTTGACTTGCTAAGTACATTCAAAGTACTCACGGCTTTATGCCCTCTGGTTAATCAGTCGCTAAAGAAGAACCAAGGAATACAGGGATCTAGGATGAGGAATACTCTGAAGACCATGTGAACTAGGATGCGTTCTCCACTCGATAGCCTGTGGGCATGTCGGATGGCTTCCACGAGTTTGTTTATTTTCCGCTGCAAGTTTACTCTGTTATATTTAGCCCTGCGTGGCAACCTTTGTAAAACTTGACCATAAGGTACTTTTGCTATTAAATATTAATTTGTCTGCTTCATCTTTAGTTTGGTGTACGGTTTTGATTACCCCAATGTTGCAACTCTGTGCGCTAGCTACTGATCCAGGGAATAGTGCAGATATACACAGAGGGTCCTGGATCTAGAGATCCGAGGTCCCGACAAAAGTGGCATTGGTGTTGAGACCAACTTTGTCATTAGATGTTTCATTTTTACTGTTGCGATTGATGTTGTTGCTAACCATCTAAAGTGGTAGTTGGGCTTAGCAAAAGACAAAAGAGGAAGAGCAGGGACAAGGGAAACAAGGGATGTTGCAGCAACTCACAAAACAGAAATTACTTTGCCAAACCAATTTACTTTTTGCAACTGAAAATAACTCAAAGGAAATCGTCTACTCGATCGATACTCCTAAGCTAGTGAAATGACTCAATACACAGAATGAGTCTTGGCCAACTTAGACTATATGGCTTGTCTGACAACACAATCTTCGGTGATTCTTGCATTTTGTTCTTGAATGGTAGAGATGACAACACTTTCGTGATGGCTTCATGTCTTGTGACCTTGAACGTAATGATTAATAATCGTGTTGACCATCTATAAAAATTTTCAAGGGAAAGAGGATGTCTTCAACTTGGACTGTTAATAATCTTGTTGACCACCTACATATACATGGTTAATAATCGTGCTGAACTATTACAAACTTTGGGATGTCTTTAACTTGGATGACTAGGCTACACCCCAGACGATTGCCTGTGGCGAATCGTGTGGCCTACTTATCATTTATGCTTCCGCTGTACTTTTCTTTTGGCTTCTAGCCCTTTTGTAAAAAAAAAAAACTTTAATTATTGTGAATAAATTACGTATTATGGTTGTGCTATCATCTTTAGTTTGATTGTGTACACTAGCTGTTCCTGGACTAGTGTGTGAGACACAGAGAATCCGGAATCCTTTACTCCCGGCTTCTACAAAGATGGTATCAGAGCCATATAGACTGTAGGTCGTGACCTAGTTAGAATGGTCGTTAGTTGAAAAACTTCAAAACTTATTTTACATAACAAGAAAAATAAATTGTTCTGTCCTCATCTTGGTCATCTATCTATCCTTACCTTTTTCATAGCAATTCTTTCTTACCTAATTCTCCCCTCCCTATTTTACAATGTTAACTAGATCATCTTCCCCTTGAAAATTTCTATAGACGGTTAACACAATTATTAACCATTACATTCAAGACCCCAAGAGATGAAGCCATTAAGAAAGTGTCGTCATCTCAACCATTTAAGAACAACATGCAAGAATCACCGAAGATCATTTTGTCAGACAAGCCATATAGCCTAAGTTTGTTAATGACTCATTTAGTGCATTGAGTCGTTTCACCAGATTATGAGTCTCGATCGATAGAATGTTCTACAAAGCTATTAAAGTTATTTTGAAAAGATTTTGAGTTGGTTGTTTCATTTGGGGTGTTGTTTTGCTCTATTCCCCTTAGTTGTTCTTTGTCTCCCCTAGCCTTTGTCACCTTCCCTAAACTTCTGGAGTAACCAACAGATGGTGAACACTCGTCACTCTAAAAGTGGTATCAACCCCAACAATGATGTCCCTGGGAATGGCAGTGCCCCAATTCCACCACCACCACCAGTAGCCAATGGATCAGAATGGCAACAGATGATGGCCAATCAGAACCATCTGATCGAACTACTTGCTCAATCTATCAACAACAATCAAACTCAGCAAGCCGAATCCTTCCAAGCTCCACCTCCTACTCCGCAATCCAGATTATCAGAGTTCATAAGGACATGCCCTCCTACTTTCTCCAGCAGCACAGAACCTATGGATACAAACGATTGGCTCCGCGCTATTGGAAAGAAGTTGTAGATCTCGTAGTACAGTGACCGTGAGAGAGTTCTATTTGCCTCTCACCAACTAAATGGACCTACTTCTGAATGGTGGGACAACTTCAGTGTATCTCATGCTAATGCTCAAGCGGTCACTTGGAATGAGTTTGTGCAAACTTTTCGCGGATCACATATTCCTTCAGGCATGATCACCTTAAAGAAAAAGGAATTTCGTAAGTTATGCCAAGGAAGCCGCTCAGTGAATGAATATCTACACAAGTTCAACCAACTGGCATGCTACGCACCGGAAGATGTTGCAACAGATGAAGCTAAGCAGGAGAGATTCCTTGAAGGGCTCAATGATGAATTGTCCATACAGATGATCGCCCAAGATTATGTTGATTTCTAGCAGCTAGTCAACAAGGCAATTCATCAAGAAGGCAAGCACCAGGAGATAGAGAACCGCAAGAGAAGAATTGATGCACAGAAGTTCAATCCTAAAAGTTTTCCTAAAGCTAGAGGAACTTCATCATATCAAGTCAGATTCCAACCAACAATGAATAGTCCAGTCAACCTTGGGTCCTCCAACACATCTGTTAGTTGCTACTCACAGAAGAACTCATCTCATGCAAAAGGAATCACATGCTTCAACAGTCACGAGGGTGGGCATTTTGCCAGTAAATGTCCAAAGAAGCAACAGACAGCGAATCCAGTCATCACTAACAGCTCTGAAGCTCCAACCGTCAACACCATGCAGTCTCAAAGGAAGCCACAGAATTATAGAAAAGGATGTATGTACAACATCACAACTCAGGCCCCGTCAAATGTGGAGCAGGGTACGTACGACGATGAAGACCCAGTATTCCAAAATTTCTTTCTAGCCTCTTCGAATCTCGGGGATGAGATACCTTTTAAGGGGGTAGTTTGTAACATCCCAAAGTTTTGTTACCAAAAATAAAATTAATAACGTTATTATTTTATTTTATTTTTGGAAATTTAAAAGAGTTTCCTTGGTTTAAAAAACTAAATTAATTATTTAATTTCCTACTTTTTAAAGCTAAAAAGAAAATTTATTGAGTTTTCTGGGTTTTTCTTTTATTTAAAGTTAAAAAGAATATTTTAATTAATTTCTTAAATTTTACGGAATCTAAAAGGTTTTTCCTATTTTACATAAATTTAAAATAATTTATGCTTAAAAATAAAAAGACAACTTTAAGTTGGAATTAATTTTAGTAAGTCAAAATTAATTCAAGGAATTTCTATGAATTTTCTAGAATTTTTTAACTCTATTTGCTATTTTCTAAAAGCCCTTTTGATTTTTTGCATTTTCTGAAATTCGAAAATAAATTAAAAATCCCCTTTCTCCTTTTGGACCGAAACCCATTTTATTCGGCCCATTTCCATGTTTTTTTTGCCTGACCCACCACCTCTCGAAGCCCAACCTGCCCCACTTCCTCTCTCTCTCTCTTACAGCTCAGCCCTACCCATCAGGGTCTTCCCCTTCCTCCCTTTCTTCCTCCCCCAGCAGCTCGCACCCATCGCCATTAGTGCCCCTCGGGAGCTCCTTATCGGTCGTGTTTCTTTCCCCTTTTTCTTGAACATTTAGTGCCATCAAGACCCCCTAACATCGCTGCTCCCATTCCCGACTGTTTCTCCCTCATTCACGCGCATTTTCACTGTGACTACGTGACGGCCGCCGTAAACCTCGCCACGCGATCTCCTCCCCTAGTGCCTCTATAAATGAGAGCACCGTGTGCCCCTTCTTCTCCTCACCTCATTCCTGAAATATCTCCTCCCCTCCCCCTTCCTCCTCACCGCAAATGGAGATTTCCCCTTGCAGGCCGAACACTCCTCTGCTACCATTAGCGCCACCGTTCGTGGGTCTCCGCCACCTTCATCACCACCAACAGCTTCACCTCTCCATGTTCTACACCGTGCTCGCGTCGCCCTCGCTGGAGCACCACCGGACCGTCGTTGCTACTGCAAGCCGCATCGCGCCACCGCCTCTCACCTCGCCGCCAGCGAGCCCAACGCGCCCAACCCCCGCCGTGCTGAGCGTCGTGATCCCCGTCTTCTTCTCTCTCTATTGAGCCCCTCGACGCCGGCCACCACGCCATCGTTCACTGGAGCCACTGGGACCCGTGCGCCACCGCCACATCACCGCCACCAAGCGCCACCTTAGCCGCCCAAGCCCACGTGGCTGCATGTGTGGTAACTTACGTGGCAAGCCACACTATGCCACACACCCGGTCCACCATGGACCACGGTGTGATTTCATGGACCCAGTCCATAGACACAAGCCCACTCGTCAGTGACACATTTTTTTCTTTAGAAAATTAATTTGGCCAGAAAATAAAATCGTGTGCTGACGTCATGCCACATCATAATTCGATTTCCTCTAGAAAAATAAATCATTAATTCTAGAAATTTGAATTTAGGTTAATTCTTTAGGATTAAATCTTCTGAGGACTCGTTCTCCTTCATACGAGCTCCGATTTTAGCGATTCAAATTTCTAAATTCATATAAAATCAATATTTAGATATCTAAACTAAAGTTATTTAATTTTTAGTTCATTTGAATTTAATTTTAATTTATTTGAATTTAGCTTGCTTTCGCGTATAGATTTTGACGACTCCGGAGAACAAGAGTTGTTTGACAACTAGCCATTTGAGCAAGGCAAGTTACATATTTGATCCCAGTATTTTAAATTATGTTCTAAATTATTATTGTAAGCTTATTTATATTCAAGTTAATTTAAATTCATGTTTTAAATTTATAGTTATTCCCAATTCCATTGTATAACCAATTTTGTTACTGAATTAGCTATCCCATGATACCTTAGTGAAAATATAGTTGGTACAATAGTATGAACTAGAACATGTTAAAAAACAACTTTATGCTTAGTCAAAGCTTAGACCAAAAATATTGAATTTGGAGAGTTTAACCAAAATATTCAAGTATGATTTAAAGCAAGACTATGGTATGGTTTTTACCATAGAAATTTTAGAAAATGATTTGACTTGGAAAAAAATTAAAATTGGTTTAAACTTGGGCAAAATAGATGTTAGGATGGTGCCAGTCAATGCACAAGATCTATTCATTTCAATGATCAAGTCCAGGGTTTATGGAAGGTTGCCCAAGTTGGTTAAGGACCGGTCTTTGAGCCGCATCTTGCTAAGCTGCACCGTACTACCACAAGCCTAAAATGGGACAAATTAGGCTAAATAATTTATAAAACCTCATTGTTAATTGTGCCATGTTGATGTGCGGGTATGAGTTATACAATATTCCTACTTGGCGCAAGAGGGGGCTCTCGGCAGGTGGTTAGCCCAATGGAAGTAAAACCTTAGCGGGCATAATAACTTTGGGGTAGAACATTGTTAAAGCCTAGTGATAATTGGTTAGTCGCATGCCTTCAGAAGTGTGTCTTGGCCGACATTTTAAGCAAATTATCTCTTGTGGGTAATGTTGTACTGCCTCTATAGAATATAAAACTATTCGAATAGCCATGTCTACGGTCATGGACATGCTGAGCAAAGCCAGTCAAAGTTATATTTTGGTTTTTTAAATGAATTTAGCAAATGTTTTAGGATGGTTAGTCCTTGTGGAAAATTGGGCGGTTAGCTATGTGATAGAAGGGTATCCTTCACCACTTTTGTATGGAGGTTATCCACTATAAAATTGATAATTTAAAATTGATTTAAGTTCTGAATTAAAATGCCTTAAAACTTAGTAAGAATATTTAAATGAAAAATATCACTTTATGCAAATGAACCCTACAAGCCTACAAGCCCCCACTTGATTAACCATGCATGCATTACAATTCTACTATTGGGTGTAACTTGTGGAGTACAATTATTTGTACCCACCTTGCTCAAATAAATTGTTGTTCAGATGAGGAGTACTACGAGGAGGGTGAGGACTTTGACGACTAGGCTACGCCCCCAGATGATTGCCTGTGGTGAATCATGCGGCCTACTTATCATTTATGCTTTCGCTGTGCTTTTCTTTTGGCTTCTAGCCCTTTTGTAATAAACTTAAATTATTATGAATAAATTGTGTATTATGGTTTTGCTATCATCTTTGGTTTGACGGTGTACATTAGTTGTTCCTGGACTAGTGTGTAAGACACAGAGAATCCAAGATTCTTTACTCATGGGTTCAACATAGAACATGTAGATGAGGCATCAGCCCCCCGTAGATCTAAAAGGCTACGTCAATTACCTATAAGGTATGGGCATGATGTTTTATTATTAAATAATGATGAGCCTAAAACTTATGAGGAAGCAATGATAGGCCCAGACTCTTAGTCGTGGCTTGAAGCTATGAGATCTGAGATAAAATCCATGTATAACAATCAAGTTTGGAACTTGGTCGATCCACCTGATGGTGTTAAAACCATTGAGTGCAAATGGATTTTTAAGAAAAAGATAGATATGGATGGAAATGTTGACATTCATAAGGCACGACTAGTGGCAAAGGGTTTCAAACAAATTCAAGGCATTGATTGTGATGAGACTTTCTCGCCTGTCGCTATGCTCAAGTCTATCCGGATCATTCCAGCTATTGCTGCATATTTCGATTATGAGATATGGCAAATGGATGTCAAAACGGCTTTCCTAAATGGAAACCTAAGTGAGGATGTATACATCAAACAACTTGAGAGTTTTGTCGATCCAAAGGAAGCTAGAAAGATATGCAAGCTACAGAAATCCATCTATGGATTAAAGCAAGCATCTCAGAGTTGGAATATTCGTTTTGATGAAGTGGTCAAAGGGTTTGACTTCATCAAGAATGAAGAATAACCTTGTGTTTACAAGAAGGTTAGTGGGAGCAAACTTGTTTTTTTATCTTATATGTGGATGACATATTACTGGCTGGAAATGATATTCCTATGCTTGAATATGTTAAAACTTCATTAAGAAATAGTTTCTCTATGAAAGATTTAGGAGATGCAACATATATTTTAGGCATAAGGATCTATAGGGATAGATATAAAAGGCTAATTGGATTAAGCCAAGATATGTACATTGACAATGCGTTGAAGCAGTTCAACATGCAAGATTTCAAAAGGGGTTTCTTGCCCATGTCACATGGAATTAGCGTTAGCAAGAGTTAATGTCCTTCGACACCTGATGAGTGAGACAAAATAAGTAGAATTCCATATGCTTCGGTTATTGGATCTATCATATATGACATGCTTTGTACACGACCAGATGTGTCGTATGCTCTAAGTGTTACGAGCATATATCAGTTAGATCCAGGTGAAGGTCACTGGATAACAGTCAAGAACTAAAGTACTTAAGAAGGACTAAGGATTCATTCCTTTTTTAGTCATAAATGGTTACACCGATGCTAACTTCCAAACCAACAAGGATGATTTCAGATTGTAGTCTGGGTTTGTGTTTTATGTTAATAGAGGAGCAGTGAGCTCGAAAAGATCTAAGCAAGGAATAACTGCCGATTCTACAACAGAGGCTGAGTATATTGCGGCTTCGGAAGTTACAAAAGAAGCCATGTGGATTAGGAAGTTCATTAATGAACTAGGTCTGGTTTCTAGTTCTTCCAGTCCAATGGATCTCTATTGTGATAATAGTGGAGCCATTACACAAGCCAAGGAGTCTAGATCGCATCAAAAGTCCAAACACATACTTCGACGATATCACATTATTCATAAGATTGTTGAAAGAGGTGATGTGAAGATATGCAAAGTGCACACATATTTGAATGTTGCTGATCTGTTGACAAAGCCTCTCCTGCAACCTAAGCATGAGGTGCACACAAGAGCTATGTGTATTAGATACTTTTATGATTGACTCTAGTGTAAGTGGGAGACTGTTGGTGATATGCCCTAGAGGCAATCATAGAGATGATTGTATCACGTCTATGTGTATGAGTGATAGAATAAATGTTATTATGTTCCTTTGATAAATTATCATTTCTAAAGATTAACAAGTATGTGACTTGTTGGTAAAGCTCTTTAACTTTTATGATGTCATTCTAAATGTATCTCTAGTCGGATGTCACTGCTCAAAACACTAGTGACTTATCGACCAGCACATGTATTGATTGACGACCATGTTTCACCGATCATGGATATGGGGATATCGAATCAATAATGTGAACACTATTGACCCACCTTGAGACACTATTGAGATTGTTATGATTTTATGTGTCATCAGTTGGTCTCAAGCAATGATGATGTATAATCCTTACACCTGAGATCAATATGGTTTCCTACATGTGTAATAATACACTTAGGGGTTGCCAAACGCTAGTCCGTAACTGGGTAGTTATAAAGGTAGCTTTCGGGTATGCCATGAAACATGCGGAGGGATGTGACTAGTCGGATATGGGATTTGCCCCTCCCAACATAATAGGAGAGATGTCTCCGAGCCCCTCGATGTGGTCGGATAAAGAAAGTGCATAGTCGTCCACTAGTTGTCGAAGAGTCGACCACATGAAGTAATTCGTTATTTGATCAAGAAAGTATTGAACAGTCCATGGATGACAAAATATCTCACCTAGACTTCAACCAGATATCATGAGGCAAAGAGAGAATACACAAACAGGTTGTTCAGTTCGACCAGATACAAACTGGTCGTATGGAGATACAGACTGGTCGTAAACTGGTCAAACATGATCATTAACTAGTCAGCAAACTGGTCGTAAGGAGTTATGAACTGTCGTGACTAAATATAAAATGGTTGTATGAAGATACGAGCTAGTCATAAGTGATAAGGTGTGCACCAGGGCCCATGGACCTGCGTGGTGTCGCTACTTTTCATTTAACAGGTCAAAATGCCACAAGGTACATTTGTTTTTGTACATGCCTGCACCATATAAGGGCGACGGGCCAGTTTCCCAGGCGCAGCCGGATGTTACATAGGCCCTAAGGATAGAACTTCCGGAGGCTTTTTGCGTTCCATGTGTGGTCCAACTACTGTCCCTCCGGTGTCACAATGTAGAAGGAACCAACACGCGTGCTACGGGTGATGACGTACAGACCTTCCCATTTGGACTCCAGCTTGCCCATGGTCACGGGATTTGTGGCTCGCTTGAGAACCATGTCGCCTGATTCTAGGGGGCGAATCTTGACTTTTCGGTTGTAGGCCTGTGCGACGCCTTCAGTGTACTTGGACATGGTTGATAACTTGATATGGGCCTGTATGCGGTGTTCTTCGAGGAGGTTGAGGAAGATCTCCCACCCTACTGGGTCAGCCTGGGTCGTTGCTCAGAGGGACCTGGCTGTGAACTCCCTTGGGGTCATGGCTTCGTCGCCGAAGAGGAGCTTGAACAGGGAGAAGCTCGTAGCTCTTGTTGGTGATGTGCGGAGTGTCCATAGGGCTTTCTGGAGATTCTCGGGCCAGAGTCCCTTCGGGAGGCCTACGAGGCATTTTTTTAGGCCCTCTAGTAAGCTGACGTTTGCCCGCTCAACCGCCCCGTTGGACTCGGGGTGTCCGACAGATGCGAAGCATATTGTTACCCCGAGGTTTTGGCAAAATGCTTGGAATGCTGCTGAGTCGAACTGGGTGCCGTTGTTGGTGGCGATGTCACGCAGTACCCCATACCGGCAGATTATGTTCTTCTACACGAACTGTTGCGCTGCTACGGCCATGATTTTGGCGACTAGCTCGGCTTCGACCCCTCTGGAGAAATATTCAACGGCGACGAACATGAAGCGGAGGTTGCTCTTGGCCGCTGGGTAAGGTCCGATGATATCTAGCCCCCATCATGCGAAGGGTCAGACAGGAGGCAGGGGATGTAGAGGGACCGAGGGTGCCTTTGCGTGCTGGCTCGCCCATTGGCACCCTTGATAGTGTTGAACGAGATTTTACGCATCCCAGAGCGCTGTTGGCCAGTAGAACCCTTGGCAAAAGGCCTTCCCCACGAGGCCCCAAGGTGCTTGGTGTGTGCCGCAGAGGCCCTCATGGATGTCTTTTAGGATGGACTGGCCCTCTTCTTGGGACACGCGCTGTAGGAAAGGGGCGCAAACGCCCCCCTTGTAGAGCTCCCCGTCGATCATGTGGTAATTTCTGGCCCTATGCTGGAGTCGCCTTGTTTCGGTGGAATCTTCGGGCTCTTCGCCTATGAGGTACTTGATGATGATATCTTGCCAGTCCGCCCCGGCAATGAGGAGCACTAAGTGCGCAGCCCCTTGTGCTTCAAGTGTAGCCCCTTGTGCAGCCAAAGGTGTGCAGAGTATCTCATAGAAGACTTCAAGTGGTGGGGATTGGCCAGAACTGGCCATTTTTGCCAGATGATCTACTGCCTTGTTGTCGCCTCGGGGTATTGATTGGACAGTGATGCCAAGGAAGTGCGTTGATGCTGCTCGTACCACGACCAGGTAAGTGGGGGTCACTTTTGATGATCACACGCTTTGCTCCTAGCGCCTTAGCTTTGCGGAGGCCCAACAATAGTGCCTCGTATTCCGAGGCATTATTTGTCGTTGGGAAGTCGAGGTGGGCGGTGTGGGACACGCTCCGCCCATCCGGGGTGACTAAAGTGGCCGCTCCACTGGCTGCGGCAGTGCACCAAAATCCATAGGTGTACATCGTCCACAGGGCCTCGATTTTGGTTGGTTGCTGGTCTTCAGTGTGTGGGGTCCACTCGGCTATGAAGTCTACAAGGGTTTGTGATTTGATGGTCGTCCGTGCTACGAACGTGATGTCGAAGGGCGCCAGCTCGACCGCCCATTTGCCTATTCACCCGAGGCGTCTTTGTTTCGCAGCATTGACACCAACGGGTAGGATGTTGGGACTGTGATAGCGTGTGCCAAGAAGTAATGTCTGAGTTTGCGTGAGGCCATGAGTAGGGCGCACGCCAGTTTTTCTAGTTCTGTGTACCAGATCTTGGTACCTTGGAGAGCCTCCGAGACATAGTACACTGGGCGTTGTCCCTTGTTGTCCTAGACGAGGACCGCGCTCACCGCCAATGAGGAGGCGGTGAGGTATAGTAAGAGGGCCGCTTCTTACTTCGGGCTGGTTAGGCTTGGCAATTGGGCGATATATTGTTTGAGTTCATGGAACGCTTTCTAGCAGTCGTCTGTCCAGCGGAATGGCTCTGTCCCTCGAAGAGTCTTGAAGAAAGGCAAGGTGTCGGGATCCCGAGTAACAACCCCGGGACCCTCTGTGCACACTGGACCAGTCCCAAGATCAGTAGCTGGTCTGCACAGTTTCAACAACGATGTCATCCCAACCATACAACAATCTATAAAAGAAGCAGACAAACTAGCAATAATAACAGCAAAAGACCTTATGGTCAAGTTCTTACAAGGTTGCCATGCAGGGCTTACAACAAAAGAGCTCATAGCGGAAGAGCAAAAGAACACGTGGAGGCCATTCGACATGCCCACAGGCAATCGAGTGGAGGACGTCCCTAGCACGAGAGGTCTTCGAAGACCTCCTCTTCATAGAGCTCGGAGCTCCCTATGTGGTCTTCAGCTGCTGATTAACCAGAGGGCATAAAGCCATGAGTACTTTGAATGTACTCAGCAAGCCGTAGGAAAATGTATGCAAATAGTATTCATGCCAGGCTCAACAAGGACAGCTTTATGGTTACTTTGCAGAAAGCAATATTGAGTGGAAATACAATAAGTAGATTGCAAAGCACAAGTTGAAAGATTAATACATAAGTAATCAAGTTTTCTTTAAAACAACTCGTGAACACCCTGTTCAATTCCCAGACCACTCGTGACCACCCTGGTCACTGCCCAGACCACTCAGAACCAACCAAGACCAATAAGTTTTGAGAAAGTCTACCTCTTGCGTGAAATCACCAGGCATGTCCATAACCGGGGACATGGCTATTCGAATAGATTTACACTCTACAGAGGTTGTACAGCTTTACCCACAAGACACGAATTCTCTAGTTTGTTTGGCACCCGTCGATGCCCCTGCTCACTACCTTAGGTAAGCAAGCTAGAGCACGTGACAAGGCTTTTACAAGGTTCTGCTGTGACCCGGTTCTGCTCGCTAAGGATTCGCCTTCCTGGCCCCCTCTTGCGCCGTTTCCAACCCAAACAGAACCGAATCAAAGCATTACCAATTATTTGGCCAGGTTCACCCCACTATGGACTTATGGTTGCACGGTATGGCCCGGATCAATGACTTACAAGGTTAAGTCCTTATGGACTACTCAGGTGAGACAACCACATCCCAATGTACTTTTAGCACCCCTTTTACTACACGATCACTCGCCCGAGTAAAAACATTTTGGGTTCAACCCGGCCAATGACCACCCTAGCTATGGCACAACAAGTTTTATTAGCGGTCACACAGGCCAGTGCAACGCATGCCAGGGCAACACATACCACAATTCCATGATCTCTTAGTCAAATTTAATCATCATCGAAACAGGTGATCGAGAGACAACACATAACTAAGCAGGTCTAAGCAATATACGCACCCTCGTTGGTTATCACAATAAGAATGTCCAACTAAGATTACCTATCTATGGTGTCCAAAGGTACATGTCAACATGTCGAACACAAGTATTCAAGGAGTCATACTGACGAGTAGGTGTTTAGCTAATTCCCAAACCATTTTTATACAAATAGCCATGCATGTTGGTATAAAACAATATAATTTTACAAACTGGGAACGACATGATCAAAGGTCTACGACTTGCCTTCGTTGAAGGGCTGAGGTTCTTCGGTAGAGGGCGCCGGGTCTAAGAACTCTTCAGAGAAGCTGGAATCTACACGTGCGAAAAAAGCCAAATAAATACAACGAAACCAAAAAAAAAAAGCCAACAAAAGCACCAAACTAAAACCAAAAGAAAGATGAGGGGGGAGGTCCTAAGGAGGAGGTCCAAAGGTGGTCCTGAGGAGGAGGTCCAAAGGAGGTGGTCCAGGAGGAGGTCCTGAGGTGGAGGTCTAAAGGAAGAGGTCCAAAGGAGAAGGTCTTGAGGGGGTCCAAAGGAGGGTACGACTACACAACGTGGTCGTAGGAAAGGATACGACTACGCAACATGGTCGTGCAAACAAAAGGAGAACAAGGCACAGAGATACTCACCAGAACAGAGAGAGAGAGGGAGAGAGACCAGAGAAGACAGGAGGAGGACAGCGAACGACGCAGGCGCTCTGTTGAACTCTTTGGCGGTGAGGTGGTCGAAGGTGACGCAGCTTCGACGGCTCCTTGGTGACGAGCAGGCGACAGCGCGGCTCCAGCGAACTTCTTGGTGAAACTCCAAGCACTGAGAAGCTGGATGAGAGCAAGAGAATTGGTGACGAAAAGGTGATGAGAGGGGGCTACCTAGGCTTTTATAGCCGGAGAGGATGAGAAGAGCAGCTGAGAGACTCTGAAGCACACGTGATCGAGGGTAGGGGAGGGAGGAGATAGGAGCAGGTAGGGGAGGAGACAAGAGGGGGAGCAGGTATCAGAGAAGCGACAAAGATTTAATGCGACACAACAAAGATTTAATGTGCAGGACCTTTGCGCCAGAAGGACGCTGATGTATGAAGAAGAAAGTGAACAGAGCTAACAGGTGGGGCTAGTCAAAACTCAGGAGGGTGGTCATGACCAACGGGGAGGTTGTGACCAAAGGGGTGGTCGTGACCCAAGGAGAGGTCGTGACCAAAGGGGTGGTCGTGACCAAAGGGGTGGTCGTGACCCAATGGGTGATCGTGACCTAAGGGGTGGTCGTGACCTAAGGGGTGGTCGTGACCCAAGGGGAGGTCATGACCAAAGGGGTGGTCGTGACCTAAGGGGTGGTCGTGACCCAAGGGGAGGTCGTGACCAAAGGGGAGGTCGTGACCCAAGGGGAGGTCATGACCAAAGGGGTGGTCGTGACCTAAGGGGAGGTCATGACCAAAGGGGTGGTCGTGACCTAAGGGTGGTCGTGACCCAAGGGGAGGTCGTGACCAAAGGGGAGGTCGTGACCCAAGGGGAGGTCGTGACCAAAGGGGAGATCGTGACCCCAAGGGGTGGTCTTGACCTAAGGAGTGGTCGTGATCCAAGGGGAGGTCGTGACCAAAGGGGTGGTCGTGACCTAAGGGGTGGTCATGACCCAAGGGGTGGTCTTGACCCAAGGGGTGGTCATGACCGGTCTCCAAGACCACCCGGAGGTCTTCCAGGACCACCCGGGAGGTCTCCCAGGACCACCCAGGAGGTTTTGGACGATAGGGAGGTCTGAACTGAGGAGGAGGTCCAAACGAGAGGGAGGTCTGGACTGAGGGAAAAGTCCAAACGAGAGGGAGGTCTAAATCAAAAGGAAGGTCCAACGAGAGGGAGATCTGGACTGAGGGGAAAGTCCAAACAAGAGGGAGGTCTAAACCAAAAGGGAGGTCTAAACCGAAAGGGAGGTCCAACGAGAGGGAGGTTTGGACTGAGGGGAAAGTCCAAATGAGAGAAAGGTCTAAACCAAAAGGGAGGTCTAAACCGAGAGGGAGGTCCAATGAGAGGGAGGTCTAGATAGAGGGGAAAATCCAAACGAGAGGGAGGTCTGAACCAAAAGGGAGGTCTAAACCGAGAGGGAGGTCCAACGAGAGGGATGTCTAAACTGAGGGGAAAATCCAAACGAGAGGGAGGTTAAACCAAAAGGGAGGTCTAAACCGAGATGGAGGTCCAACGAGAGCGAGGTCTGCTCTAGCGACTCCAGAGAAACCGAACTTTGGATTAGTTGAAGTTGGATTAATTCATATTAAATCACTGCAAATTTCCAAAATCTCCAAGTTAAGCTTGAGCAATTCAACAAAACCAAATGGTTATTTTTATTTTGAAATTTTTTAAAAAGGCTCAGAAAATTGGGATGTTTTATTTTGATAAGTATCACTGACGGTTCCATAATAGGACCGACTGTGATAAGTCTCTATTCGTAGGAGCCCACTAAGGTTTGCGCCTAACTCGCCACTCCCCAACACCCTTACTCTCGCCCACTCCTCCCCATCCGAAAGTGACCCTGCCGACGCCACCCTTCTTCCTGTCCTGTTGCCGACGACAGACACCACTGCTCATCGCACAAGACAATCGTGACGCTAAGAGTGTCTTGTGCAAGGTCACCGCAGCCACAACCACGATGACGCCGCTTTCCCTCTTCCTCCTCCCCGGCGGCGCGAATTTCGCCACCTCACCGACCTCCCCGCTACCTCTACCTCCACCGACCTCGGCCTCACCTACCTCACCACCCACCGGTGATGTCGACGAGGTAAGACAGATCTATTGGTTTGTACAAATAGACAGATCTATTGACATGTGCTGTTGGTATTCATGTGAACCGAAGTTGCAATGTGGGCTACCTAGCTAGCTTGTTGCTGATGGTCGGTTTGGACACCCTTGGCCTTGCTGCCTTAATCTTGTCTTGCCCTCTCGTGGATCGCCGGGCCGGATGGATGGATCTGGAGGTGGGGAATGGGGTTGTGTTTGGGTGTGATCGTCAGATGGTATGTTCCTAAAGACATTTTTTGTTTTCGATACGTATGATGTAGGGTGTGCCGCTAAAAAAACACATTGATGCAACCTTAAGAAGTGGCAATCTAAGGGAGGCAATTTGGCTGCCTCCTGGAGAGGATCTTAACAGATGGCTGTCTGTTAATAGAGTTGACGAGATTAAAACCTCTATGTATTATTTTAATACATAATAAAAGATCATACGATTCATGGTCGAATTCCTAAGACTAACGACTCCCCGGTCGTTAGTATTCTAAAGGTTACTTATGGGTACTCGTCTGATGAGGCTTTGTGCCTAATCCTCACCGTATAACCGCCGTAAAATTACCGAATCGGTATTTTATCGTATGATGAATGGAACACATGTTATACGCTCCATTCATCGCGATGGTACAACCCCGAGACACCGACTATTAACCACCCTACTAAGCTCTTCATAGGCAACCGCAAGGAAGTTAGCACGTTGTTAATCGCTTCCACCGCTCCACCAACAGAACGCTTTCACCAGGACGCCTTCTCCAGAGTAATCGCCACCTCTTCGAAGTTATTTAAAGGTGAAGTAATGTAACACAAATGTAATGTAAGACCAAGACCAACAAAGACAAGAACAACGATAGCTCAACAAGAATACACGAAGCCTAAGCTGTGGAATTAGAAGTTAGATAATCGACTTAGACTCATATTCTAAGTCCGACACTTGTTAGACATTCCCCATTCAAGGTAATTCAGGTAGTACTTAGCCACATCTTGTAAAACCCAGTTCATATCAATAAAGAGCGACCCCATTCCATTCCGTGATATTCCACGCCATTTTCTCGCTCATTTTCGTAAGATCGGCGATTTGATCGCCGACAATTGGGCGCCGTCTGTGGGGAAAAAGGCGAAGTTTCAAGAAAATTTTTGCTCAAGAAAATCCTCGCCCAAAATCTCTACAATCGCTTCATGCGACTATGCCCGAGTTTGGGATCAGAAAATCGTTCGACGGCGACTACGCCGACCTCGACATGGAAGGATGTATCCGCCGCCATGGAAGAAAATGGCAGGTCATCCTCTCTTCCTCCTCGTCGGCCAAGACGTCGCCGACGTTAGCGAGGTCGACCGGATGGATGAAGATGCGCCGCCACCATCGGTGGCGCAACCAGAGAACCGCCGCTCGACCAGATTCGAATGCCGAGATCTCTTCAAGCCCGGCCTTCTCGACCGCTAAACAGTGAAGAAATTTCAGCCCCATCACCCGAAAACTCTATACCATTGATGAAATCATGGTGAAAGATACTCTCCTTCGCTTCGCAATTCCAGAGTCAACCGTCACACCGTAACGGTGTCGATGAAACCTCCACCGGTCGAGGCCATATGGGGATGATCACACTCAAGATACGATCGGCGGTTCGTTTGATCAGCCGAGAAGACCTCAGAAGTGCTCATCTCCGACCGATTCCATCGTGGAAGATTCTCGCGTATAATCGACAAGCTCTCCATTAGTTATGATGGAAGCTCATCGAAGATCAATGCCGAAACACGGTCAACGCGATCGGAGATGAAGATCAAGATGCCCCGCATGGTCCTACACTCTCTACCACGCCATCACGGTTGTTAGAGATGATCCGCCGCCAAGCACCAACTTCCGGAGGCAACGGAACTAATCGACGCCAATCGCTTAACTCGCTTAGCACCGCCCCACCCAGAGTGACCGATGGGATCAACAACCAAGGTCGTGGAAGGTTCGACAGCATACACCTACGACCAAGATGAACCCCCGAGACCTTCTCAGAATCGACAAAACTTACGACGATTCAAAACATGTTAATAATTCCGATCCCGCTCTAGCAGAACGCTTAGTTTTGTACAACTCAGAGGTCGTATCCGAAATTCTCCAATGCATCATGCAATAACGGAAGCGATCGGGAACAGAGGGTTTCGTGAAGTCGACTATGACTTCATCCCAACGCCTCCCTCGCCAGGGACAACACGGTCATACCAGAGCGAGCCGATACCGAGACCTCCTCGACGATTCCGACCAAGGAGTCACGAGGGAGAAGGTTATTCCAAGAAGCTACTCCCCATCAGGTCGAGAGGAACCACCACTAGGACCTAACGATCTCCGACATCGCTTTGAACCAAGTGGGCGGCCTGAGGCATCATATCAAGAATTCACGATCGGATCGGACACCGGAGTTCCAGCGTCCCATCCTAGGGATCGGTCTCCGATCGACATAATCCGCACCTTCCCGCAGAAGACGCCATGAATCAATCACATGTTGTCGAGCCTTCTCTGCGCAGGCTCCAAGTCAGGCGCTGGCCTAACCGGTTCCGATCGCTAACTTGGACAAATTCAATGGAACTCAAAACCCATTGGAATTTCTCCAATATATACCACCGCCATCGTGGTGCTGGTGGCGATGAGAATGTAATGGCCAACTATTTACCCACCGTGCTCAAGGGTCCGCCTGGCCGTGGTTGTTAAACTTACCGGCGGATCAATATATACTTGGGAACAACTCGCGGATCTTCGATTGCCAACTTCAGGTACGACGACCGCCTCGAAGGAGGACGATCTCCACAGTAATCCGCAGGATCCGATGAGACTTTACGCCAATATATCAAGAGGTTCACCAGTTCAGAACTCTATACCAAGTCGCAGAATCCTTTGTTATTCAAAGCTTTTAAAACAGTTCGAGGAATCGGCGGTTTACGGAGGACATAGCAATGAACCTCCAAGAACAACCGCTGAGCTTTTTGATATGGCGACAAGTATGCTAACGCTAGCGAAGCAATCAAGTGGTGTGAAGCCATTGATCGGAAGACAAGATTCCCCACCCTACCGACAAACAAGAGAAAAGAACAAGAAGTCTCTCAAGAAGAAAAAGAACCGCAGACCGACGACAAAGAAGTCCTCGCTGCCCGTAAAAATTCAGAAGGGCAAGAAGGACTATGCCGGGTCAAGCAAGGCAAAAGCTCCGACCAAGGATTCTGCATTTAACAAGAAGTGGTGTCCACTTCACCAAAGAAAGAGTGGCATGATCTCGCGACTGCCGTGGTCTCGCAAAAGAAACTGGAGGATTATTATGTAAAGGACCATTTCCGCAATACAGAACATGGAGAAACGAGCTCCAAAAAGGACAAGGATGGCGACGAAGAGATGGAGTACCGTGATCCCCAACACACACCAACATGATTTTTGGAGGATCTTCTTCATACGAGTCCAGACGCCATCTCAAGGCCATGGAGCGAGAGGTCAACCTAGTCAATCTCCGATCGTAATCAAGCACTCAAGTGGCTCTGACACCGCATTTCTTCAAAGAAAGACGATCGCCCCATCCCATCGACTCGACCGGTAGGTTCCCTATCGTTGTTGAACCAACCATTAATAATTGTCAAGTTAATCGGGTCTTAGTAGATGGGGTAGTTCTTGAATATATTATTTGTGGGAGCTTTAGAAGAAATGCAGTCCCCACGTCAAAGGTGAAACCCGTGAAATATGCTTTTCATGGCATAGTTCCGGTTCTACCGCTAAACCGATAGGACAAGTTTTCCTTACGCCACGCTCGAAAGCCCGACAACTTCGAACAGAGAGGATTCCGCTTGATGTAGTAAACTTCAATCCAAGATACAACGGAATTTCGGTCGACCAAAGATTAGCAAAATTCTTGATAGCCACGCATTACGGTTATCAAAGTTTGAAAATGCCGGGGCCGAAGGGAGTCATCACTATTCAAGGAGATCAGAAAATGGCTTATGTATGCGATCGGAAATCCTTTGCACTGGTTGATGAACTTCCGACCAGAGAGGTTAACCCGACTCCCATGCGTGTCAAGCACTCGAGGCCAAAGATGACACCCAAACCATCCGACTGCATAAAGGAGGTACCACTCGACAAAAGCGCTTCCCGACAGCGTCAAGTCTTCACATGGGTCAGACATCCGCACTCCAACCGCCAGAAGATTCTCGCCTGGGCAAGACTCGACCCTAAATAGGAAGAGTCGCCGTCTCCTTCCTCCGAGCGAATCAGACGGTTTGCTCGGCAAGCGTCCGATATGCCCGAGTCCCCGGAGGTGATCGAGCATAGGCTTGCTCTCCACCGACAAAAACCGATCAAGTAGAAACTACGACGTTTGCGACCGATCGGAAGGAAGCAATCCAACAGAGATTGACAAGCTTCTCAAAGTGGATTTATTCGTGAAGTCGACCACCCACAAGGGCTTGCCAATCTCGTAATGGTTAGAAAAACAATGGGAAATGGCGAATGTGTATCGACTTTACAGATCTTAATAAGGCTTGTCCGAAGGATGACTTTCCTTCCTCGCATTGATCAACCTGGTAGACTCTACTCGGGTGCGAAGTTACTAAGTTTTTAGATGCGATTCGTGGTACCACCAGATTAGTATGTGTAAAGAAGATGAGGAGAAAACTTCCTTCACCCCATATGGCACTTATCGTTATATTAAGATGCCATTTGGTCTCAAAACGCCGGTGCAACTTTTCAAAGGTTGATGCAAAAACCTTTAGTCCACAAATCGGTCGAATCTAGAAGCTTACGCTGACGATCTGGTCAGAAGACCACCAACGTCAAGCGACCACATTCCTCGACTTACAAGAAACTTTAATAACTTGAGAAGACATAACCTCAAGTTAAATCCTAAAAGTGTGTGTTCGAGTTTCACTGGAAAACCGCTCGGTTTCCTAGTTTCGCTAGAGGTATTGAAGCAAATCCAAGAAAAATTGTGGCCATCGACTGAGATCGCGCTCCCACTACTTTAAGAAGGAAGTCCAAAACTAACCGGTCAGATGGCAAATAAGTAAGTCGTTTCATAGCAAGGTTAGGGGAAAAGGATTACCTTTCTTTAAACTTCTTCGAAACATGGGAGTTTTGAGGACTAAAGAGGCAAACGATGCCTTTGAGGAACTTAAAAAGTACCTTACAAGTACCTCGGTTTTAGTTTCTCCGAGATCGGGAGAAACATTGCTAATTTACGTGGCAAAGAACACCACGCATGCTTAGCGTGTATCGTTGTAGAAAGGGATACACTACTACAGAACCGACATCACAGGCGGTTCGGAATCGTCATCACGCACGGCTTCCAACCGCCTATGTTTGTTGGTCTGTGATAACAGATATTATCACGCACGGTACAAAACCGCTCAGGATACGAATATCACTGACGGTTTTATTAAAAACCGCTCGGAAGTCAGTATCACGACGGTTTGAACCGAAAACCGCTCAGGATTCGAGAATATCACAAACGGTTCTAAATAAAACCGCTCAGGATAGGAGAATATCACAAACGGTTCTAAATAAAACCGCTCAGTGATTTAGACTATCATGCACGGCTTTATATAGAACCGTCGTGATATTCTCCTATCACGCACGGTTTGCCAATAAACCGCTCAGGATATTTTGCCTTCACTGAGCGCTTTTAACAAAAACCGTCTGTGATAGCTAATACCCGCCCACAATTTGTTGTTTTCTCGCTAGCCTCAGAATTGCTAGCCATGCCCTCTAAAAACAAGCATTCACGTAAATGTATTCAGCAATCACAAAAACAGCATTTCACAATAACAGATTCAAGCATCCATGACAACTCAAAGTGATCATTACTCAAAATAAATTACAAAAGATCGCATTTGTTCAAGTATTGTCGCTATAGTTACAACTAGATTACAATTGTTTGCGTTGAGAGGTTTTAGTGGGGTGATGCTCTGGGTTGGCGACGGAGTGAAACTCTCCGTTGTCGTTAATGATTTCTGAGTTGATAAAGGCGCAGAGCTTCCTCGAATGTCCTTGATCTCTTCCGCAACGAAAGTGAATCACATTGTAAATCCAAGACCTGCCGCTACCAATTAAGAGTAAAGTGGTAAGCTATATATATTTAAATTTATAATTAGGAAATAATTATTTCGAGATTGACAAACCTCGTGATCCTTCTTCTTAGTCAGAAGGATTAGTCGCATATGATAGCGCACGAGATTGCACATAACTCATCATCTTTTGTTGGCAAGATCGCAAAAATAGAATTACATATATAGGTATAGTCATTTCGAGACGCGCTATTATGAAGTATGATATAGTATTATTGTGTTGTAGCACGATCGAAAATCCATCCTATGTGTTAGTTAGGCGCTTTTCCATCAGATATTCCTTTGTTGGCAACATAATTGATGAACGACCTACATGATTCAAAAAGTTATCCTCGCCATTTCAAACTAATGAAGACTACAATAGAGTTATGTAAGGAGGAAATGAGCATACCTCTCGAGTATTCCTCTTAGAGTGTCAAGTCGTGCTTGTTGCGGTTTAGGGAATCAAGGTATATCACATGGTTCCTCTTGGGTATAATAACTAAAAGGATCCAATGGTACCTACTCATGTATGTCGCTATAGTCATTAAACCTAAGTTCGTGCTTCAGATAATGTACAAATGAAATTTGTATAGCAAGTAGTGACACTTACCCCGGTTGTAGGGCACCACTATGTACTTCATGTTCCTCTCAGAGAAGCAATGACCTCGTTATGTATTTCTCGGCGAAGGACTAGTCTTGTAGGATGGTTTGCAACGATACCACGTGTGGGTCGAGGAAACCCACCGGTTCTTTCCATTCCTGACATTTTGCAAAGATGTATCTATACATAAGCAATGAGTTGTGATATTTATCGGTATTAGATGAATGTAGAACTTGATTGTACGCACTTACAGTGTCCAACATCGTAGAAGCGAGACGTCGAGGCCAACGAGGTTGAATAGTTCAAATAAATCATTGAAGCCCACGACGAAGTACCTCGTCCCGTTGAAGAAATGCTTGTCCTCGATTCGACGGTGATTCCAAAGATCGGACCCTTCTTTTGGGTCTTGTCCAAGTACCAGGCATGCAAAGCCTGACAAGCATGTCCAGCGTGCATTAATAGCGCTACGAACACAACGGTTTTCCGATGATGTATTTCCCGGGTATCGCGGACTTCCCGAGTATCGCGGACTTCCCGGTATCGCGGACTTCGTATCGCGACTTCCGGACTTCTGACTTCCGGACTTGGGAGGCGCTTAACGCTCGTTGATTTCGATTTGGCCTTAGCGATTGGCATCGTTTTTGTGAGACGACTCGGGAACCGACACGTCGGCACGCTTTTGTGTTCCTTCGGCGCCTTCTCCACGGAATCAAGAGGTGGCCTTTTGAGGCTAAACATGAGGTGGAGTCATCGAGGGTCCCGTTGGAGAGGAATGGTCGTGTCCAGATCGCAAGATCGCCGGGTTCCAAGGCGATGTTCTTCTTGGGCCATCGGATAAAAGAGAGGACGGCATCCCCTAGTGTTGTGATCTCTTCGTCGGGCAAATGTCGGCGCGGATGGCTCGAAATTGACATGTACCATATCCACTGACCTTGGCGTAACTGTGCACCGGTGGGCACCGTCAGACCGCCCTTCCTCGTATGGATACACCATCCCTGCAGCAACCTCAATACAAAGGGACCCATCCATCCTCACTTGGAGCTTACAGGCGTGCGGCTCCTACAAAACGACACGCAATTAGCTAAGGCGCCGTTAGGGTCTATCTTTGGTGCATTCCATAGATGTACGCTACCTTGATGTTGTCTATCTGAATCGGACGTCGCCATGTTCACAATTATGCGTGACGCGACGCCACTCCGACGCCGAGGAGGACCGCCTTCCAAATTAGCGGGCGGCGACTTGCATCACCGCTCATGAGTATATCCATTTGACTCGCAATGTCGCCATCTCTACTTGAAATTGGTTAGTAATCATCTGCACTAACCGGTTGTCGTGCTTCGCCTTGGATCTCTTCCTAGTCCTATACGTAGTAGTCGTCCGCGAATCCATGAATCCAAGGTACGTTAACCCCAAGGCCTCGCGTGCGACCCGGTGCTCCTTGTTTCCCAAGGTCAGAGATAGTATATCCTTCTCCTCGCTCGCACGGAAGGAGCCTTGGGAAGCTTGGGCATCAAGTCACGCCGCAAGAGGTCATCACGCTATTATAGACACTATGAAGTTATGGACTTATTAACAACTTAGTAGTTCGATATACTTACCACACGCTGGGACACTTCCGGTCTCCGCGGGTTTGTGAAGGAGATGTCGCCTCAAGACGAGACTTGTGCCCTCGCTTAACCAAATTTTAGGGAACGCGGGTCCGTGACATCGAAACGGGTTCTCCTTCTCCGCCGCCCATTCTCAGATTTACTCGCAGAAACAGCCGGTGCCGAGTCTGTGCGGGTGAGTGTTTCAGGTCCGAGAGCTTTGTGCGCTGACTTTGCTCCTTAAATTCGCCGATGTTTTCATAGCCACAAAGGTGTCCCATGCTTCCCGCCAAGAATCTATATTGCGAAGGGCGTCGACCGTGTTCACGCATTTCGTGACAAGAATGCTCTTGAAGGTCCTCCACGATTTACCCATCGTGAGCATCGCCGTCCGTCGACGTGTGCCACATGTGCTTCGAATAGTGAACTTCTCCGAAAGTTCGCCCACAGTAGCGCTTTCGCTTCTTTCGTCAGTCCTTCCACCTTGGTGTGGTGATGAGGACCTGCTCTTCCAAGTATCCCGCAGATGGTCAGGAATCTCGCCACGATCTCTTGGGACTCAGAGGGACCCCAAAGTCACCGACTCCGTGATGACCACCTACCAGAGGCATTTTCGATTGTCCTCCGCCATCTCGCCTGTCATTATCGCCGACGGTGACGGCGGCCTCGTCGGCGCCTCTTCCATCTCGCGGGTCGGTGTTGGCGGCCTCGTCGGCGCCTCTTCCATCTGCGTGGTCGGTGTTGGCGGCCTCGTCATCGCCTCTTCCATCTCTGCGGCGTGATTTGGCAAGAAAGACGGTGCCTTTGCCATCTCGCTTACTTGCTCTCAGGAAGAAGTACAGAGGTTGACTATAGAGATCAAGATGGCAAATGAAGAGTTGAATGAGCTCATACAGACTACTAACATTCCTAACACTCCTTAATCCACGAGCTTCTATTCTAACACTCCTAACACTCCTTAATCCACCAGCTTCTCTTGTGATCTTTGTATAGATAGAAACTAGTGATACAAATCTTTTGCCCGAGCCTACTTCTCTAAGGAAATGCGATTGATGATATTATGTGCTCTCAGAAGGAGAGTAGCTAAAGAACAAGTCTTTGCCATCTCAATCCTATTGTCTATACTCTTCATGAAATGAATATGATAATATAAATTCAAACTATGAGCTCTAAACAATACTTTGCTTAACTGTCAAATGATCTCAACTGTTAACGAAAACAGATTAAACTTCCAGTCAAACAGAGGTTGACTACAGAGATCAAGATGGCAAATGAAAAGTTGAATGAGCTCATACATACTACTAGAAGAATCACAAACTAGTCAATACAACTGATCAATTTGCAATAGAACTATGAGTCGAACCGAAAAGTAACCAATTAACAGTACAACATATTGACAGTAGCAAGTAATACAATAGAGCTCAAGTATGAACTAACTATCACATTCAATCTCAGTATAAGACGGAGTTCATCACAGAGCATGTCAACAAAGCCCACTGATTAATTTGCAACTAGCACTGCAAATATATATATATATATATATATATATATATATATATATATATATATATATATGCAAAGATCAACCGAATCGCCACAGAGGAGCAATACTACAGAGAGGATGCCGCACAAGAACTGGGGAGGCTGGGCAGGGAGGAGGCCGATGCGGGAGGAGGGAGCTGGGGAGGAGGTCGACACGGGAGGAGGACGGCCATGGGAGAAGGCCTTGCAGAGGGAGGAGGCCGACACGGGAGGAGGACGGCGGCGCCGAGGTCGGAGGCGCCAATGTCTGGGCGGCAGACCGAGGTCGGGCGGCGACGCCGGGGCTTACTACCGAGGTGAACGGGCGCCGAGGTCGGGGCGGGCGGCCCCGAGGTCAAGGCGCCGAGGTCGGGGGCGGCGCAGAGGTCGGGGCACCAATGTCAAGGGCGGGCGCCGAGGTCGTAGTCGGCGTGAAGGCGAGCCCTAAACCCTAGAGGAGGCGTAACGAGCAGAGAGAGTAAGGGCGCGGGAGAGGAAGTGAGAAGTGAGAGGAAAACCCTAGCGTTTCCGCCTTTATAGTATATCATGACGGTTCTCATTTCAACCGCTCAGGATATTATTTCCATGCACGGTTGTATAATAAAACCGCTCGTGATAGCCGACAACCCGAGGCCAATTTATGATATCCTCGACAAAACATATGAACTCGTGAGACATAAATATCCCGAGAAAACAGAGTGAACTCGCCGAGACAAGTATGATGACAATTATGACAAGTCCATATGAATTCTAACCCGTGACAAGTATGATGACAAGTTTATAACACATTTGACTTCAAAATTTCATATCTAATTCAACTCAACTCCAAATCAAGTGAAACCAATTTTGATACTCCACATTACAATGTACGCCCACACATTGACATTAATATCAAATATGACAAGTCCATAACAAGTTCATAACACATTTGACTTCAAAATTTCATATCTAATTCAACTCAACTCAAATCAAGTATGATGACAATTTTGATACTCCACATTACAATGTACGCCCACATTGACATCAATATCAAATATGACAAGTCCATAACACATCAACACATGACAATTTCACGCTGACATCAAAATATATGAGAGATTACAAGTCCATAACACATGATGTTATGGAATAAATTAATTACATTGGAGTAAATTCTTAATTAAGATATAGGCCTTCGTGATGATCGACGCAAGATATAGCTAGCTTCCTCACCGGGTTCTTCCTCGAGCCTAATGCCGCTTTCGAAAGGAGGCAACTCGTCAAATTGATTGTATTCTTCCTCGCCCACTACATTCTCAACTCCGACAATCCTCCTTTTTCCATGAAGAACTACGTGGCGCTTCTTATTTGCCGGGTCGGTTACATAGAAGACTTGAACAACTTGGTTAGCCAAGACGTAATGGTTCGTCTTTATATCCGACACGCTCGAGGTCCACGGTAGTGACACCGCATTTGTCGACCTTCACCAGGCGAGATGGACCCAACGGCACCGAAATAGGGGATCTTGAAAAGCACGAGTCGAGCTCCCATATCTCGCCTATTTGCCCATAGTAGGAGCTCCTCATCCCATCGGTATGAATGCATCTATGCGACACCGCTATTCTCGATCGTGCTCTTCCTATCCCGAGTCAGCCAGATAAAATGTGTACCCATTGATGTCGATCCTTGCTATGTGACAATTGTAAATTGTGGCCCTCGTACAACCATAGCAACAGATCATCACTTGATGACCTCCCCAATGATTCGCACCTTTAACCATTCGCTGAACCGACGGTTGTGTTTCTCGTGATCCAAACCTCCGACCGGTCTCGATTCTCATTGGCGCACCATGTCTTTGTGCTCGCCGATATACGGGACACTTGGGTCATGTGTTGCAAGACCATGAAATGGGCTTGAGCGTATGTATCCAGATCGGAGTTATTGATTTCTTCCGATGGTCCCGATACCATCCGATCTCCCCTCATGGCGAGATAGAGGCACACCCATTTGTTCCACTCGAGCCATGTAGTCGACGCAGAACTCAATGACCTCTTCGTTGCATAACCTTCGATGATGTCGCCTCCCACGAGATCGATTCCGCACGAGGACTTGAGAATTCCCATGTACCTCTTTAACGGGTACATATGACGAAGAACACAGGTCAAGATATCTTTATCTCTCTCACAAGGTGAACAATGAGATGGACCATGATATCGAAAAATGACGGAGGGAAATACATCTCAAGATGACATAGAGTGGTCACCACCTCGCCTCGCAGAGCATCTAGTCCTTGGGGATCAATGATCTTCGAGCAATTGAGTTGAAAAATAACACGACCTCAAGATTGCCACTCGGACCTTGTTCGCAAGATACTTCTAATTGCAACAGAAGCATTTGTGTCATCAAGACATGACAATCATGAGACTTCATACCAATTAATTTCAAATCTTGCATAGAAACAAGGTTCTTAATGTTAGCGGAGTAACCAGATGGGACTTTCACTCCATGCAAGCTCCGCACGCTTCATTTCTCTCGCCTTGATAGAGTGTAGCAAGTTGGGGAAGGTACGCTCGTCTCAGACGGTCTCTACCGTGCTAACTCAGTCCTTATGTTCATATCAACCAAGTCACGCCGCATGCTAACACCATCCTTTGTTTTGCCACTAATGTTCAAAGAAGAGACCAATCAAGCTATCACATACATTCTTCTCACGCATGACATCGATGCAAAGGGCTAACTTCTAAGTGCTCCCAATAAGGCAAGTCCCAAAAATTGACCGCTTCTTCCAGATGTTCTTCTCACGGGTTCTTAATTTACGCCCTTCCCAAGCACAACATCGATATCCTTAACCATATCATAGACCTCTTTCCTCTAAAAGCCCTTGAGTGAATCGCTCTCCTTATTTTCGCTTAATTGTTTTTTTCATCTTGCGGTATGGGTGACTCGAAGGAACCTACGGTGACGATATACACGCTTTATGTGAGTTGTTCAACCATACACACTCTCAGAGCATCTAAGCAAAGGCGATGACAGCTTTGGCTCCTTTTGTATTCGAAGTCTGACAAAGTTACCAAGGGCAGGAAAATCATTGATGGTGCGTAACAACATGGCGCCAGAAGTGAAGTTCTCTCGCTTGTACGCATCCCATACCTGCATTCTTCGCTCCACAAAGGTCACAAGATCTTCCAAAGAATGGTGCTAGGTACACATCAATATCATTCCTGTGTTGCTTCGCCCTTGGATAAGTAGTGACATCAAAATGTACTTCCGCTTCATACACGTACCAAGGAGGAAGGTTGTACATACATAGATTCACGGGCCAGGTGCTATGTCTCCGCTCATGTTACCGAAAGGATTCATTCCATCTGACTCAACCCTAACCTTATGTTCCTTGCTCAAGACCGAACTCTTCAAGCTCGATCGAAGTTTCTCCACCGCGTAATCAGCAGGTGTCTTAGCTTCCATCTCTTACGCTCCTCCGAAAGTGCCAACGCAGCAATCTTGCGCCCTTTATGCTCGCAAATAAACGCTTCAAACGTGGGATCACAGCAGATACCACAACATCTTAGCAGAGGTCCTTGCTTCACCTTAGCAAGATTTCGACGCTTGTATCGGATGCTTTGCACACAGACATACATGCATGTTCGCATACTCTTTACTGTAGAGGATACAATCATTCTGGACATGCATGTATTCTTTCTACTTCCATTCCCAATGGACAAATAACCTTCTTTGCTTGATAGGTGGTGTGGGCAACACGCTTCTCCGGAAGGATGTCCGCTAGAGACCTAACAACGCCGTGAAACTCTTATCGACCAACCATTGCTTGCCTTCAATTTCAGCAGCTCAAGCACGGTTGACAACCTTGTATATTCCGCTTGCAAACCAGGAACAAAGGTCTCACCGAGTCCTCCCTTAAGCCCTCGAATTTACAAAACTCTCTCATCAGAGTTTCTTCAGATCGCAGTAGCATCCGATCCAGATTGTCATCGTGACATATCCTCATCAAAAGCAAGATACCCACATCCGCGATCGTTGACTTCCTCGGCGGTGCCGCCATTACTAACTTCATGTGTAATAATCGCTTCTTCACCGTGATCGTCCAACATGTATACCCTTTGTGAAACCCTTCAATCAAGTGCGCTTTATTTGCGCGTTGTTAAACATCTTCAAATTACCGCAATCAATGCATGGACAAGACATAAAATTTATCTCCTTCTTCAACATATCCACCGCCACGCTCTTCTAAAAGCAACCACGCCATTAATGTACTCTTGACTCACACGGTTCACACTGCACATCCAGCCGATCCATCTACACTACGCATGTAACAAATTAGTGTCAAAATTGATTAGCGATTAATTTATAGCAAATATAAAGGGTTATAGATCGTTACCCTCAAGGTCACGAAGAAAATACGATTCCTCTCCTTTCCTTCTCCTCTCTAAGGTGGCGAATGGGGAGGAGGTGGCGGTGTTGGAGGCGCTTAGGGCAAGGGTCCAACCTTCTCCTCTCTAAGGTGGCGAACGGATAATTATTGATTATCCGCATGATTGTTGATTAGATACGAGACAAAAGACAAGAGGAAGATCCTAATTAATAACTAGCAAGTTGGTCGCGCGATTGCGCGGTATCCGCTTTTCATATAATTGAAACAATAAACCACTGTGATGACGCTTTCTTCATGGATATAAATGGAGGAAATATAAAATACATCATTGCACATGTGACTTATCTTGGTGTGTCATAAATTCTTCTTTTTAACTGCATTCTAGAAAACTACTCATGAAATTAGTTCTCGATTAAGACTTTCACTTCTTTGCACGCATTTACTGCTTTTGTCTCATCGCTGCACAAATGAATTACACCAGATTAATTAAAGGCTACATGTTTTGCTTTTCATTTTCTACAAATAGGGTCCATCAAATTGAGAGCTAGATGTACGACGCTTTTGCCTTTTCCCATCAAGTAGTATTAATTGAAACCTAAACCCTATGCTTCCGATTAAGGAATACAACAAAGAAAACAAAACATTAGCGCCTATGTACAGAGTAGCAAAGTCGTGGAAATTTACTAATCAATAGAGTGAAAAAGGATAATCAAGATTACTTCATCTGCTTAATTAGGGAGAAATCGCAGTTGGAGGAGCTAGGGAGGAAGTGGCCCGCACTGGGGAGGAGAAGCTAGCTACCAGATCTAAGTGGAGCCCAAAGAAACAGAGGGCGGCGGTTGATTATATTTATCCAAACAAGGCTGCAGAGGAGTGGCAGAGGCACAACGCAAGGCTGGCAAAGGGACACTGGCAGCAAGCAAGGCGAGAGGGATGTGTCGCGCTCAATTTATACGTTATGGGCATATCACGACGGTTCTTAATAAAACCGCTCAGTGATATCATCTATCACAGACGGTTTTAAATAGAACCGTGCGTGATATTGTTGACGGTTCTATTCACAAACCGCTCGTGATAATCACTTCAAATCACGCACGGTTTGTAATAGAACCGCTCAGGATATTACACGCATTTGTTATTAAATAGAACCGCTCGTGATTGGGTGATTATCACAGCACGGTTTGTGAATAGAACCGTCTCGGTAATATCACGCATTTGTTCTATTTACAAACCATCTCGTGATAGATGACTATCACGCATTTGTTCTAAAGAATACCGCTCGTGATATTCTTCGCCGCCACCCGCAGTGCGGCAATGGTTATCACGCACGGTTCCAAAGGAACCGCTCAGTGATGGGGTGTCTACTATAGCCTGCTTTTGTAGTAGTGATAATATCCAACCACTCGGCCTATTACGTAGTTTAAGTCTTACATGGACCAAAGGAAAGATACCCACAGTACAAAAGTTGCTCTATGGCCTCCTTATGTCTTCAAGAAAGCTAAGGCACTACTTTCGTGCCCACAAAGTGGTCGTACTCTACCGGATATCCTCTTGGTCAAGTCCTTGGAAACAGGAATCATCAGACAAATAGCCAAATGGGCGGTCGAGCTAGGGCGTTCGATCTCCATTTTATTTCACTTAACAAACAATAAAGTCTCGCATAATAGCGTAATTCATTGCGAATAGACAAACCTCGAACCCACCCAAGGACCCGAGTACTAACACCACGACGAGTGGACATTGTATTTCGACGGTTCCTTGATGTTACAAGGATCGGGCCGGAGGGTCTTGATATCCCTTGGCGAACACATCAAGCACGCCATCCATTAAATTTTCCGCCACCAATAATGTGGCGTAATATGAAGGTTTATCGGCAGACTCGGCGGCTCGCTCGCTCGGATTCGTGATATTACTAGTGAAAGGCGATTCTCAACTAGTAGCTTAATCAAGTGGGAAAGAGTATCAATGCTTGAGTACCAAGATGTCATCTTATCTCGCGGAAGTACGAAAACTCAAAAGCACTTCTTCGGTTTTCAGATCCAACATATTCCTAGAAAGGAAAACTTTCGCGCATCAGCTTGGCACGGATGGCCTCCACGAGGTCGACCGTCTCCGCCCCGAGTTTTTCTCGAGCAACTCAATTCACCCTCAGTAGTTGAGCCTTCCGAGAACATACATGATTCTTGCAAGTTGAACAAACTAATCAAGGGAACATGGATGCTCCATGTGTCGTTGACGGTTGGCGCCACACGATCAAGGTAGAGATCGGATGACATCGATCTACAATTATCTTCAAAGATGACACAATTCCAGAAGATGATGTAGAGGCCGATCAGATAGCACGAAAAAGCCAAATCATACACTCTAATCGAACGTATCTTGTATAAACGAGGATCTCATGGAGTGTTGATGAGATGCATATCTCAAACGGATGGCATTAGATTGCTAACTAAAATCCATGAAGGCGCTCAGGAGCACACCATTCCTCTGTAACCTGGTCGGTCAGAAGCCTTCCAAGCAAGGCTATTATCGCCAACCGCCTTCATGATGCAAAAGAGCTTGTGATGAAGTGTGTACAATGTCGGTTTATAGCCGATAAGTACACCACCAAGACAAGCCTTACAAACAATTCATCTTTCTTGGCCTTTTGCAACCTGGGATCGACATTCGGGACCTTTCCCAAGAGCACGGGGCTTCAATTCCTTTTCGTCATGATTGACACGTTTACAAAATGGATTGAAGCCGAGCGACCGTTAAAATAACAACCGAGGCCGCTAAGAGATTTCTCCCAAAAATATGATCACGCGATTTGGTGTACCCAACAGATCATCACGCATAATGGTTCCCGATTCTCCAAATTGCCAATTCCAGAATTTCGTGATGAACTTGGTGTCAAAGTTCATTTTGCTTCGTTGCTCATCCACGAGCAACGGAGTAGTTGAGCGGCTAATGGTATCCTTATGCAGGATCAAACGCCGAGTATTCGACCGCTTAATCAAACGGTCGAGCTTGGGTTAAAGAACTTCCCTCGTGTTATGGGCGTTAGAACCACGACTACCGTGCGACCGTGAAACTCCATTCTTTTGGTTTATGGTGCTAAAGCCATGCTTCCTCCGTAACTCAAAATTGGCTCTCTTTCGAATCGATCGTTTTGGCGAAAATGATCGATTGAACGACGACTTCGACGACGCCGATTTCCTTGAAGAACGATTTAAACCAAGCCCTTGTACGATCGCTAGCCTACCAACAAGCCATGCGAAGGTACCATAGTCGAAGGTGCACCGCAGCCTCTGTCTTGAGGTGATCCGTTCTCGTAGAAAAATTCAGAGCCAAACAAATCGCAATAAACTTTCTCCTAAATGGGAAGGTCCTTACTGCGGGTCAAGTCACCCGACTGTGTTCCGCAGACGACTAGCTATGTCTGATGGGCAAATTTTGTCAAATTCTTGGAACATCGATCAATTGTGTAAGTTCTATGTTTAATTTTCATTCTTTCATTTCTTTCAATTTCAATTTCACTAAATTTATTGATTAATTAAGAAGTGCAACCTTGCTTATATATATACACCTACATTCTGGTCGTTTATTATTGTTAGTCTGGTCGGAGAAGATATTTTTTCTCTCCGATATCCTTTTTAAGGATCTTTGATACTCTATGGTCCTCGTCGTGAGCATTTTCTCAAATGATTCCCACACGCGACTATACTCTTTTCTTAAAGAAAAATGAGTAATCGGAGCGCCACACAACTAACTATCTCATGAATGATATGCTTACGATTCTGAAGATTATGCTTCATTATTTCAAGATTCTGGTCTATTCTTGTCTGCATCGGTGGGACACTGAAAGCCTCCTAGTCGAAGTCTCTCCTTTTTCGCGACGTGGTCCCCTTAATCGAAGGAGCTTCCTAGCGACGGTTCTTTTCTTACGATCCTCGCTACGATCGGATATAGAATTTGAACACGTTTCAAAAAATATATGTCGATGCCTTCGTGTCTTAGCATTAGTTCCACTGCACTATGGGACAATAGATATAAACAAAGTTCACTTATAATCTGTTGCATACATATTTGCATTTCTTCTTATGTCAAGTTTGACAAAGTCTTTTTTCCGACCATATATAGTGTTTTTGATTGGTATTTCCATTATGACAAACAAAGATCTATAACTAGTCGAAATCGCATACCGTCCCGACCACATTTGATTTCCTAATCAAGAACGATCGCTTTTGTCTTACATGTCCAAACATACCTTCAAAAACTCACATACATGGTTATGACCTCTTTTTATTTTCTTTCTTGGCTCACTACTTGTACAAGAACGCTCTTCTACTATAAAGCGTTGGGGCTAGGAAATATCTGAGAATTTTAAAAGTCAAACAGATAAACAAAAGCTTTGTCAATGACATAAAAAGTAAGTTTTCATAGATATTTAAATATTTTTACACTTGCAGAACCTACTTTAAGAAATATTCCCACTTAACTCATCGCTTTGTCTGAGATTCGACCTCCATCTCCTCTACAACTATATCTCCGAGTGGCCTGAGTTCTTCCATGAACTTGGTCGCCTCCTCAGGTGGGCAGTTGAAGTCATCTTTAACAGCTTGGAGATCTATGGAGGGGTCGGAAGCTTTCAGTTTTGCCAAAGCAAAACTAACTCCACTTGCAACGCCTGTTTTTAGGGCCTGCGCATAATTCGTCCGAGTAGTTTTGAGCAGAACTTTAAGGTCCTCTAGAAGTTGACCCAAATAGTTCATTTTCTATTGGATCTCCTAAGGAAGGCGTGCTTGATCCTCGATCCCATATCAAAGATCATCTTGTTCAAAGCACTAATCTTTTCATCAATATTTTGAGCAAGAGCGCCTCCTTATCCCCGCTCAAATTTCGTGAGTTTTTTTACTCTGTTTCAAAGATTTGCGCTTGCTTTCGCAAAAGCAAATCGCTTAATGAACACAAGCATAATTGAAGGAACAATCAAGTTTATACATATTACCTTCATTTGTTTTGCTAAGTGTTTCATATTTGGTCGTTGCTTCAACGATCAACCGGTCTTTGGTGAACTTGCTTTAGCGAATGATCGATCTTTAGCTTTTATTTCTTCTTCAAGAAGAGCCGTCTTGGCTTTCACCACAACCTCCTCTTTTATTTTCTCCAGATCTATCGAATACGATAAGGAGAATAATTGTAGAGGAGCAAAGTATTGAAGAAGAAACAAAAGTTTAAAAGGAAAAGTTCTTACTTTCCAACTCGGAGTGCTTTTGCTCCAAGTCCTTAACTCATCGGGTCATCCTCCGATCACAAAGAAAGTTCTCGACCAAATGCTACACAAATAGCATTCTCTTTCTTAAGTTTCTTATAAACTTTTTAAAGAAGAACTGGTCGAGAATACTTACCCGAATTGCTTGGTCATTATAACCAAAAAAATCGAATCAGGTGCATCTTGAGTTGAGTATCCGATACTTTCGCCACGCCTCATCAAGCTCCTTATCCTCGATAAATCGGGACTAAAAGGAACTTGTTAGGTTGGGAAGGGTTATCAACAAAGGATCGAACTCGTTGAGACCTCTCGAGGCATCTACCTCCACGTAGGGGTTTCAATCACCAAAGGATCCAACTCAACCGCTGCCCTTGTCACCGCTCGGGGCTTCTTCGACCACTACTTCCTCAGAACTTTGTCCCGAGAAGTGCTCGCCTGAACTTCCACAGTGCAGTCCTCAGAAGAACCTCGTTGGAAACGACCGAACACCGTAAGACCTATGCAAACCGAAGATGGAAGTTCAAAGTATCAAATCATCAAGGAATTATTAAAGGTACATACTTATACGACTACTTTCATTTGTACATACCTTGTTAATCTCCGGATTTGACTCAAACACGCAAGAGAGAAATTTGTGCCGCTTAGCCTTCCTTTTCTTCTCCTCCAATTTTGTCGGTTCGACAAGCAGGTTTGTTGAACCTCACATCCTCCAACAAGATGTCGGAAACTATGTCCTCGACCAGTTCATCAAGGTCCACATTCCCGACTATCCGGCCTGAGGGAGTGGTTTCATCAATCTCCGATCGCTTGTTTCAAGAATAACCGTAAGGTCGCGGCACGACCACTCTGGAGTCTCTGACCTTCGCAGCTATATTCTCGGGCCTTCAAGCTTATCCACCTAAATCAAAGAACAAATTTGATTGGGTGAAGAAATCCTTTATCTAAAAAAATCCGTACATATATGATTCAAATGTTCTATTACCTTGAGGATTCATCTCCTTCAAGTGCCTCGTGGCACGACTCGGTCGGAACCAAGGTGGGATGTTGATCCTCACCAGATTGTATGATTCGCAAACCGACCGATCGCAAATGTAGAGCACGATTGGAAATCTGGTGGGATATATGTATATACGTGGTAAAGGAATTTTTGATTGTTACCTTAAGCCTTGCCGCCTCCCTTCAATAGGAGTTGCGGCTAAGATCTTGGGGCATTCAAACCTTTTCTCGAGCTCCCCAAGCAGATTAGCCTCGACTCGTTCTCTAATTTCCCCAAAGGAAAGAACTTTAACTGAAGGAAGAATAGACAAATTTTAAGGTAACACATTAATCAAATCAAAATACCGATCGGAATGTATCTCAAAGACTTACCACCTTCTGGGGCAACTTCATCACAATCAAGGCACCAGAGCAGGGAATGAGTCCGAGCTTCAACGGACTAATCGGGCGAGAGGTAAAATCCTCACCACATGCCACGAAGTCAAGCCCCGACTCAAGAAGTCATAGATGGCATCCGCCCATCTTTTGACTATCTCTGCCTTCTTTACGGCCTCCTTCCACTTGGGGTTTTCACTTGCTCTAGTTCCGCCAAGTAGAGGCCATCGTCTTCAGAATCGCTATGTAAAACCAAGATTTTTCCATGATGACCACAAAGATTTCACAGACATGAGGATGTACTCATCGGCCTTCCCGTCATGAAGACGCAATGTGCATTCCCAGAGTTGCTTCAGATTTTGCCGCAGATTTTCCCATCACCATGCGGTAGAAATAACTAAAGAGCTTCAAGTTCGGTTGTATTCCCAGATATGCCTCACATAAATATGCGAAAATATCGATATTTGCGATCGAATTTGGGGCTAAATTCACTAATTCCACCCCGTAATGTTCAAGAACGGAGAAGGAATTTGTGTACGTAATCTCAAATTTCACATTCGATGTAGGCAAGAAAACAGGATTTCCTCATCTTCACGGCTTGGAAAATGCTCTCCACCACGGTCTCCAATTAATCGATTCCTATCGGGAGCATTCCCATCTTCACCAAAGCCTCAAGCTTTTTCTTGCCCAATTCAAGGCAACCACTTTGTAATCTGCTCCGACATGGCGAAAATCCTCAAGGATGAGTAGTGAAAGTTGGAGACTTCGTGGTCGGAAGAACAGAAAAACTCGAGGATTTCTTGGCGAGAAGCTAAATGGAATCGAAGGATTTTGGAAGCATAAAAATTCTAAGATCCCAAATGAGAGGAGATTTTATAAACTTCCGATACTTTCAAGGATTCCCACAAGAGTCCAAACCGACAAAAAGCTCTTTTTGCTCAAACGAACAGAGGAACTCTTCGCTTCCCAAGGCAAGTTCTCAACTTTAAAGTGAACACAGACCACTTCAGTATACCATGACATTAAATGGGTTCCGCCTGATATGATTTCATCGGAAAAAGGTATATACACGACGAGTTCATTTAAAGTTCGGGGCTAGCCGACGAGATTAAAACCTCTATGTATTATTTTAATACATAATAAAAGACCATACGTCTTCATGGTCGTAACCCCTAAGACTAACGACCTCCCGGTCGTTAGTATTCTAAAGGTTACTTTATCGGGTACCTCGGCCTGATGAGGCTTTGTGCCTAATCCCCACCGAGATAACCGCCGTAAAATTACGAATCGGTATTTTATCGTATGATGAATGGAACACATGTTATACGCTCCATTCATCGCGATGGTACAACCCCGAGACATCGACTATTAACCACCCTACGGTTAAGCTCTTCACAGTAACCGCAAGGAAGTTAGCACGTTGTTAATCGCTTCCACCGCTCCGACCACCGTAACGCTTTCACCAGGACGCCTTCTCCAGAGTAATCGCCACCTCTTCGAAGTTATTTAAAGGTGAAGCTTAATGCAGAACACAATGTAACGTAAGACCAAGACCAACAAAGACAAGAACAACGACAGTTCAACAAGAATACACGAAGCCTAAGCGGTGGAATTAGAAGTTAGATAATCGACTTAGACTCATATTCTAAGTCCGACATACTGCTAGACATTCCCCATTCGGTGTAATTCGGGGTAGTACTTAGCCACATCTTGTAAAACCCAGTTCATATCAATAAAGAGCGACCCCATTCCATTCCAGGATATTCCACGTCATTTTCCTCATTCATTTTCGTAAGATCGGCGACTTGATCGTCGACAAGAGTCTGATCACTATCTATTCTTAGGATAAATAATACTATGTAAGTATATGAACAATGAATCTCCAGGGACAATAGGATGAACTGTATATGAATAATTTTGGAATGAAAGCTTATGAATCTATGGAATCAAAATCCTTGCACATAGTTTGCACATATGAATGTAAACGAATTTCTACATGGATAGAGGTGAGTTTCTACAGGTTGCTGCTCTTATCTGCTTTATAGATAGAGATTTAACCATTAAGGAAAACTCTTTTTTTACATTCTAACATGATATCGTCAACTTACTATATATTGTTATCTTATTACCATTCATGTTCTTTTTACAGAAGTTTGTGGTCTTCTTATTTAGTATGAAGAAATTTGTCGCTCGGTATTAAAATACTTGAGCGAGATGTGATTGTAATTGTATGAGTCTTAATTATTTGTTTCAACGTATTTTATATGTTTCACTGGACTTGTATACATTCAAGTATCATCCATGAGAGTTTTGTCTCAATCCTTGTGAGAGTTTTCCAAACAGTGCCCGCCTCCTCCCCGAGCCCGCCTCTCTTCTCTACAAAATCTCTAAGCAGTGGTTGCTTTTGCCTTTAAAACCAGCTATATATACGTATATACGTATATACGATATACACACACATAGTTCGTAGCCTTTGTTAATTAGCTAACTCGAGGACTGATCAATTCAGTTAGCTAGCTCGCTCCTTGGGCGATCATCCTAAACGTTCAGGTGAAACACAACCTATTAAATCGATCTCGACACTTTGAGTGTACGGTTTACTTTATACCAAGGCATGAAGCAAATCGTACACTCTAGTGTGTCAGGTTCGATGAAGTAGGTTGTGGTTCACCAAGACGTTAGGATAAACAGCTAAGCAGCGAGCTAGCTAGCTGAATTCAGCATCGGTTAGCTAACAAGGACTACTAACTATATATATATATATATATATATATATATATATATATATATATATATATATATATATATATATATATATATATATATATATATATATATATATATATATATATATATATATATATATATATATATATATATATATATATATATATATATATATATATATATATATATATATATATATATATATATATATATATATATATATATATATATATATATATATATATATATATATATATATATATATATATATATATATATATATATATATATATATATATATATATATATATATATATATATATATATATATATATATATATATATATGTGTGTGTGTGTGTGTGTGTGTGTGTGTGTGTGTGTGTGTGTGTGTGTGTGTGTGTGTGTATGTATGTATGTATGTATGTATGTATGTATGTATGTATGTATGTATGTATGTATGTATGTATGTATGTATGTATGTATGTATGTATGTATGTATGTATGTATGTATACGGTTTATTTTAAAGACAAAAGCGCCAACGCTGGAGATTTTGTAGAGAAGAGGCTATCACAGCAGGCGGTTCCAAACACCAACCGCTCAGTGAAGAGGCTATCATGCATAGCGATTCCAAATACCAACCGCTCAGGAAGAGTATATCACAAACAGCCCAAATACGAACCGTCTCAGGAAACTTAAGCAATCACGCATACGAGTTTTATATATAAACCATCTGTGATAGTCACTATCACGCATCGCTCGAAGTTAATAACCGCTCGAGATATTAGGCATCATGATGGTTCAAAACCATCTATGATAACCTCATGTCATCATCGACCCATAAACTCGCACGGCTCACTCACTTAAACCGCCTCGTGATGACGCTTTTGAACTGTCTGTGAAGATATTTTCTGTAGTAGTGAACGGAAAGTCGTCCTTCGAGGATGTCTTGTTGAGATTTGTGAAGTCGACGCACATACGCCATTTGCCGGTGCTTTTTTGTACCAAGACGGGGTTGGCCAGTCATTCGCAGTGCTTGATCTCCTGGATGACGCCCACCTTAAGTAACTTGGCAATCTCCTTCTTGGCTGCTTCCAGTCGCTCCATCGACATGCGCTGCAGCTTCTGCTTCTTGGGGGTGCATTCGTTCGGAGAGCCAGGTGATGTTCGATGGTCCCCCGAGCTACCCCGGGGATGTCGTCCACTACCCATGCGAAGACATCTGTGTTACTGCGGAGTACCTTGAGGATGGCGTTACAAGCTTCCGCTGGGAGCTCGGCTCCGAGGGCCACCGTTTGATCCGGGGAGGCCTCCTCCAGGAGGACTCTCCGGAGTTCTCCCTCTAGTTTGGGCTTTGGTGCTCATTTTGCTGAGGGTGGGCTTGTTTGGTCCCTTGTGTCTGACCCAACGGTGTGGACGTGTCGGGCCGACGAGAGTGCCTCTATCTCTGTTTGCCTTGCAAGGTCCTGGTCCCTTCGCACCGTGACTATCCCTTCTGGTGCGGGAATCTCCATGCAAAGGTAGTTATGGTGGGCTATGGCGCCGAAGGTGTTGAGTGTGGCCTGGCCGAAGATGGTGTTGTATTGGTAGGTCATTTGAACCACGTCAAACGTGACGACCTCGGTTCGGGATGCGAAGTCATCGATGAATGTGACGGCCAGGTCGATCTGGCCTAGGGCCGTCACGGGCCTTCACCCGAATCCTATTAGGGGTATGCCTGGAGGTGACAGGCGATCTCGGGGGATCATCATCTTGTCGAAGGCTTCCGCGAACAGGAGGTCAGCTGAGCTTCCTCCATAGACGAGGACACGCCTGACCTCGAAATCCGCGATGTTGGCGAAGATGATGACGGGGTCTTGGTGTGGGAAAAACACACCCCAGGACATCGGTATCAAAGCGTAGCGAGGTGGGCTGGACACCGGGTATGTTGCGAGGTGGTGAATCTGTCGGACGTACACGTGACGTTGTCTTTTTGAGGGTATGCCGAGCGAGAATCCTCTGGTGATCATGTTTACGATCCTTTGCAAGCGCTCCCCTCGGCCCCCTTCTATGCAGGGTCTTGGTGGTGGGGCAGGCAATTGGTTGCTGGCCTCCCCTTTGTCTTCACGCTTGGCCGGCTGTCGCTCGCAGTTCATGTACTCCCACATGGCTGCAATGGTGCGACACTCACTGGTCGTGTGTGACCCTTCGCCATGGAGATCACAAAATGGCGAAGGGCCTCCAGCGCTGGCACGGTTGTCGGGCTAACGACCGTCGTTCCATTCGCATCCTCGGCCACAAGCACGGCCGCTGCGGCCTCCGCGCCTTCCCCCTTCGGGTGGGCTACCATCTACATGGTAGATGTTTCGGCCCTTCTGTCGATAGTCAACTCGTTTCTTGGTGGGTGCCCCGGCCGGGGTGGCAGTGGGTCCTTCTTTCGCAGGTAGCGCACTCGTGGTGGATGTTGGCGCATCGGGTGGTGCGCCTCTTCGAGTACTATCTGTTAGAGATATGTTAGAGATAGCGATAGGAATCCTTTTGTATTGCCTTATCTATATATGGCATACACCTCTTGTACTCCTATATATATTGCCCATTGGGCCTCTTCAATATATACACAATATTCATAACATGGTATCAGAGCAAAGGTTAGGATTAGGGTTAGGGTTACTGTAGCCGGCGCCACCTCTAACCTCTACTCGCCTCCGTTACCGCTGCCCCCGGGAGGACCGATCTTCGCTCCCGGGGGTGGCCCTCTCTCCAGCCGAATTGGCCTCCTCTCCGTTTGCGCCTATGCAGCCGCCACCTCGGATCGGGCAGATCTACCACCCGAAGCTCGCCACCGAGCCCCGACGACCTCCGCCGCCTCCCCGAGCTCTTCCTCGCCCGAGATCTGGATCCATCCGGCACATGGAAGACGCTCTCCGTCGCCTCCCCACGATCCCGACCATGGAGGGTGGCAGCACCAACCTCTACGCGGCGATATCCTCGAGCTCCCAAGATCGATCCGCCGCCATCGCCTTGATCCAGTCATCGAGCCTCGTTGTCGCTCCTCGCTCAAGCCCGTGATCGCTAGACCGCTGCCATCACCTCGTTGCTACTCCCTGCTCTGGTGTCGGACCCGGGATTAACACCCCAAATCCTTTGTGCATTTCCGAACTAGTCCCATGATCAGTAGCTAGTTCACACAGTAAACATATATGGTAACATCCATAAATCGCATAACTTTATTAATAATCAACAGAGTTTATTACAAAAGAGGCTTACGAGCCAACAATAATGAACACAGCGGAAGACGAAGAAGGTGTAGTAGAGTCCAGTTAACCGCCACAGTAATCGATCAGTAGCGCCTAGTCGTCGAGATCCACACCGTAGCAAAGTCCTTCTCCTCTCAAATTTATTTGCATAAAGCAAGTATGAGCACAACTACTGCGTGCTCACAAGTTACACTCATCAAATAATGTGATGACATGCATGCATGGATATCTCAAAGGAAGGCTTAATATGGTTGATTTGCATAAAGCAAAGATTTTCTTTAAATACTTGTACTAAGTTCCAAAGCGCTTGTTACATAACTAAAATTCATTTTATAAATTCTCAATTTTATAGTCAGATAACATTCACACATGAATGGTGAAGGATACCCTCCTATCACATGGCTTCCCGCCCAATTCTCATCTGCATAATCCATCTGATGAAGTCTTTTGAAACCAAAAACCAAAGTCTAACTTTGAGAGGCTTTGCTAGCATGTCCTTGACCATGGACACGGCTATTCGAATTGTTTTACACTCTGCAGAGATTGTACACTTTACCCACATGACACGAATTCTCTAGTTTGTTTGGCATCCGTCGATACCACCGCTCACTACCTTAGGTAAGCAGTCTAGAGCACGTGACAAGGCCTTTACAAGGCATCATTCCACTGCAATCCACCATCATTAAGGTTTTGCAAATCCCCCCTTTGGACTGACCATCCGCCGGGTTTGTGGGTGCCCCCTCTTATGCCAGGTGGGAATAAAGTAGTCATGAAAAACAGTCCACGAAAGACCACCCACGTACATACAGGATCAACCCCGATGGAACTCTGCAAATTAATTAGCCAGGTCCTACGCCCCATTCTAAGGACATGTGGTTGCACGGTGAGGCATAGCCCATTATAGACATAGCAAAGGATCGCTCAGAGACCGGTCCTTAACTGACTTGGGTGACTTTCCAAATAACCCATGGGCCTCAACCCTAACCGAGATTGAGCCCGTGCATTGACATGCACCATCCAGACAACCATTTCGCCCAAGTACAAACCATTTTTTTTCTTTTTCTTTTTGTTTTTCAAAACCTTTTTGCAGAATCTTCCATGACAAACCAATGTCATAGACTTTTAAACAACACATGATTTTTGGCTGAAATTCCACAAATCAAACATTTTTGGTCTAAGCACGGCTAAGCATAATTTTTCCCAAGAAGTTCTAGTCCATACTATTGCATAAACTAGATTTTTATCTAAGGTGTCAAGGTATGTTTGCTTCAATGTCAAGATTGGCATTACAAAGGATTTAGGCATAACTACAATTTAAAACAGGAATTCAAATACTTGATAAAAATAGGCATGCAATAATTTAAAACAGAATAATTAATTTGAAATAATGGGATCAATATGATCAAGAGTGTAACTTGCCTTGCTCAATGGATTAGTTGTTCTCAAACGGCGTCGAATTCTGACTCTCCGAAGTCGTCGAATCTATACGCGAAATTAAGCCAAATTCAAACAAAATTCAAATGAAGATTCAAATGAACTCCAAATTAATAATTTTAGTTTAGTTAGCTAGATAATGAATTTATATGAATTTTGAATTTTGAATCGACGAAATCGGAGTTCGTATGAAGGAGAACGAACCCCGGAAAGTTTTCAATTCACATGAAATGATGAATTAGGGATTTTCCCGAATTTCAGAATTATTTGTCTGAAGGAAAGTCGATTTATGATGTCATGATGACGTCATCGGGCAGTTTTCAATCGTATGAAAAGAACAGCCACATCGCCACATGGACGGTGACTGGGTGGCCACATAGGCAAAAACGGGTGACATGGCGAGGAGGTGGCGCCACGTAAGCATGCCACATCAGCACAGAAGCGGTGGCACTCCTGGCCCGCGGCTCGCCGGTGTTTGGCGGTGCGGCGGCGGCCGGTGAGATGTGCATCGGAGAGAGGAGAGCGAGAGGATCATAATGCTCACCTCGGTTTCGGTAGGGCGCGAATGGTTCGCCGGCGGCGAGGTCAAAAGCGCAAATGAAGGTTGAAGCTTCCTCGGTCGCCGGCGGAGGAACTCAAAATTAGGGCGCTAGGGAAGAGGAGGGCAATGGGTGGTGGCACTGAGTTGCGGTGATGGAGGTGCACCCAGAGCTCCTTTATATAGGGCGCGGGCGCGATCGGTTCAACGTAGCGCGCAAGAAGGCCACGTCGGGTCCGAGGCGAAATCAGTGCGATTCGGGTCGGAGATGGAAGGGAGAGGCCGAGATAGACGCGATTTGATGTGGCGATTTGAAGGGAGAACCGCGGGGAGCACAACGCTTACCCCGGTTGTGGTGGAATGCGCAAGGTTGGCCGACGGCGACAACGACGCGCAAAAAGGACCAAATAAATAATAGAAATAAAATAAAATCTAAAAATTATGAAATAAATACTAAAAATAGTAGATGAATTTATATGAATTTAGGTGAAGGAATCAACGGATTTGGAGCTTTCATGTGGGAGAACCAAATTTTGGAAGGATTAATACGTGCATGTACAAATGATGTTGACTAAATAATCTTTACTGTTCATCATCTTCTAGCAAATAATGTATATGCATGGAGCTTCGCCATGGTGGGAGATAATGGAAGGGTGGCGGCGATAGGAGAAATGGTTCACTTACCCCGAGACAAGCCGAGGAGGTGGCGAGCAAATGGGGCTGGCTTGGCGCGGCGAGCGAGCTCACAGTGGCGGCGCCCATGGAGGGAGGTGGCACTCCGGCGATGCTCCGGCGAGGAGGGAAGGATCACGGTGTAGATCGCGACGTCGCGATGCCGGTGGTGGAGACGGTGGTGGCGGAGACCCACTAGAGGTTGCCCAAGAGGCGGCGGAGAGGGATCGGCCAGCGACGAGGAATTGCGGACTCCGGTGACTAGGGAGCGAGGGAGGAGGGGTGACTGAGGGGGAAGGGATGAGGAGGAATGGGGCACCCTGTGCTGCTATTTATAGGGCGAGGGCAGCGACGGGCTTCGTGCGGCGCAAGAAGCTTTGAACGGCACGGCGGCGGTGATTCAGGGATTGGAGTGGTTATGGAAAGGTTTAATGGCCTTAGATGGAGGAGGTGATGACCGGGGGTTTGAATGGCAGCATTTGTGCGAAGAATCGGGGAGGAAATCCCGGGTTTTGAAAAGCTTGTTTGGCCATCAATGGCGCTGCATGCTTGCGCGTGCGTCCACTGGAGAAGAAAAGGTTTGGGGAAGAAAGGGAAAGCAAAGAGGGAATAAAGGAATACTAAAGGGGCATGCATTGATTGAAAGCAAAAGGGAGGGTTGGTAGCTTATGGAGGTTAAGTATGCTGGGCATAAGGCAACCCACGGATGGGTGACCGTGCGGGGAGTTGGCGCCCCGCGCGGGAAAAATAAATTTATTTTTTTATTTTTTTAATTCGAAATTCAGATTTGAGCAATAAACAAATATAATTTTAGAAGATAGCAAATAAAGTCCAAAATTTCTAGAAAACTTCTCAAAAATTCCTAGAATTATTTTGGACTTAAACAAAATACTTTCAACTTAAAATTGGTAATAGTTTTTGTAAATAAATTTATTTTAGCTTTAAAATAATTAAGAAAAAGCTTTTAAAGTTTCAAAAATTAATTAAATTTTTATTTTTCAACTTTAACTCAAATAAAACTTCAATAAATTTTATTTTTTGATTTTTAAACTTTAGAAATTCAAATAAAGAAATCAAAATCATTCAAATTTCAAGAAGTCCAATAAAATAATAACTTTAATTAATTTTTAAATTGGTAACAGCACTTGGGATGTTACATCCGGACCGTCTCGGGATGGACTTGCTTGGTGAGGGACCAGTTGAGGGAGCTGTGATGCGCGACGAGGCGCTGCAGCATGTCATCCTCCTTGGGGCTCCACGGCCCCTTGAGCGCTGCCTCCCCGACTAGATCTGAATGGATCCACAGCGGTGGGCTCGGGGATGGCCGCCTTCTTCTCCGTCGGCAAGCGAGACCACTCAATCCTGCCCTTTCGGGCCTCCGCTGTCGTCGGATCCCGTCGATTCCAACGGGATCCCCCGAAGGATCTGGCTCTCCGGGCCGCCTCTGCTCCAGCTTCCCCTCTTGGTGTTCGCCTTCACCTTCGTTGTGGCTGCTTCTTCGGCTCAGGGATAGGGATATTCCACCGCCTTCATCGATGCCTTTGGTAGGCTTGGATCAAGTGGGTCTCACGAGCTTGGATCTGGATCTAATGAGCTGTATGATGGCTCCTGTCGGTGGAGAGGGAGGTGCACTACACCTTCTTCAATGGTTGTGCTTTGTTTGGGCTACTAATGGAGTTGCTTCAAGCTGGGTGGGCTACTCGTCCTTGCTGCTGTCGGTGGAGAGATCTTTTATGGGCTACGCCATCACGTTGCTGCTACTGCTAGCTCGACTGCATTGCTATTACTGCTAGCTCTTCTTCCTTTGTGTTATTTCTTCCGTTGCGTCCATCCAAGTTCGTACCGCTCAATCATTGAGTTTGTCTAAGCCATGCGAGTCCACAAATTTATTGTCAGTCATAGAAACATAGGAATTGCCTTATGCATGGTAGCAGCCACCGCTCTCGCTCTTCTTTCTGAGTCGCGTGCAGATCGTAGAAGTCGTTATGATGCCGCTGCTTTCTTAGCCGCCGCCCTGAGCTTCTAAGGCCGCCGCGCTTCTTTTGCGCCGTCGTCGTCTTGGGATTCGATCTGTGCTATCATGTTTCCACCTATTCCTATTCGGCTTGATTTGACAACTCTCTCTATTCATGTCAGTTTTATCACCTTCTTCGTCGTGTTGCCACGGTCAACTTTCTCAGCCCCTGCACCTTGTGCTTTATGGGCTGTTGCACGACCCCAGATAGAGGAGATCTTTTGATACTCAACATATTTTCCAAGAGCTACATGCTACGATGACATTATCAAAACTTGAACTTTGGATTTTTCATATTTTAGTGTCAACCCTTTCTAAATGCAACGCTATTGCATACGCTTTGCATTTGAGGAGGGGTGTTAGAGATATGTTAGAGATAGAGATAGGAATCCTTTTGTATTGTCTTATCTGTATATGACATACACCTCTTGTACTTCTATATATATTGCCCATTGGGCCTCTTCAATATATACACAATATTCATAACACTATCTTCATCCGCCTGGGCGTACTCTTTCATCTTGTCGAAGAGCTCTGTCACTATGTGAACAGGCTTGCGAGTCAGTCTCTCCGACAGGGGGCCCTTCCAGAGCCCGCATGTGGCTGCGTTTATAATGGTGGTTTCATTAACGCCCTTTACTAGATATTTCACCTCCACAAATTTCTTGAAGAAGTTGCGGAGTGATTCGCCGGAAGCCTGTTTTATCGCGAACAAGTGCCCCACGTCCTTCGGTTCCGTGTAGTTTCTCTGGAAATTGTTGCGGATGCACGCATATATGGAGTGGGGGACAGTGAAGAACCATGTCAGCGCCACGCCCTTGAGGGCGAGGGTGACGCTCTTCGCCTTCGTAGTGTCGTCACCCCCTGTAGCCTCAATGGTGGTTTCGTATACCCGAAGGAATTCCGAAGGATCCGTTCACCCTTCGAAGGGCGTGACCTCTGGCATCTTGAAGCCTTGTGGGCAGCGGGCTGTCTCCAACCCGACGCTCAATGGGGAGTTAGGGTCCCCCGGAGCAGTGGGGCGGGAGGTTCGACTGTCGAAGCCGGAGGGATGGCCCCTACTATGGTGATTGGCAAGGGCCGGAGCGGGGGCGCGAGGGTCGTCTCTACTGGATGTCAGAGGTCCGTCATCTCCCGACGAAGGTTGTAACATCCCAAAGTTATGTTACCAAAATAAAATAAATAAAGTTATTATTTTATTGGATTTTCTAAAATTTGAAAGAGTTTGATTGCTTTATTTGAATTTCTAAACTTTTAAAAGTCAAAACTAAAATTTATTAAAGTTTTTGAAGTTTTATTTGAGTTGAAGTTGAAAAATAAAATCTAATTATTTTTGTGGAATTTTAAAAGCTTTCCCTTAATTATTTTAAAGCCAAAATAATTTAATTGCAAAAACTATTACCAATGTTAAGTTGGAATTATTTTATTTAAGTCCAAAATAACTCTAGGAATTTCTGTGAATTTTTCTAGAATTTTTGGAATTTATTTGTTATTTTCTAAAGCTTATTTGAATTATCTAGATTTAATCAATTGGAAAATCAATTTGAAAATCCAAATCGCTTTTGGGCTGAAACCTTGGTCCGGCTCATTCCTTCCACGCGCGCGCCGGCCCATTTGGCCTTCTCTCCCGCACAACCCCCCTCCCTCATCAATCGCGACCGCCGGATTTCCATTTTCTGCAGCCACCGACGCGTGGGCCCGCCGTACCTTCTTCCTCCCTTGCTTCTTCCCCACGCCTCGGTGACCGGCCGCCATTTTTGCTTGACGGAGCTCCATTAACTCGCCACCTCAACCATCCTCGCTCCTCCGGCCAAGCGCTTGTGTCAAGCCGACCCGCGCCCTTCTAACCGCCTCCTTTCCCCACGTACACACCCTCTTTCGCGCCCGTTCCCGCCGCATGCCACAACCACTGCCGCCATGATGCCCGCGCCCACGATCTCCTCCCCTCACCCTCCCCGACCCCTATAAAAGGGAGCGCCAGATGCGCCATCCTTCACTCATCCAAACCCCACCACCCATTCCTCTTCTCCTCTCTTGGTTTCGTCGTATTTCGCGGTTGAAGGATCCCGGCCGAGCGCCATTCTTCTTCGTCTCCAGCGCCGTCCAAGCCATCTCGTCGCCGCCGACCCTTCCTACCTCATCGCCGTGACGACGCCGCCCCCGTGCGCACCCTCCCCCGGCCGGAAGACCCCCAGAGCCCCAACTTCAACGGAGGCCGAACTTCACCGCCGCCAAACCTCGTCGCCGGCGGTCAAAACTCCTCGCTCCGTCGCTATTTTGGTGAGCATCAGTGTCGCCTTGATCCCCTCTTTCTTTTGAGCACACCCACGCACCTCGCCATGGCGCTCTACGTCGGCGAGCTCAACGCCATCGCCGCCGGCCACCAAGATGACGTGGCCACGCCACCACATGGCCACGCGGGCGCCACGTCACCTTTTTGCCTACGCGGCCACCCAGTCACCGCTCATGTGGCGCTGACGTGGCCGTTCACTTCCACCGGATGAAATCTGTCGCTGGCGTCATAATCTCGACTTTCCTTTAGGAAGATAATTCAGGAAAATCCAATTTCATCATTTTATGTGATTTTGAAACTTCCGAGGGTTCGTTCTCCTTCATACGAACTCCGATTTCGTCGATTCAAATTTATAAATTCCTATAAATTCAAGATCTAGCTAACTAGACTAAAATTATTTAATTTGGAGTTCATTTGAATCTTAATTTGAATTTTGTTTGAATTTAGCTTATTTTCATGTATAGATTTCGATGACTTTAGAGAGTTAGATTTCGACACCGTTTGAGAACAACTAAGTGAGAAAGGCAAGTTACATTCTTGACCATATTTGCACCCATTATTTTAAATTATTTAAATTCTGTTTTAAATTATTATTACATGCTTATTTATATTCAGTAATTTAAATTCCTGTTTTAAATTCATAGATATGCCTAAATCCTTTGTATGGCCAAAGTTGATGATTGAATCAAATACATTGTCACCCTTGATAAAACCTATTTGATACAATAGTATGAACTAGGATTATTTGAAAATATTGTAAAGACATGCTTAGACCAAAAATGTTTGATTTGGGGAATTTCAGCCAAAAATCAAATATGATTTAATTTGTGTCCATGACATTGGTGTGCTATGGAAGTTTATAAATGATATTGAAAAATAAAATAAAATAAAGGTTTGTACTTGGGCGAAATGGTTGTTTGGATTGTGCATGTCAATGCACAGGATCGAGTCATTTCCATGATCGAGTCCCATGGGTTTTGTGGAAAGTTGTCTAAGTTAGTTAAGGACCGGGCTTCGAGTGTATTTTGCTAAGCCACATCGTACTACCACATATTCTGTATGGGCAAGACCTGGCTGATTAATTTGCAATGTTCTGCCATGGTTGTTCCCTTCAGATGCGGTGGGTAGTCATGTTATGACCTACATTAGTCCCACCTGGCGCAAGAGGGGGCCACAAACCCGGCGGATGGTCAGTCCAAAGGGGGCGAAACCTTAGCGAGGGGTAACTACGGTGGAATGGTGCATTGTAAAGGCCTTGGCACGTGCTCTAGACCGCTTAACTAAGGTAGTAAGCGGTGGCATAGATATATGCCGGACAAACTAGAAAATTCATGCCATGTGGGTAAAGCTGTACAAACTCTGTAGAGTGTAAAACTATTCAAATAGCTGTGTCCATGGTCATGGACAGGCCTAGCAAAGCTGCTCCAAGTTAGATCTTTGGTGTTGATTTCAAAAAGACTTCGTCAACTGGTTTATCCAAATGGGAATTGGGCAGGAAGCCATGTGAAAGGAGGGTATCCTTCACCATTCTTGTGTGAATGTTATCTGACTATAAAATTGATTTAGAAAATGAATTTTAGTTATAGAATAACTGCCTTGGAACTTAGTACATGTATTTAATGAAAACATTGCTTTATGCAAATTTAACCAATAAGCCTTCCTTTGAAATACCCTTGTATGCATGCATTCAATATGTTACTTGACGGGTGCAAGTTGCGAGTACGGTAGTTGTGCTCATTCTTACTTAATGCAAATAATTTCAGAGGAAAAGGACTTTGCTACCGGTGTGGATCTCAACGACTAGGCCGCTACCCTAGTCGATTGCCTGTGGCAGATCAGCTGGACTCCACTACTTCTTCGTCTTCCGCTGTGTTCTTTATTGTTGGCTTGTAAGCCCCTTTTGTAATAAACTCTATTGATTATTAATATATTTGTGCGATTTATGGATGTTACCATATTTGTTTACTGTGTGAACTAGCTACTGATCATGGAACTAGTTCAGAAATACACAGAGGATTTGAGAGTGTTAATCCCGGGTCCGACAAAGGTCCACCAGTTCTTGTTGTAGGGCTTCGTACGACCCTTGGCTTACACCCACTGCCCCCGATGGTGGGCCCACTTGGTGGCTCCCAGGGAGGGATGCCTCCACGGGCCAAGTGTCACTTCCGATGATACCCCCATGCATGGAGTTATTTGCCTCCTCCTCCACGGCCTAGGCGGGAGGTGCCGCTACCACGGAGGTCCTACTTCGCTTGCCCCTCGGGGTGCTGGGGGCCGCGGCTGTTTCGGCTGTTGAGACTTTGGACTTGGCCCTTTTCTAATAGGTCATGCTGGTGTTTCAGAGCTTTCCTGTCGGTCCCCACGAACGGCGTCGACTGTCGTAGCAAGAAGGACTAGACAGTAGAAAAAGGGGATCCCCGGTACCTGAGAGTGACCGAAGGATCCTCGGAAAAGGGACTGGTGCCAGGAGAAATGTATATGTATTAAATGCCTTGAAAAGCTCTTCTTTTCCTTGCATGGGGGAGCGGACTATTTATAGCCTGTCGACAGGGTACATAAGATTATTGTTCTACCCTTAGGAATGTACTACCCGCATAGGGACTGCAGGGTTTTTTTCCTACCCCTACGCATAGCTTTCGGTCCACGGTGGGCCTCCTGGCCTCCATGGACCTGGCTCACCCAGCCGGTGCGCTTGGTCCATTTGTCTTCTCCCTTCACTTCCAGCAGGGCGGCTTCGGGGCCGAGGGGGCGCCGAACATTCTTGGTGTCCACGAGGTAGCCTTTCGGGGTGCCAGATGGCCCCCCTGCAACCTTCGAGCCCTCTTTAGGACCTCTTCTGCAACCTTCGGGTCCCCTCCGGAGCACCTCCTGCAATCTTCAGACCGTTTTTGGAGGCTCCTATCATATTCGTCAGATCATGGGGCGGTGAGTTGCCCCTACGACATTGCCGTTGTTGTGATAGTTCTCACGGTCGTGGTAATCTCGGGTTGTGCCGGCCATGTTTAAGGATTCGGAAAAGGTGTTGCAGGACCACTGATACCAAGCCTATATGCACGCAGCACGCCCAACATGTGATCTCTGCTTTCGGTTCCGTCTCTAGCCTCAACTTCCCAAGCGCACCACACCACCACTATGGCCGTTTCTTGGTTACTGTCGTAATCTCGTGATTTAGATGGTGATCATATAGTCGCACATGAATGGAGTACAGTGATGTACAATAAACCCTTGTTTTACTTGGCAGGAAACGAACAAAAACGGTAGATCAGTCCGAATGAGAATAGAGTGATTAGCCAGCATCTATCTGATCAGGCGAGAACAAGTACCAGCTAATTTTAGTGTGGGCCTTAAAAGCAGACAGGAGATGAGATTATTATAATTTGGAGGCGGCGCGACGTGGAGCAACACAACGAGTGAAACTTGTATATCCAAGGGGAAATTGATAATATACTATTTCTTAGATGGCAATCTAGCGTCTTCATAAGATAATTGATAATATACCTCTTTTAGATAAAAACCTTGATTAAATATCCTGTTTGTATTATTTTATTTTTTTTTTTTTTCTCCCATTTTGATCAGACGATGGGACAATTTTGCCCTTACTTGAGTCCGGCACAACCTGGTCTGCCTTGACACAGCTGGGTCACCCCAAATAGGACCGGCTCGACCCCGTGCGTTCATCTCACCCAAATAGGGTTCACGCGATAGCAAACCAGGGTGGTGGCGCAGCAAACTGGGAGGTTCAATTATTTGCCACTGTACTTTCAGTGGTAATTTAGGATTTGCCACTATTGTGTGTGTGACATGTGGGTCCGGGACCCAGATGTCACACACACATGCAGTGGCAAATCCTAAAATGCACTTGATTGCAGTGGCAAATACTAAATTTTCTCTTTTCCAAAAGGCAAAATTATCTCTCTCCTTCTCAAACCCATCTAGGGCTCTTAGGGGTGCCGCTGCCGCCAGCAGACGGGGCATCACCGTTGCCGTGGGAGTGCTGGTGTGGTGGCTAAGCCGCCACATCTCCTCGCGCGGTGGCCGCGGGGCCTACTGCGCCTCCCATGCGGACGCCGCGAGCGCGCCATCGCTGCGAGGCAGCGTCGTCGTCGCATCGTCGTGCCGCTGCCGGTTGCGCTCACCGTCGGTTGGCCGCCGTCGCGTCCTCATCAAGCGTACGCAACATAGGCAGCAGCACGCATGGAGACGGCCGAGCCACTCAAAGGCCCAAGTGCCAAATGGATGGCTTTTGCGTGCTTGCTTCCTTTTGTTCATCTTGTGAATTTCATCCCTAATCACCTTGCCTTGTGTACAGGTTCTCACGTGGGGACATAAGGGAACTTTGGACGCCTTCGCATTTCCGATCCTTCCTGTAACTGCCGAACTTGTAGGCAAGTTACCTCGCGACAATTGTCTCTCCAATAATCACCTTCTACCAATTACCATTCATCTTGCTTAATCGATCAATTAGCATTGTTAATTCTTCATGTCTTGATTAGTGTTGTTGACATGTCCCCTGTGTTCTGTGGCATAATTACCCTCGGCTGGTTGTAGTCAATTATTGGATGGTTAATTATAGGGTTGGACCCGATTTAATTATGTCAGTCTCTATCAGGTGGTAATCTTGTGGATGATTTAGACGTGGTTGCCTTCTGTAAAGATAATGATGACCTCACTAGTTGCTTATGCCATGATTACAATGTAGTGAATATCATGGAATACCTTGGATCATAAGCTCGATCATACTTGGTGATTGATAATTATCTGGGTTGTTAACCCCACATAGTTAATCTAAATATCAATGTGCATGAGTTGATTATCTGTTTATCTTTCAATAACCGCTTTATGCTGACTACACGGTAACACATCCCTATCAATCACTAGTTAACCTTCAATGCATCTATTTTCCATCTCCGGTTCAATTAACATATTTGCTAATCAAATATCAACTACTCTTCCATGTTCCATGTATACAGTTCCATATACTCTCTAAATACATATATCGTGCCACATGTATGGGTATACCACCTACCGCTCAACAACGTACGGGAGTCGTACAATTCCGTTGTTGAGGTAATAACACCTAGCCACAAGTATACAGTCGAGGCAGGTACTGGACTTTTTTCGTATTACTTGGTATGTGAATAATTAAATCGGTGCCATACTTGCTTTCTCATTGATTAACGTGAATACCTTATTATTACTCTCGTTTCACTATTGCACATCTCCGTTTCATATGTTACAATTTTATTCCCCACATGGTCATTTTCCTTCCTTTATCTTCTTACTGTAGTCACACTTGTGTGTGGCTTTCTGGAACACTTACTATTATTTGTTTCCATTACGTTTATTTACCTTTGCGGTTGTTGGGTATACTTGCTGCAATTTGTTTTTCCAATTTCACACTTGTTCTTTCCGTTCTAGGTAAAAAGCCAGTTGAGTAGCTTCCATGTGAGCATTAGGGTCATGGATGACACACGTTCTTCCCAACACTGTGGCGTTGCCGTTAATTATTTTATTTGTGATTTTAATTAGCTTTAGACCGGTCCAGTGTGTTAAACTATTTATTTTCATTTAATTCCATTTTCTTCCGCTGGTGACATTATTACCATTAAACTATTTATTGTTGAACAATTTAGAGATATTAAAGTTTTAAATTTCCTTGGATTTTACATCTTGTGTTATTATTTATTTCTTGCAATGACGCTCCACATAGTACCACATTTTCGATATGTGGGGTGCTACAGTCACACTCTTTACATTCAGCCTCTATCCTTTCGTGTTTTGGTGGATGTGTGGAAACAACGAAGTTGGCAACGATTTAGCAGAAGCGCTAACTCGAAATTGAGTTATTTTTCTCTTGCAATTCTGGAAGGATTGATCCTAAAAGAGCATTTAGGATTAACGTTAGAGTTAGGGACTACATTGCGACGTTTAACGATGGTAGTACGATGGCTATGCAACGTAGAGATATGGAGTGGATAGTAAATATTAAGGGGTACATGATTGACATGTTCCATGCTGATATTTGAGAAAGGATTATTTGGGTACCTTCTCAAGAAACATTTGCATATGGAGTTGACACCAAACAAGAGGAAAACATGAGCAAAAGCCACCAGCGAGAAATTGATGTGTCATGTTTTGGGCTATGTGCATGTATGACAAGTTCAAGTGTTCTATATTTTCATTGGACAATCTGGAGGTCTTATGTAATGCTTACGAATGGTTTTGATCATGTCTTGGAACTTAAATGGTATCTATGTTCAGTCAGTTGTGGCTTGCCTCTAATATTGAACTGGAAATTTATGCATGTTTACTTGGTTGTAGTTTCACTATGCAAGCACATGGTCAAAAAAACTGATCATATGAACACATATGAAATTAGCACAAGCACCATATAATATCAACACAGATAATTGATCCATACAACTTCGTACTTGTAACATCCCAAAATTTGAATGAAGTTCAAATTGTTTGAAAATGTGCAATTTTTTTAAAAAAATTAATGCATCCTTTTAACATTCAGGTTTCTCTTGATTTTATTCGAGACATTGTCAAGGTTTGAATTCTAAGAAACCATTTACGAAATTCAAACCTAATTTTAGTCAGATGAAACTTGAAAACAAATTAAAACTTAAATATGAATTTAAAATAGCCAAATCAAAAGTAAATTGAAAATTTGAGGTTCAAAAGAAAAGAAAAAGGAAACTGAAATAAAAACCCAAAAAAATCCAGTCTGGGTCAAAAACCACCTGGCCCAGCCCGTCTCCTTCCTTTTTCTTTTCCCCAGGCTAGCCCACTCGGCTTCCTCCTCCCGACCACTACCAAGCCCGCGCTGGCGTCCCCTTCTCCCTTTCCCCCTCTCTCTGCTCCTCTACCCCAATAGTGCCGAGCCGCACGGGCGCCACCTGCTCCCATCCTGTTAGTGTCACCCCCTCTGTAGCCATGTTGTTGCTCACATCATCGTCGTCCTTGCCCGACCTCCGCGCCGATTACCCGCCCTCGTCATCACGTGCACCACGCACTCCAGTCTTGTCGTCACCTCGTCGCCCACACCGTGCACTAGTGCCGCCAACCACTGCCACACCCAGCTATTTAAGCCAAACGTCAACCCCCTCCCCTTCCTTGGGCATCATTCGTCGCCATCCCACCTCTCTTTGTTCCTCCCCTCCCTGAGCTCAAATTGAGCTCATAGTCGTGTTGTTGGGTCCCGACCGTGGGCGCCGCCCATTTGCCGAACCGCACCAGCCGCTCAGGTGAGCTTCGTCCCCCGCCACCATACCCTTCAAGGCTGCCTCGACGCCTTCTACCTCCTCACCCACTCTCTTTCCCTCCTAAGAACAATGTTGCCTAGAACAACCACACCGCCGTCGCTCTGCCTGTGCTGGCCACCTCCTTCACCTCACCATTCCATCCAACTCGATGAGCTCCTCTCCACACCACTTGCATCACTCCGTGTTCCCGAGCCTCCTCTCCATTTCCCCTCACTTGATTTCCCCTCTCGCTCATAGGAAGTCGTCAGCGCCATCGTCTTCCCTGTTGCCGGCCAAAACCACCACCATCGTCATCCTTTCACAGTGCGTCTCAGCTTGCTTCCCCTCACCGGAAGCATCGCCTCACCTCCCCCAATCTGCCCCCATCACTCACTCGTGTCCGCCTGCTCCACAGCGCCATCGCCACATGGACTACACCGCGCTGCCCTCGACTCTCGTCGTCGGGCCGCCTCGCAACTCCTCTACCTCTACCAATTGGTCGGCTGACTTACCCTCGCTCTCCTCGTGCTCGTGCTCGTGCTCACCGCATTTTCCCCCTCTCCTCCTCCAGCACCGCCACCACTTCTCCACCCCCATCACCGGCCATCATGCGCCACTACTCGCCCGCAATGGTGCATGCCCTGTAGCGACACCACTACCAATGGAATCGCCTCCCCTCCCCGATTCCGTTTTTGGCCTCACTCACCGCCGTCGTCGCCTCCTCCACCGTCGCCCACGGCCACCTCCTCTGTTTCCTACCGCCACTTCTATTCTCTCTCTCTCTCTCTCTCTCTCTTTGTGTGTATGAGTAACTGACAATGGCCCTACCTAATTAAGTAACTAATCCAAATTAATTAGGTAATAGATATTCAGTTAACAATTTGCAATTGTGCCAATTAGGGGATAAATTAGGTAATTAGAGGATAATTAAGGATGATTAGTGTGCTAATAGCATTTGATTTAGAGGGCAAATTTAATGAGTAATTATATTAAAATTTAATTATCCCGATGGCATGTAGGACCTAGGCCATTACCAAAATAACAATAAATATGATTATAATTTAATGGATTAAGTTAATTAGTATGTCAATCTGAAGGTGTTAAATAAAAGTTATGTCCAAACAAAACATTATCTCTCAGAAAGTGTAATGTCCAAGTGATCAGCATGCCATATGTAACATCCCAATTTTCACTTCTTTTTTAATTTTCAAAATTAAAATTAACCATTTGAATTTTATTGAATTATTTAAATCTTAATTTGAATTTTCAGAAATGAAAATAATTTAATATGAATAAATCAAGCTTGAATTAAATTCAAAACTATTTTATTTTAGTACCTATGGCGCCAAGGTATTTTCTAAAATTTCTTGGATTTTTCCAAGTTCATTTGCTATTTATTTGAGCACTTTTTGATTTGTTGCATTTTTTGAAATTTAGAAATCTATTTTAAATCCCCCTCAGGCCGAAACTCTTCTTTCCGCCCCATTCCCTTCTTTTTCGACCCACAACCCCCTTTCTTTTTCTCCCCCTTTTTTTCTTTCTCTCTCTGCCCCGTTCGGCCCACCTCCGTGCCAGCCCACCTGCTGCCTCCCTCTCTCCCTCTCGCTGCCACTAGGGCCCACCTGTCAACCCTTCTTCCTCCTCCCTTTCTTCTTCCTTGCGCCAACCCGCCTCAGCCCACCTCCGCACTAGCCCACCTGCTGCCTCCCTCTCCCCCTCCCGTTGCCACCGGGACCCCACCCATCAGCACTCTTCCTCCTCCGTTTCTTCTTCCCCGTGCCAACCCTCCTCAGCCGCCATTACCGCGCGCCCGAGAGCTCTTGAAAGCTGTCATTACTACTCATTCATGCGCCATTAAAGACCCCCTTTCATCCCCCACACTCACTCCGATTGTTTTCCCCTCCTTTACTCGCACTTACACCGCACTAGCGCCGCTGCCCGCGTCGATGCGAAACAACCGCCAGTCGATCTCCCGCTCCACTACTCCTACGCCCCTATGAAAGGGAGCATGAGGTGCCCCTCTTGTCCCTCATCCCTACGCAAGCAAGCACCGCCCTCCTCTCCCTCTTTCCTCGCCGCAATCGGTGGTTTTCTTCGTTGGCACAGGAGCACCGATGCCACCAATTTCGCCGCTATCGAAGGAGCTTTGGTGTTATCGTCTCCACCAACGGCTTTGCCGTGACCCGAGCCATGCCACCGCCTCTTCCTCGCCACCACCTCTTCCTCGCTATCGGTCGCCTTCGTCCACCTTCGACTGCCCGTGTGAGGTAGCCAGTCCCCCCAGCATGCCCTCTCTGTTGAGCACCTCGCCGACTGCCACTGCACCGCCGTTCGCTGTGACCTTCGGTCCCCGTGCATGCCACCGCCGTCCCAAGCCACATGGTGGCCACGTGTCAACCACCTCGGCGCCACGCATGAGCCACATGGCACGCTCCCCCAGTGCTCTGCGTCGCTGCCTACGAGATCCTCGACACTCCGGGCGCAGCTGCGCTCCCCACTGCCGTCGCGCTCGAGATGCTCCACACGGACGGCGTCCACCCACACCGCCTACGACACCGACATGGCTGTCCTTGCTGGCGACGCGTTCTTCCCCTAGCCTACACCCACGTCATCTCCCACACCCCCTCCCCCAACCCCGTGCCCCACGCTGTCCTCCTCCACGTCCTCACTGACCTCGTGCGCGCCGTGGGATCTACCGGCATGGCTGCAGGTCAGTTCCTCGATCTCACGGACGCCGCCGCCCTCGGCAAGGCCGAGGTCATGCAGGTCCTGACCAAGAATTCGACGAGATGGCCTAGTGCTCGGCCGCCTGTGGCGTCATGCTTGGCAGCGCGGGCCCCGACGAGGAGGCCACGCTGCGGCGCTACGGCCGCACCATCGGCGTCCTCTACTAGCTCACCGACGACGTGCGGAGCGCGTCATGGAACGGCAAGATGAGGAGCAACGCCAGCGTCCTGCGCACGCTGGGCATGGACCGCACGCTCGGCATCGTGGAGCTCAAGGCGCAGGCCAAGACGGAGACCGATAGGTTCGCCGATAAGTACGGCGATCGGGTGCTGCCCTTGTACAGCTTCGTGGACTAGGCGGTGGAGAGGGAGTTCGAGCTCCAGGATGCAGCTGCGACGCCTTAAGCGTGGACGATCACAGTTGCCACTGAACATTGGAACACGTGATATGTACTATATGGTACTAAATCCTAAATCCCTACAAGTAGATGTTTAGAATTTGAAATGCATAATTGAATTCTCGGCTGAAGTTTTGCTGTAAGTTGCTGAAATAAGATGGGATTCAACGGAAAACCTTCTATGATAAAAATAAGTTTTGTGCCGATGTTGCATGGGTTATCATAAACCATTCTTTCATGGTACACTTTCAGGGATCGCTCAAATGCCCCACCTGAATAAAACTTCCCACCCTGTTCTGAACTTCCAAAATGTTCCAAAATCCCTTTTTAAATTTAGTCTTCAGAAGATAAATTCGATTTTTACTAAATTCGGATGTTAGAGGGGTGTTGTCTGTATTTGTTTTGTTCTTTGAATTTGGGTTATATTTGCCACTTAGGTTTGCCGTGATGGTAAGATCATCTTTAGCCTTAGCATGGTTTATTGTGGTTTGAGGTGAAAATGCGTACCAAATTTGTTATTTATGGTTTATATATAACAAAGTGAAAAGAAGCGGTGAAAGGAAGGGACTATGTCCGGAAAGCGGGAGCGCAGCGTACGCTTTCCGGACACAACCCTACAGGGGAGACACAGTTGCAAATGGGTCTACAAGAGAAAACCCACAGTATCGAAAAAAAGAAGGGGAAAAGTTCAATGCTCGATTAGTTACAAAGGGGTATTCACAAAAGAAATGGATTGATTATGATGAGATATTCTCCTTGATTGTGATGCATACTTCTATCAGGATAGTTCTTGCATTGGTAGTCAGTTGGGATTTGCATTTGGAACAGATAGATGTGAAAACAGCGTTTTTGCATGGTGATCTTGGTGAGCAAATCTACGTGGAGCAGCCAGAAGGGTTCACTGAACGGGAAAATCAGCACCTAGTATGCAAGTTAAAGAAGTCATTGTATGGGTTGAAATAGTCTTCAAGACTGTGGTACAAATGTTTTGACCCCTACATATTGCAGATTGACTACAGTCGATGTGAGTATGTCTGTTGTGTTTATGTTCGACGCCTTGATGCGATTAGTTTGCTAAGTCAGGAATTTGATATGAAAGACTTAAGGGCAGCAAAGAAAATTTTGGGTATGAAAATACACAGGGATAGAAGCTCGACAAGACTGTGGTTGTCTTAGCAAGAGTATGTTGAGAAAGTTTTGGAGCGATTTGATATGAGCAAGGCCAAACCAGTAAGTACTCTATTGGCACAACACTTTAAACTTTCTTCTAAATTTTGTCCTGAATCAGACAGAATTTGAAGAGATAGAGAAGGTTCCATATGCTAGTGCAGTTGGCTATTTAATGTATGCTTTGATTTGTACAAGGCCTGATTTGGCGCATGTTGTTAGTCAAGTCAGCAAGTTTATGCCAAAACCAGGAAAGCGACACTAGGAGGTAGTCAAGTGGATATTCATGTACTTGAGATGTACGATAAGTCATGGTATTATTTTTGGTGGACAGCAAGGTAATCCTTTGGTTGTTGGATATGTGGATTCGGACTATACTGGTGATTTGGATAATAGGAGGTCTACTACAGGGTATATTTTTACTCTAGGTGAAGGGCCATGTTGGAAGTCATCAATTCAGCGTATTGTTGCATTGTCTACAACTAAGACAGAATACATGGTTATGACTGAATCTACAAAGGAAGCGTTATGGCTTACAGGATCAGCGAATGAACTAGGTGTTGAGCAAGGTGGAGTTCAGGTGCATTGGGATAGTCATAGTGCAATTTATTTGGCCAAGAATCAAGTGCATCATGCCAAGATGAAGCACATTCATGCAAGGTATCACACAATCAGGCAGTTGATCAATTCTGGAGAGATTGATTTCATGAAGGTGCACACTAATAATAATGTTGTGGATATGTTGACCAGGCCCGTCACTGCCAACAAGTTTTAGCATTGTCTCGACTTGTTGGGAGTCACAAGTTACTGAGCAAGGAGGTAAACCCCAGCCTACGGATGTGCGAGGAGTGTTAAAGCATTCTCTTATGTGTGTGTTTTCTTCAAGGTGATGTATTCGTCAAGGTGAAGATTTGTTGTGTATGGCTTATATATAACATGGTGAAAGAAAGAGGCCATGTTCGAAAAGCAGGAGCGCAACGTACACTTTCCGAACACAGCCCTACAGGGAGACGCAGTTGCGTGGGTTTACGAAATACTATAGACTGTGGGATGTGGGGTGCGGGGTGCGGAGACAAGCCCCCCTAGCAGCAGCAAGAATACGGACTATAAGTCCAAGTTGAACTTGTAATAAGTGTATAAATATATATCGTCGACCTCTTGTAACTCTAATCGAAAGAAGAAAAAAAAACTACTCATACCGACAGAGCAACCGTGATTCGGCTCCTTGGGACGTAAGCTTTGTCAAACCTTGTAAACAAATTTCCGTGTCTCTTGTATACTTATTGTGATTGTTCTATCGTGTGAAGGGCTATCGCCGGTTCTAACAAAATAGGTGTGGACAGCAGTCCAATGATAAAGCAAGCTTCAACTGGCAATCTAGTTTTATGAAATCAAATTCTGGAGGAGAAAAATTCAGAGTTCAGATGCAGCACAAACCCACAGCACCCACATTTCGTCGCACCACTGGTCCAGCCCTACTATAGCGCTCTACTCTACTAGATGGCCGTCTCCCCACCATCCTTGCACCTGCGTCAACCAAAACCCACATGGAAATGGCCAGGGCCTCGGCATCCGTAGGCCTCCCTTTTTTGCTTTGGCAATCGGCAGCTCGGCACGCGACGCCAGGCGCGAGCATTTGCAAGATGGTGACGGCAACGAGGAATCAGCCGGTGGCCAGTGCTGAGTAGGCACCACCACCGCGCGCGGTGCCCGTGCCTTTCCATCAGAACCGACGCAACGCCCACGATCGGGACGCAACGCAGGTGACTGCGCAGGAAGAGCCGCCTCCTCTCACGGTCCTGTGGCGGCTGGGGTCAGGATCTTCCAACCGAGGACTCCCCGCAGGTACCGCGCCAGCCGCCGCGCCCGCACCAGCGGCAATCCGTTGTCATCAGATTTGGTTGGGTACAGCAGCGGCAATCACAAGTTCGCCCATGGAACTTCATGCTTTCACCGGATGTACAAAAGTTCTCATACTACACAACACGGTAATTACAGACTGCAACAAGTGATGGCTGCAGGCACACTAACAACAACCCTTGCTACATGCTATCTGCTAATTGCTAGTTGCTACCAAGCTCTTGCGGCTAAGACCACTGGATAGCTGAATGGTCCGGTGCGTTCAGTTCTTCAGGAATAGTTCCATGTTGTTGGCATCCTTGTGGATTGGGATTGGATAGGAGGTGCATTCCGCACATTCACGTCAAGAGGCAGCATCCGGTACTCGATATCAAGGTCCTTCAAGACCTTGATCATCTCTTGGAGCACCAACTCCCTCCTCACGAACCTCATCCCCATGTCCTGGAAGTTGAGTGTGTGCCGGAGCCATATGGACACTTTCAGCTTGTTGGTGTCATCCACATCCCGGAGGACAACCATCGCACCCGGGTACCAATGTTCCTTCTTGTTGTCGATGTAACTGGAATTTACAAGTGAAAAGATCGATTAGCTCAATGTGGTAGGATCAGCAGCAAATGGCATCACAAATGCCTAACTGATCCTATGACCCGATAAGAAGGCATACAAAACATTAAATTTTGGTAACAAAGATAAATTTATAGGTTTCACGTCCTAATTCGTGGTTCATACACATTAGACAGGGCAGGCACTTTCTTTTCTGACACTAGTCTACATTCTAAATACCGCTAGCAATAGAAGGGAATTCTCAAGATTGCATTTACAGTCAGTCAATACGCTCATAGTCCAAGAAGTCAGATTTGGTAAAAACAGCTGAGATAAGAACATCGATACATACCGTAGTATTCTTTCCTTCATGAGTGCCAGTTTCTCCACCGGTGTGGCGACATGAATAGAAAAGTCAATTCCTTCTCCCATATCAGGACTCCTGTAGTAATTCATAATCGGTTTGGTGGCAAGCACACTGTTTGGATAATAGACCTTCAGGTTATCATATCGGAGAAAGACTGTTGTCATTATATTCATTTCCTCAACCACCACCTGAATAGTTAAAACTTCAGTAAATGAGTGTGAAGTAATATTGGATGAAAAAGTACAAGAAGAATTTTCGCTACCTGAACTCCTTCAATTTCACAACGGTCACCAACATCATAAGGATGCATCATGAACAAGAACACAATTGCCTCAAAAACTGTCTTCAAAGTATTCCCAAATACAAAAACTGCCAAAAGAAGCTGTGAACTGAGGAAAACAAAGAAATGTGTCGTCGCTATACCCAGAATAAGAAGCCAGAGGGCAAACACAATGATCCCAACAACAACGTTAGCCATCTGGTTGAGCTTGTTCACTGCAGTTTTTGTATCATTAAGTGTTAGGGCAAGAGACTTGCGCTCCCTAAATGCATTCACCTACAGAAAAAACCATATGACAACATTAGGAAAGGCATCTTCAGAACTCATTATAACTCCTTATTGCAAATTAAGGAGTTCACAAGATCATTACCACCCAGTTCTTGAGAGACCTCTTGCTGACCCTGCTGTGCTCCTGTGCTCCTTCAAAGAGATTCATTGCTTTGACAGCTTCTTCCTGCCTCATGAAACGCATCAAGTCTGACGAGTATATGTACCTGCATTATTCGTAAATTCATGATTAGAATATGAATGAACAAGTTGCATTACACTTTGAACTATGACATATGGAATATTGAAACGAGTGTGTTTTGACTAAATGTTTTTTTGAACTTCTGCAGTTTCTATTTTTAATAAGCATCAAACGACTGCAGTTCACTACTTAAGCCATAACAATTAAGATAGTATCCCTAAGAAATATCTATACCATCAGTCCACATCACGAGCTAAAAATTCCTACATTATTGATAAATTGCAGTTGCTTATCTGATCGAGTCATCTAGACAATAAGAATTGACAGTGATGGAACTTGCAAAGTGAAAGATAAGAACATTTGAGACAATGAAGAAATACTTACTTGGAGCCAGGTTGCGCTACATTGTGAAAGATCTTCCTGGCTGCCATCTTCGCCTCGTATTCACTGCGAATTTGTGTAGCTGACTCATCCCCCTCACCCTTGGCCTGTTGTATCTGCTCATCCATAGTCATGAGTGCCCCAAACCGAACAATCCTCATCAACCTCTTCATGTTCCAAGCTGAGATGTTTTTTTGGTTGAGCCTATGGAGCTTGTCGATAGTGATCCCCTCATCAATCTGGCGCTCTGCTTTCTCCTTCGACAGCTGTTTGCTCACTTCTCCCTTAGAAATCACCCCTGATAGCTGAATGTTCCTTTGCCCTGACAGATTCTTGGTAGGCACCGCGACACGGAGCTCATTTGGGATGGTTGCACCTGCGCGTTGGAGCTCATGTACCTCAGCAAGCATGTGGTTTTCATCAACTAGCGGTGGCCCAGAGAGTGTCTCAATGACAAATTGGTTGAACAATGCCTCCTGAATCCGATCAAAGTATGTCGAGACATGGAAGGACGAGGCCAGCACCTTGAGCAGCAACGTCTTCACAAGGCGGATGAGCGTGGCAATGAGGAAGCAGAATAGTATCTTCGTCACGTATTGAAGCACCGGCGTGTTTTTCTCCCGCTGGACGTTCTTGTCAAACAAGAAGTGCCAAGAGGCGAGCACCAGGCCAAGCCAGAGCGCGTTCTGCACGGCGCTGCGCACGCCATACACAAAGTAGAGCACACGCTTCCGCAGCAAGAAATTGCGTTCAACACAGAACACAGCAATCCGGATGACCCAGCCGGAGACGAGTCGGCCGCAGATGAGCACAAACACGAGGAGCTCCCACTTCCATAGGTGCAAACCCCACACCTTCTTCTCGGACAAGATCCTTATCCTGAGGCTGCACGCCAATGCCGCGATTATGAGCACCAAGCTTACCCACTGCAAGATGGTGAGAGCGTCCAGCTTCCCACGCTTGAAGTCGTCGGGGATGTCCTCGTCCATGAATGGGTCGTCCTCCTCCTCGTCCATGGGCCCCGACTTGCCCATGGACCCTGACTTGCCGATGTGTCCGGACTTGCCGGTCATAAGCCCCGACAGGAGCTGGCCGGACTTTGTAGGAGCCCGCAAGACAGACGACTTGCGCTCCTCGTCGACGACGGTCGCAGCCGCGGGTGCCGGCTGCGACTGCGGCGGCGGGTCCATGAGCCGGGAGCGCGTCTTGGCTCGCAGAAATGGTCCCGCTGCAGTGGAAGTAGAGGTGCAGCGTATTACCTCGCCATCGTCGCCGGCGCGCCTACGGCTGTCACCGGCATCGGATTCAGAGGAGGAGGACGACGAGGAGAGGCGCTTATGTGGATCCTGGAAGGAGACGCGCGCTTCCCGTTCCCGGGAGTTGGAGAAGGACGGCTGCTCGCGCAGCTGCGCTGGCCTCCTGAGCTCCTCCATCTCCAGGTCGAGGTCGAGCGACAGCTCGGCGCCGGACGCCGCCTGCTTCCGGAGGAAGTTCCCGATGAGGCGCGTGGGCGGGTCCTCGGCGCCCTCCCCCGCGGCGTTCGCTGTCGCCGGCTTAGGCGAAAGCGAGGGGGACGATGCCTGCGACGAGGACGGCGGCTGCGGCGGCCGGTTCTTGAAGCTGAACGCCCCGCCGCGGCATCCACCGCCTTCCCCTTCGCCGCCGCCATCATTCTTCCAGAACTCGTAGCTCCCCTCTCGCCACACCTTGCTCGGCGATCGCGGCGAGTTGGTCCCGCAGGACCACTCCCTGCTCGCCGCCCGCGGCGTGCTCGCCGTCGAGTTGGTTTTCGAGCTCGCATTCCCCGCCCCACCGCCGTCCGCGCCGTGGAACGCGAACGGCGCGTGGCCGTTGTCGTTCCCATCAATCTTCACAACCAACTCCCGCCTCTCGCCGCCACCGCCACCGCCGTCGCCGTCGGCCAGTATGGACCGCTCATCGTGCTGCCGATCCAGCATCCCCGACCCGGACCGCGACGAGGACTTGCCCGACCCGTACGACCTCAGGCTGCTCTTCCGCCGCACGTGGTCCATCGCCGCCGACCTAGCAACACCCACCCCAAAGATAGCTACCTCCAGCACTCCTCCCCTCTCGGCGTTTGCTATATTAGCTAGTCGGGGACTAAGGGCATAACAGTGGTATTATGTCAGCCGCCCATTAGCTCTTCTATAACGGAAAAGAGAGAAGTATGAGAGAGACGAGCGCAAACGCTGATGGAGCGGCAGCGTCCACTCCTCATGCGGTTTGTGGGGCCTGAACATGCTGACTGAGAATGGGACTACGACGACCTCCACATCCGGCAACGACATCGATCTTCCGGCACGCCGACTGCAGCGTGACAAATCTGGTCGCCAAAACGGCGTCGACTGGCTGGATCCGAGCTCTAGCAGGCTAGATCTTGCTGGATTTAGATGCTTCGACGGCGGTGGTGTCCTCGGAGTCTGGCGGCGGAGACCGTTTAGGGCATCGGTGGGGGAGAGGGCGACGATGGATGAGAGGTGGTGGTGGTGTCGATCGAGTGTGGGGGGAGAAAGGGTGTCGATGGGGGATGTGAAGGGGAGAGGGTGTCGATGGGAGGGAGTTTATTAAAAATTTGCTTGTAAAACAATTAAAAGATGATATTGTAAAGTATGTTAAAGATAGTGTATTAGAGAATTTGTTTTTAGTGCTGTATTTAGATCGAGTGAAGCTGTTAAAAGACAATTGAAAGACATGATACAGAACATGACCTAGTAGTGCGTTGCCGTATCAGTGCTCGCGCTGCTATTAACGAGGCGATGGAAAGTTCGGGAACAACGTGGAGCGGCAGCAAGCTGCCAACTCTTGGATACCTTTTCGCCACTCCGCGCCGGGCGCGTTCCGTGTAGGCAGCAGTGTCTTCTGTCGTGAGAGAGCCCACTCGTTCGCACCAGCGCAGGGTTCGGTGTACTCGTCGCGTACGTGGCATGGCAGCGATTTGGTACGGGATTAGGAGCAGGATCGATTAGAAAATGGATTAGCGGTAAGCAAAGATTTGGGCTCGTGATTTTGTATGTATGGCCGAATCCTTTGTGGGCGAGACTAGCGGCGCAGAAGTGGGAGTGCGTGTCCTGGTTAGCATTTGGTAATTTGGGAGGATGAGATGCTGCGGGGTGGAGGTGGTTTCTCAGAACAACGCGGCGAGTGGGAAAGGGTTGCCGTCGTTGTGAACTTGTGATCGTTCTCACGGTCGTGGTAATCTTGGGCTGTGCCTGCCATGTTTAAGGATTGGGAAAAGGTGTGGCACCACCACTGATACAAAGCCTATATGCACGCCCAACATGTGATCTCTCCTTTCGGTTCCGTCTCTAGCCTCTCAAATTCTCAAGTGCACCACGCCACCACTATAGCCGTTTCTTGGTTACTGTCCTAATCTCGTGATTTAGATGGTCATCATACAGTGGCACAGGAGTTGGATCTGGAATGGAGTACAGTGTTGTACAATGACCCTTGTTTTACTTGGCAGGAAACGAACAAACAACGGTACGTTAGTCCAAATCAGGGCACGGTGAGTAGCCAGCATCTGATGAGGCGAGAACAAGAACCAGCTAAGTTTAGAGTGGGCCTTAAGGGTGCGTTGGTACGTAATCTCATATTCTTATGTGATCTAATATTTCTCTTAATTTAGTTACTAGTAAACACATTGCCAGCAATATAATATTTCAATATTTGGTTGATTTGAAGGAAACTATATATTAGTCTTTATCATAGTTCAAATATTTCATAACTCAAACCACCAAGTTCACAAAGTTAAATTACAGGATTTGAAATTTCAAACCATGAAGGTTAACATATATAAATTTTGAATTTACAATTTAAAATTCCAACATTCCAAATTCATTTTTTATTCAAAAGATCAAATTTTGTATTTTTAAATTTTAAATTTTGAGTTCTAGAGTTTAAATTCTAAGATTTAAATTATCGAATTTGAATATTTGAAATCTAGAATTTGAATTTTTTAAAAATGATTTTCGAAATTTTTAAAAATGATTTTCGAACTTTTGAATTTATAAATTAAATTATCTGAATTTAAGATTCCAAAATTTAGGGATCAAATTTTGATATTTTGGTTTCGAAATTCATATTTTGATTATTATTTTTTATTCCATACATTGGATTTTGAAATTTGAAAGTTCAAAATTTGACTTTGATGAATCAAAAGCATTGATAAAAAAACGCAATAGCAAATCTTTCTTTCCCTTGGTAATCTAAAATAGACACAATTTTCTACGGGAAACAGATTCCTGAAATTGATGGTAATCTGTTTATCAAGGTAATCTTAGATTCTTGGTTCAGATTACTGAATGTTTTACAAACAAGGTAATTTTATAGAATTACTAAAGGATTACTGGTAATCTTTGAAAATTTTTGCCAACTAAACGCACTCTAAAAGCAGACAGGAGAAGACATTCTAATCTGGAGGCGGCGCGACGTGGAGCAACACAACGAATGAAACTTGTATATCCTATGTTTGCTGCAATTGTTTACATTTCGTTCATGGGAACCAGGCAAGATCGTTGCACATGCAGGACAGATCACCCATCCTTTTCGCCAATCTCGCATCATGTGTGCCCTACCCTTTCTACCTGGTAGCTTGACTATTGACTAGCGACTTAAGAAAACGACAGTTCCTGCATCGCATTTATTCGAAGATAAGCTAGCTCACCCGTTCTAGGTTCTAACCGTACTACCGTACCATGATGCCGGCCGGTAAAAAGAAAATGCCCTACTTTCTCCTTCCATTTGACGGAAAGAGCGCTACGTGTACGAACGAAATATCACAAGAACAAAAGGTGCGTCCATACGCAGGTCGTAGAGCTGCATTCCGTGTTGAATCAGAATTCAGGAAAACGCACACGGCCTGAGCTGGCGCGTAGCAACTTAACAACTGCGATGCCCGAGCGTTCCAAATGGTGCCAGGTTGCCACAGCTACGTTACACTTCGGGCTTCCGGCTGTGTGCAGGGCCCTGCAAATGTGGGCAGATCGGCAGCTGGACACCGGACAGAGACAGCACGCGGCGGGCAGGTAGGCTACCGGAATGACGGTGTTTCTCTTGGTCGCGCCCCGTTTCATACCGGGCGGACGCGGCAGCCCGGCTGGGCACGGCTCCGCCGATATGATTGCGGGGGTGAACAGTTGTATGGGCCAAAACACGCCGATTGTCGCGTGCTTCCGCGGAAATCATAGGGGGTTTTGGCGTCTTTCCTTGACAGGGACGCGCCCATGTATGACGCACCTGCTGTTTTCAGGAGATGTTGGGTTTTTGGGTTTCCGGCGTCGTGGCGTTACGTCGTGAGGTCTGTTGGCTTATGGAAGTTTGGTTTGTTTCTTTGCGCTATTCAAGGAGAGGTGAACACGACTTTCGAAGTAGTTACGAGCAGGTCAAAAGGAGGCGCGCGCGCACGTGCGTGTACACAGATATGTATATATACATATACTCCTGATAGTACATACTTCCACTTTTAGATACCACTTAAATCGTATGATGATATATATTTATCAATTTGAGCATACTCCAATAATAATTATAAGATACCCTAAAGTGAGTTATATGAAAGAATTAATTAAAGTCTATCTTTTATAACAAAATTTGTGTATATATTTCTTTTATATATGAAAAAAAGGTATGTAGCAAAAATAAAAGACTCAATGAAATATTTTCAATCAAGTTGTATTGGTTATAATTGGTATTTAAGTGTATGAAAATGATAACGAAGTATAATATATTCGTTTAAGTGGTATATTCGAAGTGGAAGTATGTACTCCCGAGAGTACGAAACAGGTGTCTCCTACACACACACACATGTGTGTGTACATATGTGTGTGTGTGTGTGTGTGTGGGCTCCCGTCTCAAAACCATTTAATCACCCGGCATGCTCCCAACTATAATGCGACTCCATTAAACACGTTGCATGCTCCCACCTCCTATGCCCTACATAAAACACCTTGTATACATACACACACATATACATACATACATATATTATACCATTCAAGCACACATATTATACTTATTTATCATTTTTAATATACTTAAATACTAATTATAATATACTTCAATGCGACTTGATTGAAAAAAAATCATTTGGGCCCTTTGTTTTTTTATATATACATTTTTCATATATAAAATAAGTATATACACAAACTTTGCTATAAAAAGTGGACTTTAATAAAAAAAATTCATGGAACTCACTTTAGGGTATCTTATAATCATCATTGGAGTATATTAAAATAGATAAAGATGTATCATCATACGATTTAAGTGGTATATAAGTAGGAGTACGTACCCAAGAGTACCATACTATTTTCATATATATATATATACCATATATATATATATATATATATATATATATATATATATATATATACACACACACACACACACACACACACATACACACACACATATATATATAATACTTATAAATTAGTAAATAAACTAATATTATTATTTTAAAATTTTATTTAACCTATTTTTAATCCCTAGGATACCTCAGACCTCGCCTGCTTCGCCTCTACTTGATTCATCGAGAGCTTTTAGTAAAACTATGTTCTTTTATCTCAAAGGGCAAAGAACTTGATGTTCCTCTCAGCACATGTACAGTGTGACAGAGGCTAAGTTTTTCATCTAACTGCCATGTAAACAGGTGTTTGCAATTTTCTCGCTAGGGTATAGCCTCTACTCCTCAATTTATTAGAGGTGAGAATGGGGCGAAGGCAACACCGGTGCGCGCAGGGGCGTGCGCACCGACTCCATCGCCCGCGCCCCTGGAGACCCCGAATGCTGCAACTCCTCCGCCAGGTCCATTCAATGGCTCCAGCACCGGCTGGCTGGCGGTGGTGCAAGCAGAAGCAGCACTGCAGCAGCCAAGAGCCAGGAACGAAGGGCACTGAAAGAAGCACTCGGTCAGCACTGCAAGCATATTTGGGCCTCTTGGGCCAAATTCATTGCATAATCCAATGTAATAAGCCCATTTTCACAATCCTCAAATCCCAAATCCCCATTCGGCCAATCCCCATCTCTCGAGACTCAGATCCCTAATTCACACTCACCTGGTGACCTCACGCGGCCGACGGCGATGGCGGGCGAGGCGGCGATGGCTGGTAAAGGATGAGGCGAGGCAGGGGGGTGAGGAGGCGAGCAAAGCCAAAGGGCGAACGGAGGCTGAGGTAGGAGGCCGAGGCGGCACAAGCAGTTAGGAGGAGGCAGCAGCTGACAAGAGAGGAGGGGAGGCGGCCAGCGAGCGACTGGCGGAGGCGGAGGCGGGCCATGAAGCCACTGGGAGGGGGGCGCCGCTCTAGCTGCTCACGGCCGATGGTCGGCTAGTAGTAGCGAGCCAGAAGAAATGGGGAAAGGGGAGCTGCGCCCAGAAGAAAGAAATGAAAGAAATGGGGAAAGAAAATGAAGAAATGGCCGACCATATGTTGTTATGTGTTTTGAGTCACTGAGATAATCATATATGGTCACAACTCACAACTAAGAAGGTGAGCTAAGGTAATAATTTTACTCAGTTAATATCATTGATAATATCAATGTGATATAGAGATGATGTTGTGAACAGAATATGTGATGTTGTATTGTTGTCTACTTGTCTAGTCTAGTTACATGTATTTAGTTTTAGTACTCATGGATTACATACAATTTATTGTAGATTTATAAAAGATGGACAAACGAACTTTGCATAGTTATTTCTTAAACAATTCAAATACAAGTATTACTCCTCATACCAATGAGAGCACAACTCAACCAAAGAAGCCTCGGATTGATTTTAATCCCGATGACACCATTGCCGATCCAAAGATGTCGATACCAATTGAAGATTATCCCAATGAAATTAGAGATCAAGTGAGGAGGGCATATTTGTTGAAGGGTCCAACTCGACCAATTGGCCATGTTTTTCCAAAGAAAATGATGGATTGTTGGGGATCCTTTCAAGAAGCATGGTTCAACAAATTTGATTGGTTGGAATATAGCGTGTCAAAGGATGCCGCCTTTTGTTTCTATTGCTTTCTTTTCAAGATTCCGTCTCATCCTCATTAAAAGTTGGGTTTGTTAATTGGAGGAAGGCTTTGAAAAGTTTGAATGACCATGTTGGTGGACATAGTAGTACCCATAGCTTTTTTAGGCAAGCATGTGAGGATTTCAATAATCAAAGATTAAGTGTGTCACGTAAATTAGATGCTCGTGGTAAGGCGGACGAAGTTGCATATAAAATTCGTCTAACTGCTTCTCTAGATTGTGCAAGATTTCTCCTAATGCAAGGTGAAGCTTTCCGTGGACATGATGAATTTGCTACTTCCATCACAAGGGAAATTTTAAGGAGTTGTTGGAGTGGTATACAGATAAGAAGGAAGAAGTAAAGAAGACATTTGATGTAGCTCCTAGGCATTGTACTATGACTTCTCCTTGGATTCAAAAAGACCTTGCAAAAGCTTGTGCAGAAGAGGTCACTAAGGTGATTATGGGTGAGATTGGAGATAAGAATTTTTCAATGCTTATTGATGAATCTCGAGATGTATCAATAAATGAGCAAATGGCTGTGATTGTGAGGTTAGTAGTTGGTTTTATTTTTTTTTAAAATTATACCATTTATGCATTGTGTGTCCTAACTTGCATATCTTGTGACATACAGATTTGTTAACAACCAAGGGAAGGTCAGGGAAAGGTTTTTTAAACTTGTACATGTCAAAGAATGTACTTCTACTGTATTGAAGGGTGCATTGCTTGGTATGCTTGCAGGACATGATTTATCTCTTTCGAGGCTTCGTAGGTAAGGATATGATAGAGCTTCAAATATGAGAGGAGAATTTAACGGCTTGCAAATACAGATTCGAGATGAAAATCCGTATGCTTTCTATGTCCATTGCTTTGCCCATCGATTGCAATTAGCGGTTGTCACCGTCTCGAGTAGTGTCAAAGCTATTCTTGATTTCTTCAATTATATTCCACTAATAGTGAACACCGTTAGTTCATCTTACAAGAGGATGGATGCTTTGATTGAAAAGCATCGTGAGGTCTTATTGCGAATAAAAGAATGGCTTGATTCTCACTAGAACGGGGTTGCATCAGGAAACTAGCCTAGCTAGACCTGGAGATACTAGATGGGGCTCACATCACAAAACCTTGCCCCGTTTGTATGAAATGTGGGAGGCAACTGAGGAGGCGCTAGAAATTGTAAGTGATGATAGTCGTCAACCATCCAATTCTGGTGGAGCATATGGTTTGATAAGAAAAATGGAAACCTTTGAATTTGTGTTCATATTGAATTTGATGTTGGACTTGTTAGGCATTACAAATTAATTATCACATGAATTCCAAAGGAAGGATCTAGACATTGTTCATGCCATGGGTTTGATTATGGATGTGAAAGAGAACTTACAAAACATGAGGGATAATGGGTGGGAGCCATTGCTCGGCGAGCAAAAAGCTTTTGTGAAGCAAATGGCATCACCGTTTGGATATGGATGAAAGCACCCCAATTATGGGTCGAATGTCACGTCGAGGCCATAGAGTGACTCAAGATCATTTTTATAGAGTTGACATCTTCTATGCGCTATCGATGCCACTAAGTCGAGATAAATCATCGCTTTAATGAAGTTTCTCTGAGCTATTGATATGTATGTCTTATCTTGGTCCAAGGAACTCATTCTCCAAGTTTGATGTGGACAAGCTTTTGCGACTTGCTGAGATTTATGCTGATGATTTCTCCATAGGTGATCGTATATTGTTAAGAACTCAGCTTCAAAACTATATTCTCAATGTTAGGAGAAGTGTAGAATTTCGTGGATGTCGTGACCTTGCAAGGCTCGCCGAAAAGATGGTTGAAATTGGAAAAGATAAAACATTCTCATTGGTGTATCGTCTCATTGAGCTAACATTGATTCTTCCTGTGACAACGGCATCAGTTGAAAGAATCTTTTCGGCAATGAAAATTATTAAGACAGACTTGTGCAACAAAGTCTCCGATGAATGGCTCAATGACTTGATGGTGTGCTACACTGAGCGAGAGATATTCAAAAGCATTGATGATAAAACAATTACGGATCGTTTTCAACAGATGAAATCTCGTAGAATGGATTTGCCTCCCGCTCCTAGTCATAGCTAGCGGTTTTACGGTATGTTCCATACTTCCATTTCATTTCAATGTTTGCAATTAGTCACAATTTTCTGATTGTCACGCTAATTTAGCTACTATTGTTCCACAGATTGCTACTCGCGTGTATTTATACGCATTTGGATTGTTATGTTCATTAGTCAGGTACTACCTTAAGTTCATTTTAAATTCTCGCTTTGTCTTTTATTTATTTATGTATGAATTTGAATTGCATTAGACATTTAAATGTATTATGTATGTTTTGTACAATTTTATTATATTAGCTTGAGCACCCTCTCTATTTCTGTCCTGCGTTGTCACTAGGTGAGATTGAGTTTTCGACTCATTTAGGGTTTTTTTTTAAAAAAACGAAATGACAAAAAACGACAAGCGCTTTTAGCTCATTCAGCAGACCGTATCGAAATCGAAAACGACGACAAGAAGAGAACGGCGATCAGCCCAACTCGGAGAAAGCCCACTAACTACTGCCTGAACCGCCCATTAACCCATGTCTAGCCACATCAGCCCACTAACGAACGTCTGCCGTCTAGAGTTCGTTCCTTTGGCCTAGGTTGCTTATCGGAACAGGACCCGCAAAACCACCGCCGGCTTCCTCTCGGTTCTCGCTCTCGCACTCACACGGTAATCCTCCTCTCCCATCTCCATCTTCCTCTGATTCGATTTGCTACTCTCGCGATGCGATCACCCCTCACTGCATTCTGATCGATCCATCCTCCTCGTCACAAGTCCTATCGAATTTATCTCATCGATTCGTGTGCTCCGAAGGCGAATCGCTTTGGCTTAAAGAGAGGCGTATGTGTTCTTTATTAAGGTGAAGAAACGTGGGTTATGGATTATGAATAGCTTTTGCGGCGATTTTTTTTAGATAATTAAGAGATTATTTCCTGAGAGTTCCGTTTCGCAGATGTGTTGTAGGACCAACTGATCGAGATTTATTTTTTATTTGTGATGACAACTGCGATTCTTGGGCCTGGTTAGCATCTTTGGAATCTGCATGGTATCCATTAAAGTTGCTATTGTGCACCCAATAGTCAAACCAAATGCCCCCAATTTGTGAAAGTGATCTTGCAAACCATTTTATCTTCTTGCCCAGTTCTGTTAGTACGGTGCTTTGAAGCTAGTGTTGTTGAACTGCAATGTGTATAGTCTGCACATTTGATTTCGGTTGCATCACTTTGTTGTTGGTGGCATTTAGGATGAGAAATGTGATTTTGTCCAAACCAGTAAATTTGTGTTTTGTCGATATAGAGTTAGATACAGAGTTTGTGTGTGTGATGATTGATGAGGTTATGCAATATGTATTTGCTGAAGCAAATAAAGATGTTAGTAGCCCTTCTTAGTTTTTTGTTTGTTTGTCTCATGTTCAATTGAACACTGATCTTTTATGCTTCCTTTTAAAGGCATCTTCTTCAATTTTGCAGTGCATTTCAGAAGCTTCTCCAAACTCTATGATTTACTGATAACCTGTCTAATATGTTATCCTGTTCATCAATAGAAGAAGAGCATATGTTTTTGTTCGTTATTGATGAATGATGATATTTGTGCAGCGCTAGCTTGCGCAAAGTAGGTGTTCCACATAATTGCTATCTCTTTTCTATCTATCCCATTGGTCTGAACACGTTATTAGCAAAATATGACCTGATAGTTGTAGTACCACTTGAATCTAAGGTAACAGTTTGCTTGCAAGCCTGATATTGTCTGCTGGGAAAGCCTTTTACTATTCTCTGATCCATGTGTAGCTTATTTGTTTAACTGAATTATTTCTTTTGTGTTTGCCGCCTATGAGACTGAGTGGTCAAATTTCATTCCATTTTGTATAACAGGTGTGGAAGCTGGGGCACGCTGTGATAATTGGAAATGGAAGTAGATACAATGAAGGATGCATTTGACCGTGTTGTTAAAAAGCAGAAGCTTGCATCCTCGAAAACTATAGAGGTGGTGAACCATGTTGAGAAAGAAATCGAGCAGGCCATTTCTGCTATCCAGGCAAACATCACAGATGGGGAGGCTGCATCAAACCTGAACCATGAAGTTCTTAATATGAAGAATAAGCTGAAAGAGATAGTCCCAATGAAGCAGCTTGAAAGCTGCCAGAAAGAAATGAACAATGCTCTCAGCAAGTGGGTCAAGACCACAGAGAAATTCTTCAGCCAGGATATTTCGAAAGCTTACAGGAATGTGGAAATGGAACCACATCTACTGAGTGAACTTATTGTAAACCATCTGTATCTCCAGGCCTTGTTTGACATAGGTGATAACTTTGTTAGAGAAGCCAATTGCCCAGCAGCTTTAAAACTGAAACATCTGTTCGAGGAGATGTATGGAATTCTCAGTGCATTGCGGGCTGGGAAGCCTGAGCCAGCTTTGAGTTGGGCAATGAAGAATCATGATACATTACTGCAAAACGGTTCCTTTCTTGAGCTGAAGCTTCACCAGTTGCAGTTTGTTGAAATAATTAAACAAGGGAACAGAGATGAAGCTCTGCGGTATGCTAGGACATGCCTGGCTCCATTTGCTACCATATACAAGGTTGAGATCCAGAGGCTGATAGCCTCCATATTATGGGCTGGGCGGCTTGACCAGTCGCCATATGCAGAGTTCTTATTACCAACAAACTGGGAGAAGCTGGCTGAGGAGTTTGTTCAACAGTTCTGCAATGTGATGGGTCAATCCTCCACAAGTCCTCTGGGCATGACAGTGGCAGCAGGAGCTGAAGTATTGCCAATTCTGCTTAAACTGGTTACCGTACTAACTGCAAAGAGAGAGTGGCAATCTATGAAGCAACTTCCTTTCCCACTGGACGTCAGTAGAGAGTTTCAGTTCCACTCTGTGTTCGTCTGTCCTGTGCTCCGTGAGCAAGGTAGTGATGATAACCCACCGATGCTTCTCCCTTGCGGGCATGTCTTGTCGAAGCAGTCAATAGCAAAGTTGTCGAAGAACAGCTCGCGGTCTTTCAAGTGCCCATATTGCCCGATGGAAGCGATGGCATCAGAGTGTAAACAACTTTATATTTGAGAATTTTATCTATCTAGGAGTTGTTACTCTATGCTTGGATATGTCAATGCAACAGTCTTTGCTATCTCTGTTCCTTTCAACTCTCAAGAGTGCTACCTTGTTTATAATATCTCTGAAAATCTCAAGATTTTGATAAGATTTGTGAAGGCAATGCTGTATCAGGTGTGCTCTTGTCTGATATATAGTATGAAACAGATAGTTAAGGGCCGATTGGATGATGATGTGAGATTTACTTGGAAGTGGCGTCGAAACTTTACTGAGATGTTTTCCAGTTGTCAAGCTGTTAATGGACTTCCTGACTTCTAAAAAAACTTGGGAGTTCGCCGCTCTGGGTATATAAAAAGGTGGCATATGAAATCCTAATTCTGCTCTGCCCGCACATTTGATAAAACAACAAGTGTTATTTGAACCCACGCCCTTTCGGACCAGAACCTTAATCTGGCGCCTTAGACCAACTCGGCCATCTCAACATTGATGGTGCGTAATCACTATGCTTTAGATAAAAATGAGCCTTCATCTAAAAAAAGCTGACAAGGCATTTCATTTTCTCCGTGATCTACGATGCAAATTTGCTTGTCAAACTCGGATGTAGCTTGTAATCACCTGCTACCTTCACGGGTAGTGGAATCATTATCTCTATATATCAATAGAAAGGTACGCAGTCGTGCATATTCTCGGAAAAAAGCTCGAATGTAGCTGGGTTGTGTTGTAAGTAACGTCGTTTGCAAGTCGTATTCCCAATTTCTCCATAACTATCATTCTATACCCAGTGGAGATCTAAGAGCAAATTTTCCTTATTTTAACGATAAGCGGGATAGGCAAGTTCAATTAATAGGTAAAAAACTGTGTGTATAAATTTGGATAGCGCAATTGAGGTGCTGACCTATCGTGGCAGTGCTTAAGAGCAAATTGGCGATAAAAAATGAAGAAGCACAAACATGCCGAGGGAACACCCATTTGAGCGAAAGCAAGGGGTCACAGTCGAGAACTGAAGAAATGGAAGACATATTGAGTCTTGACTAGGATCACAAAGTGAGGTCGTTGCTCATTTTGGGAAAAGAGTAATTGTGATTTTTGGGTAATCTATTTTTTTCTTGTTAGTCAAATTTTTAGCCATCAGATCCAACTAGAGGTGGGCATGGGCTGCACCGAACCTAACCTGCCCTGCCCCCTCTGCTCCACAGGAAGTTCTTTGAATCCACAGGTTAACCATTAAAGGAAGCAAGGAAGAACCAAATGATCCATCGGATCTTTAGGATCGACCCTTTTTTCTTAATACAATTGTCTTACTATCTTTTTTCTTCTCTAGGATCTATTCCTCCTAACCGCCCCATTCGACCACGAGATCCCAATCGTCCCATGCCGACTACACCAACCACCAAATCGCAAAAAAAGAGAAGATATGGCTATGGTTTGCCATCAAAGAGCTCACCCCAGCCACGCCTACCATGCCGCTCAGAGGAACCGCCACCATCAGCCTTGCCGCCTGCCACCTCTACCGCGCTGTCCTGACTCGCCGACCGCCTCGACCTCGCACCACCGCGCCATCTGAACCTGGGAATCCACATGGACCAGGAATGGGCCGATCAGGTCTCCTCGCCTGCCGTGCGACGACCACCGCAGCTGGCCTCCTCCTCCTCTACGCACTGTGAACAATCGAAATCGCCCCCATCACTGGCTGCCACAACATCTTGGCTCACCTGCTTCATGGCGCGAGGCCATGGCGCGTCGAGGTGGAGATGGAGGCGATGGCACATTCGAGGTGGCAGATCAAGCGGCGGCAGCGTGTCGGGGTGGAGATGGAGGCGATGGCGGTGGCGCGTCCGAGGCGGTAGATCGAGCAATGGCGGCACGTTGGGGTGGAGATGGAGGCAGTGGCCTGTCCGAGGTGGTATCGACGGCCCGTCCGAGGTGGTATTGATGACCCGTCCAAGGAGGTTGGAGCCGACGGTGACGAGGAGGACGAGTTGGCCGGGGGTGGCGTACCCCCAAGTGTTGACCTCTCGTCCGGTAGAGAGGGCGTGCTCGATGGGGGCGACTGCGTGGTGGGCGTCCTCGGCGTCGAGCGAAGTAGGGCCAGCACGGAGGGCGACACCGACTGGGACAGGGAAGGGGGAGCGGCGATGTCGCAGTGGTGGGGAATTGGAAACAGGAGTAGCGGAGGTGCATAAGATAAGCAAGAAAATGGTTGACCCACTCAGTGCTCAAGAACCAATAGGTTCTGACCCATTTTCCATGACCGTGGGCATGACTATTCAGACAGTTTTATACTCTGCAGAGGTCGCACATCTTTACCCACAAGAGTTGATCATCATACACGTGGTCGTGGTTTTCAAGCAAAAAAGAAATATCGAAACACGAGACTAGCATAATAATAGTTGTAAAGAAATTAATATTTACATGGCATGACTGATATTTGGAGGAACAAATATCTACTAGCGGCCCCTCTTGGGGCGCACCCCGCGTGTCGGCCCTGGCCTCGCCCGGCGATGGTCCGAGTACGTCAGAGGATCAGGCTGCCTCACTACCCGACCAGCGCGAGTAGGCTGAGGTGGTGTCACGAGGGGGGGGGGGTCCTACGTCTGTTGGGTCGGTCCCGGCGCACCGTGCAGCTGAGAAGTGCCCTGGGAGAACTAGGTGTCATGCTGGTCCATGAAGAAATCGCCGAGGTGTGCCTCATCGTGCGACAATGAATCATCCTCCTAAGTCGGTGGTTGATCTGTGAAGCATTACATTACGCACGTAATCATGGCGAAAACCATGAAAAAAGACGTTACGCAAGCAAGCAATGTCGTCATACCTAGTGGCCTGAAGGCGTGCCCCGACGATTCCGCATACTCCTGCCTCGCGTTCGGGTGGAGCTCAGGACCTACAAGAGAAGATTGTCGTTAGTAACTAGTGGGGTTCGAAATAATGAAGCATTACGTTACTCACGTAATCATGACGAAAACCACAAAAAAGGATGTTACGCAAGCAAGCAAGATGGTTATACCTGGTGGCACAAAGCCGTGCCCCGATGACTCCGTGTACTCCTGCCCCGCGTGTTGGTGGAGCACAGGACCTGCAAGAGAGATTGTCGTTAGTAACTTGTGCGGTTCGAAATAAAGAAGCGAAAGTGAATGTCTCATGATCACCTCCAAAATGTCCCGCGGTGCTCCCACCACGGTGCCATGACGACACGCCCGTCACGTCCTGGGTAGAAGCCCGTGGCTATGAACCACCTCGGCTGACCCCTCGTCCTCGCACTAGTCGGTCCACTGGGTCCCTCGGCGTGCGACAAGTAGCGATCTGGATGCCTTATCTCGCGGCCTCTATGATCCACTACAGGACCCCTCTGGTGTCCCCCAGTGTCATCTGCTGCGCGGACGCTGCCAACTCGAGAACCTCCCAATGTAGATCCGTTTGCACAAGTAATGGACAAGTTGGAAACCTAAATCTGGCAAATTAAATATGAGTTAAGGACAGTTCAATACGTACGGAGCTGTGGAAAGCGGAGTCCGGCTGAGTGGGGTACGTGTCGAACGTTCCAGCCTCATGTCGTGGTGGGTCGACCACGACCCAGACGCAACGAAACCTCGTCCGGCTAGCGTACCACTCCATATACTCCTCATACGTCTCGGGTCATAGGGAGCATCCGTACACTGAATGAGGTCACCAGACAGACGACTGGCCCAGGCACACCCGGAGGTCCCTCAAGACCACAGGAGGTCCGGAAAGGACCCCAGACGCCCCGACGACCCGCCCAGGCACACCCGGAGGTCCTCGGGACCTCTGGAAGGTCCGAAAAGGGACCCCCAAGACGTCCCAAGAGGTCCCTCAGGACCTCCTGGGAGGTCCGTAAAGGACTTCCCAGGATGTCCCGAGAGGACATCCCGGTAGGACCTCCAGACCTCCCGAGAGGTCCGATAGACCACCCGGAGGTCTAGGGTCCCAACCCGAGGAGGTCGTTGGACATCAGACCTCCTCAAGCTCCACGCGCTACTCGATGGAGATCCGAGAGGAGCCAACCCGAGGAGGTCGTGGGGCTTGAGGACGAGCCTAAAGTCCACTGCAATCTAAACTGGTCCCCAGGGATCATCGACCAGTTCTCACAGCAAGCAAGTGACAGCAAAAACATCCACAGAACTTTATTAACAACAAAAGGAGGTTTGATTACAAGGGGTTGCTTACAAGCTCCAGCAACCGAGAGCACACAAACGCAGCGGAAAAACCAAAACAAGGTGTCCACCCATTACACCACGTGATTACCGAGGGCGCGCCTAATTGATTTGGTCATCTTCATCATCATAGTAATCTTCACCTGCTCAATTCATGAATAAAGCAAGAGTGAGCACAACTACCGTGCTCGCAAGTTACACCCGTCAATTAACAGAATGACATGCATAGGGATATATCAAGGGAAAGCATATTAGGGTTGTTTTGCACAAAGCCAATCTTATTTCAAATACAAGTATTAAGTTTCAAGGCAGGTTACAATAGTTAAAATTCATTTTTGCAAATCCATTTTCAGTTGGATAACATTCATCATTAAGATGGTGAAGGATACCCTCCTGTCACATGGCTTCCCGCCCAAACCCATTTTGGTTAAACCATCAAAACCAATTTCATATGTCTTTTGAAAACCAAAACCAAGAGCTAACTTTGAGTGACATTGCCAGCATGTCCATGACCGTGGACACGGCTATTCGAATAGATTTACACTCTGCAGAGGTTGTACACTTTACCCATATGACATGAATTCTCTAGTTTGTTTGGCATCCATCGATACCACCTCACACTTCCTTTGGTGAGAGGTCTAGAGCACATGACAAGGCTTTTACAATGCATTGTTCCACCGCAGTCCACCCACATTAAGGTTTCGCAGATCCCCCCTTTGGATAGAAACCCGCCGGGTTAATGGGGTGCTCCCTCTTATGCCAGATGGGACTACAACGGTCGTAACATGACTACCCACCGCCTCCGCCGGATCAACCACGAAGGAGCTTTGCAAATTAATTAGCTAGGTCCCACGCCCCATACTGGAGACATGTGGTTGCACAATTTTGGCATAGCCCATTATAGACTTAGCAAGTGGTGTCTCAAAGACCGGTCCTTAACCGACTTGGGCAACAAACCTCAACCCTGGGGCATCAGATCACACGACCCCCGTGCATAGACATGCACCAACCAAACAACCAGCTTCGCCCAAGTCCAAATCCATTTTCCATTTACTTTGCTTTTCAAACCTCCATGGCACACCAATGCCATGTCTATTTGTAAAACCTCCATGACACACCAATGCCATGGCCGAGACCTCCATGAGACACCAATGCCATGGCCGAAATTATTTGAATAAGTGATATTTTTGGTCAAAACTCCCCAAATCAAGATTTTGGTCTAAGCAATACTAAGCATTCTATTTTTCAAAAGCTTCGGGTCCTTACTATTGCGAGCACCAGATTTTATCTAGGGTGACAATGAGATTGATTCAACATGGACAGTGGTCATACCAAGCAGTAGGCATAACTATGAATTGAAAGATATGCATTGAAGTACTTAGTAAAGTAAGCATGCATACATTCTTGCAATCGACATAAGTACTTTGAAGTATTGGGTGCAACATGATCAAGAGTGTAACTTGCCTTGCTCAAAGTCTTGAGCTTCTTCCTCTCCCTCACAGAACTCTGGCTCCACACGGTCTTGGCAATCTACATGGTGAAAACCAAATGACTCAAATAAAGTTCCAACAAAATCCAAAGGAAATCTTAATAAAACTCCAAGGTAAACTAATAGAGAGATTGAGAGGTCGGGAGGAGGTCCAATGAGCTTGATAGAGGAGGTCTAGAGAGTGCTCGGTTGAGCTAGGGAGTGGAAATGAGGAAAAATGAGAAAGGAAGGGCTGCCCAAGCTATATATAGCTGGAGCCAATGCATATGACCCAGAATATGGGTCCTTAGGAGTTGGTAAGGAGGACAACGGGAGTAGGCAAGGAATGTGACAATGGTATGACATGAGTACTAAAAAGTGAGAGCATTTAATTTGATACAACATGCATTAAATGCGGTGAAGACTTCCTTGCACCAGGACATAGTCAAAGGTAAAAAAATCGGGTGTGGCGCCTGGTGGGGCGCCAAGACCAGAGAGGAGGTCCTGCGAAGACATTGAGGAGGTCTTACAGTGATCAAGGGGAGATCCTCACCCATAGGGGAGGTCCTGACGGTTGGATCTCCAAAGAGGAGGTCCAAACGGCCAAGATTAAGTGCACCAGAGGAGGTCCACAAGAGCTAGGAGGAGGTCCTCCCCCGCAAGGGAGGTCTAGACGGTTGGATCTCCGGAAGGGAGGTCCAACGGTCGAGATCTATGCAAATGGGGAGGTCTGCAAAGGTAAGAGGAGATCCTCACCCGTAAGGGAGGTCTGGACGGTTGGATCTCCGGGAGGGAGGTCCAATGGTTAAGATCAATTACAAACAGGGAGGTCTGCAAAGGTAAAAGGAGATCCTCACCCCGCAAGGAAGGTCTAGAGCCGTAGGATCAAATCCAGGGGAGGTCTGAACGTATCTCCAAGGGGGAGGTCTTAACGGTCCAGATTTACAAGGAGGAGGTCTGGATGGTTAAGATCTCCAAGGGGGAAGTCTTAACGGTCTAGATTTACAATGAGGAGGTCGGGGCCGCTGGATTTCGATCGGACCGCTCAGAATGATCTAAGGCTCAAGGAGGGTGGGACGTTCGGACCATCCGAATCGTCTGACCAAAATCAAACCGTCCAATGCAAATCGGACGACTCACGATCAATAGATATGTAAATAGACAAGGAGGAGATCCTAGAGGACTTGGGGAGGTCCTGAAGGACACGGGGAGGTTCAATAAAAGTAAGGGGAGGTCCTAGAGGACATGGAGAGGTCCGGTAGGACACAGGGAGGTCCAAGTGAACAAAGAGGAGGTCCTAAGAAGCGGTAGCTCCGCAAGGTGCGGGCGGTGCTACCGGGTTGGTGCCGAAGGGAACCTCCAGAGAAGGTTTCAAGGATACAAGCAATGAAGGAAAGTCCAGGTAAGCACGAAAAGCTTCAACAGGATTCCAAAGGAGCTCAGATGCACATGAGGGTGGTGTAGGCTTTGGGGAGGTTGTAAGCCAGAGAAAACCCGAGAGAGAGAGAATTGGACCCAGGGAGATCCAAGCACTTGGGAGGTCAGGACCCAAGGAGGTCCGGACCTTTGGATCCAAACGAAGGGGAGATCTGGACCATTAGATCCCAGACGTAGGGAGGTCTAGTCTAGAGATAGGCAAAAGATGGACAGAGAAGAGAAGATCCTCGAAACTCCAACAACTCAACAAATCTTCAAGGAAATTTTAGTTGAAGTTTGAGTTAGTCAACTTAAATCCATTATGAAATTTCAGGTTAAGCTTTGAATTCTCATCAAAACATAATGGTTCTTTTTATTTTGAAAATTTCAAAAAGGCTCTGAAAATCAGGGTGTCACAAACCTACCCCCTTAAGGGAATCTCGACCCCGAGATTCAAGCTTGGCCGGCAAAGAGGTATGGATAGTTTGCTCTAAGGTCCTCTTCTTTTTCCCATGTGCCTTCACTCTCTGGATGGTGACTCCACTGCACCTTGTAGGTTCGAAGAATCCTGCTCCTGGTGACACGCTCTATGACATCCAAAATTTTGATCGGTCTCTCCACATATGTGAGGTCTTCTTGGAGATCAATGCTTTCCAGCGAGGTGTGGTCTTCAGGTACTCGAAGGCATTTCCTCAATTGTGACACATGGAATGTATTGTGTACTGCCGATAGAGAAGTAGGCAGTTCAATCTTATAAGCCACTTCACCTTGTCTTGCCAATATCTTGTATGGTCCAACAAATCTTGGAGCTAGCTTCCCTCTGGTTCGGAATCTCCTAACTCCTTTGAGTGGAGTTACCCTAAGATATACAAAGTCCCCAACTTCAAAAGACAAGTCCCGTCGTCGAGTATCGACGTAGCTCTTTTGTCTAGACTGAGCTTCTCTCAAGCGCTCCCTTATGAGCTTCACCTTTTCTTCAACTTCCTTGATGACATCAGGTCCATATAATTGGCGCTCACCCACTTGATCCCATAGGAGAGGGGTTCTACACTGCCTACCATACAACACTTCAAATGGAGACATCTCCAAACTAGCTTGGTAACTATTATTGTAGGAGAACTCAACATAGGGGAGGTTTTTGTCCCAATTTTTCCCATAATCCAAAGCACAAGCTCTAAGCATGTCTTCAAGTACTTGATTCACTCTCTCTGTTTGACCATCAGTCTGAGGGTGGTAAGCGGTGCTGAAATTAAGTCTTATCCCCAAGGCTTCATGGAGACCTTCCCAAAATCTTGAAGTAAACTGGGAGCCTCTATCAGACACTATACTCTTGGGTACCCCATGTAAACATACAATTCGGGCTAGGTACAACTCAGCCAACTTGCTGCTTGAATAGGTGGTCTTGACCGGAATAAAGTGTGCTACTTTGGTTAAACGATCCATAATAATCCAAATGGAGTCATAGCCTGATTGGGTCCTTGGCAAACCAATGATGAAGTCCACGCCAATTTGCTCCCATTTCCACTTGGGAATGGGTAAAGATTGGAGCAAACCAGCAGGTCTTTGGTGCTCAGCCTTGACCCTTTGGCATATATCATATTGTGCTACGAACTCAGCTATTTCTCTCTTCATGCCGACCCACCAATACCTATTCTTGAGGTCTTGATACATCTTTGTACTCCCTGGATGGATGGAGTAGTGTGACTCATGAGCTTCTTTAAGCAGGAGGTGCTTTATGTCCTGGCAGTTCGGCACCATATCCTTTTGCTGAACCAAAGGACGCCTTGCCCATCCATTAAAAATCCAGGAGCTTTACCTCTTCCTATATTGTCTCTTATCTCCAGGAGGTCTTTGTCCTTTAATTGGTTCTCTTGGATTTGCTTCTGGACTACAGGCTCCACTTCTAGCGCATGCATAAAGCCTTGTTCCACAATTTTCAGATTGGGACGCCTCATTTCTTCATACAATTTGGGCTGGTTTTCTCGAACCAAAAGAAGGTTGCAATAGCCTTTTCGGCTCAAAGCATCAGCTACCACGTTTGCTTTATCTGGGTGGTAGTGAATTCCAAGATCATAAAGGTGGGATTATTTTTTACATATTTCTAATATGTGTCTTCCTATTTCTGCTGATTTATCCTAAATCGATCGACTGTTGTAACATTCATAACATGTGTATGACGAACTACACTATACACAGTTCAAATAATGTAGTGCATAATTTGACTACAATTATCTAATCTACTAAATTCTACTCGCTATTCTACTTAATTCTATGTCATTATTTTACTGAATTCTACGTACTTAATTCTACTTGCTACAGCTCAAATGATGTACTTAATTCTACATAATTTGACATAATGTACAAAGTTGCCAAAAAAAATATACCTGCAAGATGGTCGGCTGACCGGATCTGATGCTCTGTCAATCTCTCTCCTCCGCGACGAATTAGCAGAGCTTCGCTACCTTTCTTCTCTCCCCTCCTCCTCTCTTTTGTTTTTTTTGAATCAAATTGAGTTTTGGAGGAATTTTTTGGGGATTTTATAGATGGTATCCTGTCGCCAGTTAAACTGGCGACGGGAAGCTGTCACTAGTTCAACTGGCGACAAGAAAACTGTTCACATTCTGTCGCCAGTTGTACTGGTGACAGGGGGTCAACAGGGTCTAATTCAACTTTCGATGGCTACCTATCGCCAGTTAAACTGGCGATTGGGAGCCATTTTTATAATTTTTTGGGGTAGCTATTTACTTTTGTAATTATCTTTTAAAATAATATTATTTTTAAAAAATCCCTAATAGCAGAGCACTCTACCCATTCCCATTGCCATTGCCTCGTCACGCCACAGCAGGGGCGGAGCTACAGTAGGTGCATGGGGGTACAGTCGCACCCCCAAAATTTTTGCACAAAAAACTGATATATACCCCCCTTAATACATGTTTAATATTAATATACATGTAAAATGTTCTCAGCAGCAGCAATACATTCTTAGCAGCAGCACTTTGCTCGGCAGCCCACCCAGTGATCCCATTTGGCCTCGGCCCAAGTCGGCAAGCCCAAGTCGGCTAGGGTCCCAGGAGTTGGCAGCCACCTTCTCCTCTAACCTCTCCCCATCCAACTCTTCCTCATTTCTCCAGAGAATCAAATCTGAAGCGGTGAAGCACCAAGCGGCGGCGGCGCCCGGCCGCTTCTCCTCGGCAACTCGTCGGGCTCGCAAACACCTCTGCCTTGCTGGTCGCCTCCGTCCTCCCGGCGCCCGCCCGCCCGGGCTGCCCTCACCCGGTCTTGGTCGCCTCTCGGCTCTCCCCTTCTTGCGTGCTTGCATGCCGTCCGCCTGGCCTGCATGGCCCTCCATGGCAGCCGCCCAGCGCCCAGCGCTCTCGGCCGCCCGCCTCCGCCTCGCCTGGCTCGGCGTCCGCGATCACGGGCTCTGGCGACACGACCCGCGACCTGACAGAGGGGCGAGCTACAAGATGGGTGCATGGAGGTGCAACAAGACCCCAAAAATTTTGCACAAAAAGCGATATATACCCCTTAATACATGTTTAATATTAATATACATGTAAAATGTTCTCAAGAAGACAATACATTCTCAAGAAGAACACTTTGTTCGCAACCCACCCAGTGATCCCATTTGGCCTCGAGTCGGCAAGCCAAGTCGGCGTGGTCCCAAGAGTTGGCGACCTCCTTCTCCTCTAACCTCTCCCCATCCAACTCTTCCTCATTTCTCCAGAGAATCGAGATCTGAAGCGGTGAAGCACCAAGCCGGCGGCGGCGGCCGTGGCGGCTTCTCCTCGGCAACTCGTCGGGCTCGACCGACACCTCTGCGCCGCCGGTCGCCTCAAATCCTCCGCGGAACCCTGCCTTCGAAGGCCTGCCCTCACCCGATCTTGAGTCGCCTCTCTGGCTCTCCCCCTTCTGCGTGCACTGCATTGTCGCCACAAGCGCCATGGCCTCCTGATGACGCGCCCGGCCGCCGCGCCCGCGTGCTCTCGGCCGCCCGCCTCCCGCCTCCGTGGCTTCGGCGTCCACGCGATCACGCAGGCTCACGGCGACACGGCCGCGATCCCGCCGCCTTGGCTGCCCCTCAGGCTGCGGCAGCCACGCTCTCGATCTCGGCCGCCCGCCTCACGGCCGTGGCGGCCGCCGTCGCTCCTCTCGTGCTTGACTACTTCTTTGCTTTGGTGAGTGACTTACTAACTTTAGACTTATGCTCTGTGATTGTGATTTGTGAAAATGTGAAATGTGATTATCAGATTATGTGAATGGCATCAGGCATTATCGGAGAGCGTGGCGATCGGAAATTGGTCCAATAGGAAATGGGTGATGTAATCTTGATGTCAATGTCGATGGTGATGTTACTTGATTGATCAATGATCATTGAATGATTGAATCCCCATGCTTTGGTAGACTGGTAGTGCTCTGTGAATGAGTGATGTAGTGATGTTATTGTTTTGCTTTGATTAGTTGATTGATCATTGATGTATGGTTAGGGTCAAATGATTTGCTTATTGTCTAGTTTGGGGGTTAAAATGATTTATGGTCAAATGTTATTCTGTTGTAAATGTAGGTTTGTAGAGCACTAAAATATGAAGAATAAAGATCTAGCATCTTTATGGGGTGCTCATTCTGCTAAAGCTGAAAAGGCACAGAAGATCTCTTCTTCGTCAACTCCGTGCTCAAATAGAGAAAGCAAGACAAAGAGTATTTTGCCTTCAATTGCTGAGGCTCAAACAAATATTGATAGTGGGGAGCCTGAGGAGATAATTTATGATGTTGATCTTCTTCCACATGATCCAGCAAAGAGAATCCCCATCACTTGTTATTCTGTAAATGAGCAAGATGCAGTGAGAAGAGGATATATTGCAAAAGGGCCATGTCAACCAAGGACATATGATTTTCCACAAAGACAAATTGGAGGTATGCGTCGCTTCCGTGATATTTGGTTTGACAAGTATGATTGGCTTGAGTATAGTGTGGAAAAGGATGCTGCTTACTACTTTGTTTGTTATTTGTTCAAGGATAAAACTACTTATGTTGGGGATGATGCTTTTGTCAATGGGGGGTTTAGGCATTGGAACAAACCTAATGGGTTTGACAAGCATGTTGGTGGTATTAATAGTACCCATAACCGAGCTCAAGAGAAATTTAATTTCTTCATCCAACAAAAATCAACAATCGCAGTGTCTTTCAGCAATTATAGCACAGAAGAAAAAGCTCTATATAAGCCCCGCTTAACTTATTCGCTTAAGTACTTGCGGTTTCTTTTGCGTCAAGGATTGCCTTGTCGTGAACATGATGAAAGTAAGACATCAAGCAATAAGGGAAAATTTTGGAACTCTTGAACTGGCTAGGTGAACTTTTTGAAGATGTTAAGAAGATTACTTTAGTGAATGCTCCACAGAATTGTCGAATGACTTCTCCTTGCATACAAAAAGAAATAATCAACTCTTGTGCCAGAGAAACCAGTCGACTTATCATTGAAGACCTTGGTGATGACTACTTTGGAATACTTGCTGATGAATCTAGTGATGTGTACCAAAAGGAACAATTGGCTCTTTGCTTGCGTTATGTTGATAAAAAGGAAGGGTAGTTGAAAGGTTCCTTGGTATTGTTGATGTTCTGACACTACTTCTTGACACTTAAAAGCGCAATCAGTATTTACTTATGGACCATTCATTGTCTTTATCTAAATGTCGTGGTCAAGGATATGATGGTGCTAGTAACATGAAAGGGATATTAATGGTCCGAAAACAAAAATTATGGAAGAGTCTCCTTGACTTATTATATACATTGCTTTGCACATCAACTCCAATTAACTCTTGTTCTTTGTTGCCAAGGAAAATGATATTTGTGTTTGGTTCTTTGATCACCTTAGTAATTTGCTTAATGTTGTTGGGATTTCTTGTAAGAAGCATCACATGCTTAGAAGTTCAAGCCCAACAGATTCTGGAAGCCTTAGAGTTAGGTGAAATTGAAAGTGGACAAGGTTTACATCAAGAGATGGGCTTAGGCAGGCCGGGTGATACTCGATGGGGATCTCACTATAAGACTATTTTGCATGTTATCTCTTTGTATCCTACGCTCAATCGAGTTCTCACAATGATTGGAAAGGATCGCACTCAATCGGAGCGTCTGAAAGCTCAAAATTGTTTGGTGATAATTGAGTCATTTGACTTTGTTTTCATGGCACATTTATTGCTAACCATATTGGGATACTCAGATGAACTATGTCATGCTTTGCAATAGAGGGATCAAGATATTGTTAATGCTGTTGAGCTTGTATACATGACTAAGCTTCAGTTGCAATTGTTGCGGGAAGATGATGGATGAGAAACTTTTCTCAAGGATGTCACTTCTTTTTGTTTTAAGCATCGCATCAAAGTTCCTGACATGAATAGTTTCTATGTGCCTTTGGGGAGACCAAAGCGTTTCTTTGCAAAAGTAAAGAATTCCCATCGCTTCCATGTTGAAATATTTTTAAGTGTCATTGATATGCAACTTCAAGAGCTCAATAGCAGGTTGGTTAAATTTGTTACAACTGTTTATTTCTAAATTCCAACGCATCTTTGCTTCCTACTAATATATTTGCTTCTTATAACAGGTTTGATGAAGTTAATACAGAGCTACTTCTTTGCATGGCATCTTTGCATCCTGCCGATTCATTTGCTTCATATGATAAGGATAAAGTTCTTAAACTTGCTAAGTTTTATCCTAAAGATTTCTCGAACACAGATTTGATCCAACTTTCTTTGCAACTTAATATGTTTATCGCTGACATGCGTCAAGATACAAGGTTTCGAGAGGTGAAGAATCTCAGTGAGCTTTCTATTAAACTTGTTGAGACAAAGAAGCATGATCGCTATAAACTTGTTTATTTCTCCGCTTAAATTGGTATTGATCCTTCCCGTAGCTCTTGCAAGTGTAGAGAGGGTATTTTCGCAATGAATTATGTGAAGGACAAGCTAAGAAATAGCATGAGTGAACAATATTTGAATGATTGTTTAGTTACGTATATTGAGCGTGAATTTTTTCTACAAGTTAGTGACGATGCTGTCATCAATCGCTTTCAAAGTATGAAGGAACGCCGTATCAAGTTGTAATTTTCTAAAATATTTTGTGATGTTGCTCATAATGCGAATATGTAATTTGACACATTTGAGCTTATGTAGTATGCCATTTGAACTTGTGTTGAAATGAATATGTTTTAAGTTCGAACCCTCATCGTTAAAATTCTGGCTCCGTCGCTGCGCCACAGCCAGGCCAAGGCCAGCAAAACCCAAGAACCTGGCCATAATCTTAACCTCAAACATGGGGATGACGGAGGGAAGCTAGCCTGCGGCGCGGAAGCAGCGTAGACGCCGCCATGGCATCGGGCATTGGCTGGTGGCTTCGATGGCGTCGGGCCAGCTCGGGCGCCGTGCCGTGTGACGACGGTCGACAACGCGGCAGCGGCGGGAGGCGGCCACGACTCGGTGGACTCGGTGGGCCGCCTCGGCATGACGGAGGCTACGGACCCAGAGGGAAGGCTCGTTTGGAGGAAGGAAAATAAGTAACAGAGGGAGCAAGCTGTCGGCTGGGGGAAGACCAAATGGAGCATTTTTCGTAAGATGCCTACAGTCTGCAAGCTAATACATTTGTAGACATTTTTCTGCAAGCTAATACCGTCTCACCCAATCATTTTCGTTGCATGCGTTCTTGGGCGTATATTGGGTTGAAGATCTTTCGGAGGCTTAGGGTCTCTTATGGGAAGGGAGGAGGACAAGGTTCGTCTGCACGTAATTTTAATTCCAGTTTTTTTTTCCCAATGTCCTGTTCTGCTATCATACGCTTTTTGGTATTGAGTGTCACTATGCGTTTCAGTTGCAGACTAATGTTGCGAGTGAAAAAGAATTCCTCATCCTGTGGCAAAAAGCTGTGAGGAGAGGATGCAATCACGCAGACATATATGCAGAGGCCATTGAGATTAGAGTTTGCTTCTATCCTTGTAACGACCCCGAAACTAGGGATCGCTAGAATCTTTATGTCCGGGATGTACAACAGAAGCCGTGGTTTCACAAGCAAGCAAACGTTACAACAAAAGATGACTTTTATTACAAGCAGATAGGCTTAATAAACCGGTTTAAAAGCTAAGCAAAGGCCTCGAGCCCGAAGTAATATAATACACTTGCAAAAGAATTGCTAGAACCACAGAAGCTTGAGCGAACGAGACCCTAGTACCAGAGTCGTCAAGTTCACCGTTCTTCTTGTTCGTAGAGAACACCGGATCTTCCCAAAACTCTTCATTGATTGATTTAAGCAAGAATGAGTACAACTACCGTACTCAACAAATCGCATAGGAAAAGCTATTTAACTATATGTCGGAAATATCAAGGAAATGGTACGGCTTTACCAAACGGTATATGTGGAATGCAAAAGTTGACTTTAAAAGCTTTACAATAGTACGCAGAAAGAAAACAAGAATAAATATAGCCATGTGGGGTTTAACAACCGACATTACCAATTAACATCTCAGAATTCTACTTATGCTTTGTATGTTGGAATCACCCATGAACACGCCTTCATTAACCTAAGCACGGTGTATTCAATAACATTGATTACACTCGCAGAGTTGCCCAACTTTACCCACACGATATCACAGACTCATATTGCCACGCAACATGTTTGCGCACAACCGAGTAAGGATAACAAAGCCTTTTCACCGCTTATCCTTTTTAGTCTCTACCCAGAGATCTTAATCCATACAAATTTCTGGAGACCACCGCCAATAGTGGACTCGCACCCGAGGTCGACGGCCCATACTGCTGTAAGGATCGTGAGTGTCCTTAGGGGTCCACCCCGACTTGCCTTTGATGCTATAGATATTCAATTGGATGAGCAAAGGTACTAAGCTAGGGAGTAATGACCACGCATGTGGTTGAGCGGTTTATCGTGGTGCATTATTTAGCACAAGGTTCTTGTCCTTACTTGTCATCCAAAGGAGGCGATGGCCCAACCCGCTGTTGCCCACCTCTTGATCTCACCGATGACCCATTTTACCAAGTATATTGGGTTGCCCAACTCAATGGACTGACCTCAACTTACACCCAAAATCCTATTGGCCTAAAGCCAACATTCCTTAACAAAGATTTAGAACAGAGGTTTTCATGACTTAGCGTAATATTTACTAATATTTTATGTGAACCAAGGTTGTCAAGGTAAATATGGCTTACAAGAATAGGTGGTTTAATATGTGGGGTTAAGGACTTATATCTAATCAACATGGCATTCCAAAGTATTATTTCTTTGTTGAAATACTTGGCTAAAATATTTTAATGAAGATAATAATATGAATATATGACATGTGGGTTCAATATGTTCAAGGTATGCAACTTGCCTCCGGTTCGGCGTCCTCGAATCGTCCCTGCGATGTCGGTGTCGTCTCCGTGAAGTCCTGAAATGGCTCGCCGACGCCGAAACCTAGCGCAAGACACAAAACCAATAAACCACTTGCTCGACAAGGATTGAGCCTAGCAAACGAATCCAAGTACAACAAAAATACGAAAAGAGAAAGAAAATTAAATGAAGTCGATATTTACCGAACGGAGTTAGGATTAGACTTTACGGTTTGAGACTACGGAAGGCTATACTAACTCAAGTTAGGGTTTTCGACAATTAATAATCATTTTATGCTTATATCTATTATTTAGACACAAACAATAAATAATCATTAATCTAGGCTTAGGAATAGGAATTTTGGCTTAAAAGCAATTTCTGGAATTTTTGGAATAAAACCAAATTTTCTTGTGCAATGAACAGTGTTGGGCGGTTTTAGGATGAACAAGATCGGCTTTTATTGGCGGCCTAAAAGAAAACGGGCAAGAAAGGTAAAACGCCCACTACACCAGACTCACATGCCAAAGGTTGAGAGGACTCATGGGGCTGCTTGCAATTAAAGCGCCACATGGCACAAGGTATGAGCGAGCGAGGCGGCTCGGGAGCGTGGCAGGCGCTGGCAGCAATGACACATGCCAAGAGCGGCAATGACAATGACGGCCAAGCGGACGGGAGGAGGGCAGAGGAGGCGCCGCCTGTAGGTCTCAAAACCCTAGGGTTTTTTATAATGAGCTCGGGTTTTCTAGGGTTAGGTTTTGGGGTGCGGAGGCAGTGCCAAGATAGATCCCGTGGCTGTGCGTGACCTGGGAGGGTAGGGAGGGCTCTGGTTTGCACGGGTGGGGATTTGCAAGGGTGGGGTGTTTTGCTTTACTGGTGGGGAAACAAGGCGGTGGGGCTTCTTGCCTGGGTCGGGAAGAAGGGAGGTGGTGGCGAGTGGTGTGAGCTTGGGAGGCCGAAGCCAGGCTATTTATAGCCATCATGAGGCGGTGGGGAGCAGGGAGGGCATGGGGACGGTGGGTCGCCTCTGCTGTGGGGGTGAGGTGGTTGGTCATGAGGGTTTGGGCGGTGCTTGGGCAGGTCAGTGGCAGTAGGGCGACGGGCGGCGGGGCCTTAAAGGCGCAGGAGGTGGCGGCGACCCCTCACCGAGCAATCCGGAGTGTGGCGCCGCTTGCTTGGGGCGGGTGGCAGGGTGCATTGAAGGCGAGGGCGAGGCGGAGGCAACAGTGGCCAAGATGGCTGGGCTGCGCCACAAGGAGATGGACGCGGACGCGATGCATGACGTGATGGGTGGGGGCGAGGGAATGAGGCGGCCGTGAGGGGAAGCGGAAGGAGAGGAGAAGGCGGGTTAGGGTTAGGGTTTGGGATTTGGGCGAGATTTGACCAAATTTGATTTTTGATTTGAATTTTGAAATTCGATTTTGAATTCAAACCGATTTTCAAACTTTGAAATTTTTGGTGTTTCAACCTACCCTCTTAAAGGAATCTCGACCTCGAGATTCACGCAGGTCGGGAACAAAGTTGGGAAAATCTCATTGATTTTCAATTCCTTTTCCCATGTTGCTTCTTCCTCAAGATGATTCTTCCGAGAACCTTGCAAAACTTAACATTCTTGCCTCTCAAGCGCCTTTCAGAGTGTCAAGTACCATCGGGGTTCCTCTTCATAAGTCGATCATTCTGCAGCTTCTATCTCTTCAAGTGGTACACTGCTCATTATCGCCTCAAACACTTTCTCGAAATGAGAAACATGGAACACGCCATGTATGCCGCTTGGGTTGATGTCGATGTAACTTGTATGCCACTTCTCCAATTCTTTTCACAATTTTATAAGGACCAATATACCTTGGGGCCAATTTTCCTTTTACTTGAAATCTTCGAACTGCTTTTGAATGGTGTAACCTTCAAATATACCAGATCTCCAATTTCAAAACTTAAATCCTTTGCGTTTATCAGATACTCCTTCCGACGGCTTTGAGCAATCTTCATCTTGTCTCTTATCAGTCTAACTTGATCTTCTGAGTCTTGGGCTATCTGGAGGACCTAACAACGGCCTTTCTCCGGTGTCCTCCAATTCAATGGTGTTCTGCACTCTCGCCATCTGTGGCTTCAAAAGGTGCCATCTTGATACTAGCTTGATAACTATTATTGTAAGAGAACTCTGCAAAAGGCAAACACTTATCCCAAGTTGCTCCATAAGCTAAAGCACATGCTCTCAACATATCCTCCAATACCTGATTGACTCTCTCTGTCTGTCCCCCAGTTTGTGGATGGTAAGTCAGGTCTTTGAAAGCTAAACTGCTCCCATGGCTTCCTCGTAGTTTCTTCCAAAACTTAGATGTAAACCGTGCTCCTCTATCGATACTATTCTCTTTGGAATCCCATGTAAAGATATTATCTTGGTCATATACAATTTCGCCAACTTATTCTTTCCATATGTTTGTCTTTGAATTGGTATGAAATGTGCCACCTTGGTTAACTCATCTACTATCACCCATATTGCATCAAATCCTTTTTGTGTCCTTGGTAATCCTGTGATTTAAATCCATGCCGATTTCTTCCCATTTCCAATCTGCTTGGTAAGGGTTGTAACAACCCGCAGTGTTTCGATGGTTTATCTTGATCTTCGACAAATGTCGACTTGGCTATATATTCACTATCTCTTTTCATCTTTTTCCACCAAAACCTCTTCTTCAAGTCTTGATACATTTTTGTTCCCCTGGATGTATTGAGAATTGAGATGAGTGAACTTCTTGCGTAATCAAGCTGCTTGAGCTTCTTCTTTGTTTGGTACACACAAACGGTTTTTGAACTTTATCATTCCTTGATCATCTTTCTTGAATTCCTTTATTTTTCCACCTTGATTTTTACGCCAAGAGTTCTGAATTTCTTGATCTTCTGTTGTGCTTGTTTGATTTGGTCGACCAACTCGATCAGATCTCCAAAGTCGATATTAACCCTTGTTCAACAATTTCCAAGTTTAGTCACGATTTCCAACACTAACTCGATCGACATTCCCGCAATGCATTCAGGACTATGATGTGCCTTTCGCTAAGTGCATCTGCGACAACATTTGCTTTACGGGTGATCTTGAATATCCAAATCATAATCTTTTATTAATTCTAGCCATCTTCTCTTTTGAGATTCAAATCTGGTGGGTAAAAATATATTTCAGACTCTTATGGTCCGAAAACACTTCACAATGATTCCCCAAAGAGATAGTGCCTCCAAATTTTAATGAGTGCACAACCGCCGCTAACTCCAAATCATGTGTGGGGTAATTCTCTTCATGAGTTCTTAATCGCCTTTGAGGCGTAAGCCACAACTTTGCCATCTTGCATTAGCACACAACCTAATCCTTGCTTTGAAGCGCCACAATAACTGAAAGTCCTTCTCGTGGTTTGGTAGTATGAGCTTTGGGGTAGTGGTTAATCGACCTTCAATTCTGAAAGTTTTCTTCAGACTTATCCGTCCATTTAAAAGGAATATCCTTTCCGAGAAGCCGAGTAAGTGGACGGGCTATTCTCGAGAAATTTTCTATAAATCTGCGGTAATATCCCGCTGCACCTAAGAAACTTCTTATCTCCATCGCCTTTGGTCGCTTCCACTCTTACCTCGCGCTCGACTTTTTACGGGTCAACTTTTACTCCTTCTTCCGTGATGATGTGCCCCAAAATGACACTTCTTTCATCCAAAATTAGCACTTGGAGAATTTTGCATACAACCGATGCTCTCTCAACTTGGTTAGGGCCAAATGAAGATGCTCCTTATGCTCTTCTTCACTTTTTGAATAAATCAAAATATCATCCACAAATACTACCACAAACCGATCCAAGAATTCCATATAGACTTGGTTCATCAAATTCATGAAATATTAGGAGCATTGGTTAATCCAAAAGGTACTACTGTGAACTCATAAAGTCCATATCTTGTAGTAAATGCAGTCTTCTCTCTATCTTGTTCTCTAATCTTGAGCTGGTGATATCCTGATCTGAGATCAATTTTTGAGAATACCTTAGCTCCTTTTAGTTGATCGAACAAATCATCTATTCTTGGCAAAGGATACTTGTTCTTAATGGTTCTTGCATTCAAAGCTCTATAATCCACACACAATCTCAAAGTTCCATCCTTTTCTTAACAAATAAGATAGTGCATGCCAAGGTGAGACACTAGGTCTTATGAAACCTTTTCTTCCAACTCATCCAACTGTTTCTTAAGCTCCTTTAACTCACTGGTTGCCATTCTGTTCTGGTGCCTTAGTTCAGGGCTTGGTCTCGGGTACTACCTCTATAGTAAGCCCAATCATTCTATCTGGAGGTCTTAGGGTAGTTTCTCCGGGAACACATCTGGGTATTCATCAATTCATCGCATCTCAGATAGTGACTTCGAGATGGTGCTATTGACCTTTCGCTCTGCTTCCTTATCAAAGACCGATCTGTCATGATTGTACTTCTTGCCCTTCTCGCATTCTTCAAGGTTATCGTTTTCTTCTCACAATCAAGCTGTGGCTTTATATTTTGATAACCAATCCATTCCCAAGATGACATCTATGCCTCTCATCTCGATCACCAATAACTCGTTTCAAATGCACCTTGAACTTCTAGGTTGAGTTCTTGCACTTATCTCGAGATTTCAATATAGTCCCGTGTTTGCAACACATAGGATTTGGCAAAACAATAAAAGGCAAACAACTCTCCACAGCAAAATCCAAGGAAATAACCGAATGTGTAGCTCCTGAATCAAAAAGCACTAAAGCTGATCTTGCATTGAGTAGGAACATACCGACGATGATATCAGTGGCCTCCGCTGCATCCTGAGTGGTGATATGATTGATCTTCCCTTGCGATGGTGCTTTGGTGCGCATATCCTCCTCCGAGAATTGACTGATTGCCTCGGTTGGTTTCTGGGCTGAGCATTCCTCCTCTATTGGCCTGGAAGGTGGGAGGATTCCGGTTACTCTGTGGCTGGTTTCTTGCTTGAGCTTTGGTTGCATCTGATGACATGTTCTTCAATGGGCACTGTCCCTTGAAGTGACCAGGTTGTCCACAATGAAAGCAATTGGAGGATTTCTGAGGACAATCCTTCAAATAATGGTTTCTCCACAGTTATAGCATTGAGCTATGGCGGCCTGTTTCCACTAAAAGTCGATCTTGTCTTTGGGTTCATTGATGGTCTTGGCGCTGTATTCATAGAGGGTCTTGGCTGAAATCTGGAAGATGGGTGGGGCGTCATTCTCCCCCTTGGTGCACTTGTGGTGGAGTTATTTGCTTCATTTTCCTCTTTGGGTTTCTTCCATATCGATTCCGCTTCTTCGAGATTATCAATTTATTCACCATGGAAGCTAGGTCGAGAAGTCAAGAGTGAAATGTGAAATTTCGATGACTTTTGCGCACCTTGTGAAAACTTCTCCATCTTCTTAGCTTCAAGATCCACCTCATGTGGAGCATACCGCGCCAATTGGTTAAATTGGTGCAAGTATTCAGGATCAGTCTGACCTCCTTGCTTAAGAGCAAGAAATTCTCGCACTTGGTCGCAACTATGCCCTCGAGGGACATGGGCTTTATGAAATGCTTCCTTGAATTACGCCCATGGTATATCTCGCCGATGAAGAGTCGATAATTCATCCACCACGCCGCTTGACCTTGTAGTTGATGAGAAGCAAACAAAGTCTTCTCTTTGTCACTACCTTTGGATAGTGTCCAACTTTCTCTCAATATCCCTTATCCGGTCATCACTACTAACGGCTCTCGTGACACCGTGAAAGTTGGTGGCCTTGTTTTCAAAATCGCCCATCTGAAGCACTCGAGTCACTCCTCCATTGTTGCCTCGAGGAGTATGTCCACCAGAGGTCTTGCGGCAATTTGTTCGAGGAGTTGAGTATGTTGCTCCATTAATCGGCCCGATTCTGCTCGCTCGAATCTATTTCTCTCCATCATAGCCATGACCTCTCGCCAAGCTTGGTGGTTGCCCGCTGATTCAAATTTCGGTTTCATTGTTGTTATTTCCGGACATCTTTGTGAATTTATCATGCGGCGGTTTTGACCAAACACAAGTGAGATAAGTAAGACTCAGATTCTTAGATAAGCGGTGAAAGCAATAGGTAAGTGATTAAGACGAACGAAGGAAATGACTTTTGACAAGATGATATACCAAGATATGGATAGGAAAACAACTTATTTATTATATTTTACACAAAGTAGACAAATTAATTTACAAAAGCTGGATGTATACTACTTAGAGTACAATACACAACTTTTCTTACAATCAAAAGTCGTTCTACTACTAAGGTAGGTGGATCTACAATACTCTATCGTAATCTAACACCTTGCGGAGGACTCTACCACCCAATGGGACGGAGGGTCTTTGGTGGTGTAGTGGATCAAGATCTCCGGTCTTCCTCCTCTTCGTAATCCTCCTTCTTTTCTTCTTTAGCGCCACACCTCTTTGGTGGGTGTTGCCTCTTCCATCTTCTCCTTTCCTTGTTGGATCCTCGGAAGCGGCGGACGAGAAGCGCATATGCCGATTGGATGAGGGCGGCGCCTGGAGGTGACTCTGGAGTAATAACTGGAGACAAAGGAGTGTAATCCGGTGATCTCAGTGTATATTCCACTGTTGGATCTTCAGGAACGTCGGGGCTCTCATCACAGATTGATCCTGTCCCCTGATCTGGTTCATTATAACGATCTAACTCCCTTCGCATGTTCTTGATTCCGTGCTTGGCCAAGTGATACTTCTGGTGCACCTTCTGGTATTCCTTTAGGACCCTGGTATATAGAATCTCCTGGGCTAGCACGTGGGTGGCAACTTCACGGATGCGGGGGTCTTCATCATCACCTGGGCAAGGAATTTGGAAGCTGGATCCATCGCTTCCCCTCTGTGGAATCAGCTGATATTCAGAGTGTTCAAACTCTGAATCATAATGCTGACGCAGTGTAGCATCGCCGCCTTTGCAAAGATCTCAGACGCTTCTCTCTCTCAGAAGCGTTGACCCACAAACCGACATTGAGGTCGTTTGTAAGCTAATGAACCAGTTTATCCATGCCTTCCAGTGGTACCTTTTTCCATCACAGATCTGCTCCTCTGTGTGGAAGACAGGTAACTGCTCTGCTGTGGCGCCGATAAACTGCATCATCTCGAGTAGTCTTTTGCTCCATCCTCTAAACTCTGAGTGGTCGGAGTAGGATTTCTGCATTTTCCTGACAAACGGAAAGTTTGAAAGGTTAGTTAAGAGGAGATAAATCTTTTTAGAAGAACAACACAAGTTTTTCAAGTCTAAAGTAAGGTAAGGTAGCAAGAGAGGAAAAGAGACAGCAATTTAATACTTATATTTTTGTTTTGAGAATTCTTTTGTAGTTTTTGAAATTATTAGTTTTAAAGGTCTTCAACCTATAACCAAGCTAAGGTCTCAACTTACGGGCAAGTCGGCTCGATACCACTTTTGTAACGACTCAAACTAGGGATCGCTAGAATCTTTACAACTGCCCGGGATGTACAACAGAAGCCGTGGTTTCACAAGCAAGCAAACGTTACAACAAAAGCAGACTTTTATTACAAGCAGATAGGGCTTAACGACCAGGTTTAAAAGCTAAGCAGGCCTCGAGCCCGAAAGTAATATAATACACTTGCAAAAGAATTGCTAGAACCACAGAAGCTTGAGCGTAACGAGACCCTAGTACCAAAGAGTCGTCAAGTCTCACGGTTCTTCTTGTTCGTGAGAGAACACCGGATCTTCCCAAAACTCTTACGTTGATTGATTTAAGCAAGAATGAGTACAACTACAGACTCAACAAATCGCATAGGAAAAGCTATTTAACTATATCTTTGGAAATATCAAGGAAATGGTGCGGCTTTACCAAACAGTATATGTGGAATGCAAAAGTTGACTTTAAAAGCTTTACAATAGTAGAACATAAAAACAAGAATAAATATAGCCACGGGGGTTTAACAACTTCCGACATTACCAATTAACATCTCAGTAAATTCTACTTATGCTTTGTATGTTGAATCACCCATGAACACAACTTCATTAACCTAAGCACGGTGTATTGAATAACATTGATTACACTCGCAGAGTTGCCCAACTTTACCCACACGATATCACAGACTCATATTGCCACGCAACATGTTTGCGCAACCGAGTAAGGATAACAAAGCCTTTTCATCGCTTATCCTTTTAGTCTCTACCCAGAGATCTTAATCCATCTGACCCTCTGGAGACCACCGCCAATAGTGGACTCTGCACCCCGAGGTCGACGGCCCATATCTGTAAGGATCGTGAGTGTCCTTAGGGTCCACCCCGACTTGCCTTTGATGCTATAGATATTCAATTGGATGAGCGAGTACTAAGCTAGGGAGTAATGACCACGCATGTGGTTGAGCGTTTATCGTGGTATGCATTATTTAGCACAAGGTTCTTGTCCTTACTTGTCATCCGGTGGCGATGGCCCAACCGCGGTTGCCCACCTCTTGATCTCACCGATGACCCATTTTACCAAGTATATTGGGTTGCCCAACTCAATGGACTCGACCCTCAACTTACACCCAAAATCCTATTGGCCTAAAGCCAACATTCCTTAACAAAGATTTAGAACAGAGGTTTTCATGACTTAGCAGAATATTTACTAATATTTTATGTGAACCAAGGTTGTCAAGGTAAATATGGCTTACAAGAATAGGTGGTTTAATATGTGGGGTTAAGGACTTATATCTAATCAACATGGCATTCCAAAGTATTATTTCTTTGTTGAAATACTTGGCTAAAATATTTTAATGAAGATAATAATATGAATATATGACATGTGGGTTCAATATGTTCAAGGTATGCAACTTGCCTCCTGGTTCAGCGTCCTCGAACTGTCCTGCGATGTCGGTGTCCTGTCCCGTGAAGTCCTGAGCTGGCTCGTCGACGTCGAAACCTAGCGCAAGACACAAAACCAATAAACCACCTGGCTCGACAAGGATTGAGCCTAGCAAACGAATCCAAGTACAACAAAAATACGAAAAGAGAAAGAAAATTAAATGAAGTCGATATTTGAACGGAGTTAGGATTAGACTTTACGGTTTCGAGACGGCCGGAAAGGCTATACTAACTCAAGTTAGGGTTTTCGACAATTAATAATCATTTTACTGTTTATATCTATTATTTAGACACAAACAATAAATAATCATTAATCTAGGCTTAGGAATAGGAATTTTGGCTTAAAAGCAATTTCTGGAATTTTTGGAATAAAAACCAAATTTTATTGTGCAAGGAACAGTGTTGGTATGGTTTTAGGATGAACAAGATCTGGGCTTTTATTGGCGGCCTAAAAGAAAACGGGCCGAGCAGCCGAACGGCCCACGGCCGCCCACTCATGGCCAAAAGGTCGGAGGACTCATGGCGCTGGCTTGTAGCCAAAGCGCCCAAGGCACAAGGTATGAGCGAGCGAGGCGGCTCGGGAGCATGCGGCCATGGCCAGCACATGGCAAGAATTGGCAGCACAATGGCGCAGCCAAGGCACATGGACGGGGAGGATAACATGAGGAGGCGCCGCCTGTAGGTCTCAAAACCCTAGGGTTTTTGCGTGTGTGGGCTCGGGTTTTCTAGGTTAGGGTTTTGGGGTGCGGAGGCAAGGCCGGCATAGATCCGTGATCTGCGTGACCGGGAGGGTAGGGAGGGCTCTGGGTTTGCACCGGGTGGGATTTGCAAGGGTGGGGTGTTTTGCTCTTACTAAAGGGAAACCGGCGGTGGGGCTTTGCCGGGGTCTGGGAAGAAGGGAGGGTGGCGAGTGGTGTGAGCTTGGGAGGCCGGTGGGCGGCTATTTATAGCCTTCATGAGGCGGGTGATGAGGGAGGGCATGGGGACGGCGTGGGTCGCCTCTGCCAGTGGGGGAGGTGGTTGGTCATGAGGGTTTGGGCGGTGCCTGCGGGTCAGCGGCGGCAGGGGAGGGCGTCTGGGGCACATGGGGCCTTAAAGGCGCAGGAGGTGGCGGCGACCCTCACTGGAGCAATCCGGAGGTGGCGCCGCCTTGCTTGGGGCTTGGGGTGGCAGGGCATTGAAGGCGAGGCGAGGTGGAGGCGGGCAAGAAGGCTCAAGATGCGGGCGGCGGCAAGGGAGTGGAGATTTGACGCGGGCGCGATCACATCATGGTGAAGGCGGCGAGGGCTGGAGGCGCGCCGTGAGGGGAAAGGAAGGAGAGGAGAAGGCGGGTTAGGGTTAGGGTTTGGGATTTGGGCGAGATTTGACCGAAATTTGATTTTTGATTTGAATTTTGAAATTCGATTTTGAATTCAAACTGATTTTCAAACTTTGAAATTTTTCAGGTGTTTCAACCCTAATAGCTGACATATATTAGATTTAAGTGTAAACAATACTATGATAGAACCATTCGTTTTAGTCAGGAGTATACTGAATCAATCCGTACCTTTCCAAAGGCCAGGGTTGGAGACTTTTTCTTATCAAAAGCATATATGCAGTCATCGTAAGAAATAACTTTTACTACTTCATATAAAAATACCATTCTTTTTTTTACGCAGAATCTGGAATTTCATCAAAGGTTTCATAAATATTAACCATACATCATTTATGGAACTTATATGCACAGGTGAGTGTTGGCTTGATGCTCTTTCAACAATTGGGAGGGATAAATGGCATAGGATTCTATGCAGGCTATATCTTTACTTCTGCAGACACGCAGATATCGTAAGCATTATGTTATCCTTTTCTAGCAGCTGTGTACAAAATGTGCCTATTTTATCATAGCCTCACGATTTTCAGAAAACTAGCCCCCATCCTGATTGTCGTTTTTCAGGTTTGAGATAGTCCGCTTTCAGTTAGTACTGTCTATTCTGTTGTATCTATTCCAACTTGCAAGGTGTTCTTTGCTTATACTGTGCTTGTGTTTCTCCAAAATTCTCACAGGTTATGAAGAGCATGGGCAGAATATTTAAAGCAAGCGGTGCTACCTACTCTTCAGTTGTAAAGATAACAATCATGTATGTGCATGTTCTCTATACGAAACTTTGGTTTGCTCTATGATATTATGAGCTCTAGGAGTAATTCCGTTCGTCTACCTACAGGTTGACTAATCTACAGGATTTCACGGAAGTGAATAAGAATTTTACACAGTGTAAGGTCGATATTTGTAACCCCTGCCAGTCTGCAAAAAAATTTTCCCGCCTCCTTTGTGCAGAGGAATCCCTGTCTGAAAACTTCCCTTACGTTTTCACCAGCTATCCTTTCATTGATTCACAGCCTATACCACTGCTTCGAATAAAAAAAAGGTAGCCATCCATCATAGTTTTTTTTCGCTTCTTGTGGAATTGTCATTACTGCAATTTTCCATAATCATCATGCCTACAATGTGAGCTTGATCTGCCCTTTTTTTGGTTCTACATGGACTTCCTCAATGAATTGTATTACCATGCATGAGACTATCGAATTACCGCATAATAGATTGCTGGTTTCGTCCTATGAACTATTGAAACTAAAAGGTCGTTTGTTAGCTGTTTTTTGTTCCAAATTCTTGCCGCGGTTGATATTTCGTGAAACTGTACAGGTTCATATATGTACAGCATGCAGGTAGTATATGCTATACATACGATTCTGGCAGAAATCAACAACGATGTTTATATTTTCTTTCAGGTTTAAAACATATTTATTATTGGCCCATCTTTCCTATCTGTCATAGTTTGCTTTCCATTTAGTAATATATGAACATCCAGCCTATGATATAAAAGTTATTTGCTCTTTATTCTAGACATTGCATTTGCCTGGTCATGTTTCATCAGATTTCTTATTACATAGTGTTTTATCTGCGTGCCTCGTTGGTTTCTTATTACATAGTGTTTTACACTGTGCTTGTGTTTCTCCGAAATTCTCGTTGTTACTATGCCTGATTCATACTTATTTTTAAACAAGGATTAAATAATCAAACCACTTATTAACATTTAATCGGTAGTACTATTGTTACCCAACTTCTTTTTTCATAGATTGGCCTATTTTTATTGTTACCCAGCTTCTTTTTTCATAGATTGGCCTATCTTTATAAGCTAATCACTTGTTCCTAAAGCTAGAATGGATTTTTGTTGTTACAATTTACTATTTAATCACTTCGACTGTGGTTCTTTTGTTCCAGATAAGAGTTATGCGGATGTACTATTTCTAAAGTTCTTTTGAGTTTCATGTGTAAGAAAGGAGCTTTATTTGCGGATACTTTCAGAGCTACGGATCAATATTAATTAGTAACGTCCGGTAAGGTGATATGTAAGTACAACCCCTCTAATGAATTAATGTTTCACTGCAGGTGGTTACCAGTGGCCTGGTTTGCCTAAAGGTGTAAAGTTTGATCCATCTAACCAATAATTGCTTTGGCATTTGTTGGCAAAACATGGAAAAGCGGGTGCAAAACCTCATCCATTCATCGATGAATTTATTCCAACAGTTGAGGAACATGATGGTATCTGCTACACTCATCCATAGAAACTCCCTGGTACCCCTTCACTTCCAAGTTCCAAGTACTAAGATATCTCACGCCTTAAAAAAATAGTAGATATATTGCATACAGCGAAATAATATTTCTTTTTTTTTGTCATTGTTTGGAATTTTCCAACATGAGAAAGAGAATGCCATTTTCATTTCCAGATAGGACTAAACCGTAATGTCTACGGTTTATAGCTTTTGTCAAATGCTTGTTTGTGCTACTTTTTCCCATTTGGTATTTATTTTTCTTAATCACACCCTAGGACCAGAAAATTTACTAAATCTAGCACTAGTGCTGGTGTGGCAGTACACCTACTTATTTTACTTCTATTTATTCCCTTAACTTTCCACTGTGTCAATACTCAACAATCTACAACTCTATATGACTGATTACATTTCTGAACTGGTTCAAATATGACGTTCCACTTTCTTTTTTGATACATATATTTCACTTTCTAATTGTTTAGGTGTCATTTTCCTACTCTTCTATGTTGCTTTGCGGTTTTCTTAAATTGACTCTATTGTTTTCAGGTGTTAAGCAAGATGGAAGTGTGCCACGCTTCTTCTACAGAACATTTAAGACCTATAACACTGGGACTAAGAAGCGTCCAAAGATAAACACTGAAGATCTTGCCAATGTCCGCTGATACAAGACGGGCAAGACAAAACCAGTAATAGTTGATGGAAAGCACCTTGGCTGTAAGAAAATAATGGGGCTGTATATGAGTACTATGTAGGGTGGGAAGCCCGATAAGACTAATTGGGTGATGCATCAATACCGTCTTGTCACTAGGGAGGATGACAAGGATAGCGAATATGTCGTCTCCAAATTGTTTTTTCAGCAACAGTTTAAACCAGGGGAGAAGAATGCACAAGGGTTTACCGCCGCAGATGCTTTGGAACTATAGCTACTGAACCAGATCTTCCTGGCCCTTTATTGCCCCTGGAAGAACATGTTAGCGATAGTTCTAATGAAGAAATTCTTTAGAACAATGAACACAACGTTGTCCAGGTAGTTGCATATGTTTGCTTTATTTTTTCTCCTGTTTCTTTTTCTTTCTATGTGCATCACACGTTCATAGGCAAGTCTGAATTAGCAAAGAAAGCATATAAACTTGTTTATGATAATTGAAAAAGGAAGTCAATAAAAGCAGTGAATTTTTTACCGGACTACCAGAATTGTTTTTGCCATTTAATTCTGTTTCGGTTTCTTAGTTTATCCTTCGTATGCTGCATTGGTTGGAGTTTTGAATATTTCTCCAACATACATCATGCACAGTTGCAGTTCTATATCCTTTTACAGATATCCTTATGGCTGGGTCACAGACTCAGTCTCAGTTACATGTGTTGTTCGTACTTATGTATTGAGATTATTAGATGACTTGCCCCTACATTGTCATTTTATACTATATTGTGAACTCCACTTTGCTTCAGATTTGTAAGCTCCATTCAAATTTGTCACTCACTTAAGCTCTGCCCGGTTCAGAACGGCAACTCATTCTTGCTATTACTTCCCCACATACACAAAAAAAAGGAAGTGCAAATAAAAAGAACTTGGGCGAAATATTCTGTAAGTGCAAATAAAAAGAACATGGGCGAAATATTGAAAGCAATCGGTGCTAGCCACTCTTCGATTGTCAACATAACAATCATGTATGTGAATGTCCTTTACATGAAACTTTTGTTTGCTCTATGGTACTATGAACTCTCGGAGTAATTCCTTCGTCTACCAGCAGGTTAACTGATCTAAAGGATTTCAAGAAAGTGAATGAGATTTATGCAAACTGTAAGGTCGATATTTGTATGCCCAAAAGTGCAGAAATTACAGGCATATTCTCATGACAATTTGTGTTTCATTTCCTTTTCTGTAACTTAGTATGATGCATCCTTGGGAAAATATGTTGATGTCCTGAGCAAAGCAATAGTCATTTGTCAATATATTATACGTTGCTTTTGCCATAGTTTGTTTCAGTATCTCTGTCGCTCCACATTTTAGTCCTATATGCCAATATAGTGACTCGCTACGAGATATTACAACTGCCGTGCCGAAGTTAGAATGCAACCTCGGCAGGGTAAATTCGTTTCAAACCGATATTTTCACATATCTTAGGTCACCAGTACTGTACTTGCGCGACGTAGCGCGCCCTCCCTATCTAGTCCTCTGCATTACCAGTTGGTAATGCAAAGAGCTATAACACCATACCATTGGACCATCTCGAACCGTGCGATTAGAAATCAGCGGTCTTAGATCATATGCTACAATGACCCTGATTGTTGCTGGACTGATTGCTACAGTACACGCCCGATCTTGGCCTTCCGCTTCTCATCCAAAGGCTGTTGGATCCCTGTAGGTTACTGCAGCGCGTGCCTTAGCTCCTTTGCTGCAGACAATCTGCGTCTTCAATGGCTTGGGCCAATCCTGCTGTGATATTTTGAACTAGGCTTGGAATCTTTTTTTTTTTATTTTGGCCCCTGACGTCACTCATTTACAAAAATAGTCTTCATATCGTTTTATTTGCAAATCTAGTCTCTCTCCCTCTCTTACTGTGGTCGGTGAGCGCGGAACGTGGGTGTTCAGCACGAATCTCCACGGGAATGGACGGCGACCGCGGAATCGGGGGATTTCCGCGCTCGGCCACTGTGGAAAGAGCCTTTCGCGCTCACGCACCGCGGCAAGTGATCAATCTCGTGCTAGGCCAGCCTCCTGTGCCTTTCCGCGCTCCTCGAGTGGGCCTTCCCCATTTCCCGACCGCAAAAGATGAGAGAGAGGATTTAGATTTACAAATAAAACAAGAGGAGATCTAGATTTGCAATTCAGTGTCGTCCGGAGGCAAAATAAAAAAATATTCCTAGGCTTGTTCCTTGTAGTGGGTCTTCCTACCGGCCATCTCAAGTCTGTAAACCCGAGCTGAAGCTTTGGACTTTGGTCTCGCCAGTAGTACCCAGTGCCCCCACATTTCACTGACGCGGTGGCGCCCCACTACACGGTCATCGGACACACTCAATCGCCGCTGGCGCACCGGCGTCCCACTTAAAACCTTCATCATCATACAGGAGGCTCTTCATCATCATACAGGAGGCTCAAAACTCGTTGCGCTTCTCCCACCATCCCACACATACACAAGTTGACACGCCCACCGCACCGCGCGGCTCCCGAGATGGCAAGGCACGCCAAGACGGACTCCGACGTGACGAGCCTGGCGCCGTCCTCGCCGCCGCGGTCGCCGCGCCGCCCGGCCTACTACGTGCTCAGCCCGGCCGCCTCCCACCCGGACGTCGTGGCCTCCGGTGGCGGCGGGACCGCGACCGAGAAGATGTCGCTGGCGGGCTCCACCCCGGCCGAGTCGCCGCTCCACTACCACTTCCACCAGCACCCCGGCGCCGCCGTGCACCACTCCCGTGAGTCCTCCACCGGCCGCCTCCTCTTCTCCGACCAGCTCCGCTCCGGCGGCGCGGCGGGGGGCGCACCATGGCGCCGCCTCGGGCACGGCAGCGGCGCCGGGAGCGTCGGGGACGACGACGACGACGAGACCGAGCCTGCCGCGGCGGCGTCGCCGTGGAGGTGCTACGCACTCGGGGCCTTCGCGTTCGTGGCCGTGTTCGCCTTCTTCTTGCTCGTGTTGTGGGGCGCCAGCAAGTCCTACAAGCCTCACGTCGTCGTCAAGGTCAGTCCTCCTTGCCATTGTCTCCTCGCTCCTTATCACTTCTCTTGAGTTCTTGGTCGCCTCGTTTGCTCTCATTTGCTTAAGAAACCATCATTAGCCGCACTGCAGTACTTTATAGTGTACATTTCAGCTTTTTGGCTTCGTTTTCTTTTAAAAAAATAGAAAAATAGAATTGTATTTCAACTCTAAAAAATTGCCTTGTGATTTAGATTTACTGCTACTACCGTATTCACCTGAGGCTGTACTGTAATCTGCTCTACCTTAGCTTCTGAGAAATGGGGAGTACTTTTCCTCTTTTCTATTCAAGAAAGAAAAGCTGTACTTCCAAATTTGAAGGCATGCAATTACTAGATGATTAGTCCTTCCAATGATTATATTGCAAACTTCAAATTTTGAAGTGCATTCGGGCGAGAAACAGCTGTACTACCTAAGACCCACCTCAAAACACGCGAACAGTGTTCATGTACGCCGTGGACAACATGCGGACATTGCGACTAATCTGCTCGTCGTCTTATGTTGGTGCCATCAATTCAACTAACTTTCTCACAAGTGCTCGTCTGTGTGCGCGCTATGCCGATGCAGAGCGTGGTGTTCGAGACGTACCACATCCAGGGCGGCACGGACCGGACGGGCGTCCCCACCAAGATGATGTCGGTCAACGCGACGGTCAGGCTGCGCTTCCGCAACCGCGGCACCTTCTTCAGCCTCCACGTCACCTCCACGCCGTTCCTCCTCTTCTTCGACGACCTCACCGTCGCCTCCGGACAAGTACGTACGCTTTGCTTTCCTGCGCGCTCATCCTAACCTACCTTGACATCCTTTACTACTACCTCTACCTGTCCTTAATTGCTTCGTGCCTGGATGGATGGTGATGTGAACGTTACGTTTTCGTACACGCCCCCTGCTTAACTAGGTTATAAATCTTCTGCACTTATTGCTAGCAATTACGGCATAACAACTCTTCAAACAAACAGGGTGACCACACACACTGTAGTAATTTTGAGATAAATATCTTAGCTGGCAAATGCGTGGTGTGAGTGAGTCGAGCTTAGGTGCATGCATGTTTGGTTCATGACTAACTTTGATAAAATTAAGAGGTAATTCACTATATGTCATTGAATAATCTCGGATCTTTACAATATGCCACTGATATCTTACTAACGTATAGATCATGAGTCCATCTATCAGTCTCACAATGACATATTATGAATTTTCTCTATAATTAACCCTGGTCTAAGTGTGGCTTACCACAGAAGGTGTGGCCAACAAATTATGTGTCATTAGTGTGGCACGGTTAGCCTAAAAAATGAGTTTATGACATGGACATGGGCTAAGAAAGTGCAGCTGCCTAAGAAGCTGTGGCGCAACTAAGGTTTGACGTGGTAAGTTTAGACGTCAAACCAAACACCCCCTAGTCTCGCAAGTAGTTTAATTCTTGTAGTAACGCAGAGGTACACTGTTGGTACAGTGTTATGAGTATGCAACAATGAAACAATGAGCAACGCAGAATGCTGTACTGTAGCACTAATATTCGATTTTATGGTAGATTAAACATCACTCCGAATTCACCGTACTGTTTATTCTCTGCCATTTGATGTTTAATGCAGAGGATCTTCTTCCGCTTTTAGCATATAGGGCAATCAGATTGCTCATCGCCATCGCCATCGCCATCCTGACCATGATAATCTAGTAGGCAGTGGAACTTTTGCCGGAGTAGCGTCTCAGCTTTTTAGTATTCCCATGAGCATCGGAGTAGTATATCACTATATCCTATGGCCTAGGTATTGGAGAAAGCAAACCTAACAACACGGTTCCCTTCGCATGTGTCGCTGTTCTTGATTAATTTTTGCGGCAGTATGTCTAAGGGTATGTACAATGGTATAGGCAGTTGCTGTCTATAACGGCTCTCCATGTCACATGTAGACAAAGACTAAAGACAGTATAATACAAGTGCAGGGCAATTTCATTGTCTTTTTAGTTGTCTTTATAGAACACACAAACTTTAATGTTTTTTCTTGTTTCTTGTGCTATAGTCGACTACAGGATTGTAGACAGCTTCTTTCTCTCTCTTCATTCTCTTTCATCCACGTCAGCAAAAATCTTACGTGGCAATGACTATAGACGGCTGACATAAGCCCATTGTACATGCTCTAAGGCTGCTCTCTATCTTAGTTGGTATCTTAAGTCTGTTATGTAGGTAAAATGATGATATGGTACCAGTTTGATCTCGAAATCCAACGCATAAAATTTATTGTGATCGATTCCGTGTATTTACGTTTGTGCGTGTTAACAAATATGTATTGTTTTAGTACATGCCACAAATAGACCACAATGCTCAAATACTAGTAAAGATCATGTATGTAATTAAATAAAACAGTCTAAGATACTATACTATAAGAAACAATACATTGAGAATATAGTATCATAACACTACTCATGCACTAAAAAAACTACACTAAGATATTGCCTATTGGGAGCAGTCTAAAATAAAGCTCTCTTCGAAAAACTGGCGTCTCCAATCTTGTCATGTTCCAACTGAGGATTGCGTCCATTATCGTTTGCTCCTCGAGAGACCAGACCGTCAGATGATTTCTGACTTCGTTAGCCATGCATTGGACCATCCTGAGGCTTGATTGGATTGAGCAGAACATGGTTAGTGTGCAGCAGCTTGCATTCAGGTGAAACAAGCTATTCCTACTGTCCTACATCACATACAAAATACCCGGAGGTAACTCGTGAGTCGTGATTCACAGTTCAGAAGGAACAAAATATCTTCTGTCGATTACTTGCTGGATGATTGCAGATGCGCTTGTTTCTCGCTAGAATACAATACTCCTGCTAGTTGTCGAGTCGAGATACCTATTTTTCTACAAACTGAGAGGAAGTTCATGTGATTAGAGTACCAATAATACACACAACTCGCAGCGAAGTGAAACTGGTCCAACGCAATAATGCGCGGATGCAGGCAGTGGTGTTCTTTCGATGGGCATGGCGTTCGCGTGACTCGAGTCAGAGAGGCCACACCATAGTCGATGTGAGCAGATTTTTCTCTCCTTGTGAGGAAGACCGGCCGGTAACTACTGTGGGGAGTAGTACAGACTACAGAGAACGACTAGTCTTCCAATCCACTGCTGCTGCGTGCTCCATACCACAGGGCACAGTCAGGCTGCTGCACTGCACGGCCAGCTCCCTTGCATAGCGCCAATGTAAAACGACAGGCCTCTGTTTTTTTTTTCCCTGTACTACGCAAGCCTCTGTTGCACCTTTCAACGCCAAGAGGACGTGCCTTTACTGCTTTTCTGGGTTTCAGACATCACACCTTTAGCTTATGTTACTTTACTCGGCTGTGACCTGTGGCTTGTTTACTTTGCTGATGCTGCTGAGGGAATCCTGTGCTGGATAAGATGGCCCACTGGCCCACCCTCAGTAAGCAGCAAGCCGGCGCCATCATGACCTTTTACTCTTCTTGCCTCGGAGTTAATGTTGTACATGGTCCAGTACATTTTTGCTACTGGTTTCGGATCACACGGTAAAAAGCGTTCCCAAATCGAGAACTGTTCTTTTATCTGGCAGCAAAAATTACCAGTTTTCCTTGGTTTTTTCCTATAGAAAAGTTTTGGTTCGTGCGAACTTACAAGATACTACCTGCGTTATAATTTTGTTACTGATGAGAATACTTAGTACTAGAAAAAAAAATTCAGAGGATGGACGCGTGAATGCATATGCAGCAGACGTAAATTGTACCTAATAACAACTGACGCGGGTGCGATGCAGATGGAGGAGTTCTACCAGCGGCGGAGGAGCGGGCGCGTGGTGACGGTCTCCGTGGTGGGGAAGCAGGTCCCGCTCTACGGCGCGGGCGCGGGCGCTGCACAGCAAGCCCAACAACGGCCGCCTCGGCCCCGCTGTGGTGCCCGTCAGGCTGGCCTTCGTGCTGCGGGCGCGCGCCCACATCCTCGGCCTCCTCGTCAGGTCCAAGTTCTACCGCCGCGTCCACTGCCATTTCGACATCCGCGAGGCCCACCTCGGCAAGCCGCTGCGCGGCGTCGACGCCGACTGCGAGTACCACGACGGGAGGTGACGGTAAGTATCTTGGCATCGGCACGGCAGGCGGACAACACCTTGTTGTTAGGGATTGCGCTGGGTAATGTGGATTGGAAGGTCTGAATTCAGACCCTGCGTGATGAACTGATGATTGGCTAGCTTTAGGCATGTAGTATTTATAACATGAAAACAATCCGTTCTGACGTAACGAGGCCATTGGCAAATTCCGGGAACAAGTTGGCTAAATGCGAATAGTGATGCCACTAATTGTAGACCATGAATTTGACTTTAACAACTGTATTGCGCTAACACTGCTTGCCAAAATATGTAGTTCAGTCGTGTGCTAATGGGAGCAAGTTCACAACAAGCTGAACTTGCTTGGATGGCATGGCAGCTGTGACTTTTCTCTCTGAAACATTGCTTTGAAGGATATTTGCAGAGGATGATTCATTCTCATGGATGCATGGCAGAGCCGGGCATGTTTCTCCAGTAGTTTCCGTCATTGTACCATGTCTTCGCTTCAAGCTACTCCTTTTTTGGGGCTCCTGCGTTGTTTGTGTATGTAGATGGGATGGAAAAAAACAGCCAGGGAATGACTTTACACATTACTGTACGAACTTGTTCGTCATGCTTGCTCATGCTGCACAATCTTCAACTTCTCACTTGCACCGGATTGCCCCCCACGCATCCTCATGCTGATAACAAATGCAATGAGCTGCAAACACATAGAAAAAATGATCAGTACTGCGTGTTAAATTTGCATTGAAACAAATTCAGAAAGGAATTCCATTGGAGACTTACGGTACAAAACCCAGCACACATAATGCTGAAACCTTTGAAGTTGAAGGGCTCTGTTTCTGAAAGGAACCATGCTGACACAACAAAACAAGAAAATACTTTTGTATTAGGTACCATTTGGGAAAGCAAGACGCGTCAAACTTACATGAACTACATTTTGTATGCGTACCTGTTAAGGGAGTAAAGATGAGCGGAGCTAATATGCTGGCAAAAGAACTAATGCCGGATATACACCCTTGAGCAATTCCCTAAAAGGCAACAATAAGCAAAACTTAGCAATGTCCAGAAAGCAAACATCAGAATTAGCTGCAATCAGACATGAAATTACCTGTTCATTTGATCCAACACTTTTTGATACATTGGTCCTTATCTATAAAAGTTGAAAAGATCATCAAGCTTGTTCTGAATCACTTGGAAAAAGAAAAAAAGATGAGCAGAAGATGGCTTACAGATGGGTGAACAAAGGCACTCAAAATTACAAACACTGCAGCAAAGTAGGGTACCTGTCAGATTATTAAGACAAAGTAAGGGGAGAGATATGAGATCATATGGTCAAAAGATGACTTTAATATTCACATGATCACTGGAAATACTGTATTGCACTACTGAACAAGCATACACATAAATCTTATATGGTCAAAAGATGACTTTAATATTCACATGATCACTCGAAATACTGTATTGCACTACTGAACAAGCACGCAAATAAATATTTGTATTGTTGCTGATTGTTGAAGTATAAGTGAATTGCCCGTCTTTCCTCATCAGCTCAAGTTTTTGGGTGAATTAGTTGGTACATACAACTTAATACGGTATCAGAGTCAAGAGGTCTTGAGTTCAAGACTCGGTTGGCGCAATTAAGAAAATAATTGCAGCCCATTTCTATTCCACGTCTTAGACCTAAGGAGCCTATACGTGAGGGGGAGTGTTGAAGTATAAGTGAATTGCCCGTCTTTCTTCATCAACTTAAGCTTTTAGGTGAATTGGTTGGTGCATGCAACTCAATACTAATATAGGTAGAGCAACCAAAATTACTGCAAAGTAGAGGGAACATTTGCCAAAGCCAAAGGGCGTACCCAGTATGACCATGCGATGCCATACAGGAAAACCTGCAATATACGGTAATTCTTCAGCAACTAAAATCGCAGGTGCTCAAAATTCATAAGCATCAGAAAAGATACAAGTAAAAAGATGTTACATGAGTGCATCCTCTCCTCACCCACAATTGGAGCCAAGATAGGCATTACAGTTATCTGCAAAGATGTTATTATAATTCAGAAAATGTAAAATGTATCTAAACAATGAATAAATACTATTGCAGCCTTGAAATGAGCAAAATTCAGCGCTGTATCCATGACATGACTAAAATTCAAGGCTGCAAGCCTGCAACCACACAACAGTTCTTCTGTTACAATGGTATTGGTACCTGTGATAACATTCCTGCAGCGCCAGCAATTAGCAGTAGATTAGCAAACTCGTCTTTGCTATAGCCAAACTGTGCCTTCAGGTAGTACTGCAAATACGTCAACCATTAATCTGGGTGCATTGCAGATAAGGGGTGAAAAAACAGATAAATGGTGGCAACGGGATAATGTGCAGACATAAAACAATTTACACTAAGTTTAGTGAAGACTAGACAACTGAATTAAAACAACCGAACTAGGTCTCACTCATGCAGCCGGCAGGAGAGTATGTACTGCAAATTTTTGTTGAACGCTGGGACTTCTGATTCTTGTTATTTACACTTCAAAATTTTAGAATTTCAACTGAATCACAAATTAACATGACAGAAAGGCTACGTTGAATTTTACAGACTGTAAAAATAGATACCAGTAATGCAGTCTGAAGTCCGTGTTCACCAAGACTGTAAAAGAAAGTCACCATTGCCGCCCCTGACAAGGTCAAACTGCATGGAACAGTACTTACTCATCAGCAAAATACAGCATACTACTTCTCAATATAGCACTTATTCATGTATGGCATGAAAATAATTGGAAAGCAATTGTAATCTTTAAAGAGCATTGGCACATGTACGGCGGTTATGCACCAAGAAACCTCACCTGCCAGTGAGAAGCGCGACCATGTTGGACAGCGACGGCAGCCCGCCCTTGTGCGGCGGCAGCCTCGGCGACAGCTCGCGATCGGAGGAAGATGAAGATGAAGTGGAAGAGGAGCAGGATGAATCTTGGAGTAGGGGATCGCAGGCTTCGTCACCGAAGGAGATAGCGCCGGGGTCAGGGACGAAGGCCCTGAGGTAGATGGCCGCGACCATGGCGACGGCGGCGGCGACCTGGAAGGTGGAGGAGGTCGGTAGGAAGCGCGCGATGAGGGTCCCCGAGACGAACCCGGCCGTCGACACGCCGGAGAGGAGCCCGAACGCCGCAGCGCGCCGCCTGGCGCCCACTTGGTCGGCCTGCGTCCAAAAACTTCGACCTGGTCACGGACGCGCGGTTGGACCGCCTCCTTCTGTTACACTTGTTACACTGACACGTGGGCCCAGTCATCGCATTTTTCCCGTTTTGTATGTTGGTACCTAGTGGAGGACGTTCTTCTGTTGTCGTATTTGTTTAGCGGATTCACTATTTCTAAGTGCTGAAATTTTCTTAAGTTTAAATTAAATACTGTGATTATTGGATTTGTGTAGAAATTAATATATTATACGATTGGATATTGATCCTTATTTTACACGTATTCTTTTTTGAAGAAATTTTACACGTATTCTTTGTGCAGGATGTGCATTTGCAAGACTTTAAATTGAAATTTTGTTCCTTTACATTTGGATGGAAGGTTTTTACCACGTAGGCAAGTGAGAGGCAATGCATGCTGCCCTCGCAGAAGATCCCGGCGATGATCTTAACTACGTAGTACACGTAGAAGTACACCTCCGAGCGGTTGCACGCCAATACAACTGCCAAAACAAAATCTCAATATATACACTGCATAATCTCACCAACAGTAAGTCAATGAAGCATGCTGCAAACTCTGCATACACAAGGGCACAATCGCCACGGTCACCGGCAGCGTCATCAACGCCTTCCGACCGTACTTGTCGGACAAATTCCCGACAATAGGAGTCACCACGAGAGCCCCCAGCCCTATGATCTGCATGTGTGCATAGCTATGCCAATGTGAAACACCTGTTTCACCTCACGATCGAATTCCAGCGATATGTGACGAAGAATGAGAAGGCAAATAAGTCAAACTCACGGCGTTCTGGAAGCCGCTGAGGTAGATGGCGACGGAGCACTCGTTGCGGCCGGGGCAGACTGCCTCCATCGTCACGTCGGTGATCGCCGGGATCACCATGTAGGAGGAGAAGTGGGACAGGAATGCCGCCACGAACAAGTGCCCCAGCCCGGCGAAGTCCTTCATGGCCTACACTTGCGTTTTGCTATGTATCTTAAACTTTTATTTACTCCGCACAGCTTGAGATCGAAAAGGGTAAAACTGCATGCGATTATGTCACTCCGGGAAGGTTTTTTTATACTCCCAGAGAGGTGCCACTCAGCGACAAAGCAAATGCAATGCTTCCAAGTAAGAGAATCGGAGGCGTCGTCACTTTACTCTTGCTTGGGGCGGTTGGCCACCTGATCCCGTCAGTGAAAGTGACACTGCAGTTTGCCGAGTTAGCACTGCACGTACGTGCGTGCGCACCCAAACAAACCAAGCAAAACTGTAACCGTGCCGCAGGTTGTTACAGATCCTGTACTATCGAGTATGCCACTGGGCTGGCTAGTGTGCTGCCGCGACGGTGACAGCGAGGGAAGAAAATGGGGTTCCAGTGGCTTGTACGCCTGGGGCAGCGTCGACAGAGCGGTGTGTTTTGGAGTGCACTCCACTCTACTTTCTGAGCCGCTGATTGGATCTTGGCTGTAGCTTGCTGTAGCGTCGACAGAGCCGCTGTTTTGGAGTGCACATCAATAACGCATCGCCCCCCGCCCATCTCCAACACACCACCGCCGTCCATCTCCAATGTGCCACGGCTAGACTCCTCGATCCCCCATCTCCAACATACCATCGCCCGTCGGGATCGTCTCGCCCATGATCCTCTGCTATTCGCATCCTCGTTCGCTCAACCCGGAAGCAGCGCCACCTCCATCCCTACGCGTCATCGTCGTCGCTCAATCCTCCACCCGGCCGATGCAAACGTTGCGAAGTTGCAGAGGTTGTCGATCTTGCTGTCTTCATTGATCACCTCAAGCAGACAAAATGCCCAATCTCATGCAAAAGTATATCAATGGAACTCTTCCAATACTACCTTCCCTATGAATCTATTATCCTTTACAAAAATGCAAACCTACAAAACATAGTTTCTCACTTCGACAAATCATTTACGTCTAAAACTCCCAACCACACAATGTCACTCCATACCCTTCAAGGAACTAAGAGAGTAAGTGATTAACACATCAACATACCTCATTGATCTCCTCAGGCGGCTTGGTAGCGAGCAGCATCATCGGGATTATCACGCCAGACACCAGCTGCGGCATGCCTGGTGGCAACACGGGGAAGAATGGCACCGGTGGAGGCATCGGTACTAGAGGCGTCGGCACTGCAGTCGACGGTGAGGGATACGATGGATCTCGACACCACCGTTCGTCCTGGGACAGTTCCCCACCGCACCAGATCAGGTCATCCACGACACCACAGTAACATCCCAAATTTGGAGTTCATTTGAAGCATTTAAAAATAAAAATAACCGTTTGAATTTTCTTGTTTAAGTTCAAGCTGAATTTGAATTTCTGGAAATGAAAACTGTGGATATCATGTGGATATGATCCTAATCTTAGTGTGTTGAACAATTGGCAATAGCATCGAGGTGTTTGGAGAAACCCTCGTTTTTGGTAAAGTCCTACTGCTATCAGGCTGTAGGCGGTCAAACCAGCCAAGAGGCGGTGATTAGATCGGCCTGTGTGACGGTCTGACCAGCCATAAATGACTTTTGAGTTTGGAGCTGGGCAAAAATAGAGGGTGTAGGCAAGAGAGGGGATTCTTCTACACTTAGTCTCATAATTTTTAGAGTTTCGAGTCAAAAGATCTATTCGTTCGAAATTTCCAGAGAGTTTCGGATTTTCAGGGTAAAATTTTGGTTAAGTCCCTTGAGGGCGGTCAGACCGGCGGCCAGGTGGTGGTAAGACCGGCCACAGGGGCGGTCAGACCGGTTTTGACTTGTTCGTCGGCTAGCTTGATGACGATGTTTGTTGGGTAGGTCAAGTTCATGGGTTTCATTGCGTAGATATTGCATGATGCATGTTTTGGCTAACATGGGTTAAGTTGTGAAGAACTTGTGTTTAGAAATGATTGCTTGGTCTATTGTTGTGCAGGTAACTTGGAGTCAACTATGGTCAACGACGAGGAGGACTGGGACTAGGTTAGGAGAACCGAGGTCGAGAACGGTCGTGGATGTCGGGTGAGATGGTTGGACTCAAGCAAGGTGCAAGATAGACTAGAACCATAGAAGGCGAAGTTTGAGCAAAGGCCTTTTGTGAAGGTATGTGCTCATGCCTCGTCAATTATGTGAATTGATAATTGTGCGTATCGTGCGGTGATACGTAACGGTTTGCTTGCTTATGATGGTTGTAGGACACCGGAGCTAGGTCATGATGAGGCGGACTAGATCGGGACTAGGTTAGGAGAACTGAGGTCCCGAACGTTCGAGGTGGTGCTGGAAGATGACTGAGGCTAGCAGAGTGCTTACAAGCCGTGAAGACGAGGAACTAGAGCTGAAGCTACCGGTGATGAACATGACGGGCAGCGGCAAGGTTGACCGGGACTAGACTCAGGGAGAAGTTGAGGTCCAGACTAGGCTCAGGGAGGAGCTGAGGTCCTGAACGGTCAAGGAAGCCGGGTGCAGTTATGGTGAGACATATAGTGCGCCAAGTGACTTGGTCCCAATTGCAAGCGAGGACGGTTCGATGGAATCCGGACGCGCGAGAGGCTTGGCGGGAAGTCATTGGGGCCACATGGATGATGACAGAGCATGGGAGATGCTTCGAGGCGAAGGAATCGCTAAAGGTCGGTAGAGGGGCATTTTGGGAAATTGCCCTATACGGAAAAAGTGGTAAGTGGTTGTGTGCAAAACCTCCTTCTTGGCCTTGGAGAAACCGCGGCGCAAAACAGCGCAAGGAGAGACGATCTAGGTCAAGAGAAGATGAAGATGGCGCTTTGAGAAGCGTGCGTGAGGGAAACCCGTTTGTGTGTGGGCTTAACGGGTGCCTGTTTGGGATGTCTCTCTAGGGCTAGCCTCCATTATAAAAGAGGAGGGTGCTGGTTGTAACCCTTAACCCTTTGATTCTAGAAATCCTAATTTGGGATTTATGGCTAGGAGAGGAAAGTGGAGAGGCTAGGGTTCACGAGAGATGGATTGATTGAGTGCTCAAGTGTTGAGCTTTTGTCCTCCATGGTGGAGTGGCTGTAAACATACAATCTATCTAATCAATCCATGCAAGATTTGCCCCAAGTTGAGTTCTATCTTATTCTTGCTCTCTCTCTTTGATGCCTTTGGGATTTTTGGTGTTTCTTAGGTTTTTATTTGGGATCTTACTATGATCTTGCTTACTGGGATGTGTGGGGTATGATCTAAGGTCATCTTAATCATCATTCACCTATGAGCAAGCTTTTGGATCTAAGTTTGATTTTGCCCCAGTTTTGGTGAAAGAAATGGTGATTTTAGGGGTTTTGCTCTTGAGGGCTTTTGGCTTGATTCTTTCTGTGATTGAGGGTGCTAGGACGTATGGGAGACCATCCTTAGCCATCTTGGATTGATTCCTCCCACGAAATCCTCTCAATCACCATTTTCGTATTTTGCTCGGTTTTGGAGCAACCTTCAATCAAACGGAAAAATGTCAGAACTTTGAAAAGGATCTTCACGATCCTTGATTGGAATAGGTTCCTAACATCCTAGAGAAGATATGTCTCAAGTTTGGTAAGGTTTGGAATTGCGGATCAAAAGTTAGACAAATTTGTGATTTTGAGTTCGGGCTGATTTTACTGTTCATTGGCTTGGAGGTCAGACCACCATGTACCCAGAGGTTAGACCGATTTCCAAAGGTCAGACCACCAACTACATGGAGGTCTGACCGCCCAACTCTTTAGGTTTTGAGTTTTTGTGATTTTGGTCTATTTGCTTCGGGGTTTTGATTGGATTCAATACAAGTCTTCCACTGTGCTTGTATATTGATCTTCATAGCTTTTATAGCTATTGGAGTGAAAATCGTGTTGAATTTAATCAAGGTGAAACAGAGATCGTGATCCTATTCACCCCCCCTCTAGTCGCCGTTTTGGTCCAACAAAAACAATTTAATATGATTACTTTAAACTTAAATTAAATTTAAAGCTATTTTATTTGAGTTCCTTGAGTTCCAGAGTATTTTTTGGAATTATCTAGGAATGTTTGTAGTTTATTTGCTATTTCTTTGAGCTCGGTTTGCTTTAATCTAATTTCCTAAATTCGGAAAATCTCTTTTTCCGGATTTTTCCTTCGGGCCACATTTTCTTTTCTTTCTGGGCCGCTTTGTTTTTCCTTCGGCCTTTCTTCTTTTCTCCCGTAGCCCACCCCGCCTCTCTTCCCTCCTCTCGCTGCCGAGCGAGCTCGGCCTGTCAACCTCCCCCTTCCTCCTTTCCTTCTTCCTCCCACTAGCTTTGCTCGTGTCCGAGCCGAACATGGAAGCCGCCGCTGGCCTCCATGCAAACTCCCCCATCATGTGCCTATAAAAGAGCTCCACCCACGTCATATCCTCTGCCTCATCCACCTCTTCCAAAACCCTAAGTCACTGCCCTTGTATATGTGACCGTTTTGTCGGAATTCCGCCGAACCACTGCCGACCGCCGAAAGCCTTCGCCGACGGATTGCTTCGCCATTATTGCCTCTCTGCCCGTTCCATCGCCACTGCGGGATGCGCCTCGCCACGTTCTAGCCGGTGCCCACCTCCTTGTCCACCGAGCATCACCGACTCGTCGCTGCCCTTTTCTTCTCCAAAGCTGGCCGAGCTATCGCCACTTGATCTCCTCACCAGTGAGCTCTCTCACTTACCCGTGCATGTCACACCATGTTCCCGTGTGTCCTCCTCCGATCCCCACCTTTCTTGTCATCGTTCGGCCGCCGTGCCGTGCCATCACTGTCACCTTTTCTTCTCTGCTTCCGACCATCATCGCACTGCCGCTCTAGCTATTCTTCGGTCGCCTCGAGCTTCCTGTAGCATTCCTCGTGCCGTCACCAACCTCGTGCGTGCCTTCTTTTTCCTCGGGTGCCAGCGCTTCACCGTTTCCGCAGCACACCCATGCTGCTTCTTCGCCACCACCACCACTGCCACCACTCGCCGCCGGCCTTGCCGTACCACCGCCACCCAAAGGACCCAATCCTCGTTGGGGTTCCATTTTTCTCCTTGGCCGCTGTTACCTCACCACCATCCATCACCTCCGTCGAGCGCTAGCTCCTCTGTTCCCCTCGGTTTCTGCCATTGTCATCAACAGTGTGTAACCCGTCCGTGTCGTCATTGTCGTTGTGCAAGGAGATGAAGCAAGGAGCTTGGGGAATTGTGATCTGGGAGAGATGGCAAGGTTGTGCACGAGACAGAGAGAGGTGGGGTGACGGTTTCAATGGGAGGAGATGGGAGGTCAGGAGTGATGGGAGATTGGGAGTGTAGAGAGCGGTTTCTGCTCGACCGGGAGTGGCGAACCGTGCGCACATGAGAAAGATCCAATGGCTCACGTCGCACGAAAGGAGGATCGATCCAACGGCTCACGTCGCACGAAGGAGGACGGGCGACCACCAACTCCAATTTTTAAGCAGTAGAGATTTGGCTCTCGCCGAATTATCCTCGAAATTTTTGGATTCAAAAGTGGGCCCAAGAATTAAGAATTAACCTGCCATATCATAAGTCAGAACTCAATCTCTTGGTAGGCTTCGTCATCCCAAGTTGGGCCAATTCAATAAGAAGCGTACGGCGCCACAAAAACAGCAATTAATTCCACAACTTCATTTATTTAGGGCGGCGTTCATCTTACACTTTTTCCCATCTGACACATGATGTACGTGTCACGTTAAGCTAGCTCGTCTTCGTCTTGAGTTTTTTTTCTTTTAAAAAATATTCTTCCTAGCAAACACCGTTTACCTCTTACCGAAAAGCCACTTGATTATGCTAAGCCATTCCAATTGGATCCTTGTCGCCAATTGAAACAATGCAGAGATATTCCTGTCGCTAGTTGAACTGGCGATAGTATCCCTGTCGCCAGTTCAATTGACGATATGGCCTTATTATTATCATTTTTACTTTATGTCTATAGAATTCGGCCTAAAATTTAGTGTATTTCACGAAGTTTTTTGGTAATACCTTGAAGTGTTCGCGTAATTCGTAATTCGAAATTAGAGAAGATAATGAAATGTGAAGTAGAGAACGTGAGATCGGCGGCGCAATTTGGAACGCGATTTCGGTGGCGCAATAACACAAATATCCCCCTTCGGAGCAAAATGAAAAAAAAATATTTGGGTTTAGGGTTGCCATGTGCTTTGTTGTCCCAATTGTATTGTTCATGGAACCGATTCCTTGGGGAAAAGATTATGTAATATTTAATAGTCAAATATTTGGGACAAGAGATTTATGTTCGAAAGACTTCATAATTTAATTGCGAAATACATGGCGCGCTGAGTTTGGTTACATACATTAGAAATGCCAACATGCACAAATCCACAAATCGAAATACATCTACGATACATGTGCGCCTTTTTGGAATCCGAAAAAAGGTTGATTGGAATGAAATCGATCAGTCCTGGTGGCCCATCGGTCCCTTCTCCTTGTCTCTAGACTACCAACGGTGATGGCCAGTCTCGAACATAAGTTACCTCTTCAATCCGGATCAGGTGTGCGGGTGACGGGAGTGCTAGGGCGGCCGCCTTGATCTCAAGCGGAGCATTCCCCATGTGCTTGTGGCCTTCGATTCGATCGTACTCGGCTACATTGGAGGTCCTACACCACCATCCTGCTCTCCTGGGCTCCTCTGATGTCTTTTTAGTAGGGTCAGGTACGTAAGGTTTCCTGTGTTTGAAGGTTTCGGCTCGCATTGCATAGTTCAACATGTACTTCTGCTCGATGAACGCCCTATCATACATGTCCGGGCCGTCGATCTATTGGAAGAAGTTGCATCGCATCTTCGGCTGTCATTATGCATGGATGTAGTTAGGGATACGTGAAATGGAACATAAGATGTGAAAAATCTATGTGTGTTCAAGATCCGCTTACTAGGACATTCCTGCACGTGTAGTACGCCCGGGCGGCCATCGTTGGGTGTGTGGACTAGATGATCTTGGCTAGTTCTTCGCACACATATTGCCAACATGGAAACTCCGGTGGTACCGGCACATATTTCATAGAACAATCCAGGTAGGGTTTAGCCCTCTCGGCAAGCTACTTGTGCTTCCACAACATCTTCGCCTAGAAGTTCGCTGATGAGTCCGACATCTCCTTCCTCTCAGTTGTGTGAACCAAGCTTTCGTGAAGTGTTGGGTGTGGTGGTGTAGTGTTCTCCTTTTCCTCTAACTCTCTTCTCCCCTTTTTATAATGGGTCATTTTGGTCTGAAAAGGAGGTGTGGCGGAGTGTGGTATTTTCGGTCTGCAAAGGTAGCGTGGTGGTGTGTTGTCTTTTCAGTCTGCAAAAGTGGCAGTTTGTGGCATATCGTGGTGTGTTCTTTTCGGTCTAAAAAGGTGGCGTGACAGACTATGGCCTTTTTGGTCTGAAAAGGTAGTGTCGCAATGTGTTGTCAACTCGCTCTACAAAGTGACAGCGTGTGTCATGACAGGGTGTAGTTTTTTCGATCTGAAAAGGGGCGTGACGGAGTGTGGTCTTTTCGGTGTGGAAAGGTAGCATCGAAGTGTGTTGTCATCTCGATCTGCAAAAATGGTCGTGTGTGGCATGAACTGGTGCGATCCTTAAGGCCTAAAAAGGAGGGGGTGTCGCGATGCTGACTCCCTCATGTGGTTACCCATAGACACAAGAACAAATAGTATCGAAACACAAGACTAGCATAATGTAAGTTTTACAGAAATTTATATTTACATGATATGACTGATATCTATAAGAACAAATATCTACTCACAGGCCCTCTTGGGGCATACCCCACGTGTGGCCCCTGCCCTCGCCTGGTGTGACTGCGCACGTTGGTGCGAGTACAACAAAGGATCTGGCGGCCGAGGCACCCTACTGACGCGAGTAGCCTAATGGGGTGATGCGTCGGCTGGCTCGGTCCAGGCACACCGTGCAGCTCTGAAGCCCCCACGGAGACCTGGTTGCTCTCGCTGTGCGAAGTCCCACCGCCACCCAGGTCGAAATCGAAGTCCCCGGAGCATGACTCCTCATGCAACACCAGCTCTTCCTCCCAAAGGGGTGCACGACCTGTAAACGGTACGTTATGCACGTAAACATGGTGAAAATGATGAAATAGTACGTTGTGCGTGCAAACAAGACAAACATACCCTGGTGCAGGAAGGCAGCAGGCGACTCTGCGTACTTGTCCTGCATGTACCGGTGGAACTCAGGACCTGTCAGAGAAATTTATTGTTAGTAACTATTGGAGTTCGAAATAAACAACCAGACGTGAGTGTTTCATGCTGACTTGCGAACTGTGCCGATGTACTCCCAGCACGGTGCCACGAGGACCCACCCATGTAACGTCTCGTTTGTCTTAAGATTCTTGCCCAGTTTTCAAAATAAAAGTAACCAACTGGTTTTGTTGAGAGTTCAAGCTTAACTTGAGTTTTCAAAAGAGCTTCAATTGACTAAAATCAAACTTTAACTAAAAAAAAAATCAGCTTTTGTCCTTTTGAGCTGTGTTGAAGTTCTTCCCTTGTCCTTGTTTGCCTTGTGCTTGGCTTCGGCCCAGTGCTTTTCTTTCCTCTCTGGTCCTCCCTTGCCTCCTGAACCTCCTCTAGTGTTTTCTGTTGGGATCTGTTTTGTCCTCCTCCAGACCTTCCCTTGCTCGGACCCCCTTGGTTGGTCTAAGTCCTCTCCTTTGAGTTTGGACCAACTCGAGTGTGTGTTTCAAACCTCTTTGATCTTTGGACCTTTCCTTGTATCTTTTGCTCGGACTTCCTTTAGTCCAGACCATCCCTTTTGTTGGCTTGAATCTCTTCCGTGAAGACCTCCTTTGGGCATCCTTGGAATCCTTTGGATCCCCCTGTGTCCTCTCGGACCTCCCTATCAGACCCCCCTTGTTGAGATCTGGCCGTTAGGACCTACTCTCTGGAGATCTTAACCGCTCAGACCTCTCCCTTGATCAGATCTGGCCGTTAGGACCTCCTCTCTGGAGATCTTAACCGCTCAGACCTCCCCTTGTTGAGATCTGGCCATTAGGACCTCCTCTCTGGAGATCTTAACCGCTCAGACCTCCCCCTTGATCAGATCTGGCCGTTAGGACCTCCTCTTTGGAGATCTTAACCGCTCAGACCTCCCCTTGTTGAGATCTGGCCGTTAGGACCTCCTCTCTGGAGATCTTAACCGCTCAGACCTCCCCCTTGATCAAATCTGGCCGTTAGGACCTTCTCTCTGGAGATCTTAACCGCTCAGACCTCCCCTTGTTGAGATCTGGCCGTTAGGACCTCCTCTCTGGAGATCTTAACCGCTCAGACCTCCCCCTTGATCAGATCTGGCCGTTAAGATCTCCTCTCTGGAGATCTTAACCGCTCAGACCTCCCCTTGTTGAGATCTCGCCGTTAGGACCTCCTCTCGAGATCTTAATCGCTCAGGCCTCCCCTTGACCAGATCGGCCGTTAGGACCTCCTCTCTGGAGATCTTAACCACTCAAACCTCCTTGTTGAGATCGGCCGTTAGGACCTCCTCTCTAGAGATCTTAACCGCTCGACCTCCCCTTGATCGATCGGCGTTAGGACCTCCTCTCTGGAGATCTTAACCGCTCAGACCTCCCATTGTTGAGATCTGGCCGTTAGGACCTCCTCTCTGGAGATCTTAACCGCTCAGACCTCCCCTTGATCAGATCTGGCCGTTAGGACCTCACTTTTGGAGATCGTAGCCGTCCAGATCCTTCCTCTGTTGGATCTAAAGGTCCCGACCTCCTTAGGTCCAAGACCTCCCTAGCGCTTGGACCCACCGTTGGCTCCTGCGGACGTACCGCTTGAGGCTTTGCCTGCATCACCTCAGGATCGTTCGATCCTTTTTGGATGGCCCGATCGAGATGAAAGGTTCGGACGGTCCGAACATTCTCAGGTGTGTGGGTCGCCCGATCCATATCGAACGGCTCGACTGAGATATAACGTTTGGATGGTCCGAACGTTCCTTTCCTTTCTGGACCGCCCGATTCTAATCGGACGGCCCTATTTTGCTGCGCGTTTTCCTTTGTTCCCAGGACCTCTTCCTGGCTGTTTTGCAAGGACCACCTCCTCGATCCTTGCTGGTCTTTTTGTAAAGACCACCCTCCTAGTCCTGAGTATCCCATTTGATTAGGACCTCCTCGTTGTGTGTGTCTTTTGGACCTCTTGTCCACAGGACCTCCTCGTTGTGTGTCTTTTGGACCTCTTGTCCACAGGACCTCCTCGTTGTGTGTCTTTTGGACCTCCTATCCATAGGACCTCCTTGTGTCGTGTCTTTTGGACCTCCTGTCCGCAGACCTCTGGGCCTCCTCTTTTGTGTTTAGACCTTTGTGGTCTAGACCTCCTCTCTTTGTGTTTAGACCTTTGTGGTCTAGACCTCCTCCTTGTGTTTAGGTCCTTGTGATCTAGACCTCCCCCTTGAGTGTTTTGGACCTCCTGTCCAGGAACTCCTAGTGGTCTCTAGCGGAGACAGCCCTTGCGGTGGGGCCACCTCTTTGACCGATTGGGCACCCTTTTGACTGGCCCCACTTGTCAGCCTCACTCAACCTTGTTATCATTGCTCCCGCCTCAGAACTCTGTGCGCATTTAATAGGTGTCGGGTCACATTAAATGCAGTCACATCTGAGGAACCTTATTTTAATTCTTTTAGGGCAAGCTCTGTCCTAGCTACCCCGATTGCCAACACGTCATTGAACCCCTTTCTTGGTGCACTCCACCAACTCTGGCTATATATAGCCTGTGCAAGCTTTCATTTGCCACCTTTTGCTCATTTCTAGCTTCTTGGTCTCCTTGGCCTAGGTTTCTCCTGGCACAAGGCCTCCCAGAGGCCGAGGCGAGGTATCTTGAGCCTCTTGGTTTTCCATTTCTTACCGAGCTGGTTTGAGTTCTTTTGAGTCTTTTGAAGTTCTTTGGCCTAGTGTGGTTTTGCTTATTTGGTTTTTGCGAACGTGTAGATCCTGCGTTTGAGGAAGAGTTCTGGGACCCAGCAGCTTCTACCGAAGGTTCTCCACTGCTTGACCAAGGCAAGCCACAGACCCCCTTCTTGATCATATTGAACCTAGCTTTGCAAATATATTTTGGTTTTACTTTATCGTGCATGGCTATTTTTATAAGAAATGTTTGGGCTGTAGTTACTTTCCTACTTGTCATTATGCCTTCTTTATAACTTGCTCAAGTCATGTTGTCATGTTCACCTTGTAAGCCTTAGATTGGGTATTTAGTTGGTATTCCTTGTTATTTGCCAACATGGGGCCGTAGGTTTATATATGGCTTTGCTCTAGAAACCGTGGTTCTGGTGTATCATGTTTCATCCCTAATAATCTTGACTAATTAAATTATGGAACCTGTGGTTGGTGCCACTGTTAAGCAACTTTGGTGTGATGCCATTGTTGTGTTGGCTGTGGTGTGAGACCACCTTGTTAAATCTGTTGTGCCAAGACTGGGTGGTCTTTTTGGCAGGGTTAATTACAAAATGTTTTTGCTGAGGCAAAAAGGCAGGGAGTGAGTAGTGGGTGCTTTGCACATTGGGGTTGTGGAAGTCTTACCTTAGCACAATTAAGGACTCAACTTTGTGTTCTGTTGATCTGGGCCAATCAGTGCAACCACAAGATCATTTTATGGGAATGGTCTGGGCTAAATAATTAGCAATGAGATGGCTTGGGGCTGTTGTGGTTGAGCGTGCTGATTCGTTGGCGCAAGAGGGGGCACCCCATAACCCTGCGAACTTCTAGACCAAAGGGGGGATGCGAAACCTTAGCGGGCAGCTCTGAACCAGTTCAAAGCTTTGTAAAGGCCTTGCCGCGCTCTCTAGACGCTCACCATCGGAGTGAGCAAGGGTCTTTCCGGAACCGTCCGCTAGAGGACAGTGGATTGTGGGCAAAGTTGTACACCTCTGCAGAGTGTAAGATCTATTGAATAGCCAAGTCCTTGGTCATGGACATGCCGGTGAAAATGGTGCAAGGGGTAGTGCTTGTAACTTGGTGTTCCTGGACACTTCTGAGAGGTCGTGGCCTTGCCTCAAGAGACCTTGGTGGCTTTAGAGGGTCATGGTTGGCTCGAGATGTGGTCCAGGGGCTGGCTTTGAGCTCTAGAGTTGGTGCTCTAGAGGGGCCGTGGGAGAGGTCTTGGTCATGGGTGTGACCGGACCTCCCCCATTTGGTTGTGGATGTGAGTTGATGCTCACTCCATCTTTTCGAAAATCAAATGTATTATGTACTACTGTTTTTAACTTGCTGTTTTCAATCTACTTATGTTATTGCTGTCAAAACTTAGCTTTGCGCAAACTAACCATACAACTCTCACTCATTTGGTAAGCCCTTGCATGAATACTACTTGCATAATTGCTCCCTGTGTCTTGCTGAGTACATTCAAAGTACTCATGGCTTTAAGCCCTGTGTCAAAGCAGATTTTGAGGATGATCAAGTGTAGGGCAGTGCAGACCTCTTTGAGGAGGAGTTCCTCGATGATCCAGCTGCCTAGGACGTCCTCCACCCGACAGCCTGTGGGCTAGCCGGATGGCCCCTGCGTGCTTTTGGTGTTTTTGCTTTTAAGCTCCTTTGTTGCCGGTTGTAAGTCCTTGTCGATCTTGTTAGCCGGTTTGGCAGACCTCTTGTAAACAAGCTTGACCATAAGGTCCCGTTTAATATTAAGTTTAATTTATCTGCTTCATCTTTGTTTGACCTTGTGGTTGTGATATTATCTTGTGTTTCTGTGTGACCTAGCTTCTATTATCCTGGGACTAGCTCGGTGCACAGGGGCAGGATCTCCAGGAGGTCCTACGGGACTCAGCCTGGGAGATCCTATCGGACCTCCCTGATGGTATACCAAGAGGTGCTACCGGCCGGTTGCGGTATGCCCATTCAAAAAAAATGGTCCTCCCGGACCTTTGCTGTATATCACAGGGGAGGTCGTCACAACCCGCCACGTCCCGATGAGGAGCCATGGGGCGTGACGTATCGTGGCTCACACCCCATCCTCGCACAGGTGGGTCCACCACCTCCCTCGACCTACGATAGGACGCCAGCTCGATGCCTCGCCTCGTCTTCTCAATGAACTGGTCCATGAGCCCTTTGATCTCTTGTGCCGTCATGCTGAAGCGCTCCCCAAGCATCGTATGATGCACGGAGGACACCAAATCATGCATCTCTCACTGTAGATCAACCTGTACACGTAATTGACAAGTTAGAAACTGAGAAATTATGAAGCAAATAAAATGTACGTACCATTCAATAAGTACCATGCGATGGAATGCGGAGTCCAGCTAGGTGGGCTACATATCGGACGTCGCAGCCTCATGTTGTACCTTGGCGCAGTGAACCCTCGTCCGACTGGAGTACCACTTGATGTACTAATCGTACATCGTAGGGAGCATCCTCCTAGACGACGTCCTTCAAGGTGTGGAGCCACCCCTGAACCCATGGGAACATCCTGTCCATCTAGGAAGTCATAGTAGGGACTCCCTTCCTAGTGTACTTGTGGAAGGCAAAACGATTGTTTCGTAGGTACGTGCGGCAAATGGTACGACAGAAGTAAAACATGAACTTAACCATGGACGTTTGGCTCCACCTACTGCCCCCAAGGGGCTGGAACCTCCTGTCGCAGACCGAATTGGCGCATCACCTGGTGCACGTGGTACTCCTCCATGAAGACATCGTGCACCCAGCACCTCCACGTGTACCAGTACGAGTGGTCTCACGTGCACAGGCTCGACAGGCCTCGGTGATACGGGGTCACTTGACGTTCTCGACGTAGGATTAAGATACTCACATGTAGCATCTCGAATCGTAGTGATCCCCCATTGCCAATACAAGAACGAACACTCTTTAATTCGCGAGAACACACGCGCGGGACTTCACGACCACCAAGCGAAGCCCTATCGCGCTTCCAATTCCCAGCAGAAAGGTTGAACGATCTCAATTAGCAAGAACTCTCAACTTTTCCCATTGATGCCATCGGCCATCAAGAAGAAAAGCAATCTGTTTTGTTTCCTTAATCACCTAAAAATCCCATCCGCCAACAATGGAAAAGGCGGCGGCTCTTAAGGCGCCCCAACCTTTCCTTACTGTAGGATCAAGGATAACCGACTAGAGGGGGGGTGAATAGGAGGTTTTTAAACTTTTTGACAATATAACAATTTAAGCCAATTATAAACTAAGTCTAAACTAGATACAATTCCAGCTAAGCAATTTAACACAAGATATGAGCTAGAATTGTAAATACGGAAAGTAAAGACTAGAAATAACCACAATTAAGACAACGATGTTTTTTCCCGTGGTATCGAAGACTTGCCGGTCTTCACTAGTCCACGTTGAGGAAGCTTGAACGAATCAAGCTGGCCTCACGAATTAAGCCTTCCCTCGATCACTATTGGTAGTTCTTTCTCCGCTCACAATCTTGGCACCGGGCCTCTTTACAATCTTCTTGAAGAGATCACTGTGTGATCACCGCCAAGCCGTCTAGGAGTTTGGCAAAACTCCAAGAGTAATAAACCAATGATCTTCGCTTGACGGCACTCAAGTGCAAAAGGATCAACTAGAATGAATGAATGCACTTGAATGAACTCAAACACCTTACAATGAATGCACAAGTGTGTTCTAGGTGTTGAGAGGATGCACAAGACTCTAAGGATGTTAAATAAAGTGTAGCCTCCTGTCCTTGAGTAGGTGGAGGGGTATTTATAACCCCCCACAATAAAATCCAATCGTTATGAAAGAAATCCCAACTTTCCAGCGAAATATGGTACTACTGTCGGCTAAGGGCCGGTACTACCGCGCCTATGAGCAAAGCACCGTAACAGCTATAACAGACACAATAAATGCTCTGACATAACCGTTGAAACCCCAGGAGTGGTCCTACCGCCAAGCATTGCGCGGTAGTTCCGATCTTCAATTGTTCTGGTCCAAGGTGCGGTACGACAGCTTCACTTGAGGTCCAAAAGATGGAACCTACTGGAAATAACGTACCGCCATACAACAAAAGGTGTGACTGGGGTGTGGTAGTTCCGCGAGTTACACTCCGGTACTACCGCATCCTCAAAGAGCAACAGGAGACCCGAAACACACGCGTCTGTTAAAAGCGCATCGCTCAAACAAGCGGAAAATTCGGTGCGATGGTTCGCTTGAAGCTGCGAAGATTACCAAGATCGCAAAAGAGACTTAGGCGGCTCACGAACGTACTTGCCACGTGGGCGCCCGGATGCATTGGGCCGTTCGGACTATGGTTTAAACCGTTCGATTCCAGCAATGTTCGGACGGTCCGAACGGCACACGGTAGTTCCGCCAAAGGAAACGCGGCCATACCACAAAGCGGTAGTTCCGCCATGAAACTCCCGGTACTACCGTATGCCAAGGGAGCACAAGAGCTCCAAAAAGGTGTCTCTCTGGATTTTACGTACTACCAACAAACAAACGAAACGACTGGGCTGCAGTAACACCGCACCACGAGCCGGTCGTACCGCTGAGTTGTTGGAAATATGCCCTAGAGGCAATCATAGAGATGATTATATTTTATTATGTTCATAATATTGGATAATGTGTTATCCTGTTCCTTGAATGAATCATTGGTTATGAAAATTAACAAGTATGTGACTTGTTGGTGAAACTCTTAACTTATCAATGGTCGGAACACTATTGACTCTATCGACCAGCACATTGTATTGATTGATGACCATGTTTCACCGGTCATAGATATAGGGATATCAAATCAATAATGTGAACACATGTTAGAGAATATGGGGTTGGATTGACCCACCTTAAGACACTATTGAGATTGTTATGATTCTATATGTCGTTAGTTGGTCTCAAGCAATGGTGATGTATAATCCTTAGACCTGAGATCAGCATGGTTTTCTACATGTGTAATAGCACTCTTAGGGGTTGCCAATCGCTACTCGTAACTGGGTTGTTATAAAGGTAGCTTTGGGTATGCTATGAAACATGCAGAGGAATGTATTTGGTGGGATATGGGATTTGCCCTCCTAACATAACAGAGAGATGTCTGGGCCCCTCGTTGTGGTCGGATAAAGAAAGTGCATGGCCATACCACTAGTGGTCGATGTGTTCGACCACGTGAAGTTATCTGACACTCAATCAAGAAAGTATTGAACAGTCCATGGATGACACAACATCTCACTTGGAGTTGAACCAGACATCGTGAGGCAAAGGGAGAATACAAGAATAGTTCGCTTAGTTCGATTAGTTACAGACTGGTCGTATAGAGATACGAGTTGGTCGTAGACTGGTCAAACGAAATCACAGAGTGGTTGAAATCTGGTCGTAAGGAGTTACAAACTGGTCGTGACCAAATACGAACTGGTCGTATAGAGATAGGACCTAGTCGTAAGTGATGGGGACCTGGTCGTAGATCATATTGCACTAAGGTTCGTCCGATATAATTTGTGTGTATTTGGAAATCGTTATGTGTAACAGCCCCAATTTTAATAAACAGTAATTATATGCATTTTTATATTATAATTGTTATTTATGGAGCATGTGCATAAATTATGCATTAGAAAATCTTAAAATCAAATGTAAATCTCTAAATTCAAACTAAAGCCACAAAAGAAATTTTAAATAAATGTTCATAAGATCTCTGGAAAATAATTTATTTAAATACTAGAATGATTATCATGAATTAATATAGTTTTTCCCAAATTTTTGGGACTAAATTCAAACCACGAGAAAATTCAAACACACATCTATAACATACACTAAGTTTGAATTTATATTATACAAAATATTATATGAACTGTAAGGTTTAATAATTTTTATAAACACTAGACTATCCCAGGAACCCACCTAAATTATTTCAGAATTTTACAAATTTTATTTCTATTTTAAACCCTTGGTCAAAGTAGGAATCAGAATTTAAAATCTTAGTCAAAAGCCTAGACCCAAACTCATGGTACTGTGCGTTGGACTCAAGCCCGACCGACCTCTTGACTCGGTGGAGTCAACTAATTATACCGAAAGCCGCACTCGATGTTTGTGGACCGTTCGATTGAAGATCAACGCCCAAATCGCGACGCCAGATCGGATGGTCCGAACGGCCCACGTAATCTCAACCGTCTATTTCGATCAGGCGGTCCAAACTAAACCGACTGGACCACTCCTTTGCTTAACTCGAGCCCAACCGACCGCGTCGCCTTTTCTTCCATCGACCGCGGGCCCCACCCTTCATCGATTGCCTTCTTCTCCAGAGCGTTAAATCGACACCACGCATCCCTCCGCCGCTGCAGCACCGGGGGCACGCACCAACATCTCTGTCGAAGCAGGCCTGCACGCATGCCACGCCACCCATCTCGTAGCTTCTCCCTACATCTTCCTTTTTCCATTCGGTTGACTCCACCAGGATCAGCTTTCCTCTCCATTCTTCCCCAAATTTTCCTTCTCCCTTCCACCTACTCCATGGCGCCTCCCCAACCACCGGCCACCTCCCTCATGCCGCCGCCCCTCGCTCACCCCCATCCCTCCTCCAGATATTGCCAAGACTCGCCCATTGCCGCCTCGGTGGCACCCGGCCGGGTCAAGACGCCCAAGCACCACCCCAACTCCCCTCACCATTTGCCTCTTCTCCAAACCGAATCGAGCTCGAAGCTCTGAATGTCGACCACGCCGCCTCTGAGCTCCCTAGCCACTCCGATGAGATTCGGCCAACCCCGAGTGTGTCACACTGAGCCTCATCGCCCTAGGAGCTCAACCCCCCGGTCAATTCGGAGTTTCATCCACCGTGGAGCTGCGTGTGCTCCTTCTTCTCCAAGTCTGGCCCAATTCGCCTCCACTGTCGCCATGTCCTCTCCGGCGAACTTCCCGCCAATTACTTTCTCCGTGAGCATCACTAAGCATTCTCCTACCCTACCCCATCACTCACTTGCTCTCTCTCCCTCTTCAGGTTGCCGGCACCATTGGAGCTCCGTCTTGCCACGGTTCTTTGTCGCTAGGCCGCCTCCGGCCACCTCAGCTCCCTCCGGCCCTGCCGACGTGCTCCAAGTACCCTGGTGATGCTCATGCTCCCACCTATTGGTCTGCAACCTCATCCAAGACTGCTGCCACATTCCGGCCGAGCCCAGGTCGAGCGCCTTGGCTTCCTCCTCAAGACCTTCTCTGTATGAATGTGTTTTGTCAGGTAATAGATCAGTAAATGAGTTAGTGAGTAGATGTAAGAACTAAACATTGTAAATGCTACTTAGGATTGATTAACCTTGAAGTTAGAATCTTGAGAGAAGTATAGACAGTAAGCTTTTTAGCCTATTGTTTAACTGTTGAATCACCCAGATTACTAGTAGATGAAGTTGAGACAATTATATTTCAGTTCAGAAGAAGCCCCTAGTGTCTGTTGGATGAACTTTTGAATGGACATATGATTAGAGAAGAAGACTAGATGAAAATCTGTGATGTCAGATAACTAAACAGAGAAGAAATGGTAATGTGATGAAAAGATTGTTTTGTCAGTAAACCAATTACAAAACCCACCCTTCTTTCTTCTAGCTAAAAGTGTGAATGTCAATTGAGTTGACAAATTGGAAGTTTAAATTTGAAAGAAGCTTAGCTAATAGAACTTTAGTTCTGAAAAACTACTGTTATGCATGAATAGCAAATTGAAGTCAATAGGCTCATGAATTGGTGAATTGGTAAGTGCGGTAGTTAGAAGTTGTCTTAACCCAATTAGTTTGTGGGCAGCTATCTAATAGAAGTAGCCAAATCTGAAAATCAAATATGAAAATCCATTATGAAGTTGAATTCTCAGAAAAATAATAGAAGGCAATTAACTCACCCCGTTGTGAAATGTAAATAGTAAAGGGAGAGGAACTAATTGATCTTAAGTATAATTAACAAATGAATGAGTAAGTTAGTAGAAAAGGTTAGTTGTCAAAATTGCGGAAGCTCTTTGTATGAACTGATGAACAGATAATATGATCAGTTGAAAAATTTATTTGTCAGTAAAACTCTTTTGTTAAACCAACCAATGTTAATAAATTTTGTAAATGTTGTTAGGTCACCTAAATGATCTAGCAAATATTGGAAGGTTAAATTAGTATGAGTTAGATGGTAGTTGTCCAATTTAGAAAGTGTCCTATTGTAGGATGCGTGATTTGACAATATACTTCCTGTTAGATGACTAATACTTTTAGCTAAGTGTTGAGCTTAATTATTTGATCACTGAAAATTTGAGTAACAAATAAATAATTAAATTAACTACTGGAAAATTGAGTTGAAGGAAGTCTAGATTAGTATTTTAGTTACTTGAATGGTAACCTGAAGATACTTAGTGTTGTCATTAGGCTGTTGGTATTGTTAATGCGGTAGTTAGAATTTTCCTCTTAAAATCCAATTAATTGAACAATGATACGCTAATGCTAGTTTAAATCTGAAAATAAGTAAAGTCAATAGCTAAATCTAAGGGTTAAAAATGTTGATAGCATTCAAGAGTCGGTTGGACCTTTAGTCATCTATAACAACTTTATCCTTTGTGCTTTGTTGAGTAAAGAAAGTTTTAGCGGTATAGTTTAGATTTTCGATAATACAAGCGCCTTTTGGTTACTAGTGAATAGAATAGCTTTGTTGAATTAAACAACTGTTAAAGGTTGACCTAAGGAGTACTAATCAAATATAGTCAAATTAGGAAGCTAATTAGTTTAGTGATTAGTAAATCATTTAAGGTGTTTAAACTAGCTAAATAATTGGAGCTTAGCTAAAATTAATCTTGTTGTCTAACTTTTGGCTAAATAACAAGAGGCATAAGGCATTTCTAGAATTTTGATTTTAATGACTTTTTGGTCCATTTGAACTTTAGCCCTTAAACTAACCAAGGCTAATCATCTAAGGAATAAGAATTAATTGGGTAACTAAAACAAACTTAGCCAAACCAAAATTCATGAAGTCATTGTCTTTTCATTTATGTGTGAATAGTATCTTAGTAATTAGTAAGACAATGAAATAAGCTATTCTTTTGAATACTTGTTAAGACTTTAAAAGATTAATTGATAAGAAAACATATAAGAGGATTAATTTTGACTGTATGATCATCGTGGATGTATGCATAGAATGTCTAGAGAGTGTTTGTGAGTACTAGGTGTCTGTTAAGGAAAACAATATCACCTAAACTCTAGATATCATTAGTTATTATGATTACAATAGAAATTAAATTAATTTCAACAAGTCCATAAGAAATTGAACTCTAATTAAGCTAAAATCTATATCTAAATGCATCCAAAATCATAACCTCATTAATATGTAATTATCATGCATTTTTGAGCCTTTTGGATTTCTCGATGTTATTGGTGTTTATTCGCTATCGCATTTTCTCTCTAGACTATAAATTGCACGGAGTGAACATTTACGTCTACATGAGTGAACAAGTGGACTTCTACCAAGGCAAGCATCCTCTCTGCACCATATTGATCCCAAATTTTGTACCGTAGATTTCCAAAAACAGTGACACTGTTGCATGCTAGTTTCCTAAAAATGTATTTGTGATCTGTTAGTAGTTAGTTACCACCTAACATTTGAGGCTTACCCTTAATCCGATCATACACTCAAACTTAAGGTAGTGCTTCTATATTTAAGTACTTGTTTTCAGTTTTGCTTAGCCATGCAGTCCTTAGAACGGTAGGGTTTGGCAAGCTTATCTTGTCAAACATGGGAACAACAAATGAATTTAATTTATTTTGATTCTTTATTCAGTTGTTTAAAACAAAATGAATTTAAATCTTGTTTAACAAACTGAATTCTAAATCTGGACAAGTGGATGCTAGTGATGGTGCCTTAGTGCACGAGAATTGGGAAATGTGGATGTCTTATGCAGGTTGATTAAGGGTGAACATTATTTGGACAATTCAAGCCCTAACGTGCTTCCACACGCGGTGTATGGTATTTGTTTGGTTAAGTAAAGGGTTAATGCTATTGAGTTGGATACAGAGAGTAAGGACATGTGTATTGATCTCATATGGCATAGATGCTTAAGTCTTGCCGTGTCGTATGCCATGTGAATTTTATATCGATATCGATGTTCTTAGAAGGGTGAGGCGTATATGTGTTACATCGCATGTACGTACCTTAAGAACTCCGATTGCGATGTAGTATGTGCGATGGCGCGATTTGCATTTCTTTGATTGGGTCGGCATTCCCGGCATAACATGTGGACCCTGGTTGAGCAGATGCTATCAGTCGTTGTTTAAGCGAGATCAGTCTCACATGGGTTGTCCAACTCAATAGTGTCAACTTGTTGAAAAATACCAAATCTTAGTTTACCCGGCCGGCATACCAAAGGCAGTGTGCTATTATCCTAGGGGCTACGGGCTAACTAAGTTGTGTGGGTAAAGATGTACACCCCTGCAGGGTTTAAAACTATTCGAATAGTCGTGTCCACGGTTACGGACAACGCTTGGATTGAATAGCGCTTTGTATAGATTTTGGAAATCAAATTTTGGTTATGGGTACTTTCGGCATGATTGGTGTCATGCAATGTTTTGGTAGTGAATAGCCATTTTGTTAATGTTACTGTTTATGATTTCAGTCATTTTGTTAATGTTACTGTTTATGATTATGTCTCATTTATTTACTATTTTAGTCCAAATTGATTTATTAAATTGCTTTGTAAAAATTTAGCAATGGTAGGTTAAGATGTATTGCTTTATGCAAATTGAACCATTATAACCATCCTGTTGTTAACCTTATGCATATATCAATTCTAATCCTTTGTATAGGTTCTATCAAACACTTTCTTTTATTAGTTTGTGTAAGTCTTCTTTGAGTACCTTCGTACTCAATGGAAATTGTCCACTTGTTGCGGTGAAGACATTCTAATTAATATTTCAAGTTGAGGCGATTGCGTTGGTTCTTGGCTTTAATCGATCAAGTTGCCCTTGGGTTGTGGCGCTCCTTTGGAAAGTTTATACTATTATTTCATTTTACATTTCTTGTTTACAAAATGTTTCATTTGTAAATTTTTACCGATATGTATATTCTAAATCGTGTATACATAATCTACTCGTGTATGCTTGTGATATAATGTTGTAAGGATATGTGTATGTTAGCAGCTGATTCTGGGGGCTAACATGAAGCATATATCCGGGAACCTGAATGTTAGATTTGTAACTTATTAAGAATTATGCTTCTAGTATAATTTTTAATTAAGGACCGGTTGTTCTTGATTAAGACTTATGCTTTAAGTATGATTCTTAATTCGGTATAAACCTCCAATATTCCGGGTCCTTACATTATGTCCTGCTAGGAACCGCTAACGACTCGTGATTGGAAAGGGTTTCCGAGTCACAACCGATTGCGTATGAACCTACAGGGTCACACACTTAACGGGTTGGAATAAACCAGTACGGATACGATTCGTCAAACGTGTTCGGATAGGATCCGTCACGAGCATTATATAAGAAGATGCATGAGGTTGTTGGGAGGTGCGAACGTAACAGACAAGACACACGAAAGTCGTGCGTTGAGTTATTCTACCGAAACCCTAGCCGCCATCTTCGTGAGAGCTCTGCCGTGCGACTTGGTGCTAGCACACCGGCGTATGGTTGTTTCTTCTCTGGACGTGTGAATACCGTAGAGGCGCTACTGTGGTTGCTGTTGCGCTTGAGGATGATCCACGATCTACATAAAGAACTGCAGAGGTCGCTGGAGGAGAAGATCGACCACGACCACTGCACCGACGTGTTCGACGCTGGACGATCGACTACGACCACTACAACGACGCGCTCTACATTGGACCAGGCTACTCCAACCCTTCTTCCACTGCTCTGCGTGTCTGGTGGTAATGATCTGTGATCATTTACTTGCTTGGCTTCCTGGTTTACGTGGTAGAAAATTTTGATTTGTTGCTATCGTAGCCTACCCGTGACCCAACATGAGCGTCCAGTCCAACTTAGCCCGATTGGATTGAATACGTGGATGGCTCAGATTCATTGGGCCGTTTGGACCACAGGTTTTAACCGCACGATTGGGTCACTTTCGGACGGTCCGAGCGGTGCGGTGAGTATCTGCCAAGGATCTGTGATCATCATACCGCTAGCGAGAGTTCCACCTCAGAAAACCGGTACTACCGTTTTCCTTGACAATTTCACATAAGGCTTTCCAAGTTGAATTCTAAGTGCATGCATGATCCTAAATTGATCCAAATGACACAAGAACATGCTATCAAGCTACTAGTCATGATCCCTCTTAATAGTACGGCATTTAACCTATAATCCGGTCTTCCAATCATTTCTCCTAAGACCGGTAAAACACAAAAGGATCCTAGACTACTTGTACCTTGTCTTTGAGCCATGTAGATCTTCATGTTGTCCTTTAGCATGCATCTTCAAGTCATCAAACTCACCAATAGGACTTAACCTTGTAAATACTCAATAAACACATTAATCCCATATTCACATATTATCATTAATTACCAAAACAATTTTTAGGGGCCTAGATGTTTTCACTTACGCTGTTACACACACACACGCATGGGCCTTGGGCCAGTTTTGATTAGAGTTCGGCTAGGAACAATACAACATGTATTAGTCTAAGCTAATGATCCACCTATTGATCAAACTAGTGATTAATTGATTACATGACCGATTGGAGTTCGGCTAGGACCAATTGGCACGCAGGCCTTGGAGCTTGCCGTGACTTGGACCAAGGGCGTGAGTGGGTCCAGCTGCATGGTCTGTCTCCCTTTAGTTGTTGACTACACCTTGCCCTTTGATGTTTGACAGCATAAACATGTTAGCTAATTTGGACTTGGATGGTTCCTCATGTGGTTGGTCCATGTTCCACGTAACCAGCACATGCAAGTGATTTCTTTATTCCCTTGCTACAGCAATAGCAATGGAATCTTGGACCCTAGAATTGTCACAATATTCGAACCTGAGAAGACACAAGAATTTGGCATGAGGTAGTATATCGTTCTCATTATTAGAAGGCAATGTATTAAGAAACAAATTCACCTGTTTATTTAAAAGCTTAGCTCGTGCTCTAGTTATTGGACCATTTTGTGGTGTTTCATGAACACTTGGAGATATGGTAGTAGGGATGTCCTCATCATCCTCCCCCACTTGAAAAGGAGTCGTCCTCGACTCTGTATCATCGTGCCCAAAGAATCGGGACAAATCAGCAACATTAAAAGTTGTACTTACACGATAATCATCTCCCGGAAGCACTATCTTGTATGCATTATCATTGATCTTGGCAAGTACTTTAAAAGGACCATCACCACGGGGCATCAATTTTGATTTACGCTTCTCCAGAAAGCGTTCTTTGCGAAGCTGTACCCATACTAAGTCACCTGATTCAAAGAGCAATTTCTTTCGAAACTTGTTAGCCTTAGAAGCATAAGCATGTACCTTGTTTTCAATTACCTCTTTAGTCTTTTCATGGAGCTTTTTCACAAAATTAGCACACGTCGAAGCCTCCATATTAGTACGTTCTTGTAATGGAAGTGGCATCAAATCAAGTGGCGCGATCGGTTTGAAGCCATACACCACCTCAAATGGACACAATTGAGTAGTAGAATGCACCGCCCTATTATATGCGAATTCAACATACGGTAGACAATCATTCCACTCTTTTAAGTTGTTTTTGATCATTGTCCTCAGCAACATTGAGAGTGTACGGTTCACCACCTCCGTTTATCCATCGGTTTGTGGGTGACAAGTGTCGAAAAGAGCAGCTTTGTTCCAAGCTTGGCCCACAAAGTTTTCCAAAAGTGGCTCATAAACTTCACATCACATTCTGAAACAATAGTGCGAGGCACGCCATGCAATCTCACAATTTTCCTGAAAAACAAGTCAGCTACATGCGACGTATCGTTGCTCTTATGACAAGGAATAAAGTGTGTCATCTTAGAAAATCTATCCACAACTACAAAAACAGAATCCCTCCCCCTCTTAGTCCTAGGCAATCCCAAAACAAAGTCCATGCTAATATCTTCCCAAGGAGCACTAGGAACTGGAAGTGGAGTATACAAATCATATAGATTGAGTTTAGACTTAGCTTTATGGCAGGTAACACAGCACTGAACAAACCTCTCAACATCTCACTGCATCTTTGGCCAATAAAAGTGACCGGCCAATATCATGAAGGTTTTCTCCCTTCCAAAATGTCACATCAGTCCACCTGCATGAGATTTCTGCAACAATAGCAAACACACAGAAGAATCTGGAACACATAGCTTGTTAGTTCGAAATAGAAAACCATCATGGATATGAATATATGATACTTGTCCCATCCTTTCCCATGTTTGCATTTAGAATATGGTACTAAAAACTCATGATCAGAAGCATATAATTCTTTCAAACTCTCTAATCCAGGAACCTTAACTTCCAATTGATTTAAAAGCACATTCTTTGTAGACAATGCATCAGCTACCACATTCTCTTTGCCTTTCTTGTATTTAACAATGTATGGAAAAATCTTAGTGAATTCAACCCACTTAGCATGTCGACGATTTAGTTTAGCTTAACCTTTCAAGTATTTCAAAGCTTCATGATCAGAATGAATAATGAATTCCTTAGGCCAAAGATAATGTTGCCAAGTCTCTAAAGCACGCACAAGAGCATATAATTCTTTGTCATAAATAGGATAATTCAATTGTGCACCGCTAAGTTTCTCACTAAAGTTTGCAACAAGTTTTCTTTCTTGCATCAAAACACCATCAATACCTATTCCACTAGCATCACATTCAATCTCGAAAGTTTTAGTGAAATCAGGTAAAACAAGCAATAGTGCTTCGGTCAAACATCGCTTTAATTCAGCAAAGGCTTTATCTTGTGATTCTCCCCATTCAAATGCAACGCCCTTTTTAGTTAATTCATTTAAAGGGGCAGAATGGTGCTGAAATCTTTCAGAAAATATTGATAAAAACCGGCAAGCCCATGAAAGCTACGAATTTGACTAACATTGACAAGAGTAGGCCAATTTCGAATAGCTTCAACTTTAGAGTCATCTACTTCAATTCCATGAGCTGAAACAACATAGTCTAAGAACACCACTTTGTTTGTGCAAAAAGTACACTTATCAAGATTAGCATGCAATTGTTCAGTTCTAAGCACTTCTAGCACTTGTTTAACGTGTTCAGCATGTTTTTTCAATGAGCGGCTATATATCAAGATGTCATCAAAATAGACTACTACAAATTTGCCAATGAAGTGTCTCAAAACATGGTTCATTAATCGCATGAATGTACTAGGAGCATTAGATAAAACAAAAGGCATCACTAACCATTCATACAATTCAAATTGTGTTTTAAAAACCGTCTTCCACTCATCATCATGTTTCATTCTAATTTGATGGTATCCACTACGCAAATCAATGTTAGAAAAGATAGTAGAGCCACTCAATTCATCAAGCATATCATCTAACCTAGGAACAGGATGACGATAACAAATGGTAATATTATTGATAGCTCTACAGTCTACGCACAATCTCTATGTACCATCTTTCTTAGGAACAAGAATGACAGGAACGGCACATGGACTAAGACTTTCGCGTACATACCCTTTTTCCATGAGCGTTTGCACTTGCCGCTGAATTTCTTTTGTCTCCTCCGGGTTTGTACGGTACGGCGGCCGGTTGGGAAATGGAGCTCCCGGTACCAAGTCAATTTGATGTTCAATGCGTTGAATGAGTGGTAGACCAGCTGGTACGTCCTCCAGAAAGATATCCTCATACGCATGCAAAACTTGAGAAACCACACTAGGAAGAGAGGTTAAGTCATTAGTAGAAAGCAAAACATCTTTGTACAGCAAAACAAAGTGCATCAAAGTGGGATCATCTCTCATCTCTCTCAAATCAGATTTAGTGGCTATCATGACTAACTTTTTCTCTCCCTCATTCTTTCTTTTCCCATTCAGTTTTAGCTTATGGCTCTCACTCACATTTTGTGGAATCATACTCTTTTGCTCCTTCCCTCTCTTATTCTCTACGTTCACCTCAAACTTTTATATGTTATCATTCACAATTTGAGAAGGAGTCAAAGGTCGCAATGTTATTTCTTTGTTATGCCACATGAACTTATATTGATTTGTTCTACCATCATGAATCACAGATCTATCATATTACCATGGTCTTCCTAAAAGTAAGTGACAAACATCCATGGAAACAACATCACACTCCACAGTATCTCGGTAATTCCCAATCTGAAAACTAACATCAACAGTGTATCCAACATTCATAGAGCCATCATTATTCAACCATTGAATTTGATATGGATGTGGATGTTTCTTGTATTTCAACCCAACTTTAGTGCAAAGTTCTTTACTAGCTAAATTGTGGCAACTTCCACCATGAATAATAACTTTGCAACACTTACCATCTTTACTCACTTGAGCTCTTGTTTGGAAAAGATTGCAGCGCTGCTCATGAGTGGGTTTTGCTTGCACACTCATCACCATCGGTGTACACACAAGGATAGGACCAGCCTCGGGGTCACAAAAACCATCTTCATGCGCCTCCTCCCCTTGTCCTTTCTCATGTACATCCAAATCTTCCAAAATCAACAAGGGCCTCACCTTCCTCCTCGCTAGTTTTGGACAATCCCTTTGTATATGACCTCGTCCAAGCAATTTGAAGCATTGGATGGCACTACATCTTACTGTAGAACCCACTGAAGACGAGGTAGAAGGTGCTGGACTTTTCTTGGCAATGGGTGTTGTTGCATTTTTTTCGCCTGGGGCAGCACTGGTACTAGGAGCAAAACTTCCACTAGATTTATTAGTTTTAAAAGAATTGAAACGGGATGCGGGTTTATCTCCTGTAGGTGTTGAACGAGATGTGTATGATGATGCTCTTGTTGCTCTCATATCTTGTTGCACTTGCCTTTCAGTCTTGGTTGCTTGATACACCAATTCCACCATGTTGATGTAGGGCTGAAATTCGGTGATGCATTTGATGGGAGGGTGCAACCCAGCAAGGAAGCGAGCCATTGTTTGTTCTTCTTACTCAAATATATTAGCTCGAATCGTGGCCAGCTCCATCTCTTTATAATACTCCTCCACCGTGAGATTTCCTTGCTTTATTTGCTGTAATTTATCAAATAAAACGTGTTTGTAATGTTTAGGAACAAACCTCGCTCTCATGTGATACTTCATCTCTTCCCATGTAGTGATGGGAGGTTCGTCGTACTCTCTCCTTTGATTTTGAGCTTGTTCCCACCATTTGAGTGCATATTTGTCAAATTCAAGTGTAGCCAAGTGTATTTTCTTCACCTTAGAGTAGTTATGCATACGGAACACCTTGTCCACCTTGAGCTCCCGAGTGAGATAATCTTCGGGATCATGTGTACCTGAAAATGTTGGTATAGTAAATTTAAGCTTACGAAATTTATCTTTATTAGGTCGTTCATTGCCGTAGCGGTGTCGACGGTGGTATCCATCATCGTAGTGGTACAAGTCGTTGTCGTCGAAGTGAGGCGGTCCCCCCACCCCGGCCACCATGCCCACAGCCCCTCCCGGGTCCTTGGGCACCTCCCCCACCTCCTCTCCTAGGTGGAGGTGGCCGTATGGCTTATGCCACCATACGGTCTCGCCGTTGTTGCGCATCCTGGGCGACTCGTGCAGCGACCTCCTCATCTCGTGAAGGCATGTGAGCCGGCAGATGCACACTATCTTCCTCTGGTTGTGGACGAAGTTCTCGGACAACATCATTCACGATGCTCGTACGTAACACGTTCATTTGTTGATTGAGGTCAATGCGGAGGTCCTGCATATCCGCCTTGAGTTGTTCCTCCATTGCAGTGGTGACAGCTACAAATTCTTGTTGCAATGTACTTCTCAATGCCTGATGTTGGAAGCAAGTCACCGGGGCATTAAGATCAACAACATGCTCCTCACCATAGTTATCTTCTCCACCTGACATGGTTAGGTTGTGCAAAAGAAAACACAAATAGCAAGAATGTATATGGATTAGTAAAATTCACTCAATCTCTCTTTTCTCTCCCAAGTAAAGTTCTTACCCTTCCTAAGTGAATTAAGGCCAAAAGAAACTTACACTTGGTGGAAGCTACAATAGCAAAGTGATGATCAAGCGAATTTAAGAGTGTTCACAATTGCACAACAACGATTATTTGGTGGAGCTTGGTATGGAGGTGTATATCCTAGTAATATGAAATTCTTGATGTTGTAAAGCTAAGTAACAATCCAAGCTAGAATATTTTGCTTAAGTGCTAATCCAAAAAGTTTAAGTGAAATATATAAACGCACACGCAAAGATCAATGTGACTCAATGCAAACAAACGAATGAGCTAGTGAGATGCAATCACCAACGATTTTTTAAGGTTTTGATTGGATACAAAGATTAAGCAACGCAAAAGAACACTACGATTAGCACTAAACAAAAATTCTAATGGATTAAAATCTAACTAAACTTACAGGAAATAATAGATGCAAAAACTAGGGTTTGGAAATTTTTTTGTTGCAATTTTCGGTTTATGGACTCTAGGTATTAAGAACAGCAAATAAAATCAATCTAATCTAGGGATAAGTAATCCTACTGAGTCAACCATGCTCTGATACCAAGATGATACAGTGTCGCACGATCTTCTCAACATAGGATTAAGATACTCACGTGTAGCCTCTCGAATCGTAGTGATCCCCCGTTGCCAATGCAAGAACGAACACTCTTTAATTCACGAGAACACACGCGCTGGACTTCATGACCACCAAGCAAAGCCCTATCCCGCTCCCAATTCCCAGCGGAAAGGTTGAACGATCTCAATTAGCAAGAACTCTCAATTTCCCCATTGATGCCATCGGCCATCAAGAAGAAAAGCAATCTGTTTTGTTTCTTTAATCTCCTAAAAATCCCATCCGCCAACAATGGAAAAGGCGGCGGCTCTTAAGGCGCCCCAACCTCTCCTCACGCTATTACACATGCACACATGGGCCTTGGGCCGGTTTTGATTGGAGTTCGGCTAGGACCAATACCACACGTATTAGTCTAAGCTAATGATCCACCTATTGACCAAGCTAGTGATTAATTGATTACTTGACCGATTGGAGTTCGGCTAGGACCAATTGGCACGCAGGCCTTGGAGCTTGCCGTGACTTGGGCCAAGGACGTGAGTGGGTCCAGCTGCATGGTCTGTCTCCCTTTAGTTGTTGACTACACCTTGCCCTTTGATGTTTGACAGCATAAACATGTTAGCTTCGGACTTAGATGGTTCCTCATGTGATCGGTCCATGTTCCACGTAACCAGCACATACAAGTGATTTCTTTATTCCCTTGCTACAACAATAGCAATGGAATCTTGGTCCCTAGAATTGTCACAATATTCGAACCTGAGAAGACACAAGAATTTGGCATAAGGTAGTATATCGTTCTCATTATTAGAAGGCAATGTATTAAGAAACAAATTCACATGTTTATTTAAAAGCTTGGCTCGTGCTCTAGTTATTGGACCATTTTGTGGTGTTTCATGAACACTTGGAGATATGGTAGTAGGGATGTCCTCATCACTGGGCAAGGTCTTGTGTCTAAATTTTGTCGGTAGTGTATGGTGTCTAGATGGTGAAGTCATATGTCAACTGATCGAACATTGCTACATAGTCTGGGTAGGATGCATGCATAGTGATCGGAGTGAAGGTGACCTGTCGAATGGAACAACAGAAACTTAGCACAAGAAATTGAATTGCATTATGAAAAAGAACAAATATTCAAAAAAACTTACCCATCGACAACACCACACCGTACCCATGGTCGGCTGATCCACGTCATCATCGTCGACGTACATGGCGACTGTGTAGGCGCCTAGGTCCAGTTGTAGTCGTCTGATCTGGAAACGCTCGAACAACCACAGCTAAAGAAGCAGCGGGCATCCGGAGAGGATGGAGTTGTCCCGAATCCAGTGGGATGCGTCACACAGGGTGCGGTACATCATGCACAACACCGCTAGGCCCCAAGCGTGGGGCTAGATCTCCTCCACCTCCCAGTTCGCCAGCTGGCGTGTGTACCGGATGAAGTGCTTATCGACGCTCGTGGGACCCTAGTAACATCACCCACCCGAATAGCCACAATAGGTAGACCTCGAAGTGCCTCCTCACCGTGTGCTTGGGTGCATCCTCTACTATACGTTCCGGCTGCAAGAAGACATATATACATCAGTAAGTTGCAAAAAGTAATTGAAGCGGAAGGACAAGAGTTACAAAAACTTACGTAGAACAAGCAGATCCACTTTAGCGATGGCACGTGTGTGTTGTTGAACTCCCTGTAGCCGCTGTTTGGCGACAACACCCCCTGGAACCTCACGAGGAACTCCGTGCGCCACGTGGCCAGGACGTCATGCGTCGCTAGAGGGAAGCCCGCGCAGGGCAACTCGATCAGGAAGGTCACATCCTGAAGCATCGACGCCATCTCCCCGCACAGGAGGTAAAACGTGTCCGTCTCAGGCCTCCACCGGTCAACCAGTGCCATAAGGAGCACCGGTCATACGAATAGCACCTCGACGTACGACGATCCCCCGCACGGTCCTGATCATCCTCCCACGTCGCCTCCACCATCCTCACAAGTGGAAGGAGGCCTGCTGCTCTCAACCTGTGTCAAAATGATTAAGAACAAATGTGAGTCCACCCATAGTAGTCAGACTGCAATCGAGCACATGAATGTCACAACTACATGTGCCTCAGAACCCAACGTGCGTCCACCCTCCATGCCTTGATCAACATGCGTAGCCGCAATGCGCCAAACTCAGTTGTCGCCTCACCCTGGGGGAGGATGGTACTAAGGCGACTACGGTGGTGCGTGTCAATGACTGGTTCAACCAACTCGTACGACCACTGCGCAGCGTATCCTAGGTCTGCCATACTTGAAAATTCAATGCATACATTGTAAATACTACGAAACATATACAAAAAGTAATAAGAAATGACTTATCTAATTAATTCAATTGTTGCACGATTAGCGACGCATAGCAAACTGATATGCACTATCTGTACTGACATATAAATTTTTATAGGTATCTTGTCGTGTACAGATGGAAAGTAAAATTAAGTTCACAATGCTTTAATTAACGTCTACATTCCCTATTTAGCTACTCTGAAATTTTCATTTATTTTTTATATGTACCTTGCTGTTTTCGTTGTTTGCAAATTATTTAGCGTGCACGAATAGAAACCAAAATTAAGTTTAGATGCATACCCTATATAGCTAGTCTGCAATTTTTATTGATTTTTAATAGGTATCTTACTATTTTTCTTGTTTAAAAAGTGCCTCCCGCATTTACAAAATATTTATCGTGTACATATGGGAACAAAAACTAAGTTCATAATATTTTAATTCAGCTCTACACATCCTATGTACCTACTCTAGATTTTTAGAGAATTTTCAGAGGTGTCTTGTTATTTTCCTAGTTTAAAATATATTTTTGGCATTAACATAATATTTACCGTGCACAAATGGAAACCAAAATTAAGTTGGGATTATTTTGATTAAGCTCTAAATACTCTATTTAGCTACTCTGCAATTTTTACAAATTTTTATTATGTATCTTATTGTTTTTAGAGGTGTCTTCCTATTTTCCTCTTTTAAAAAGTATTTTCAGCACTAACAAAATATTTACTGTGTAATAATGAAAACCTACACAGCTAAAATGATATACTACATCAAACAGCAATACAACCAAAATTATCTAATACATTGAATTCTATGTCGCTGTTTTTATTTGCTAACCTACAAGGTTTCGAATTTAGGTACAAAGTTGCGAAAACATTTACCTGCAGAATGGGCGACCAAATCTGCTGCTTCATCCCTCTCTCTCTCCTCCATAGGAACCAGTAGGGCTTAGGGGGGTTTATATAGCTAGTCCCCGTCGCTTGTTGAATTGGCGACAGGAATGCACGATTTCCTGTCATCAGTTCAACTGACGATTTGCACACTCTTCGATGCAAATCGCCAGTTGGAATGGTGACAGACAGTTGGAGCGGCAACTAAAAGTAAATAAGTGCCCGTCGCCAGTCCAAATGGCGACAGGCTCCTAAATAGTGATAGGAGCCTCGTCATTTGGATTGGCAACATGCACCTATTTTTATATTAAAAAATCGACTGTTTTTTATTATTATCTTTTAAATTAATATTATTTTTTAAAAAAATCCCAGAAAACCAGTGTCATCATCGAATTTTTTATTTAATCCTTTTTTTATTAATATTTTAAAGTTAATCTCTCGCAAACTTTATTTCCAATTCTGACCCCTTTGGTCACGCCACCATCCGTGGCGTGACAAAACAACACTGTCATGCCACGAGAGGTGGCATGACCAAAGCTGTCACGCAAGCCCTCGGTTGCGCGCTGTGCACCCGCGTGGAGCTTGCGTGGCATCTGTCACGTCGTGCCTCATGGCGTGACTAGATATCTTATCACGCCATGAGAGTTGGCACGGCGGTGGGACTTATACTCAGCACCACTGCGTTCCTCGATTTTCCTATCTTCTAACACTCTCGCCGCCGCGTCGCTCCTCGCGGCTGCCGTTCCAACCCTAGCCGCCACTCCTCGCGCCACGGAGGCCCTCTCTTCCTCCCCGCACCGGCCTCCGCCACCCACGCCTCCCGTGGCCCTCATCCTCCTCTGCTGGCGTGGTCTTGCCCGGCTTCCTCCCTGCGCCCGGCCTCCACCTTGCCGGTCGGCTCCCTCGCCGTCGCCCTCACCCGGCTCCCTCGCCGTCGCCCTTACCCCGGCCGAAATAAGGTTGATTCTCCCTATGAGCATGAATAGATGATATATGTGTTGCATTGTTGCCATGAAAAATAGCATGAAGATTAACTTATATATATGTTGCATCGGGGTTGTTGCTATCCATAGAAGTAACAAGAGTTTGGCTCCTTGTGAATGCCCCAGTAATTCCTTCATGAAGAGTAACTTATCATTGTATCACTTGGCCATCAGGAGCTCTTTTGTGCTCAGCTTGTGTAGTGGTGATGTCCTCATCACATCACCATGTAGAATATGGACCAATTCAAAAGTAGATGGACTAATTTCGACAGTCTTAAATTAGAGGGACCAAATTGAGCATCAAGGGTGAGGATCAAAAGTGCATTTTACCCTTTTCTGATCTCATGTAAGCTGTACTAATGATCTGTTAAATCTTTTTTCCCGAAGATTATGGATATGATACTTAAAATAGAAAGTTTTGTATACGGACATCGTTTGTGCACATTATTGGATGGTTTGATAAAAGGCGTCACCTTTTATCAATATACTATTTGCAAAATGCATTATGTGGTTTTCACGATCTTGCATGGAACAAGTGCAATTCTTTTTGTTTATGCACAATATTTGTTTTATAGCTTTGTCTTTGAGCCGAGATCACATCATATGTGTAGTTTGCATGTTAACAAGTTTTTATGTGTAAGCTAGAAAAATTAACAAGTTATTATACATTGATACTATGCAGAGAATTCCATCATCATTCAATCAAGACTACCTTGTAATGAGTTCTTATACATTGATACTATGTAGAGAAAAATAGCATGCATAGGTTGTACATGAAAAATGCTCTCAGATTTGGTTCATCATTGACCTAGTTGCTTAGATCTGTACGTAGTATCATATCCTTATCAGTTGCCATTTATTCATTTAGCACACAAGTTTGTTGTGATCTAATGATCTTATCAAGTGTAGCTCTTTTGACTGCATGTATGTATGTGCAATTGTGAAGTGTATGCATCTATGTGCAACTCTGTCTTATTTATGGTGTTCACAAAGATGTAATTTTTGCTAGCGTAATTGCACATCAATAATAGTGTTTATGATTGTTTTATGTGGCTAAATATGAATCCATGTCCGCCATAAAATTTGCTAATTCTCCTTATTAACTAATTAGATATTTTGTTAGTTTGTTCTTGTGCACTTGATGAATTCACCCAAACCTAGTTATGTCTTAACAATTCATACTATGACCTTTGAGCAGACGGGATTTCTTTGCACTATGGTTGGCAATTCAACATATTGTACCATATATAATAACAGTAGTTACTACCAAATTTTTCTCCTAACATTACTAGAATTAATGAGAATCTGGATCAAGATGCAAAAAAGTCATTGGTCTTGATCCTACAGTTTTGTATAAACTCAAAGATCGCTTTCTAGTGAAACTTTGTTGGGTGATGTTCGTTACAAACAATTTAGCCAATTAAAGAAATCAAATATAGGTCAAGGCGAAAAAATATGACTTATCTCCTTTCGATATAAGATTTTAACGAGTGGTTCGTGGCACTCAAGCGCAGTTGTGGCGCACCAGGACTAAAGTCCGGGCGACTCAGGAATGAGCCCTGAGCGGTCCCAAACACGTGGTTTGGGCGGTCTCGAGAACAGAATCTCGAGCGTACCTGGGCACGTGGATCCAGGGTAGTGTAGGTCGCACTCAAAGGCAAGCTCTGAGCGGTCCCAAACACGTGGTTTGGGCGGTCTCGAGAACGGGATCTCGAGTGTGACTGAGCACGAGAGACTCAAGTAGTATAGGTTTTGGATCTTTTTGCATCTCCTTGTTTCTTGGTGTTATTCATCCACTGTGTATGGCCTAACACACCTGAAGTCATTGTGAAACGACCGTCAATTATGCATATGTTTGTACCATCAAACTGCTAGCATGTCTCAAGAAACTGAGCTTTTGTTATGTCCAATGTTGATTGTGATATTTCAGACGTCGGCGGTATTTCGCTTATATGGCATGCAAGATCGACTTTGCAATATTTTGTTGGATGTAGATGGACAAAGTTGTACGTGTATTTACTGGTGGGGCCATTAGCCAAACTGGAAGTTCTGTCAACTTCGGCAGCATGGAAGTGACCGTCCTTTTCTTTCGCGAATCACCGGACTTTACAACTCTTGTGACTAGGATTAAGTCGACATTTGGACAAGTCAGTCCTGCCACGCTAGTGTAAAGGGCGTGACAGGACTTAGCACCGGCAGCTATGGCCTTTCTTCGCAACGCCTCTGGAACATCAACCATTGTGGCGTGGCAATACGTTTGTGCCACGCCATGCATGGTGGCGTGACATGGCAGTCTTGTCACGCCCGGGTGAGTGGCGTGACAGGACTTAGCCCCGGCAGCTATGGCCTTTCTTCGCAACGCCTCTGGAACATCAACCATTGTGGCGTGGCAGTACGTTTTTGCCACGCCATGAATGGTGGTGTGACAAGGCAGTCCTATCACGTCCAGGTAAGTGGCGTGACACGACTTAGCCCAGCAGCGATGGCCCTTTTTGGCAAGCCCTCTGGAATATCAAGCATTTTGGCGTGGCAGCACGTTTTTGCCATGCCGTGCATGGTGGCGTGACAAGACAATCCTGTCACACCGGGGCAAGTGTCGTGGCAGTAAGTTTTTAGGGTTTAGGTAGATTTAGAGTTTTAGGTATGCGTTAGGGTTAGGGTTTTAGGTTTTTAGGTTAAGGGTCAGGGTTAGGGTTATGGTTAGGGTTTTAGGTTTATAGGTTAAGGGTCAGGGTTAGGGTTTTAGAGGGTTAGGGTTTTAGGATTTTAGGGTTTAGGTTTACGATTTACAATTTTAGATTTACGTTACGGTTTAGGCTATTAGGCTTCAGGTTTAGGTCTAGGTTTTGGGTTTTAGGTTCAGGGTTAGGGTTAAGGTTTTAGGTTTATAGGTTCAGGGTTAAGGTTAGGGTTTTAGGTTTGGGTCTAAGCTTAGGGTTTAGGTTTAGGGTTAGACTTTTCAGACCGATAAGACAGCACTCTGCAAAGCAAGACAGGACTCTGCATGAAATTAACCACACCATGCGTAGTGATAAGACCAAAGGAGCCAGCTTTGCACAGTGACAAGACCACATGGGGCAGCTTTTCGCAGAGATAAAACTAAAGGAGACAGCCTTGCGCAATGACAAGAACAGACGATGCGACTTTTTATGCAAATGATAAGACCACACGGCCGCCTTTTGCGCAAAGGACAAGACCACACGGGCCACTTTGCGCGAGGATAAGACCAAAGGAGTTAGCTTTATGCAAATGACAAGACCACACGGGCCAGCTTTGCGCAAATGATAAGACCAAAGGAGTCGACTTTATGTAGCTTAGGGTTTAGGTTTAGGGTTAGACTTTTCAAACCAACAAGACAGCACTCCGCAAAGCAAAACAGGACTCTGCATAAAATTAACCACACCATGCCAACCATGAGGCTTATAAAAGGGGGTTGAACTAAACCCAACACTACACAACACTACACAATAGATACCAAATTATGGACTCTTCAAAGAACTTCACGCGAGGATGTTGCGAAGCAAAAGTAGCTTAAGCAGAAGAGGAAACAGCTACAATACCCAGATAAATCAATGAAAGATGCTCCAGTACCACCACGTTTTCCGATCCCGCAGTGTGTGTGTGGTGAACCGGCAGAGATCATTCAGTCCACACACCAGCACACCGCCGCCGGGCGCATTTACACGCGGGCACCACCTTGTAAGCGTTTCTTTCACGCGCATCGATTTTCCTCTCCCAACTTTGAATTCCTTAATTTTTTAACTTCATCCCCACGTAATGGCAGCCCGAGATGCACTGCCACTTCTTCCAGTGGATCGATGGCCTGGAGATGTACAACAGGGCATTCATCCAGCAGAAGTACATGCCGAACTACTCGGTGCGGGCCGAGAACTTCGTGCAGTGGAAACCTTACGTACCGGACCTTGTTGAGGAGGCATTGAAGGAGCCCAGTACTCGCGACAAGGGCAAGGGAAAGGCTCATGTGGCTGAGCTCAGCCGCCACAGCGTATCTGGTCGCCTGGGCGTAATCCGTGTCGACGACGTGAGTTATGAGGAATTTACATCATTCTTACGATTTTCACTATATGGTGCACTTACATCATAGAATCGCAGGACATGGACGACTTCGACATACCAGCCCGACGTGGACAGTCCCGCGACAAGGGCAAGGGAAAGGCTCACGCGATCGAGCCCGACCACCACAACAGATCTCGTCGCCCGGCGAATCCAGACGACGACGTGAGTTATGAAGAATTTACATCATTCTTACGATTTTCACTATACGGTGCACTTACATCATGGAATCGCAGGACATGGACGACTTCGACATACCAGCCCGACGTGGACAGTCCCGCGACAAGGGCAAGGGAAAGGCTCACGCTACCGAGCCCGGCCGCCTAACGATCCGTCGGCCGGCGAATCCAGACGACGACGTGAGTTATGAAGAATTTACATCCTTCTTATGATATTCACTATACGGTGCACTTACATCATGGAATCGCAGGACATGGACGACTTCGACGCACCAGCCCGACGTGGAGAGTATGGCGACAAGAAGAAGGGGAAGGCTCCTTCGACCGAGACCAGCCAACGTCGTTAAATAGGACACTCTTTGTCAAATTATCAGTTTGTCGTGCATGATCTGTATTGTACGACAGGTCATTCCGTAGTAGTCCCCGTCCTACCTGCCATATTTTTTACTATCCCCTAAAGGCATGTATACTTACATGGTCCGGATGCTTGTGTCGTAGTGTACCGTAGTAGTAGCGAGGATGACAAAAGCAATTAGCCGAACCATCATACCATGTGACTACGTGTAACGTGCTTCTGTCCGCGGACTCTAATATAGTTCTGGTTCCGTGTCTCTGCTAAGCCATCAAAGCAAGCCTATATTGCAAGTATGCCTCTTCTAGTGGAATCCCAGAAAGAACCATTCGCACCGATATCGAATCCTCCATGTTTTAAGGCATCTTCATAATCACAACGAGCGTTTTCAGCCCCTTGCGAGTTTGCTTGGACGACATCCTCAAGGTTATACCTCGTCTGATATGCTTATCAATCAACCTTTCTCTGAACGAATAAAATTATACAAAAAAATACATAAGCAACAACACTATGACGGGAGGCTTATCAATCATCCTTTCTCTGAACGAATATCACTTACCTTTCTACTTACAACTCATTACAGATCGACTGGACAACCCTGACCCTCGCCAGGTTTTCAGATCGACGTGATAACACTCTATGTCTTTCTTTGTAGAGTCATGTCTTTTCATTCTGAAAAGCTGGCGAGGCGATCAGAGTTGTCACTGCGCAAAGCTGTCCCGTCTTGTCTTGTCACTGCGCAAGGCTATCTCCTTTGGCCTTGTCACTGCAATGTTGCACCGTGTGCTCTTGTCACTGCGCAAAAGCTGCCCCGTCCGGTCTTGTCACTGCGCAAGGCTGTCTCTTTTGGTGTTGTCACTGCGCAAAGCTGCCCCGTTTGGTCTTATCTCTGCGCAAAGCAGACAACCCCGTCAGGTCTTGTCATCTACAACCTAACACATTACCCCGTCAGGTCTTGGCCTCTCCCCGCGGGTTATAAAATGTGCGCCCCACGCTCCGGAAGGACCACTCGATCCTTCAAACCGTAGGAAGAAGAACCTTCTCCGTCATACACTAACATACCATGGCAAACCCCCAGGGACCAGTCCAACCGGGGTCGCCGAAGTAAGACCTTCTCCTGGAAAGGAGGGAGGACTTCGGCCCTAACTACCGGTTGGTGCCGAACAAGCGTGCCCAACCTAAGTGGCCGAAATAAGGACACAGGGAGGACGCTATCGTGCAGGTTATAGACGGCCCTTTATGGATGTCATGAGGACATTGTGAATGTCATGTGGACATGCTCATGATCTATGACGGTCAGCGGCGAGGTGGATCGGGACTAAGCTTGAAGAGCTGAGGTCCAGAATGATCAAGGATGCCAGGAGAGGTTAGAGGACTCAAGCGGGGCGCAGGATGGACATGGATGACCGAACGGGCAGTTCGGTGCGACTAGTTGGATCAAGCGGCGCGGGAGTCGTTGCAAGTGCTCAGTGGTGCCGGTGGGATCCAGACGGGAGAGACTTGACGACATGGAGCCGTTGATCAACCTACACGTGGCGAAGCATGGGATTGCTTCACGATCTGTGGACTCGATTCTTGGAGAAGGATCGAGAAGGGGTATTTTGGTAATTTCACCAAATACCGCCTTGGTGACCTTTGGCTAAACCATGGCTGGGTCGGCGATAGTGAAGCGGTTTAGGCCAATCAAGATGATGATGATGAAGACGGCGCTTTGAGATGCGTGCGTTGTGTTAACCCATTGTGTGTTAGGGTTTAATGGGTGCCCTAATGGAATATTCCTAGATGCTTAGCCTCCATATAAATATAGGGGTGTTGGTGCTTTGTGTGGGTTCTTTGAAGCCTTGGGAGAGCCACCAAAACCCCTTGTGTGTGCCCTATTGTGTTTTAGGGTTTTGAGGAGAGAAAGGAGAGCTAGGGTTTCTAGAGTGGATTGATCGTGTGCTCACGCGGTGAGCTTTGTCCTCCTAGAATGGAGTGGTCAGAACCATCAATCTTCCATCTATCTCAATCAATCAAATCAGTTTGCTCAAGATCTGTCCTCTGTGTTCTTCTTCCTTATTTCTGTTTTTGGGGATTTCTTCGATCTGTGAGATTTCTTCTGTGCTCTTGATGTGCTTTGGCTTGCTATGACAAGTGGGTATACATCTGAGACCATCTTGTCGATCTTCCACCCACGAGCAAGTCCCAAATCATTTGAATATCGGGCCAGATTTTGAGCGCTTCTTGAAACAGCTTGACCAAATCGTAAAAGGTTGAACTTTTGTGTGGATCTATTCGATCCTTGTTTGGAATAGGTTCCTAACCTCATAGGAAGCTATGTTTCAAGTTTTATCAAGTTTGCCGTGTAGATCAAAAGTTGTGCCAATTTTAGATTTGGTTTTTCTACCGGGTTCATCCTCCAGACAACCCAGTAGTACCGCAGTTATTAGCCGGTAGTACTGCTACGCGGTAATACCTCACTTAACATAGTGGTAGTACCGGTTGTAGGACTTTTGCAGTTTTTGTTCTGTTCATCGTCAGGACAATCGGTAGTACCTTTCATTTGCTTGCGGTAGTACCTCAGTGCGGTAGTACCTTTCATTTGCCTGCGGTAGTACCTCAGTGCGGTAGTACCTTTCATTTACCTGTGGTAGTACCTCAGTGCGGTAGTACCTTTCTTTACACTGTGGTAGTACCAATTCCTGATTTTTCATAACTTCTTCCGGGTGCTGTGCCTTTGGGGGTTAGGAGAGGATTCAACACAAGACTTCCACTGTGCTTAAGCATTGATCTTCATAGCTCTCATAGCTATTGGAGAGATTTGCGAGTTGAATCCATTCTTTGGGAAAAAGATTTGGTGCTCCTATTCACCCCCTCCCCTCTAGTCGCCTATTCCGGTCCTACAATTGGTATCAGAGCCAAGTTTGCTCTTTTGTGATCTTCACCGATCTCTGAGCATGGCGACTAATATGAGGACTTGTGAGCGCTTCTTAGCATCTTGTCATAGTTCTTTTACCAGTGGTGTCCATCGTAACAAGAAGTCTGAGTGTGTGATAAGAATAATGTCGATTGACAAGGATTTCTCCTGTGATATCTGTGGCAAATCCTTTTGCTTTGATTGTCCTAGTTTCAGGGATGAGTCACTTTTAGAGCCCGAGGAGAAGAAGTCTAGTGGCATATGTGCAGCAGCGATTGAGGATGAGAATGATGAAGAGCATTTTGAGGATGATCATGATGACTCTTCCGAAGACGATCCCCTACTCAAGCTAAGCAAGATGAGCAAAGAAAAACTCATTGATGGCTTGATTTCATATGAATACAAATTGCATGATCTAAGGAAGAAAATGAAAGTGCTAAAAAGAGAAAAGGGTGATCTGTCTCAAGAGCTCTCCAAATTGAAAACCTCCATGAATGCTTATGATTCTTTGCTTTTAGACATGGAGAACTTGAATAATTCACTTGCATGCCTAAAAGCTGAAAATGAATTATTGAAATTAAATGCTTCTATGCCATGTGATTCTTGTGTTGCCTTACATAATGAGCTTGATAATGCTAAGTTAGAGATAGGCAATCTTAGATCTATGGCTAGAAATAATTGTGATTCTTGTGTAGACATGCTTGCTGAAATTGAAAAGTTAAAATTGACTAATTCCATGCACCTTGAGCAATTAGAGAATGCTAGGGCTGAAATTATTGATATCAAAGGTAGGCCTTGTAGCATGTGCTTAGAACATGAAAAATTGCTTAAGGATGGTTTAGTCTCTTGCAAGAATTGTGCTTGTGTAGAAAATGAAATTGATGCTTTGAACTGCATGCTTAATTCAAAAGCATCATTAATTTCTTGCACATCTTGTATTTCTTTGAAGAGCGAGATTGAGTCTTTGCGCGATGATTTGAGCGCCAAGTCATGTGACTCTTGTATTTTCCTTCACTCCGAGATTGATGTTCTCAAGATTTCTTTTGCATCTTTGCATTCGGAGTTGGAGTCTTTTCTTGCAAAACGTGAGTCACTTGATGTTGGTTTTTGTGACATCGCTTTGGATAGCTCTTATTTGGTGAGTTCGACTCTCACGGACCCTTCTTATGTTGTCCAAAGGATTTCAAAAGACAAGGGTGTTTCTTCTTCAAATGGTACTACATCTTCAAAAAGGAAGTACCATTGCACCTTTTGTAAGAAAAATGGACACACTTTCGAGTTTTGCTTTCGCCGTTTGAAACAAGAGCATCGAGTGCATCGTCGTATCTCTAGGAACACACATAGCCTTTCTCATGGCATGTATGAGTCTAGTGCCGATGCGAGGATGAGTCATGATGTTAGTTCTTCCAAGGCTTCTTCTTTGAGCGACAATGGTGCTTCGTCCTCTCAAATTGTGTCTCCTAGGAGATCTTTACACCATTGCTCATTTTGTGTTAAGAATGGACATCATGTGGATTTCTGCTTTCGGCGTGCAAAATATTTGCGTCGAGCTCATGCTTCTAAGTCTCCTAGTAGGCATAGTCTCTCTCATGACATGCACACTAAAGAGCCTAGCACGAAGACTCGCTTTGTTGATGGCTTCTTTGACACATTTTCTAGTGGTGTCGGACAGCACCGTGGACATGGTTTGCGTGGTTTTGGTTTTGGTCCACGAGCTGCCCCGAGGCAGGATTTCCGCCGTTTTTCAAGAGGTGGACCTCATTTTGTTCATCGAGGTACACATCCACGGCGACGTTGTGTAAGTTCTTTTGATGCTTTTGTTGGTTCTCATCATGGTGCCTTCAAGCAAAGTCATCGCCGCTTTTCTAGAGATGGACCTCATTTTTCTCATCGAGTTGTCCACTCGCGGTGTGCCTCCAAGGATTGTGTTGGATCTTCTTGCATGTGCCATCATTCGCATCATGCTAACTCACATAATGGTTCGACTACCTCTAGTGGTGGTGTGTCCAAGGTTTCGGTTCCCAAGCATTTGCTCTCTAACCCTTCGGGACCCAAGACTCGGACACCTTGCCTTTCTCATGTGTAGGTACCAAGAACGCGGGTTGGAGAACATGGACTTAAAGATTCTGATCTTTTGCTTCATCACATGATCGGGACACTTGATGGTTCTCCACCTCAACGATGGCCTCCAAGAGGCATGTGCTTTCATGATTGGTGCTTTCACATGTTTGGTGAGCTATCTTATACCTTCATGCATTTACTTTCGTGATTATTCAATCTTAGCATGTTGTGCTTATCTTTGTGCTCACTTGTACCTTTTTGGCATGTGTTACTTCTTTGATATCCTTTATCATGTCTTTACCTTGCTTATGTATCCATGGGCTATATTGTTATTCATTATTTCCATGGGTGTATAAGCTTGGTTTGTCAACTTGAGCTTGTGCTGTCTTGTTCCTTTATTATCTTGCTCCTCTTGATTCTTGCTTATATATCCATGTACTATATTGTTGTTCATTATTTTCATGGTTATGTGAGCTGTTTTGTCATCATGAGCTTATGCTGTTGTGTACATGATTTATCTTGCTCGTGTTGATGTTTACTGTATGTATCCACATGTTCACTTGATATCCATGTTAGCATTCTTTATCCATGTCTTGTTCTATAACTGCTTTATGCTTACATGGTTTTTGTGCCTTGTGGTTAATTGTGGATGCATGAGTCTTGCCATAGCTTTCACTAGCATGCTTTACTTTCGACTGTATATATGATGGGTGATATGCTATGTGCTTGTTTACTTGCTCCTATGACTTATTGTGGATTAAGGATATTTTGAGCTTTATCTTATCTTGGATAGCATGTGCTGCAATTGTCTTATCTATCTCCATGCTCATGTCTTAAATTGTTGATTATATGCTTTTATGAGCTTTGGATCATCTACTGCTATCCTTGCTAGTTGTGTGTCTTGGTACTGTTTCTCTAGAAAATGTCTTACTAACCCAGTACCAAGGCATATATGTCTTTTGTCTCTTTTGTGTAGTCTTTTCAGTTGAGAAGAAGAACATGTGGTCCAACAATTTGTCAAAGACTTCAGCTGTTGGTTCTTCTTCATTTGTGCTTTCATGTTGGCTATCACTTCTTGGAGACGAAGGAATTTGAGATGAGGATGATGGGTGAGTGCAACTACTTTCTGGAGTTTCAAGGAATGAATCTTCATCCATCATCGCTACATCTCACTGCTAAGCAGTGCGACTCAGGTTCGAGCTTCTATACCTTACTTTTATGTATGGTATCCCTAGTCTACCTTGCATGTTACCTAGTTCGTGTTAGGTGTTGGGCTTGTTGTGTTCAGGGTAGATAGGAGGCTCTGTTCTAGCACGTGTCCTTTCTAGGCACTCTTCTTATCCCATGTTTTCTAGGATGCACTTCTCTCATAGCCTAGGTCGAGCTTGTCTCCCAATCACTAGTCTTAGCAGGTTTTGAGCTGCCTGTAGGCTTTTTAGTGTTGGTGATTCGCTCCCTAGCTTTTCAAGTTGCTTTTCCTAGAGATCGTGTGGTGTTTGAAGTCTTTGTGCTAGTTTGTGAGTCCCTGGCACTTTTGGTAGGTCTCCTCTCAAAGCCTTTAGACCCAACAAGGTTTGCCACCTTGAGAAGCGAGTTAGGGATAATTCATCCCTATGGGTTGGTTTGAGGGGGAGTTAGTTCTTTTCTGAACTTTCCTTGTTCATTTGAACTTTTGTGGATCTTTTCTGATACCTTCTTCAAGTGATATCTTCTTCGGATCCTTTTGATCTTTTTGATCGTTTTAGGCTTTTAAGTCTTTTGTGCATCTCATTGTATCATATTGCATACATATAAAAATCACAAAAAGATGCATTGTAATATAAGCTTTACCGTTTCTTTCTTTTAATTGATGAAGCTTTGCTTATTACCCACTTGAGCTTTAGTAATTCAATTCTTGCTCAAGATCGTGTTTAGCTCTTTGACTTGCTAGAATTATCATGCTTTTACATGTGCAACAATGTCTTTGCTAAATGAGCTAGAACTTTTAAACAACTTGAACTGAAAATTACAATTTGTGGATCTTTTAGCTAGTTGCACAATTAGTGATCCTTTTGTGACATTGGCCCTGTCAAAATTGCTTTGTTAGCTCTGGAATCTAGAATCGAACATCTTTGAGCCTTCAGTTCTTTAAAGAATCAGAAATAGCCCTTGTGCAAAATGAAAGATGATCTCCTTTGTGCGAAAAAACTGATCTCACCAATTCTTTCTCATGAGATGGCTTGCCATTGTACTAGGTATGAACTCAGGGGGAGTTTTAGATGACCTAAACCACTCTTTTAAGTTTTTTGTGCTTGAGATGGTCGCGGCAAGGCTTGAGATCTAGCACATGGCTGAAAAGCAAATTGTCAAAATTGGTTGAAGCTTAGGAAGAGGTTGTGGATGGCTCCTAGTCCAGGACCTTTACTAAGATAGACCTTTAACCAACTTGACTATTCATTGCAAATGAAAAACAGTTGAAAATTGGGCTTTTGAGATAACTTGAGCAAAATGATTCATTTCATGACTTTTGTCTCCTAGATGGCCTTTGCTAGCTTCTGGTTCTCTCAATGACATTCTGACAAGACCATTATCACTTTAGGATACCTGTTGTTGAACTTGCTAATTTTGAAGCATTGCTTAATTTAATCCAACAACATGTAGTATATTGAGCTCTTTAGCCTAGCTTTGCTATATATGTCTTAACATGATCTTGCTAGCTTTGTCAGGCTTGATATGTATTGAGTGATAATAGAAATGCTAGCATGTTCAATTGAGTAATCTTCAAAGCTTCTTTTACCTAAAAATTTTAAAAAAATCAAAACAAAAATGAAGCCACCCCATTGCATTTCATGCATGCTCTTTCTTTTGCTTCTTCCTTATTGTTGCACTTGTCATCTCTGGATGAGAGGAATGGATGATTCCTTGATGAATCCATTGTCAAAGGGGGAGAAGTTTTGGCAAAAATGTGAAAAAGAGCATTCAGGAAAAGGGGGAGAAGTTTATGATGTTAAGGGGGAGAAGTTTTGTAAGAATGAGGAGTTATGAGCTTTTTGGAGAAACTTGGAGAAAAATGAAAATTCTGAAAATTCTCTCTTAAAAAATGATGATCATAGTGAGGGGGAGCATTCATATTGCATTCTTTTGATCTTATTGTCTTTGCTGAATCTGAAGTGCAATTCTTGAAGACTCACAATGATCAATGGTCAATTAGAAAAATTGTTCTTTCATATGGACCATAAGTGAGATTTTGTCACTTCTCTAGAATTTGAAGCTTTTCTTGCTTCTTCTGCCGTGTCTCACTTGCTGAAACTATTTTGAAGCCAACTTGGTCTTTCTCATTGCTTTCTCTTGCATTTGAGCCAAGTTGAGCCTTTGCGCGAAAATGTCATGTATTTTCATTTTCAAACCATCAAACTTACATTTTTGGGAAATTGCCAATGTGTTCATCAAGAGGGAGATTGTGGATGTCATGTGGACATGCTCATGATCTTAGGTGATGAGACAATTGGCAATTGCTTTGAGAGTTTGTTGAAATCTGGTGTTTTCAAAGAAGTGTCGGAAAATCGGTAGTCCGGCGTTGAAGCTGAAGATTACTAAAGGAGCGTATAACCGCTTGTGAGTTCTTGATATTACCGCGAGTCCTTAGCCACGTTGGTTTTCTTGTGGCGTTCGATCGAAATCGGACGACCCAGATTGGTTTGAGGGCTTTTGAGCATTTAAGTGGAGCGGTAGTACCGTAGGATAGTGGCGGTATCTGCGATCTTGATAACACCGTATTTTAGTTAGCGGTTGCGATTTTCCGAGAAGGTGTCTTTGGAGTGTGGATTTTCTCCTGAGGCGGTAAGTAGTGCTTTGGTTGCGGTGTAGTACCGCTAGAGCGGAATGACCGCGTGAGCGGTATGGTTTTTCCAGAGGAGTTGTTTTGGAGATTTTGGGATTTCTCCAGTTGCGCATCGACCGCGGTTGATTGATGGTATGACCATAATGCGTAATCTGGGTGAATATATGGCGGTAGTACCGCTTGTGGATTGAGTTGTTCTGATTGTCAAATTTCTTGGAGATTTGATTTTGGGTTAGGTCAAGCTCATGTTTATGAGTGCATATGTGTTGCATGATGCATGTTTTGGCTAACGTGGGTCAAGTTGTGAAGAACTTGTTCCCGGAAACGGTTTGTTGGTCTATTGCTGTGCAGGTGGCTTGCAGGTCTATGACGGTCAGCGGCGAGGTGGATCGGGACTAAGCTTGGAGAGCTGAGATCCAGAACGATCAAGGATGTCGGGTGAGGTCAGAGGACTCAAGCGGGGTGCAGGATGGACATGGATGACCGAACGGGCAGTTCGGTGCGACTAGTTGGATCAAGCGGCGCGGGAGTCGTTGCAAGTGCTCAGTGGTGCCGGTGGGATCCGGACGGGAGAGACTTGACGACATGGAGCCGTTAATCAACCTACACGTGGCGAAGCATGGGATTGCTTCACGATCTGTGGACTCAATTCTTGGAGAAGGATCGAGAAGGGGTATTTTGGTAATTTCACCAAATACCGCCTTGGTGACCTTTTGGCTAAACCGCGGCGCAGGTCGGCGCATGGTGAAGCGGTTTAGGCCAATCGAAGATGATGATGATGAAGACGGCGCTTTGAGATGCATGCGTTGTGTTAACCCATTGTGTGTTAGGGTTTAATGAGTGCCCTAATGGAATATTCCCTAGATGCTTAGCCTCCATATAAATAGAGGGGTGTTGGCTGCTGTGTGGGTTGCTGAAGCCTTGGGAGAGCCAGCCAAAACCCCTTGTGTGTGCCCTATTGTGTTTTAGGGTTTTTGAGGAGAGAAAGGGAGAGCTAGGGTTTCTAGAGTGGATTGATCATGTGCTCACGCGGTGAGCTTTGTCCTCCTAGACCGGAGTGGTCAGTAACCATCAATCTTCCATCTATCTCAATCAATCAAATCGGTTTGCTCAAGATCATCCTCTGTGTTCTTTTTCCTTATTTCTATTTTTGGGGATTTCTTCGATTTGTGAGATTTCTTCATGCTCTTGATGTGCTTTGGCTTGCTTTGTGACAAGTGGGTATACATCCGAGACCATCTTGTCGATCTTCCACCCACGAGCAAGTCCCAAATCGTTTGAATCTCAGATTTTGAGCAGTTCTTGAAACAGCTTCAGTCAAATCGTTAAAAGGTTGGAACTTTTGTGTGGATCTATTCGATCCTTGTTTGGAATAGGTTCCTAACCTCATAGGGAAGCTATGTTTCAAGTTTTATCAAGTTTGCCTGTGTAGATCAAAAGTTGTGCCAATTTTAGATTTGGTTTTTCTGCTGTCGGGTTCATCCTCCAGGACAATCGGTAGTACCGCAGGTTATTAGCCGGTAGTCTTTTCTACGCGATTAATACCTCACTTAACACAAGTGGTAGTACCGGTTGTAGGACTTTTGCGCTTTTTTTTCATTCATCGTCGGGACAATCGGTAGTACCTTTCATTTACTGCGGTAGTACCTCGTCTTGGTAGTACCTTTCATTTACTTTAGTACCTCGGTCATGTAGTACCTTTCTTTACACTATGGTAGTACCAATTCCTGATTTTTCAGAACTTCTTCAGGGTGCTGTGCCTTTGGGGGTTAGGAGAGGATTCAACACAAGACTTCCACTGTGCTTAAGCATTGATCTTCATAGCTCTCATAGCTATTGGAGAGATTTCGAGTTGAATCCATTCTTTGGGAAAAAAGATTTGGTGCTCCTATTCACCGCCCCCCCCCCCTCTAGTCGCCTATTCCGGTCCTACACCCTTTCGATGGCAGACGACGTTTCTTCCGATGCCCATACTCTAGGGTAAATAGTTTTGTTCATGTTACTGCTAATACATCCTCCATACTAACCGTCCCTTGCAAGAGATGGCGAAATACAAATTTACCCATTGGATCGATCCTCCCATGAACAACATGTTAGGAGGCACGTGGATATATTGTGGAACCGAATCTTTGATTTGGAGGCGCAAATTGACGATCTCAATGAGCAAAATGATGACCTCCGCCAACAGATGCAGCGCGAGAGGGGCAACGAGGAGGTCGTTGAAAGCATCTAGGCCCTAAAAATTGTTTTGGTAATTAATGATAATATGTGAATATAGGATTAACGTGTTTATTGAGTATTTACAAGGTTAAGTCCTATTGGTGAACTTATTGACGCAAAGTTGTATGCAAATGGACTACATGAAGATCTTTTGGTTCAAAAACAAAGTACAATAGTCTAGGATCCTTTTTGTATTTTACCAGTCTTAGGAGATTTGTTTGGAATACTAGATTATAGGATAAATGCCGTACTATTAAGAGGGTTCACGACTAGTAGCTTGATAGCATGTTCTTGTGCCATATGGATCAATTTAGGATCATGCATGTATTTGAATTTAAACTTAAAATTGAATTTGAAACCTTTAAGTGCTTCTGTTCAAAATCGGTAGTACCACAGTTATAATTGCGGTTGTCCCGCTTGGTGCGGTATGACCGGACTTTACTTGGTGGTAGTACCGGATTTTGAAGGAACAATTAACCGAGCGAAAAGATTTGATGACCGGCTCTTTGAGCTGATCTTCCCGCTGATCTTGGTCATTCATTTTTAGTTGGCGGTTCAAGAAAACCAGAAGCGATGCATTTTGCCTCAGAGCCGCTCGTGAGAATCGGTCGTACCGCTCGTGAGAATCGGTCGTACCGATTTGCGGTTGTACCGAAATTTATGAGGCGGTTCAATAAAAACAGTACTAGTGCACTTTTGCCTTAGAAACTCGTTTTGGAATCGGTCGTACCGCGCCTTATAAATGGTTGAACCGCACTGCGGTTGTTCCGATTTTTATATGGTGGTTTGAAAATTCCAGAACACTTGTTTTTCAGCGAAGTTTTGGAAACCTACGATCGGTTGTACCGCTCATCAATGTGGTACAACCGGGAAAATCGGACGTACCGCACTTTAGTTGGCGGTCGTTCCGACTGGGATTTCCAACGGCTATATTGAGTATTTTTAGTAACTGTTCTAGCCGTTAATTGTGCATTGACTTAAGAGCGGTCGTACCGCTCCTTGGCCTACGGTCGTTCCGATTTTCGCTGAGAGTTGGGGTTTGGTCCCCAACGGTCATAATTGTTGGTGGGGGTTATAAATACCCCCCCCCCCAACTGCTCAAGGCTATTTAGCTAGAGTACATTTAACATATATAGAGCCTTGAGAGTTTTGAGCATCCACTCAACACTCAAAACCTCTTGTGCATTCATTGTGAGTTTGTTGAGATTCATTCAAGTGCATTCATACTCCTAGTTGATCCATTTGCACTTGAGTGCCGTCAAGTGAAGGCCGTTGATCTATTACTCTTGGAATGTTGCTGCACTCCTAGACGGTTTGGTGGTGGAGCATGGTGATTTCTTCAAGAAGATTGTGAAGAGGCCCGGTGCAAGCTTGTGAGTGGTTCGGTGTTCACCATCTCCGGAGCAGAGGAAGAACAACCATAGTGATCGAGGGAAGGCTTAATTCGTGGAGCCAGCTTGAGGTGTCAAGCTTTCTCAACGTGGACTAGTGAAGACCGGCAAGTCTTCGATACCATGGGGAAAACATTGTTTTGTCATTGTGGTTATTTCTAGTCTTTACATTTCCGCATTTATATTTCTAGCTTGTTTATTGTGATCGAATTGCTTAGCTAGAAGTGTAACTTGTTTAGACTAAGTTATTAATTGGCTTAAATTGTTAAATTGTTAAAAAGTTTAAAAATCTCCTATTCACCCCCCTCTAGTCGGTTATCCTTGATCCTACAGTCGTCAACATAGGAAGTTCCTATGATCCCATATGCTGCTGCGCCAACCCTAGCTGCATTTGTGCGTGCCACTACAACGATGGCCAGCCACATCCGAGGCGCCCAGTTGGAGAACACTCATGTGGGTAGTACGAGGCACCTTTCCGTACTAGTTCCCGGAAGGTCTAATTTATTTTCATTCAAAAAAAGCGCATATGTATCGTAGGAGTACTTCGGTTTGTTGCATCGTGCATGATGTTGTTTCTTATGCATGTAACCAAACCCTGTGTGCCATGTTATTCCAAGTTTTTTTATGAAGTCTCATTTAATTCGCAACTTTAAATCTCGTCATCTTTTCACTTTCAATTCTTCGCGTAGTAAGACATCCAACAACATGACAAAAACGAGTTCCGAAAGTTCACGGTTTGATCTACGACCACAAACTTATGATTCCAGTAGGATATCTACGCACCACCTATCATTCCACTAGGATGTCTACGCATCTTTCATTAGCGGTACTGTCTAGCATATGTGCATAATTGTGCCTCATGCTGTACCACACAATCCACATATTACTCATTTTTTTTCCAGGATGCATTATGTATCACTTCTGGGACACGCCCTGAAAATATTGTAAAGTGTCTAAGGTTTTCAAAGCACAAAAAGATTACAGGTCCATATATCTATTTACTCTCAGTTAAAAAGGACGGTGTTATATTTGGTTACGTAGAGAGGTCCATATTTTCAAGTTGTGAATTGTTAAATGTTATATGTACATGGCGTTATGTATCACCGTATCTTCAATTGTTTTTGATCTTTCAAAACGAAGTACTTGTTGGCTACAAATCTATAAATCCAAATGGAATCCAAACAAACTGGAATAGCCCCTGTCACGCCGTGATAAATGACGTGACAATTGAGATCTGTCACGTCAAACAAAAAGGCGTGACAATCGGGCTCTATCACGCCAAACAAAAAGGCGTGACATGTGCCACACAAGCCCTCCACGCTAGCGCGGCGCGCGGTTGAGGGCTTGCGTGGCACCTTTGACCACGCCGCCACTGGTGGCGTGACAGTTTGATTTGGTCACGCCACTGTCACGCTACGGGAAGTGGCGTGACCAAAAGGGTCAGATTTGAAAATAAAGTTGGCGAGGAGTTAACTTTAAAATATAATTAAAAAAGGATTAAATAATAATAAAAAATATCCTTCTTATTTCAGTTCCTTTTTTCCTGTGGTATTTTAAAACAAACAGCCTCATCTAAGAGATATGCCCCAACTTTTTTTTTGGCACGCATGAACAGCAGCGTGGCGAGAATATTCGTCGGAGAAATGGACGCGTTATCCAGCTCATCGACGAGCCAGCCGGACGGCCGGTGCTTCTCTGATGGGTCACCCGTGGCCAGTACCAGCGTCCACGGGAGGGTAGTGATCGCCCCCATGTGAGTCGATGTGCACGGTACGTTCGGAAATTTTCTCCCATCCTGGTACAGACTGCTGTACTATTTTTCCCTCCTTAGTTCCCACCAATTTTGGATTTCAGAAATGTTTTTTTCCCTCAATCGAGAGAGAATGATCTCTGGAATGGCAGTGACGAAGTCGATGGGCAAGTACTTAGTTTTCCTTTTGAAGAAGAACAGTAGGGGGCATGCATCCCTACTCTTAGATACTTGGAAAATGGAGTAGTTTATAAATGTTCTTTTCTTAATTGGCTAAACTTAATCCTATTGCCGTGATACTGCACTGCCTCCATCCGGGGAATTTTGGAGTCAGGGTGTGTTCAAAAGTCTTCATACGGACGAGACGTAGCATGTTAATTACATGGATGATTTTAAAAAAAAAAAACCAAGCATTACATGGATGAATCATCGCGGTTTATTCCTTACACGTACGCGAGTGACTTCCGTTCGATCCGATCAATTGCCATAGGAATAATAAAAGGATACCACGTTAATTAGTACCACCTTCACCTTGTACGTATACGTACCAGCTGCTCGTACGACAACGACACGTTGGTAGCTACCTAACTAGTCTCCAAAATGCAGCAGAAACCAAATACTTGCATTAACGCGTACATACCAAACTACTCTAGGGTGCACGTGCCGTACGTGCGCACATCTGCGTGCACGGTTGAGACGTGCTGCCAAAATCAACCACCTGCTGGGCCTGCCTCGCCTCTCGATCGATCGGTCAGTTCTTCCAGACAAATTTTTGTGTGCATAGCAACATTCATCGCACCTACTCCATGTCGTACGTCCGGGACATGCATGAGTTTTTAGCTAATATAGCATTTTTGGCGTGCTAAATAGCAAATCTAGCCCTCTCTCGACACCAATTACAAAAATAGTACCAAATTTGTGCTCTAGAGGGGTGGATCTCTCCTCCGCACGACATGTCGCCTAGTCCGTGCCTTGGGGGCACGGATCTGATCGTGTTCGTGCCCCCAGGTGCACGGACGATCCTCTGCGCACCACGTGGCCCAAGTTAGTGTCCCAGGCGCATAGACGAGCGTGTCCGTGCTCCAAGCGCACGGACGAGACGAGCCTCGCTGCTAGTGGGAGAGAGGAAATAGAAGAGAAGAATAGACGAAGGAAAACAGAGGAAATAGCGGTGCGGCTCGGGCGCACGGCGGCGGTAGGTGAAGGCCAAAATGCGTCGTTGGGGGCTTAGGGAGGCGACGGGGGGCAGCGACGTGGGCAAAGCGGCACAGTGGCGGCGATGGCAGCGACACGAGTGGCGCAGGTGCACAGGCGAGTGGCGGCGGCTACTTAGCAGCCAAAAGAAGGTGGGGAAGATGGACGAATGTCGGGAACACATCGTGACACACTCAGATAGCCAGAAACTCACTAGAGAGAGATCGGGCAGGCACAGGCACAGGCGAGCGGCTCGTCCGTGCCCCTAGGGCACGAACGCAGCTCATCACGTGGCTCGCAGAGCGTCGTCCGTGTGCCTAGGGCACGGACACCGCTAGATCCGTGCCCCTAGGGCACAGAGTAAGCGACGTGTCGCGCGGAGGAGAGGTCCGGCCCACTGGGGCACGAATTCGGTGCTATTTTTGTAATTGGTATCGAGAGAAGACTAGATTTGTTATTTAACGCATCAACAGTGCTATATTAACCAAAAAAATCCGACATGCTTACTCATGTGCATGGATAACTTGTCTGCAGAAACCAAATGCAATGATGTCCACAAGCCACACATATATGCAAGATACGGCATTTCCTAGTATAATTCACATATACATTACTACTGAATACATGCATATAAGCCACACATATATGCAAGGCTTTTTTGGCTCGCAAGCTAACAGAGCGTCCACTTGTAAAGCTGGCGAAAATCCAGATCAAACCTGCAGGGAAGCACTAGTGCTAGTCCTCAGAAATTCTGCAACAGCATGTGATGCATGGGCCCTAGCTCGGTAGCTCCCATGCATATAGGGTTTGACACACTACTAGTACTGCTATACGCTGGGATCCGGATCCTCGCAGTAACAGCGTGAACAGTGATTACGCCTGTATGAACAGTGCCAGATCCTCAGCTGTAACTGTGTGAGCAGTGATTGCATCTGCACGAACAACACCCGGTGACGATACCGCAGTAAATATTGTAGAAATAATAAAATATTTACTGTATCAACTTTACTGTTTTACTTGTGAACTGTATCTATTAATCTGTATCTTTGTTTTTTATCGGACAGTGAAGATCGTCCTCTAATCCATAGTATCGTAGATAGATCTGTTGCATTGAGAACTTCAATGCAGATGATCAATTTTTCTATGCTGTATCATATACTAAAACAACCGAACTAACTAATCCCATTGAAAAAAAAAGATTCCACCTGTTTCGTGGCGTCCCCCTCCAATCTTTACACAGACAGTTGCCAATGAGCTGTCTCACTCGTAAACCTCTATATATAAAACCCTAGCTCAGACACGCAGAAATGTTATATATTCATTCTCCACTGGCCATCAGTACAGCGAGAACTCGAGAAAAAGAGCAAACGGCTGCACCAAGGGAGTATCAGATCCATGGAGTTGGAGGCTGCCGCGCCGGTGCCCAGGAGGGACGGCAGGAAGCTGGCAAGATGCCCGAGGCTGCAGATGGACTCCAAGACGATCTCGGCCATCGAGCAGTCCACGGGCTCGACCATCGCCGACGCCGCGGGCGCCGGCGAGGGCGGTGCGATGCGCGTCAAGATCGTGCTGAGTAAGCAGCAGCTGAAGCAGGTGGCAGCGGCCGTCGCTGGAGGCGGCGCCTTCGCGCTGCCGCCGGCGCTGGAGCAGCTGGTGAGCGTGCTCAAGCGGCAGCACGCGAAGAAGCAGGCGGCGGCGGCCGAGGTGGCTGTCGGAAGGCGCCGAGGCAGGTGGTCGCCGGCGTTGCAGAGCATCCCGGAGGAGTGCTTTAGCTAGATAGCCTCGCTACGTACGTACGCGTGTGGTCGATTTGCATGTATAGCTTCGGTGATCTCTCCTTTTTGGCGTCTTCCTTCCTGGGTTGCAGCCGGTTTGATTGGGCCAAAGTGAATGCCCAAAGGCTGCATCCCAACTTTGAAATGTCATCTATTTTAATCTGGCATTTGGATCCAAAAATTTCTCTGTTCCCGATCCATGTACATATCCCTGGACGAATCAATAAGACAATTAGCTTGGGAAAGGAACATCAGTGTGTGAAGTGTCTCTTCCTTGCCTCCAAGTTGTGTCCTGCGCCAGATAATTAATTAGCTGTGTGTGGCAGCGAGGTGTGGCAGATGGAGTGTTTTGCTGGGAAATGGGAGCCAGCCCGGGCCTAAAGATTCCTCTCGCCAGTACGACAAGATCTACACAAAAGGGTTACAGTTCATGGCCCATGGGGCTCACAGTGGCATGGCCTCCTGATGTTGTATGTCTCATGGCAGCGTCTAATCAGCTTCATTGCAGTGCAGAGTCGATCGAACGAGATCGAGAGTGGTTGTCTTCTTTCCGTGCACAGACGACGGATCATCTTGATGCCGATAATGGCCGGCCGCCGGTCCGGATAAATGTCTTTCTGATTAAGGTGAATAGGTGATGTGTATCATGTGTTGTATGCATACATATATGGGCACACCGTCCTGATCTCCCCTATCATCAGCAGTACTCGCCACCTTTGTTGGGTTTGTCCTTGTCCGACATCGGTCGTTTGGGAAAGTGAAAGAAAGAAGACAGACACACACAAGGGAAGCAAACAGAACTTAAAAGAATGGCTTACACATGAAAAGTATACACGGGATAATTAGGTTTCACTAATGCCAAATAGTCCCAAGTTGCGTATTTATTTACTACAAGTGTATTGTGCTCTACACATATATAGATTGCCCTATATGTTCACGCACGGTGCAACTCCATGAATAAGCAGTAGTCAGTAGGAACAGTTACATCTCTTAGCAAGCCTTTTGAAGCATAGCGGGTCTGGGTGTACGTTCGTCAGTTCTATAGAGGATATTAAGGAGTGTGCTATTTACTTGCAACTAATACCATAATCAATTGGTTTTTCAGTACCAATTATTGCGCTACTCAAAGAAACGATCAAAATTTCTTCAAGCCAACAAAACAGAGCTCGCGCCCATGCAGTACAGACTATAACCGGTTCATATCTCATTCAATTCAGTCCATTCACAATCACAAAGACACAAACGCAGGCCAACACTTTCAAACCCGATTTAAATCCCAATCATGTTCCCCTACATAACCGTACCGAAAATTAGCGTGCAATCCAATCAGCTTTCTGACCACCGCTGGTCCACCATCTATCAGAATCAGCTTTCTGACCACCGCTGGTCCACCATCTATCAGAATCAGACCACCGCCGGGCGCTGGGGCGTTGAGTTGTCAGTTATACCACGCATGCGCCGGCTCAACCCGAGTCCAGGAGCAAAGAAACACGCAGAAAACGCCGGAAAAACCAACGAAAATCCACGGGGGCGCACATGCCGGTGCCAATCCACCGCGCAAGCTCCAGCACGCAGCAGATCAGCCACGCGCGCGCAACTCGACGAAACGGCAGCCGCATTGATGATGCGCGCACGTACAACAAGCGCCCGCCGATCGATCGATCGATCGCGTCAGGCGCTGACAGCTAAGTCGCGCATGTGACCTACCTGAAAACGACTGTGTATGGTTCATGCCTCAAGGGGCGCAGGCGAAGCGCGACACGCAACGACCGGGCCGGGACGGACAGCTCACGCGACCCGCGTCCATCCGCTGCGTACGAACCGATTGGGAGCCCGTGCGCGCATCTGGGCCGTCCGCTCCAGGATGGGCGGTCCTGATCTGTACCGCAGGAGCGGGGCCCTCACGGGTGGGTCGTGGCGCCAGCCTGATCTGGACCGTCGAGGCTCGATCCGGCGGCATGGACGGGCGGAAGGGAATGATCCATCGGTCCTCTCACGGTGGACGCGGGTCCCTTGTTAAGTCCCTACCCATGTTTGTTAACACAAGTTGTGTACTGAATATTACGCGTCCTGCTTATCCTAAATAATTTGCCGATTGGGACGCCTATTTCCTTTAGAATATTGGTGGCACCGGCACGTCATGCTAGCATCACTGCTGCGTCACTACCAAAACCACCTCTTTTTTGGCTGTGTGTTTTCTCGATCTTTAATGAGAAATTTCGATAAACGTCACTGCAGAGTGGTTTTATTAGATATCTATCACTCCTCAGTTGGAAATTCGAATGATACCACTCGAAAGGTATGGTAGTCTAAGAAATGTTATTACGGAGGTTTTTCTCCATTTTCTCTCAAATAAACCCCTGTATTTTGTTTGGTAATTTCGTATGGACATTTATGCCCCTCCATCTCTTTCTTCCCCTCTCCTCTCACTCTCCTCCCTCTCGATCGATCTCTTCCCCTTCTCTCCTCACTCTCTCCTCGACTTGACGGATCCGGTGATGGCGGCGCTCAAGCAGCAAAGGGCGGCATGGCATGAGGAGGAGGCAGAGGCGGCTTGTCTTGTGAGCTCATAGCAGGTGGGCCGTGCGGGGCTTGTGGCACGACGCCATGGCTCGCCGTCGGTGGCCTTGTGGAGGTAGCGAGCGCGAAGACGACCGCCAAGAGATGCTGATCCGGTGGTCTCGAGGCTTAGTGGACTGCCTCACGTCTGCCCGAGGTCCATGGACGCTCGGAAGTCCCAGTACGGGTCCTCCGAGTCCACCGCCACAGCCATGCTCTCCTCCACCAGCGACGTCGAGGGCTCCTAGAGTTTGTCGTCCTTGGACAGCACCGCTGCTTTCGCCTCCGTCGGTGTCCTCCCGGCGAGGCCGCCGCCAGGATGGAGTTGGACGGCAGCCCCTAGTTGAAGAAGAAGCGGTCGGCGGAGGTACGGCCGAGCCTGCGGATCACCACCTCCGATCACTCCTCGGACGCGGTCGTGGTGGAGAAGCAGTTGTCGTCGTCCAGCACCTGCTGCCCTCCTCATCGTCATCGTCGGCGGAGTAGTCGAAGTAGACGGAGTTGACCGTCTTGTACATTTCACCGGTGACCTTACGGAGCCTCGTGGCTGCGGGGCTCCTAACGGCAGCAGCAGCAGTGGTGCAGGGCTGGTCGTCCTCGCGGAAAGAGGTGGTCTTGGGGTTCCGACAGGACGGCCACGGCGGGGAGGGCAAGTCGGCAGCGGCGGCATTAGGGCAGCTGTGGTGAAGCTAGGGGCATTATTGTCCATACAAATTTGGGATTTCAAATACAGTCGTTTATTTAAAGGAAAATAGGGAAAAACCTCTGTAATGGTATTTCTTGGACTACCCTACCTTTCTGGTGGCTTCATTTGAATTCCCAATTGAGGAGTGGTAGATCTTTAATAAGGCTACTAAGCAATTTGAGTTCAAGTTTGAATTTCTTTTTCAAAATCCAAATTTAGCAAAATTCATCAAAAATTCCCCAATTTCCCCCAAATTCATCAAATCTTCCCAAATCCCGCTTTCCCCTTTCCCCCTTTCCGCCTTCTCTTCCCCGGTCGCGCGTCACCTAGACCCGCCTCCACCGCCACCATCGCCTCGGTCGTCACCCTCCACCTCCCGCGCCACCGCATCACCTCCACAAGGTTCCACCGCCGCTAACTCCACTCACCCCGCCACTCGCCTCTCAAGACGCTGTCGCTCTTATCGCCGCCTGCTCCCACCGCCTCCACCCGCTTATAAAAGGGCCGGGGATGACCCTTCCTCTTCATCCTCACCTCCACCTCCCTAACCCCTTCCTCCGGTACGGCCAGATCTCGAGCCGCCACTTCAACCCCACCCCAAAAGCCCCATCGCAAAACCCTAAGGTAAAGGAGACTTACCGGTGGTGCTCCACGCCGCTCTCCCTTGCGCATGGCCGCCGCCACTGGTGCTCTGTGTGTATGCTTCCTCCGCTCTCCTTCTCTCTGGCAAGGCCGTGTTGCTTTCTCCGCCATTGGCTTGAGGCGCGGCGCTTGGCCTTGGCGGCGCTCCTGCCTTAAAGGCCGAGGCCGAAAGGGCACTGGGCCTTCAGCCGTGAAACAAAACGGGCTCGGCCTATTACTGTTTAATCAAAAACGGCCTGGCACTGTTCCTTGCACAGTAAATTCCATTTACTGTTCATCCGAAAAGAAATAGATTTCTATTCCAATTATACACTATTCTTTAGCCAAAAATAGTAAACCCTAGCTACAGTTCAATTCAGCTAAACACAAATTTCAATTACTTTTCACTGATCCATTGTCATGTATGAATAGTAATTTAGCACTATTCATTGTCCGACCCTTTTTCCGCCAAAACCCTAAATTGACAATTTATATCCGTTCTGACCGTCTCGATCCCAGAAAAAACATTCTTGACTCCGTTCAGCTATGCCAAACTCAAAATAAATATTCCCACCTTCCTATAGATTTCTTTTCTCTTTTTATATTTTTGTTGTGGTTGGATCCGAATCTCAAACTCCTTCCAATCCAAATAAACACCAGATAAATCCCACCAACCCGCACCACCCTTACTTTAAGTTTCTTTTTGGTTTTATTTACTTGCTTGTTGTTCCCAGCTCTTTCCTTGTTGAGCTAGTTTTTACTTGGTTTCTTTTTATTGCTTTGTTTCTCGTTAGGTTACGATCTAGACGACCAGACTCCAGAAGACGTCCGACAAGACCAGCATCCACAGGACTTTGTGCAAGAAGGCAAGTTGCATTCCTTGAACATTTTGAACCCACATGTCATATATTTATATTGATACTTTCATTATTATATTTGAGCCAATTACTTTAATTATTGAAATAATACTTTTGAATGCCATGATAATTAGATAAATCCTATAACCCCACATACAAACCTACCCAGCACTTGTAGGCCATATTCATCTTGATAAGTTCACATAAAATATTATCTATATAAGTAGTTTTGTCACTCAATTGTGTTCATCAATCAAAAGCAGTATTGGCGGTTCGCCAATGGTTTTGGTGGAGAGTTGAGGGTTGTGTCCATTAAGTTGGACAACCCAATAGACTTGGGTTAAAAGTGAGTCATCAGTGAGATCAAGCAGGTGGACAACCACGAGTTGGTGTTGGTCCATTTCCTCATTGGATGACAAGTAAGGACAAGAACCTTGTGCCAAGTAACAGACACAGTAAACCACTCAACCACATGCGTGGTCATTATTCCCTAGCTTAGTACACTGCTCTTCCAATTGAATATCTGCAATATCAAAGGCGAGACAGGTGGGCCTTTAGGACACTCATTGGTCCACGAATAGCAGTATGGGTCCGTCAAGATCGGGCACAAATTCCACTATTGGCCGGTGGTCTCCCGAGGGCTGTATGGATTTATACCTACCGGGTAGAGGCTAAAAAGGATAAGCAGTGAAAAGGCTTTGTTATCCTAACTCGCTTTATGCAAGCATGATGCGTGGCAATGTGAGTTTGTGATATCGTGGGTAAAGTTGGGCAACTCTGCAGAGTGAAAATTAATGTCATTGAATACGCCTGTGCTTAGGTTAATGAAGTCAGATTAATGGGTGATTCCAAAGACATGAGGCATAAGTAGAGTTTTGGAGATGGTAAATTGGTAATTGTGGTTTGTTGAGAAACCCCTGTTGTTATTATGTATTATTGTTTTACTGTTTTAAATGTAAACTGCTTCAACTGCAAATTGCATCCACATATGCCTGTTAAGCTAAAACCTAATCATCCTTTGAACTCCTTGCATGTAATTATTTAGCTTTTCCATGTGGCTTGTTGAGTACGGTAGTTGTACTCATTCTTGCATAATCTGCAAACAAATCTACAGAAGAAACCTGGGAAAATGCAGAGGATCTGGTTGAACAAGACTTTGGTGGACCCACGGTTGGCAACGACTACTGTTATTAGGTCTCAGCCGCACTCAAGTGTGCCTGTGGTTTGAAGTTCTTTTGTCTTGTATTATATTAACTTTGGGCTTAGATGCCCGTGTCAGTGTCAAAACTGGTTGTTAAGCCTTAATCTTATGTAATAAAAGGTTGGCTTTTGTTGTAATCGAGAGCTTGCTTCAGACACTGCTTACTTCGTAACTGCACATCCTGAACAGTTGTGAAGAGTTTAACGTTCCCAGAATTTGAGGGCGTTACACTAGCCCCAACCGATCTAGTACATGTTACCTGTTAAAAAAGAATTTGTGCTGCATGTACCAAAGAACTCCGTATCTAGCTGTGTACGTCTCTGTTGTGTATGGCAATGTTGATCACATTATTCACTGGAAGGTTACTTGCTGAATACTACGAGTGTTAATTGGTCAACCTATCTACTGACTATACTGAATTCGGCCGTAAATTACTAACATTAAAAGCTGCTAGCTTTCACCAGCAACCGTGCGGGCCACATCGCCTCCAAAACGCTGGCCGCCCGATCACACCCCGCCCGTTTCCGCGCCGTCCATTCCGCCCTACTACGCGAGCGAAGCCATGGTCACGCAAGCTCCATGTCACCTCACTCCTGCGTCCGCACCGTGCTGCAGCGTCCAATGGGCCACGTTGCTTCGCGGGCCTCCACGCGCCACTCTCACGTGAAACGGCCCGCGGCGTATGGCGCGGGGGCTCTTCTAGTTAGTACTTAACAATTGCACCATTCGTTGCAAAGTAAGAGACACACCTTTTCTAAGCCTCGGTTATTCTTTAGGGCATATACAATAGTATATGCAATTGCTATCTATAGTATTCTTTTATGTCATCTATAGACAACATTAAAGACATCTTCTACAATGATTTGTTTTTTTTACATGTCTCTATAGATAACTCTTTTATGTACAATGTGTCTTGTTTCTCGTGTTACAATCGACTATAGCATAAGAGACGACTCAATTCTCTATGCTCCCCATTTCTCATCTACATCATCTCATGTCTTAGGGCATGTACAATAGTGTGATGTCAGCTGTCTGTAAGTCTTGCTACGTAGGACACAAGATGATGTGAATAAGAGAGGTGATCATAGAGATTTGGACTGTCTCTCATGCAGTAGTCGACTGTAGCACGAGAAACAAATACATTGTACATGGAGGAGCTGTCTATAGAGACATGTAAAAAGAAGTTGTTTTTAAGTCATGTACAATGGGTTTATATCAGATGTCTATAGTCTCTGCCACGTAGGATTTAAGCTGATGTAGATGAAAGAGAATAAAGAGAGAGAAATGCGTTGCCTATAATTCTGTAACCGACTGTATCACCAGAACCAAGAAAAACATTAAAAGATTGTGTGTTCTATAAAGACAAGTAAAAAATAGAGTAGTTGTTCGTATCATTGTATAAGCTGTTTTTAGTGTCGTCTACAAATGATATAGAGAGTTACTATAAACAGCAACTATCTATACCATTGTACATACCTTTAGCGCTGTCTATAGATGTCATGAAGAGACACTATAGATAACAATTGTCTATACCATTATATATACCCTAACATGTCAAAACTTACAAACAGCTGTCCTAAAGACCGTCCGATCTGCCTCTAGACGGTTCGGAACCGCTCCATCGCCGCTAGATCGATCATGAGTATCAAACAGTTCTCGACGCAAATATGGGATCGCCAAGCCTGTGCAACATAAGACGTTTCCACATAATGCTGGCCTAAAAAGCAGCGCCTTCACGTGCATCTTGTCCGTAGTGTCTACATCTCACGTACTTGGCTGCACGTATTCCGGCCGCAAGCAAACAAGAGGAACGGCGGGGCTCGCTAGCTGCTTGATTTAACCACGCATCCCACGGTGCGCTGCGCAGTGCATACACCGGAGGAACCATCCTTGAAGCAACCTCAACATGCAGCGATCAAGCGAATTAGGATCCAGCTGATCTGGGCATCGCTCGTGCATTAGGTTCCTAACTAAGCATCTGCACCTTATTAGTTAATGTTAAACATCGCTCCCACCCCCGGTGCGGCTGGCATGTGGGGCCATGGCGACGCTCCCCGCAGGCCGTCGCACGCGAAATACAGCGCAAGATCTAGCTTTGTCCATGTGAAGAAAGCTATTGTCTCCATCGGCTCCAATGCAATGTTTATCTGTCTATTATGGCTTTATTTAATTATGCAATGGTTTGGTACCTTGGTTTGCACCCAAAGAAATGGCTGCTACGAGCTAGCAGCTGCCAATCCATCTCCCCCATGTTACTTCCTCCTTCAAACATGGCATGCATGCAATGTACACTGCCCCATAACCAGACGGGCAGATACCCCCTGGAGAAGCCAAAGACTGCGCGGTTTGACAAGTTAGTTAGTTAATCATGAGCAGAAGAAACTTAAGTTGAATTCGTTTCACACGCCGGCTTCAGTTAGCTTGAATTATGCGTGTCAGCAGCCGGTCACTCACTCGACCGCCATATCTTAGTTGGTGTTGCAATCTTTTTATTTGTACAGCCACTTGGCTCCGCTGGTTTCTGGCTTTTGGACCCGTGTTTGCTCGCTTTGCCTGCATTATTGTTGCGGCCTTGCGGTGGAGGGGGGATTCGGCTCCGCGTGACTGTTGCGATCAATCATAGAGGTTAGTTCACCGTCCGTCCGCGTTGATATATGCGCTGCTAATTGTGCCCGATCATGGCACGGCGGCGTAATTAAATTAATAACAATCTGCTGATCAGTATGTATAAGTGTAAACACGTAGTCGTACGTTGTCCTAGCCTTGGAGAGCTCGATCCGATGCTGGTTGTTAAATGACGGTTATGTGTTAGCTTGAAACGCTTATTTGATATGTAGAGTCTGGAAAAAAAAAATATAGGATCAGCGTCTTACGATAGTCCGTTCGACCGTTCTACCAATACAACTAGATCGTCGTGTGAAAACTGGTTTCGTCACCGAGTCTAAATGCAAGCTAGGTTTCGGTTCGGAAGACTGAAAGGGACACTAATTATGTCTGAAAGATTACGAGTTTAATTAGCAGAAATCTCTTCTCTGCATTTTAAAAGAGCATGCCGCACTGTCAATTTGTGCCACCCCAAATGTAGTACTTGCGCTGAAGCATCGTCATCTTTGCTAATTGATTGTACGTACATATATCTCCTGCACGTACAGACGATCGAATTAGAGTAAATTTTATAAAACCACACTACATTTGATAAAACAATCACAAAACCATATTTTTAAACAACAATTTCACAAAACCATATTTTCAAACATTACGTCGTATCCAACAGGCCGGACTCACTTGTCGGTCTCAGTCTCACTTGTGAGACCGACGAGTGAGCCCATCTCGTTGGTTTCGTGAAATGTTATGCAAAAGAAAGTATGGTTCTATAAAATTGTTGATTAAAAATATGGTTTTGTGATAGTTTTACCAAAATTAGTTTGGTTTTTGTAAAATTTACCCATCGAATTAATATCTAGCTAAACTGCAGGGTTCCAACGGCGATGTGGCGGGAAATAGTAAGGCGAACATGGGAGGGCATTGCTGCAGCCAAGGATGTCTATGTCAATCGCGCCATCTTAACAAAATGTACGTAGACTCCACGAGTAATCGAGTTGTGATAACACGTTACTTGCAAGGGCCTCTCCGATATTCCCCCTCCTCATCTCTGCGAGAGGGACAGCCATGTGAGGCCTCCATTTCTTTATTCAACTCCCATCTCAATTAGTCCCTGTCTCATCATTGTTTTAGAGTCTTAAAAAAAAGCTTCAGTTTTTAATATTATGTAAATCTGTTAAACCGTAGTAGATTATACCCGTTTAACTTCAGAGAAGAAAAGTTTGGGACGGGTCACAGGTGGCGACACCGTAAGAGCCGCTCTGGGTCATGGCCCACATGTCAGAGATGAGGTGGTACATATTTGGAGAGTTGTGGCTGCGCGTACCAAATGGCAAGGGATAGCCTAAGGCGACGAACTAGTATATAAGCATGTTAGTATGTCACATTACTCGACCGCCCGCACATTCACTTTGCCTTTGCTAAAGCTTTTGTGCTGTAACTTGCAAGAAACGTCCGAGGAGAGGCTGAGTACTTGCCCGCTTGGCCGGACGGAGCCCAGCGCTTGCGGGCGTGCGCGGCGGCCAACGATCGATCGCGTCGCGGCGGTCACGGAGATGGCGGGCAGGTGCTTCTTCCCCAGGGACGCCGCGGGGGCCGGCCACCGGCACCACCAGTCCAAGGCTGCCGCGGAGGCGCTCGAGCAGCTGCACCACGGCGGCCGCGTCCTGTCCCGGGAGGACGTCGGCGGCGCGGTGCGCGTCAAGATCGTGGTGAGCAAGCGCGAGCTGAAGCAGATGGTCGCGGCCCTCGGCACCGGCGGAGCCGGCGAGGTGGCGGCGGCCGCGGGGAGCGCCACCACCGGCAGCGCGCGGCGGGCGGCGGCGCGGGCGCGGAGCAGATGCTGCAGTCGCTCCGGCGGCGCAGCATGCGGAGGGCGGCCGAGGCGGCGCGGCGGATGCAGGCGAGCGGGGAGTGGGAACCCGGCCTGCAGAGCATCCCCGAGGAGGTTTACTAAGTGCTACTAGTAGTAGATGGCGTCGTTAATGATGTTTAATCACTTGACTAATTAAGGTTGGGTTTTGATCACTGCCTTCTAAGTGCTAGATGTATGTGTACAGCGCTCTTAATTTGCTTTGGGTCCTGACGAGGGTTAAATGGTTGGTTAATCCTCCTCCTCCATGAGTTTGTGCATTTTTTTCCTGTGAATTTTTGGAGATGAAAAAAATGGAAAAAGAGATATGTTAATTTGGAGTACAATGCAAATGCTGTACTGATCTTAATTCTTTTGGTATCTCTTGTGCATATAATTCTGTGGAAGTAACTCAGCGAGTAGCTGGATTTCCACAATATTTTGTGATTAATTCTAGGTTTTTCTGCCATTACTGCAGCTGCTGTGAAATGGTAAATGGTGAATTCAGTGTGCCTGTGTGTGTGTTTTGCTATAGCTACTGTTCCTGCCTTTGCTTTTGTGCTCTGTTGCCTTTCTGTTGAGCATGGAACATAATCAAAAGCATTAATGAGTAGTTAGGACTAAAGGTGAGCAAATGAGAACCGGTGCCAAGATTCCATTGCACATGGCCAGATGGTTGCCACATTAAAGAAACGGCCTTCTCTTGCTGTGTCTGTTAATCCACCAGTTGGCTTCGCCATGTTGTGGTTGCTGTTGCCGCTGTGGAGGGTCGTTTTCTCCCCCCATTGTTTATTTATTTTGAACAAATAAGTTGAGCACAGTCTATTTTATTTCAGAATTTTTGCACCGGAGCACACAAGCAGTTAAGCATAATTGCAAGCAGTGGTGTATATTCTACAGTTTCAAGTACAAGATAGCATCCATTCCCGGCTCTAAGGGAAATTTTGTAGTTTCTGGATCTAATAGAAAAAGGAGCTCCAAACTAGAAGTGTGCTATATTCATTTTGGGCTGCTTCTTAGGGAATTGCTATATAACTTCTAACAGTTTTTTGAAACCAAAACTATCACTTCTCTGTTCGTTAGATGTGTTATAAGATTCGTGTCGTTGATGTGCTGTAAGAAAAAAAAATCATAATAGTTGAATTTTCATTCGTCCCATATGCTATGAGATTTGTATTTTTTCCCGTCCGATGAATTGAATCCAAATTTATTATAATTTTTTTATTCGGAACATAAAGGGTTCACCATATTGCCATATTTTATTGGTATATAATTTTATTTTTTTTGTCTTTGTTTTTGCTCAACCTCTCGAAGTACATGTGAGATTTTAAATCATGTGATGGAAATATGAGTTATTAAGACTTTCAAGAATAATTACAGTTACAAGAACCAAAATTACATAAATAATTTACTATAATTTATGCATAATAGAGTTGTAAATAAACTTTTAGAATATGTTAATTTTTTAGGAAGAAAACAGTCAAATTCTGTGTAGACAGGCCCTTCTTCTTTTATACTCTGCCGATGTAGAAGCACACGAATTTCGAAGTAAACGGTTTAGAATAAAATCAGTAACTAGTAATATCATCTGAAAGGGCGTTACGTTTAATCTTTTTTATGAAGATAGTATAACACTCAGCATCTTATTAGCGCTGCAAAATAACAAAACAGATTGCTGTCACTCGCTAGTACGCCCAAACCCATTCTTTACTAGTCTCGAGTCGAAACACATCTGAGCAGCCCCGTGAATTTCATCAGTACGGGGGCATGTCCCATCCTGACCCCACGATACATAGACTGATTGTGAAATTTCCAAAAATTTCAATAGTGGTCGAGTCTAATTCTAAACCTCTAGGTAAGCCGCTTTTTCCGATATGATAGTACTGTGAGGCCACACCAACAGGCTCCATGAACCGCCGGTGAAGGCTGCAGCAAGCGAAGAACAATAATTCAGCATTTATGCTCTGCTTTTTGCCTTTTGTACGGGGCATTGACATATATAACTATGCATAATTCATCACTCCTACCAGAAATTTTTATATTATTTAACATATTTTTTAAAAATATTTTAAAGATTATATTTCTATAACTTTATTTCCAATTCTGACTCTTGGTCACGCCACAACGCGTGACATGATAAAAACACGTTGTTACGCTACGGATCTTGACGTGACAAACGAGTGTTGTTACGTCATTCCTTTTGGCGTGACGGGACTTAGCCAAAAAAAAAAGACGCATGCTGTCTCGGAGGGCTATCGAGTCGGTTTTAACCACGCCGTAGTACATGACGTGACAGAGTGTTTTTGTCACGCTGCGCGTTGTGACATAATCGATGAATCAGAATTTTAAATAAAGTTAGGTTATCTTTAAAATATTTTTTTTAAAAATAGATTAAATAATAAAAAGCTCCTCCTACTACCAACCATTGCTTCTGCGTCACGTTCGTCAGCCGTGATGCGTGGACCAAGCTGACAAATGACAATGCGGCATCGATCTCGCTTTGAGGATCAAAATGCAGTAGTACTATTAGATCTCCCTTCTGTTTCGAGTTTCGACGTCCTAGAAGAAGTGAAGTTGGATGCATAGATTTCTGCAAACACGCGTGTAGGAGAAAGGAGATCGGAAGATTTCTGCTTTCTCGAGAGAGGAGGTGATGGCCGGAGACTATGAAATGGAACATTTGGGAATCGTAAATGGAGACTTGGAGAGCGTAAGGGTTACTAGTCTCGCGTTGACAAACCTGCTGCATCTTCCCAAGCTCTCGTTACAGTTTACTTACCTGACTACTCCTACAAGGTTACTTCAACGAACCTACGTTGTAGACTTGCAGTTTACATCTACTAGGTCAACAGCATTATTAATTTATTATAGAGATTCACTACTCCTAACCTGCAAATAACATAGCGCTCTGCTCAAGAAATGAGTAGAGTACTCCTGCCGCTGTAGTATATTCACCACATAATTATATATGCAGTATATATGTTAAGATGTTTAGCGTTTCTTACAGAAAAACAAAGGTGTTAAGCGTTGCTACTTACCCCGTGTGAAACCCAACTCGCCAGAACCACCGACACACACGTACTCCACAAAACTACCTCCGATAAAAGTTGAGAAATTTTTTCCCCTGCATGTGTTACAAATTAGCAGAAATACGAAGTTTGAATATTTTTCGGAAATATTCTAAATACAAATACAAAATCAACTAATAATATTTTTTAAACTAAAAAATGACCAGTAGTAATTCGCAAAAAAAGTTACCAGTTGTAAGTTACTCTTGTGTTACAAATTAGCAGAAATGCGAAGGTTGAATATTTTTCGGAAATATTCTAAATACAAATACAAAATCAACTAATATTATTTTTTAAACTAAAAAATGACCAGTAGTAATTTGCAAAAAAAAAGTTACCAGTAGTAGGTTACTCTTATATCTATGGTTTAGATAATGTTGTGCAAAAGAAGTTGGAGGTGTCTAGAGAATATATGAGTATTTAAGGGTACTCAAATTTGAGCTGTTGGATCTAGATCCAAAAGATCTCACCACCCTTCAAACCATATATGTTCCTCCTCCACTCCTCTCCCCAAACCTTAGCTGCTTCAAGGCTGTTGTTGCCCCCACGACACCACCACCGCTTGCGTCGCCCTTCCTCCTCCTCTCCGGGGAGTCGTCCCTGCCTCCCACCTTCTCCCTCCTCTCTGGTGAAATCCCCCAGCGCCGCCCAGCTTCCTCGTCTCTAGTGGCAGCTGCCACTGGATCCACCACCGTCTCCTAACCGCTCTCATCTCATAGCCCCCGCCGACCTCCACTGCCCTTCTATGACCTGCGGTATTGGTGGCACCATCAACACCCCGCTGCCGCCACCGCCTACCGCTGGTTCGTCACCTCCCCCAACCTCCCTTTATACCCGGGGCTCCTTTATACCCGGGGCTCCGTTGAATCTAATCTGAACCTCAAGTGCCAAGTGAACCGTAATCCTAACATCACCGGAGCGTTATCGGAGCCACATGAAGCATGAATCATGAAACAAAATCAGATAATCAAAATTCGAGTACTTCCAAGATCAAGAAATACTTAAGTACTCCTTGAAATTTCCAAAGAGGTTTACGTGAATCAGAAAGAATCATGCCTGGGCTTATGGGTTCGGCTGCAATTCTGTCCAGCCCATCTCCACTACAAGCGCGCAACGCTCTCCTGCACAGCACAGCGAACCCCAAGCGTCCCCTCAAAAAAAAAAAAAAAAAAAGCGAACACCGAACGTTGTTTGGAGTTGGACTCGGTGCGGCGCAGCCCTCGGACGTGTAGGTCCGGTCGAGCTCCCACCGCCGGCCACCAGATCCGCCACCGCCACAGCCACCGCCGCCGCCGTTTGCGCGTTTGTCACCTCCGGGGATCTGAATCTTCTGCGCGGCGCCCTCTTCTCCTCCGGTACGCACAGATTTATCATTGTTGGATTCCACTTGTTCCTTTCGTTCTTACCAGCTGGGTTTAGTGACCAACTAGTCCTCCACTCCTCCCAATCTGATGCCCGCATAGTAATATCCAGGCGTTTGAGAGTTGAGACGCGCGTATGGAGTGTCTAGAGGGCTGGTGTTTCAGTGGAATGATGGACAGTACGTGTGAGCGCTAGTTGTTTGTTGAAATGCCTCAGACGAACTGCTGTATGAGTAGCCGACTCATACTTCTTTCTGGGTCCATCTAGCTCAATCTGGGGTTCTGTATTTCTACTAGCTCAACTGAGATTGTAGTAGTGTACTAGAAAAGTGAGGTCTGGGAATGGCAATACAGCACTGTAAATAACGTGGTGCTATTCGATGAGCTTAGCGACAGAAGTCATTGGTAGATTGTCGTTCCTGAAGAACATAAGCACTTTGGCTGTTATTCTTGAGAAGACAAAAAGACGTTGATGCGGAATTGTCAATGTAGAATGGGTAACGTACGTTGATGTGATGTATAGTATTGCTGATGCACAAATAGTAGCATACCTGTGTATACTTGTTAATTTTTCACTGGAGAGTATTTTAAAACTTTTATTAGGTTGTATCTGGTATAATTGACTAATTGTACATCATGCAAGTGTCAAAAGTACTATAGAAGTAATAACTTTGTGCCTGTATATTTATATGCACTCAATTATGTTGAATTTCCAGTGTGCTGGGAGGATCCGAATGGCGTGATAATTGCTTGCTATTATGTAAGGTGTTCTTCAATGGCTCACTTCATGGATTTACGGGCTTTCATCCTGCGTGCACGTGTCTTGAAGCTTTATAGGCAGGCACTGCGCATGACTCGCCGAGCCCCTGAACATGCTCGTGGTCAGGCCTTTTTTATCCTTGCTCTCTTATATCTGGTTTTACTGTTATCTTTGAAGCACACTAATTATTCATGTACATTCTTTATCCAGATGAGTTGAGGCAGACAGTAAGGGCTGAGATTGACAAAAATCGCCATTGTGATGATAAACAGAAGATTAGGTTTTTAATTAGTGAAGGGCAGCAGAGATTAAAAGGTCTTGATGAGATGCTTGACATGGCAGGAAACAGTTAATTTGAGTTATGTCATGGGCTCTGCTCCAGTATTCAATTCTCCCCCTCGAATTCACGAAGTCAATTGTTTTACACAATCCACTTTTCACAAAGAGTAAAACAAGGTGTGTTGGTTTTTGTGCAAAATATGTACAACATTTGATTTGAGAATGCAGATCAGGGTTAGATGGGTACAGATCAAGGATAGTATCAAGTGCAGGGAGTTATAAGGGTCCAGATCACCTCTTTGTAAAACATTTGTAAAAGTCTGCTGGTATGGGAAGTGTTTCCATACTGAGAAATATTGTAATAGGTTAACTTGTGAAATCTGCATATCGAGAGATGTGATGCTCAGAAACAATAATCTTTTGATATTCTGATAGTTGGTTCAGTTGTTCTTTCTACCATTATCTAATGAGATGAAGACTGGAAATTTCTAGCTTCTACTACATTGGATTCCATATTGTACCATCCATTCATGTGAAATGAGGAATTAAAGTGAATTGGCATTGTCTAAGTGTTATAGTGCTGAATGACTAGCTGCATAAGCAAGATTTCTCTAAGGATGTTAGTGTCAATATTTTAAAAAAATTGGTTCTATAGCATCAAAAGATAATCAGTTTTGCTATATACCGTTGAACTTTTTTGGTACACTTTGATACCATTGAAAGATTGCGTCGTTAAGATTGATACATTCCGTCCACTTATCCCTGCCTGACATCACAAATTTCCCATCTTGCCCTCTTTTCTTCCTTTTACTTCCACTCTCTCTTCCCCATTGAACACCGACAGCTACCATTGATCGGAGACGAGCTTGCTATGTTGCCAGAGAGCTACGGCTGCATCCTTGTAGTCGCGGGGAGGTGGTGCTCCAACCCGAGGCGGTAATTGCGGGAGAGGACAACAACGGGGAGCTCGGCGGCGAGGCAGAGGCAACTGGCGTAGGTGGATGTCAGGATCCGACAAGAAAGAGGAAAGAAGTAGAGAAATTAGAGAAAGATCTCAGGTAGATAGCAAGGGAAGGAAATCCTCTTCGGGAGGGTCTCCGTGAGGCCCCTCCCCAGGGCCACCTGTTCAGGAGGGAGGATGAAATGGACGGTTGGATGGAGGGACCTCTCTCAGGCTCTCCCCTACCATATTTTTCTCTGATAGCAAATAGGTGGAGTTCAAAAGGAAGAATAGGAATAACAAGATGGGAAAGTAGGCTACTACTAGTTTTACTTAATTTCTCAATTTCGGTGTCCCCATTCAGAGTACAACAAGGGCCTTATAAAGCAGCCAAATTACAGTAGGTAAAGATAAAGTCGCTAGACATTGAATATGACAAGCCGTAAAAGTAACTTAAATGCTAGCCGTTCGATCTTGGTGAACCGGTACACTTCCATCTGGATCATCCAAGTAACCGAAGTTTTAATCGGAAATTTTAAGCACTGACAGTGGACAAGAAGCATAATGTCTTCTCTGACTCTGGCACCTCAACACCGCCGCACGCGTGGTAGATACACGGCAAGATCCGGAGGTGGCGGGTCTGGGGTAGCGGGTGTTGGAAAATTTGTGGAGTAGGAGATTTGAATCACGCCAAAGCGCTTTTAAAGAGATTATTTGCACCCTATCTAAATGTTTTGAAGGTCTACTGCAAATAAGCTAGTAGGATAAGACAAGTCTGGACGAAGTTTGCACTAAAGCAAAGTGAAAACTCGTCGTGAACAGAACAAGAGAATGTGATTGTAAAGTGCATCTTAAAATCTGAAGGACATCTCTTTATATAGAGTTTGAAAGGATGCGAAATAAAGAGACACGACTCTTCGAATGTACCCTCTTATGAAGAGACACAACTTGTTGTTTGAAAATAATTTTCAACAATCCCCCACTTGTTTTAAAATATACAAGTTCATACACAGTAATAAAAGAATATTAGGCTATGCTGCAAACAGCAAAGTTTATAGGCTTTTAAACCTAGAGTCCAATGAAATTGTTGAATCCAGAGATGTGGAATTTTTTGAGAATTTAACCACTACAGGTAAAACTTCTCAAAAACTTAGAGATTCTCAAGAGGAGAATATCTCAAAGGGTGTTGAACAACAACAAAATTTAAACAATTCTTAAGAGGAGAATTCTTCTGAAATTGTTGAACAACAACTTGAGGTTCGGAAGAGTAAACACGCTCATAAGGCTAGGGTTTTAGGACTCAGACGAAATAAATTCTCAACGTATTTCCTTATTTCTGGTTGAAGGAAATAGAGAGAATTTTATTCTAATGGTACCTCTTATTCTTCAAGTGGAAGATGATCCTAGTACTTATAATGAAGCAGTGAATTCTAGAGACTCAGTTTTCTGGAAAGAAGCCATTCAAGATGAAATGGATTCTATAATATCTAACCAAACTTAGAAGCTTGTCGATTTATCACAGGGATCTAAAACAATTGGATCCAAGTGGGTATTTAGGAGAAAGTATCATGCGGATGGTACATTAAATACTTACAAGGCTAGATTAGTAGCCAAATGATTTCGACAAAGAGAAGGAATTGACCTTTTTGACACTTATGCACCAGTAGCAAGAATAACTACAATAAAAATATTATTCGCTCTTGCTTCGTTGCATAACTTACATGTTCATCAGATGGATGTCAAAATAGCATTTCTAAATGAAAATCTCGATGAGGAGATTTATATGGAACAACCAGAAGGTTTTGTTCTACCTGGAAATGAACAAAAAGTATGCAGACTTGTTAAGTCTTTATATGGACTAAAACAAGCACCTAAGAAGTGGCATGAAAATTTGACTCAGCCATACTTTCAAACAGATTTGTTCACAACATTTATGATAAATGTTTATACTGTAAAGTTGTGGAAAGCACTGTGATTTTTGTGTGCCTTTATGTTGATGATATGTTGATCATCAGCAATGATGCCAAAGGCATAAAATAAATAAAGAGATTTCTGATTTCTTGTTTCAAAATGAAAGATCTTGGAAAAGTGGACACTATTTTGGGCATTAAAGTGAAACAAAATAGTGGGGGTTTTGAACTTAGTCAATCTCATTACGTGGAGAAAATTCTTAACAAGTTCAAACATCTAAACTTTAAAGAAGTAATCACCCTATTTGATTCAAGTGTAAGACTTGAAAAGAATGGAGGAAGAGCCGTGGCTCAACTTGAATATGCGAGTGCTATTGGTTGTCTGATGTATTTGATGCAATGTTTAAAACCAGATATATCATATGCAGTTAGTAAATTAAGCAGATTTACTAGCAACCCCAGTGTTGAGCATTGGAAAGTAATTGGGAGAGTCTTTGGATATCTTAAGAAAACCAAAGATTTAAGTCTAAATTATACAAGATTTCCTACTGTCTTAGAAGGATATTCTGACGCAAGTTGGATATCAAGTGTTGGAGATAGCAAATCCACAACAGGATGGGTATTTACATTGGCCGGCTGTCGGGATCCAACAATACAATTCTGGACCCTCTGTGTATAATACACTAGTCCAGGATCACGCTAGTGCACACAGTGTCAACAAAGATGGATATCGATCCACACAAGCGAATAATTTGATTAATAAATAAGGGTTTGACCTTACGGTCGAGTTTACATTTATTAAGCCACGCAGGGCTAACAGAGAAATAAAGCAGCAGAAATAGAACGGCAATGCATCCCATCGATTCACCACAGCAACCGATCGATCAAGACCCTACGATCAAGCACCTTCGATGAACTCCTCCTTGAATGCAGGCGAAGACTCCTCCTCTTCTGCTTGATTTTTATTAAAGCAAGCATGAGTACACAACCGTACTCGCAAGTCACACCACAGAAATACAATTATACATGTAGGCTTATTCCAAAGGAATGGCAATCTATGGTTCTTTTGCAGAAATGCAACATTTGCAATTGAATACGAATAATAGATTGAAAGCATAAGTAAAACAAATAAACAATAATAATTTAACAGTTTGATTTCACAAAGACACACAACCTAAACAGATTATTCACATAGCCATATGATTTAGATCACGCAGCTCCCTTCCCACACAGTTTATGAAGATCTACCCCTCGTGTGAAATCCCCGAGCATGTCCATGACTGCGGACGCGGTTATTCGAATAGATTGTTTAACACTCTGCAAAGGTTGTACACTTTACCCACAAGATACAACTAGTGTTGCAAGCACTAATCATAACAAAACCTTTCAGAAACTTCATCTCAAGTATTAATACTCCTAGTGTGCTTTGTCGTCATACCAACCCTAACATAGTGCTTTGGCATAACACACACCGTTGGACAGGGAAGCGGCGAACCGTCCCGCGATGTGACTACCTAGTAGCACACCTCCACCCATCACTGAGTACTTAACCTACAACCTGAGTAATCAATATCGAGAATCCATAACTTATTAAGTTAGGCCCGTCCCATAATAGGCATGTGGTCGTACAGTGAGGCTCAGTTCAATGGCGCACAAAGTTAAGTCCTTAATTAACCAAGGCAAGACTTCCAAATTATAACTAAGGCACATAGATTAAAATTCCCATTTCACAAAGCCACCATGTCATACAGTTTCCACCACTTGCCTCAGTCTAAACCTTTTACCACCTAGTTGGTTAAGTGCAACGCATGCCATAATAGCATATAGTACACACAAATTATCACAAAGTTCCATAGTCACTTAATCAAGTTGATAATTGCAACTTTACATGAACAAGTGATTCGTGGCATGGCTAAGCAATCTAATCGCATCTAACCAACCCACGTTGGTGCTACAATATTACCAACAAAAATACCAACTAGGGTGATAAAGGATTAGGACATAGCAATTATACAAGGAAGGTATAACAATTTGGATTTAATAGCTATACCCAAAAGCATTTAAATAATTACTTGAATTAGATGCAATAATTTGAAATAAAATAACATTTAGAAAACTGGGATTCAATCATGGTAAAAGGTATGACTTGCATTGGAAAAGGTTTAGAAATTGATCTTGGTCTTGAAAGGCTCCCTCTTCTTCAAACCTTCCCTAAGTATGGACGTCTACTCGTAAACGAAACAAACAAACAAAATAAATAAATAAGAGGCAAAAAAAACTCCAAAAATTAAATAAAAAATCTCCAATAAATAGATCTTGAATTTAGATGAATTTAAAAATTTGAATGGACTGATTTGGAGTTCGGATGCAAAAGATATGGCCTTTGGAAGTTTGAATCTAAAGAAAACCTATTTTTAGAATAATCCGAATTAATTCTTAAAAGAAAAATCGGAATATTGCGCAACGCTGACGTCAGCGAAGGGTTTTGACCGCACAGTGCTCCACCTGACAGGTGGGTCCCACATGTAAGTGGCTGGGTGCACCGTGGACTAAGTCCATGCGGGGACTCGGGATTTGGACTAGGCTGGTGTGGCGCACTCGCGCACGTGGCGGCCGAGTTGGCGCCGACGTGGCCGGTTACGCGGACGCCACGTCAGACCCGACAACATCAGCTCACCGGTGACACTTCTGGACGGCGGCAACAACGGCGATTGGCGGCGCGGAACTCGCAACGGACGCGCGCATTGTGTAGGTGACGCTATTGCGCACCTGGTGGTACCGAAGTTGTCACGGAGGGTCGATGGTGGTGGCCGGAATCGGCGCCGAGCGGAGGAGGACGATCGGTTGTTGTCGGGGATGACCACCGGAGACGTCCCAGAGTAGCGAAGGAGCGCCCGAGGTTGCGGCTGCGACGAGGAAGGCGACGACGAAGACCACCGGGACGGGGCACGATCGACGGTGGCGGAATTCGAAGAATTGGGCTGCGGCTCAAAAACCCTAAACTCCAAATTGAGGCGGCTCGAGGGCGAACGGGGTGAAGTGGATGGCGGCTCTGGCTGACGGAGACGCTGGTGAACCCTAGGGGCCTTTATAGGGTCAGGGCGTGTACGGGGAGGCGGGTTGGCGGCGGAGATCAAACTGCCCGAAACGAGCACGCAAGGAAACAGGGATAGAGACGATTTCAAAGTTCGAATTTGAACCGAGGCAGTGCGGGAGAGATAAGGCTTCTAGAAGGGATCATCTGCGCACAAAATTGGGGCCGTTTCCCTTTTTGTCGGATGAGCTCACGAAGGAATCCATGGCAGACGCAAGGAGAACGAAGGCGCGACGGAGACGACGACTTCGGCGGCCCCACCTGGCAGAGACACAAATGCGCGGGCCCATGCGTCAGGGAGACGGGCGAACGCACGCGCGCGTGGTTGACGAGCTGGCAACGCGCGAAGATGGGCCGCGGAATTTTGGGCCGAAAGCAATAGGAACGGGCCGAAGAGAAGGATTCAACCCAAAGCCAAAATGGAGATTTTAATTAGCTTTTCTATTTTAGAAAATACTGAGAATTCAAATAAGCAATAGAAATTAGCAAATGAACTTGGAAATATTCTAGAAAATATATCCAAGCACATAGAATCCAAATAAAATAGTTTTGACCATTGTTCATGTTGACTTTTGTCATATTAAATTGTTTTGTTACTCAAAGTCCATATTTAAGCTTTTGAATTAAATTCAAATGGTGAATTTTCTCACTACTAACTATTTAAAGGATTTTTAAAGCTCAGAAAATTGGGATGTTACAAACCTCCCCCCCCCTAAAGGAATCATGACCCCGAGATTTTGGCTAGCTGGAGAAAAGGCTAGGGAACTCGGCTTTCAACTCTTCTTCACGCTCCCACGTTGCTTCACCTTCTGAGTGGTTGCTCCACTGCACTTTGCAAAAACGAACTGTCTTGCTTCTGGTCTGACGTTCTGCGACATCTAAAATCTTGATCGGTTGCTCTTTGTAGGTGAGGTCTTCTTTCAGTTCAATTGACTCCAATGGGGCTTGTTCTTCTGGCACACGAAGACACTTCTTCAACTGAGAGACATGAAAGACATCATGTACTCCTGCTAGCGACCGCGAGAGCTCCAATTGATAAGCTACTTCTCCACAGCGATCCAAAATCTTGAATGGACCAACATACCATGGGGCAAGCTTCCCTTTGGCATGAAACCTTTTCACACCTTTGAGGGGCGTGACTCGAAGATAAACAAAATCCTCTGGCTCGAAACTGACATCACGACGACAATTAACAACATAACTCTTCTACCTCGACTAAGCTATCTTTAATCTGTCTCTGATCATGGACACTTGCTCTTCTGCTTCTTGAATAATATCTAGACCAAAAACTAAACGTTCAGCTGTCTCTGACCAATTCAGCGGAGTTCTGCAGCCACGACCATACAAAGCTTCAAATGGTGACATTTGCAGACTGGCTTGATAACTATTGTTGTACGAGAATTCTACATACGGCAAACTCTTATCCCAGCGGGTAGCATTAGCTAGAGCACAGGCTCTCAACATATTCTCCAATATCTGATTAACTCTTTCAGTCTGTCCATCTGTTTGGGGATGATATGCAGTACTGAAATTCAGGTGAGTCCCTAAGGCTTCATGCAAACTCTGCCAAAAACGGGAGGTGAAATGAGATCCTCGATCCGATACTATCTTCTTAGGCACACCATGCAAACTGACAATCCTCAACATATACAGCTCTGCCAGACGATCTCCTGAGTACGTGGTTTTGACTGGCAAGAAATGGGCAACTTTGGTCAGACGATCCACTATTACCCAAATCGACTTGTAACCCGATTGAGTCTTGGGTAAACCGTAATAAAATCCATTCTGATTTCTTCCCACTTCCACTCGGGAATCTTCAAGGGTTGCAACAGACCTGTTGGTCTCCGATGTTCCGCTTTGACTTTCTGACACACGTCGCACAAGGCAACGAACTCTGCGACGTCTCGTTTCAAATTCGGCCACCAAAACTTATTCTTAACATCCTGATACATCTTAGTACTACCAGGGTGAATCGAATACTTTGAGTCATGGGCCTCCTTCAAAATTAGTTGTCTCAAACCATCAATATCTGGTACGCAGATACGTCCATTGATCCATAGTATGTCCTGATCATCTACGGTGAAGTCTTTGAACTTCCCTTCTGCCATCTTCTTCTTGATGTCGGAAAACTTTGATTTTTTTTGTTGAGCTTCACGAATCTGCTTCTCCAAAGTAGACTGCATTTCCAGATTGGCCACGAATCCTTCAGATACCACTTCTAGCTTCAACTTCTGGAATTCCTCTTGAAGTCCTGAACAAACCTCTTTTACTTCCATCGCATTGCAGTGGCTCTTGCGGCTCAAAGCATCTGCAACTACGTTGGCTTTACCGGGATGGTAATGGATTCCGAGATTATAATCCTTCATCAACTCTAGCCATCTTCTCTCTCTCATATTCAGATCCGACTGGGTGAAAATATATTTCAAGCTCTTATGATCTGTGTATATCTCGCAGCGATTACCGATAAGGTAATGACGTCAAATCTTCAAAGCATGCACTACTGCAGCTAATTCCAGATCATGGGTAGGGTAATTGTCTTCATGAGGCCTTAACTGCCTTGACGCATAAGCGACAGCTCTTCCTTCTTGCATTAGGACACATCCTAATCCCTGACGCGAAGCATCACAATAGATATCAAAATCCTTGCGAATATCTGGCAAAATCAGTACTGGGGCTAAAGTCAGATGTTTCTTCAACTCTTGAAAACTTTCTTCACAAGCTGAGGTCTAGGTAAACTTCTTCTCTTTCTTCAACAATTGCGTAAGAGGTTTAGCAATTGATGACAATCCTTCAATGAAACGACGATAATATCCTACCAATCCTAAGAAACTGCGAATCTAGGTGACAGTCTTGGGATGTTCCCAATGCAATACTGCTTTTACTTTACCGGGGTCAACTGCTACTCCTGCGGCTGTCATCACATGACCAAGAAAATCCACTTCCTTTTTCCAAAAATCACACTTGCTGAACTTGGCATACAACTGATGCTCTCTGAGCTTTTCTAGGATTAATCTCAAATGTTGGGCATGATCTTATTCTGACTTGGAGTAAACCAAAATGTCATCAATGAATACAACTACAAACTTGTCCAAATATTCCATGAATACCTTATTCATCATGTTCATGAAATAGGCAGGGGCATTAGTCAGACCAAAGGACATAACTAAGAACTCATAATGTCCGTACCGCGTTGAGAAAGCGGTCTTAGGTACATCCTTAGGACAAATCTTCAACTGATGGTAACCTGATCGCAGATCGAACTTCGAGAACACTCCGGCTCCCTTCATCTGATCAAACAGATCATCTATCCGAGGCAATGGGTACTTGTTTTTTATGGTGACTTCATTGAGAGATCGGTAGTCGATGCACATTCTCATGCTTCCATCCTTCTTTCTGACGAACAAGATTGGTGCTCCCCATGGCGACGAACTAGGCCTCACAAAACCTTTCTCCAAAAGTTCTTCTATCTGCTTCTTCATCTCTACTAGCTCATCGGCTGGCATCCGATAAGGTCTCTTCGAGATTGGTGCTGTTCTTGGCACTAGATCGATGACAAACTCGATGTCACGGTCTGGTGGCATCCCTGGTAACTCTTCTGGAAACACATCTAGATACTCTATGATAATAGGTACATCTTCCAAAGCAACGGTCTTCGGGCTATTGACTATTAGATGTCCATTACGTACTGAGGTAGCTAGGAACTCCACTTTGTTTCCTTTGGTATCCTCGATGGTAACTGCTCTTCGGCCACAATCTAGCACGGCTTTGTGCTTGGTTAACCAATCCATGCCAAGGATGACATCTATGGTTTGGGTGTCTAGAACAATTAGGTTAGCTAGAAACTCAACTCCAGCTATGAGTAACTTAGCCCCTAAACAACCCACTTTAGAACTTAGCTCTGCTCCAGGCGACTGGACTAACAAAGTATGCTTAAGATGCATAACTTTCAATTTATTCTTAGTTGCAAAAACTCCAGAAACAAACGAATGTGAAGCTCGTAATCAAACAGAATCGTCACAGTCTTGAATTTACGAGAACTTACCCAGTACGACATCCGGTGCTTCCTGGGCTCTTTTCAGAGTGACGTGGTTAACACGACCTCTGACAACTGACTGAGACGCTCCTCCTGGTTGACTGGTTCCCTGAGAAACTCCTTGGTTGCTCTGCACTGGGGTCTTGGCAGGTGTTGCTCCAAGGTTGAAGTGAACTGGAGTGATAGTTCCCTTCTGGGGACACTGATTGGCGAAGTAACCTGGTTGACGGCAAGTATAACAAACTCTGGGTACATTCTGCTGGTTGCTCCCTGAATTGGGGTTGACTGGTGTTGAGTTGCGAAAATTTCAACAAATTGAACGAGGTGTCAAGGCGGTGCAGTGTCTCCGAAGAACTCTGCGCGAAAGCGATTAAACTGCTGTGGCACTACTCTTGCTCTCTGCTGTTATGACTGGTGGCTTCCCTGCTGAACCATCCTACGCTTGCGGTGGTCCTCCAGTTCTTTGCGTTTGTCCTCCATAACCAACGCCTTGTTAATCAATTCCTAGAAATTTGGGAAAGTGTGGGCAAGCAGATTGACCTGTAGTCCTGAGTTCAATCCCTTCAAGAAACGACTCTGATGAGCCTTGTCAGTAGCGACATCCTCTGCAGCATAGCGAGCTAGCTGAGAAAACTTATTCCGGTAGTCAGTCACTGACATAGCTCCTTGCTTAAGAGCACGGAACTCATCCTTCTTTAAATCCATGATCCCTTCATGTACATGATACTGGCGAAAGGCTGCGGAGAATTCTTCCCAAGTAATATTCTGTGGTGCTTCATGTGCTGCGCAGAAATTCTCCCACCACTCAGCAGCTACGCCCTCCATCTGATGAGTGGCATACAAAACTTTCTCGTGATCGCTGCATTGAGTGATCAGCAGCTTTCTCTCAGTTATGCGAAGCCAATCATCAGCTTCTACTGGCGAGACATGTCCAGAGGAAGTTGGTGGACGGGTTCTCATGAATTCAGCTAGCTTGGATGGTCTTTGGTGACCATGAGCGGCTAGGGCTCCTCCATGATGATTGTTGTTGTTGTTGTTGTTGTTCATAGCCTGCATCTAGTTCATCATGGTATACATCATCTGCGTTTGTGCTGTCATGAAGGCTTCAAAGTTCTGCAAGTCGAGAGGGGGTGCTTGGGGTGGCACTGTTCCTACGGGGATCTGCTCATTTTCTTCGGAAGCTGGGTGCCGGAACCACTTGCAGCAGTGTGACGAGTCTGAACCATCTGATGAAGCTCCATAGGTTAGATAAGGTAGCAAGCACAAGATGAGTTAAGAACTAAACGAGGGGGTAGATTAAACCCAACAAACACAGCTCAAGAAACTCAAATGAAATAACTTTATTAATAGATTTAGTATGGCTGCAACAGATGCGTAAAGGCCTTTGCAGCTCACACTTGCACACAGAAAAATAAAGCGAACCTAAGCACACAAGCTACCGCCTAAAGGGCGACTCTGAAAAAGGAAACTGGCTAGGCCTGACAACTAAAAACTCTAGCAAATTCAGCCGCTAAGGTAGCCTCCACTGCCACGGCGGTGCTCACTTCTTGTAGAGACTCGAAGTGGTGGCATCCTCGCGGCCGATTTCGATGCCCTAGGATTGGTGCGAGAGGAGCAGTGTCTCCCAAGCAGTACAACTGGCTCCTCCGGCTCTGCAGCTTTTGCTGGCTCTTATGGATTCTCCTCCAGATCTTCTTCTTCTTGATCATCTTCAAGCTCATGCTGACTGTAGAGAGCTTGCTCTAAGACAGCGATCCTTTCCTCGGCTCTTTCCCAGGCTTCGTAGGTACACTTCAGCTCTGTGGCGACCAACTCCAGTGACTCCTCCTGAGCAGCTGCGAACTCGGCCAGGTGCACCACTGTGGCATTGCCTTCCCCATTCAGAGCGGAAGCGAGCAAAAGATCCACCGATGCGGATCCGGGATGGTAACGAATACGTGTTCTGCAGCTCTTGGGCGTAGATGTTGCAGACTCTGAGGATGGCCAGGCATGATGACTCCTGGATTCCTTGCCTGAAGGTAGTCCTCCTGACTGAGATGTTCAATGGCTGGCTGTCTCTAGTGTTCTTCCTGGCGTAGACTGTCAGACGGCAGATCACTCCACGATCTCGCTCGTTGACCAGGTACTCGCTGCCACGGTACATTGGGCAATCGGAGCCTCCAAGCGTTTGCAGCAGCTTCCAAAGCTCAGCGGCAAGTCCTCCATTGCAATCTCCAAAGGTCTGAAGGTAAGGCATCTGTCAAGATAGACAAGAGGTAAGAACCAAGTTAAAATAGCGGGGGAGGAAAAATTCTAGCAAGAGATGAGTCAAGAAAGATGTGAGAGGAGTTAAGTAATTCATTTAGTCTTGCAAGTTAATTTTTCTTTAGAAAATAATTTGGACACTCAAACGGCCGATCTATCTAAGGTCAAGACCTACAGTCAGTATGGCTCTGATACCACCTCTGTTGGGACCCAAAAATATAACTCTAGACCCTCTGTGTATAATGCACTAGTCCAGGATCACACTAGTGCACACAGTGTCAACAAAGATGGATATCGATCCACACAAGCGAATAATAACATAAACGAATAATTTGATTAATAAATAAGGGTTTGACCTTACGGTCGAGTTTACATTTATTAAGCCACGCAGAGCTAACAGAGAAATAAAGCAGCGGAAACAGAAACGGCAACGGCATCCCGTCAGTTCACCATAGGCAACCGTCGGGATCAAGACCCTACAATCAAGCACCTTCGATGAACTCCTCCTCGAATGCAGGCGAAGACTCCTCCTCTTCTGCTTGATTTTTATTAAAGCAAGCATGAGTACACAACCGTACTCGCAAGTCACACCACAGAAATGCAATTATACATGTAGGCTTATTCCAAAGGAATGGCAATCTGTGGTTCTTTTGTAGAAATGCAACATTTGCAATTGAATACGAATAATAGATTGAAAGCATAAGTAAAACAAATAATCAATAATAATTTAACAGTTTGATTTCACAAAGACACACAACCTAAACAGATTATTCACATAGCCATATGATTTAGATCACACAGCTCCCTTCCCACACAGTTTATGAAGATCTACCCCTCGTGTGAAATCCCGAGCATGTCCATGACCATGACGCAGCTTATTCAATAGATTGTTTAACACTCTGCAAAGGTTGTACACTTTACCCACAAGATACAACTAGTGTTGCAAACACTAATCATAACAAAACCTTTCAGAAACTTCATCTCAAGTATTAATACTCCTAGTGTGCTTTGTCGTCATACCAACCCTAACATAGTGCTTTGGCATAACACACACCGTTGGACGTGGGAAGCGGCGAACCGTCCCATGATGTGACTACCTAGTAGCACACCTCCACCCATCAATGAGTACTTAACCTACAACCTGAGTAATCAATATCGAGAATCCATAACTTATTAAGTTAGGCCCGTCCCATAATAGGCATGTGGTCGTACAGTGAGGTTCAGTTCAATGGCGCACAAAGTTAAGTCCTTAATTGACCAAGGCAAGACTTCCAAATTATAACTAAGGCACATAGATTAAAATTCCCATTTCACAAAGCCACCATGTCATACAGTTTCCACCACTTGCCTCAGTCTAAACCTATTTTCAGAATAATTCGAATTATTTCTTAAAAGAAAAATCAGAATATTGCGCAACGCTAATGTCAGCGAAGGGTTTTGACCGCACAGTGCTCCACCTGACAGGTGGGTCCCACATGTAAGTGGCTGGGTGCACTGTGGACTAAGTCCATGCGGGGACTCGGGATCTGGACTAGGTGGTGGTAAGCTTTCGCAAGACGTGGTGGCGGCCGAGCTGGCGCCGACGTGGCTGACACGCATGCGCGGAGGGTGAGGTTGCCGGTTACACGGACGCCACGACAGACCCGACGGCATCAGCTCATCGGTGACACTTTTGGATGACGGCAACAACGGTGATTGGCGACGCAGAACTCGCAACGGATGCGCGCATTGTGTAGGTGACGCTATTGCGCACCTGGTGGTACCGGAGTTGGCACGGAGGGTCGACGGTGGTGGCCGGAATCGGTGCCGGAGCGGAGGAGGACGATCGGTTGTTGTTGGGGATGACCACTGAAGACGTCCCAGAGCAGTGAAGGGGCGCCTGAGGTTGCGGCTGCAACGAGGAAGGCGGCGGCGAAGACCACCGGGACGGGGCACGATCGACGGCGGCGGAATTCGAAGAATTGGGCTATGGCTCAAAAACCCTAAACTCCAAATTGAGGCGGCTCGAGGGCGAACAGGGTGAAGTGGATGGCGGCTCTGGCTTACGGAGACGCTGGTGATCCCTGGGGGCCTATTTATAGGGTCAGGGCGTGTACGGGGAGGCGGGTTGGCGGCGGAGATCAAACTGACCGAAACGAGCATGCGAGGAAACGGGGATAGAGACGATTTCAAAGTTCGAATTTGAACCGAGGCAGTGCAGGTGAGATAAGGCTTCTAGAAGGGATCATCCGCGTACAAAATCAGGGCCGTTTCCCTTTTTGTCGGACGAGCTCACGAAGGAATCCATGGCAGACGCAAGGAGAACGAAGGCGCGGTGGAGACGACGATTTCGGCGGCCCCACCTGGCAGAGACACAAATGCGCGGGCCCATGCGTCAGGGAGACGGGCGAACGCACGCGCGCGTGGTTGACGAGCTGGCAACACGCGAAGATGGGCCGCGAAATTTTGGGCCGAAAGCAATAGGAACGAGCCGAAGAGAAGGATTCAACCCAAAGCCAAAATGGAGATTTTAATTAGCTTTTCTATTTTAGAAAATACTGAGAATTCAAATAAGCAATAGAAATTAGCAAATGAACTTGGAAAAATTCTAGAAAATATATCCAAGCACATAGAATCCAAATAAAATAGTTTTGACCATTGTTCATGTTGACTTTAGTCATATTAAATTGTTTTGTTACTCAAAGTCCATATTTAAGCTTTTGAATTAAATTCAAATAAATTCAAATGGTGAATTTTCTCACTATTAACTATTTAAAGGATTTTTAAAGCTCAGAAAATTGGGATGTTACACCGACGGAGCTATTTCTTAGAAATTCAAGAAACAAACTTGTATTACTCATTCTACTATGGTATCTAAATTTGTGGCTCTTGCTTCGGCAGGACAAGAAGCTGAATGGTTAAGGAATCTTCTTTTAGAAATTCCACTGGCACGTGAAAATGTATCGGCACTGTCAATACATTGTGATAGTTAAGCTACTTTAGCTAGAGCGTATAGTGAAATGTACAATGGTAAGTCTAGACATATGAGTCTAAGATATGATTATGTGAGGAAATTAATCAAGGATGGAATAATTTCTTTATTATTTGTGAGAACAAATGTTAATCTTGTTGATCCTTTTACTAAACCTCTCACAAGAGACTTGGTAAAGAAGAGTTCCTTGGGAATGGGTCTTAAACTCAATAATAAATCTATTAACAATGGCAATCCAACCTAACACTAGTAATTAACTAGTTTTATGGTTCAAAGGGTAACAACAAGTTGTGACATGGATTGTTCAACATTTATCTAATTGTGAAATGTTGGCTGTTACTATTTAAGGGTTGAGTATTTTACTCTTAATGAGATTCAGTCGTTGAGGACAAGTAACTATAAGTAACAGAGATACTGGAAGAATTTTGCCTATATGAAAAATGAGATGGTGCCGTCTCTAAATGGGAGTAGAGTTTCTCTCATAATTTTTCTTTAATATAGGATGAGTACATGACCATTAATAGTGCTAAGCGTGTTTTTGTGGACAGAACGTTGTAAAGAATATGTGTAATGCATGACCGGTTTTGATATAAGGAATAATTGGTTCAAAGCTTTTATGCTACCTTTAATTTCATCAAAACTTTGTTGTGTATTTACTAAGGTTAGGTTCAAATCGAAAGATACCTAACTGTATTAATATTCTTTTATTACCGTGTATGAACTTGTTTATTTTAAAACAAGTGGGGGATTGTTGAAAGTTGTTTTCAAACAACAAATGGGGGATTGTTGAAAGTTGTTTTCAAACAACAAGTTGTGTCTCTTCATGAGAGGGTGCATTCGAAGAATCGTGTCTCTTTATTTCGTATTCTTTCACGGGAGGGTGCATTCGAAGAATCACATCTATTCATTTCGCATTATTTCAAACTCTATATAAAGAGATGTCCTTCAGATTTTGAGATGCACTTTACAATCCCATTCTCTTGTTCTGTGCATGATGGGTTTTCACTTTGATTTAGGGCAAACTTTGTCCAGGTTTGTCTTATGCTACTAGTTTATTTGCAGTAGATCCTCAAAGTATTTAGATAGAGTGCAAATAATCAGTTTAGGAAAACGCTTTGACCAAATCTCCTGCTCCACAAATTTTCCAACAGCGGGATCCACCGACTAGGGTTTGGAGCGGCAGGATCAGACGGTCGAGGGTGGCGGGTGGCAAGAGCCGTATGTGGCGGGCCCAGGGCGACAACATCCAGCGGCGGGAACTTTGGGGCAACAATAATTGGCGCCCACTAGGGGGAAGACGATGCTGCTTGGCTCGCTTGGATGAAGACGACACCGACTTTGGTGAAGACGATGGTGCTGGATTGGATGAAGATGACGCCGACTTTGGTGAAGACGATGGTGCTGGATTGGATGAAGACAACGCCGGTTTTGGTGAAGACGATGTCCGCGGCGGTCATCACCACCTTTCACGGCTATCACCCTTAGTCGTCGATCGACTCTACCATTGTTTCTCACGGATCGAGCACATATGGAGAGATCGTCGAGAGAGACAAGGCAAGGTAAGGGGATGGGGAGAGAAGAAGAGTGGAGGGGTATTAGTGGAATTTCACATAGTATTTTTAACGGGAAAAAAAGGAAAAGTGGACAAAATGCTCACGGGAATGGATGGAATGATATAAAAAAAAGGAATAGATGGATCTTTCAATGGTAATAAAGTGTACGAGTATTGGAGAACTTCGGTGACATATTACTAAATGGTAATCTTTCGATGTCACAACAAATTTGCCCAATATTTTAAATGATTGTTGAGTATAACTTAGGGGTGCATAAAAATACATATTATATTATGACTCGTTATCTATCTTTGTGTTTTGCTAATTCATATTTATTCTGTTCATTTTCTCTTTATACAATTACTAGGATTGAAAATTGAAACATGCTTTTATCTTGTTTGATGCTACTTCCTGCAATCCTTATCAGAGGCCTTCGACTGGAGGAAATAACACACGCGGTGATGCAATCGCCAAACAATTCAAGCCTAGGGCCGGATGGCTTCACCGATGAATTCTATAAAAAATTGAAAACAACCCTCAAGCAGGATATGTTACAGTTATTTAACGAGTTTTGGACAACACAGCTTGACCTTACAGGTATAAACATCTCGTACATCACGCTGATCCCAAAGAGAGAGACGCCTACAGACATCAAAGACTTCAGACCAATATCGCTCTTGCACATCATACCAAAACTGATCAGTAAAGTGTTGTCCTTAAGACTAAAACCGAAAATTTCCGGCCTAATAGATCACATGCAGCCTGGCTTTATCTCCAACAGGTCAATATCAGAAAACTTCATATTAGCATCAGAATTGGTTCAGTCTGCTCTAAAGAGGAAAAAAACCACTGATAATTCTTAAACTAGATTTCCACAAAGCATTTGACACAATCAATTAGGAATGTCTTATTCACGTCCTACAACATAGAGGCTTTGACGACAGATGGACCAAATGGATTCGTAGCATCCTATCAACCGGCAAAGTGCATATAATCATCAATGGTATAGTAGGTGAGCAGTTTCAATACAAGAGAAGGGTGCGGCAAGGAGACCCCCTATCTCCATATCTCTTCATTCTAGTAGCTGACGTCCTTCAGAGATTAATAAAACAGGCGATGAACAATGGTACAATCTCACACCCACTGGACATACAAGGATACTCGCCAATATTACAGTACGCAGATGACACACTCATTTTATTAAAAGGCACAGTGCAACAAGTGATGGTCTTAAAGGAAATCCTAGACACTTTCTCTTGTTTCTCAGGATTAAAGATTAATTATCATAAGAGTACACTCATACCAATTCACATGTCTATTGAAGAAGCAAATTTGGCGGCTGCCACCTTACATTGTCCTATCAGCTCCCTACCGTGTAACTACCTAGGACTGCCTCTCGCTACAAATAAGATTCCTCACAGTCTGCTACAACCGATAATAAATAAAGTGGATAAGAGACTGGCTGGCTGGATCCCAGCCCTCATGTCTTGGGGAGGAAGAGTGACAATGATCAACGCTGTGCTCTCAGCTATACCAACTTATTACATGAGATGCTTTAAATGGCCGGACCGTAGCATTGACGCAATTGACAAAATTCAGAGGGCCTTCCTTTGGCGCGGAAATAGAGAAATGCATGGAGGCCACTGTCTGGTCGCCTGGACGACTGTTGTTTTGCCAAAAGAACAGGGGGGGGCTAGGTCTGAAAGACCTCAAACTACACAACCAAGTTTTGCTTATGATTACGACCAATCTATTGTCGAATCATACAAATCCTTGCTTCCAATGGTTAAGAATGCGCTACATCCAGAATAGCATACCGACACAATCGCGCCCTAGAGACATGGCTGTCTGGAAAACAATATCGGCAGTTATACAGGTAACGATTCAATTGACTAAAGTCATCATTGGCAATGGAACTAATACAATGTTCTAGAAAGATAACTGGACAACAATGGGACGTTTTCAGCTAAGTTTTCCCACCCTCTTCACTTTTGCAACTCAACCTAACTGCTCAGTTCGATCACAATTTCAAGAGAACAATTGGACACTATCTCTACAACCTGTCCTTTTGCAACAAGCAGTTTTAGAATATCAAATACTGCGAACATTCCTGTCCATCCAACAATTGCATATGGATATGTTAGATCAGAGGGTAGCCCTTTCAACCATGGTTGCCCCAGCTACATCGACTTTTTACAGAACCTTATCTTTTCATGGCTTAAAATGGTCAGCAATGGATTACGCTTGGAATCAATCAATACCTCACAGCTGCAGAGTCTTCTTATGGCTAGCTTTTCGAGGTCGTCTAAACACCAAAGACAACATGACAGTTAAACATTGGACACAAGACCCGCATTGCGATATCTGCCCTGCAACAGAAACAATTGATCACATTATCTTGCGTTGTCAGCCTGCAGACAGTCTCTAGAAAAAATTAGGTCTTACACAAGAAGCAAACTCAGCCTAGAACATTCTACAATTTCTGGAAACAATTATGACAAAGGATAAGACTTTCAACAAAATTTGGCCAATCTGTTTTGCGGCCTGTGCGTATGCATTATGGATACCGAGAAACAATCGGATATTTCAGCAATCGGAGAACAGCGAGACGTTCCTTTTCCAAAAGATTAGAAGCTTGATCGCTCTGTGGTACATCGGGCTAAACCCAAGTCCCAAAATGATATGCGTCCACCTCTTATTGTAATTCTTTTTGTTCACTTTTTATTTTCATTTCTTTGTTTTTCTCTTTCGCTCGTCTCATGTAAGTATGTATTTTCTTTTTTCTCTCCTCCTTCCTTCTTTTGTAAACTATTGTTTGACAACCATTTCAATATAATGGTCATAAGGTAGAGCTCCCTCTACCTTCTTACGTCAAAAAAAAAAAACTTCCTGCAGCTTGCAGGTTACTCCTGGATGCGAGTCAAAGTAACTGTACCATGATGGAGACTGTACTTATCTGAAGCTCATTTCCCCTCATCAAATGTACAGTATTAAGCTCTGTAGCATCGTTTGCTTATAATAAAAGTCCCCTTGAGGGACCATGAGTATACAAAAAAAGAAGTAAGACTTCATAGCAGCGGTGAAGAGCTAACACACAAGACAGTTTATCTCTGTTTGGCAACAAGTGCCTTATGCCCTTATATGATTCTCCTAATTCTTTTGGCAACCTTTTGGGTTAGCTTTAGTGTGCTCATACTCTGATGTATGATCAATAGCTCAAAATTACTGTTTTAGATATGCAAGGGTGGTAGCATTTGTCATTTTGCTTTTATTCATGGCTATTTACTTGATTCCACATACTAACACAGCCTGCATTGAATCCAAACATTTGTTTCGAGCATATCATGATTTATGGCTTTGAACATCCAACGCACATTCGGGAACTTCTATCCTGCAGATAATGGATGTGGTCGAAGGGCACTGATTCAAATAAGTCAGGGCTCGTATATTAGAACACGCATGTTATTGTGAGTATAATTTTGGCCATGAATAGTGTAAGCATCCACTATCACGAGTAGAATATGCATTATAGATTTCTAGTTAACGAACCTCTGATAATGTTTTGAGAAACAACAAGTTCCTGCAGTCAATATGTAACATCAACATGCTTAATTAAAATCCGCTGCACCTCCAAACATGCGAAATGACAAGGCTGTTTCATATTTAATTAAAAAGTACCTTTTCATCAAGCTTATTATCTGTCAAACATAACAGAAGGCTCAAATTTATGTTCAAAAGCATAAGCAAAATGCACTTGCATGGTTCACATTAACATTGGTATCAGCACTTAGAACATCACAAGAGCAGTCATGTTTGTCTGGTAAGGTGCTGGTGAGCAGCGCCCAAAATATATCTTTTGTGGAATGTATGCCATGGTATCCTTCCAACTGCTGTTCTCATCCATGGATGTTACTACTGGTTCATTTAGATATGCATAACTGCTTTTCCTCCACCTGCAAACAATAAGAAAGGATGATCCGTTATCAGAAGGATGATCCGTTATCAGGCATGTAGCAATATGAATGAAGCAGCTATGATGGCGTTATATTTGTAGGAACAGAGATTCACATACAAGTTAGCATGCACTTCCAAGGTTTCCTTTAGTTACCATTTTTTTTTTGTATGATAGTTTTACTTCCAATCTTGTGTGCATCAAAGGAGACACCAAACCTTGTTAAAGGGAGCAAACTTGGAGTACCTCACGGAAATTTGGAGTAAGATTTGTAGAATATAGTGCTCTATCATAAATTCTTACATATTTCGTGCAGGGCATTCAACTGGTGAATTCTATTGAGTGGGATACAGATGTTTTCCACACTGCACCAGCATCCAGGTTACGAAAAGATGACGAGACATTGGAAAGGTGTGAACTCCACTTACAGGGCAACTGTAGAACGCAGAAAGAAATTAATGGTTAGCATCAGGAGACGGGAGCGTACCAATCCTTGATGCCAATTCGTATCTCAATGTTCCTGGTGACAACTGCCTCCTCTTTCATGTTCTTGGTGATGTCTCCCTCCCTCATCATCTTGTCTCTCTCATTTGTCTCATCAATAATCCCGTTTATCCTTTGTTCAAAAAGCATGTAATCTTCTTGCTGCTCTCAACATAGTTTAGCCAATCCAAATTATTCCAGCATAATAGAAAATGACATGGGATACCAAATTAGTGCCGTTATATATTGATTTATTCAATGTACTTGTACCATGGTTTTGCACTAAAGTGGAATAATCATAATGTGATGGTTTGGGGCGAATTGTTGATTGGTGAAGAGAAAAAAGCTTACCTTGAGAGTCTTGACTTTGATCCTTGCAGCCTCCTTCTCGGCAGCGAGCTGGTGCTCCTCTTCCTCCAGTTTCTTCCTCATCCAGAAATGGTCGATTTCTGCCCGGGTGATGCTCTGTACTGGGACTGCCATCCTACTCGGAAGGACATAGCGACCATGAGGCTGATACAGTGATGCCGAAGGCCTCGACAGCGGAGACCGTGGAGCACTCGCCATCTTCTTCATCACGCACCCTTTGATCACCTTCTTCTCTCTCTCTCTCTCAAGTTTACCTTAGGTGTGCCTTAAATGGTTTCCTTCCGAAGGAACCTACTGCCTGACCTTCTACAGTAGAATGGTATGGAAGGCCTCCTTTTAGTTCCATCCACTCTTCTCAACCATCGGTCTTGAGCATCTTTTGTTGCTTTGGGAGTCACTGTTAGAGACAGAGAAAGGTCTTTTAGTAGGATACTAAGGGGGTGTTTGGGACGGGCTTCGGCTTCCGATCGGAAAAGCCAGAAGCCGTCTTAATCGGTCGGCTTTTCACAGCTATTTTTTTCTCAAGCCGTCAGTAATGTTGTAAAGCCGGAAGCCGGCTTCCCACCCCTCCCCTTCCAACTTTACCCCCGAAGTTGGGGGTAAATTACGCGCTTTTGCCATCACACAAAATCCCTCCAACCAGCACCCGAAACCCTAGCCCCCACGCTCGCCCACCCTGCTCCTCCCTCCTCCTCCCGCGCCCTCTCCCCCCAAGAGCCATGCCCCCTCCTCCTCCCCCTCCACCCCATGCAGTTGTCGGTGCCCCACCTCCCTATCCCCGGATCCCGCCGATGCCTCACCTCCTCCCCGAGCCGCCGCCTCCTCCTCCATCGGCGTGGCCACCGCCTCCTCCTCCTCCTTCCCCAACACAGCCATCGGCCTAGCACGAACTCCCTCCTCCCCGGCTCTTCCTCCTCCCCCAGATCCGCCCCACCTCCTCCCTCCTCCCCGAGCGGCACTGCCTCGGCCCCCTTCTTCTCATCATCCCCACGCGTGGTGCCCTCCCATTCTCTCCTCCCCATGCCGCCATGGCCCAACCCTAACTTTTTTTTTTCTTTTCTTTTACATTGTAAATTAAATACTTATGTAATAATTGTTTTTAATAATTGTTAATTGTAATAATTGTTTAGTGTAATGATTATTTAATGTAATTATTTATGTAATAATTATATATTGTAATAATTATCGTTAATTGTTGTTAATCGCGATAGTCGTCGTTAATTACGGTAGTTGTACAGGTTAATTGTTGTTTATGGCGCTAATTGTGCTAAATTGCAGTATATTGCGATAGTCGTCGTCAAATGCGATCAATTGCGCTAATTACGGTAGTCGTCGTTAATTATCGTTAAATGTCGTCAATTGCTGTAGTCATCATCAATTGTGTTAGTTGTTCAATGTCTTTAAATGCCGTTAATTATGTTTAGCGTCGTTAATTATCGTCAACTATCATTAGTTCTCGTTAAATGTTGTTAATTGCGTTAAACGACACCAAACAAGTCGTTACTGTCCTAAGGGGTATTTTAGATATTTTTCATCTCGAAAGCTGCAGATAACCTACCTAAAAGCTAAACAGCCAAATACCAAATCTATTTAGCCGAGCCGTTCAGTGCTACAACACAACCGAAAACCACTTTTTAGGAAAACACAGCTGTTCCAAACAGGTTCTAAGTCAGAAAAGGTGCTTCTGTACAGGAAGGATGGCAGTGGAGTTTTTTTTGTGTTTTGACATGGCCCCTCTAGCTACCGTCAACTAAGCACCAACCACTGTATATGCATTCTCCAACTTTCAGCTGCTCGTTAAAAAAATTTGCGAGTGGGCTGTCCGTACCGTTTGATGCACTATAAACTCTCTTACTTAATGATTTCTCTTGGGGTTGGCTCATGTATGTATAATTGCTTGACCTTACGGCGTAGGAGATAAGGGTGCTGTGACCTCATTACATTGCTGATGTTTGATGATAGCTAGTATATTGCGACTGGGATCGTGGACTAGCTCAGGTGAAATTACCGAAAGCATTTCTACATGCAAATTCTCATCTCCAATGAAAGGATGCTGGACAATTACCAAAAAAAATGCTTCATCTGACAAAAGAAAAAAAAAAGAAACTTCAACGAATACAGTACAAGGATAACGAGAGGGCGACAAATATTTGTATTTTTTCGGAGTAGGGCTTTAAATTCGAAATTGTTTTCCCTATTGATATGTACTGATCTGGAATTGGACATATTATTTCCTTCCTACAGGCTTGAGTTCGCATTTGTTGCGATTTGGATCAGTATAACATAATTCGCCCCAAACCATCACATTATGATGAGTTCAAAAATAATCTTTCTGAACGACAAGCAAGCGACTATGCTATGATTAATCGTCTTCTTCCAATAGCCTCTATTGATATGTTGCGACATCAACCACATTCCACATCACATTTACAATACAGTAAAAAAAAAACATATCACCGTGAATAATAAAAAAAATCAAAGAAGAGCAAACAAGACAGATGAATGAGCAAACCCACAGTCCAAGAGGCAGTGTGGAGAAGATCCTATAGCACCGGGTTTTGGTCTTCAAGGTACAAGGTGATCGGCCACATAATTTGAATTTTCGTACTTCAAGTTCAAGGTGATTAGCCACCACATCACAGACTGATCTGAAATAGCAGCATTCAGCATGCAGAAGTAGACCAATTTTCGTGTATTAAGCATCAGAATACGGCATGGCATGCCGTATCAGAATACATAAACTTCACTCGTTGACCAGACCGAACTAGTTAATAGGTGATGCTTCAAACCAGTAAATGGCACTGCAAGGAAGGGCAAATAGCCAAGAAACGGGTAAAACAGAGTACAAACAGATCAACCATGTGTGAAGAAATTTTAAGCTTCAAACTCTGCTAGTAATAACAAAATCACCAATTTCCCACAGAACAGGAGACAAAAATGCATACTTTGGAGCGTTTAATCAGAAATTTAACAAGAAGGTCAGGATCAATAGAACTGATGATCTCAGAGAACCATGAAACCAGTACTACATATTACCACATCAGGATGCAGAATTTCAAAAGCAAATTTGTTCTTAACCACATCAGGATGCAGAAATTTACAGTAACAGACCTGCATGACTATGACAGCTCAATGAAAGAATCAAAATTGACAACATCTAAATTGGAAAACGTCTGATTAATAGCATTCATATACTATCCCACAAGGAAATTGAAGTATTCACAGCATTTGCTACTCTGCTCGTTCATCAACTAGACTAAATCCGGCCAAATATGCCGATCTGTTACAAGAAAAAGGACTCAAACCTGCAAAATCCCACTGATTTCTAGCAAGAACTCGAGGACCGAGGTATTTATGTGGCTCCCGTGTCATTACCTCGGAGGGTAATCACACTTAAGCATATGGATTACTATTCATTGTTCAGTAGGACACCATTCCAACGAATAGTAAGCCTTACTAAAGTTTACAGCAGAACAATAAGATAGAAACCACACTTTATTATACGGTTAGCCACACAAGGTTGTGGTTTTTAATATAATTATTTAATTACAATGGGAAAACGGATTGCCCTCGCTTGCCTACCTTGATCCTCCCATCGTCTACTCGTCCCAATCGTCGAATAAGGTGCCCATCTCACCCTAGTCCTCGTAGTCAGCTTCCTCGCCTCCTGCGGTCTCCGTGGTACCTGCGTGTCCTTCATCTCACTCGGGATAATTCTCGGACGGACTAGGATCTAATAAAGGAGAATAATAGCAAGTTTGAGTACTAGTGTACTCAGCAAGCATTAATAGCAAAAGAATGCACTAGATTACTCATCTTTGTTCGTTATCGCAATTTCTAGATCTTCTCTTTTCTGAAAATAAATAACTCGATAAAAGGTGGTAGATTTTAACACTGAAAGTCACTCGAAGAGGGGATAAACCCCGTAGTGGTTCCCGTAGACTCTAATCTAGGAGACAGACATGAATTCATGATTTTATATAGCACCGCGCAGGCTTGTACCACTTTACCCAAAGCTACTCTGAGCTCTCTCTGATCTAGGGCTCCCGCATTTCCTTTGATGCGGTTTCGAGTTCAGAATACAGAATATTTTCTAAGTTACATGATTAAGTCTCCACCCATTACTTTCCGTCAGTGCCGACATTGTCACGGTGCTGACCTAGTCATCCACCGAGTTCTAGTAATGTTGGTTGGGCCTGACTCCCCGCCACCCAACACTCCACCTAGCACTATAGCGTCCCCCACTCCTAGGTTCCTCCATTACAATCACACATATTACTTGCCCGGTGTGGAGAGTATAGTCACATAACAAGATAGCATTTTCTGCCCGTCGACACGGGAAAATGGTTGGCACTGAATTTACGGCCTCTGATCCGGGTGAGAGTTTTGTTGGTCCTTATATATTAACCATATATAAAGGGCCCCACCTCTTCCATCATCATCATCATCGTTGCGTTCCCCTGCCTGGGCTCCCTTTATCAGCCATAATATTAACTCTTTCCTCACCTCATTCTCGTTTCATATCTTCCTCTCATTTTCATCTTTAATCCGATTTGATTTTGAAACATAGTTTTGATGCATGTACATATATGATACAGCAATATACAGTTTATATTTAATAGAACTATATTTATGTTCAAGAGATAAGCTTGTCTTCATAATTGTAGAAAAGATAGTCATTGAAGAAATCGATATCAACTACTCCGGTCTGCATTGGTTCGTCTGTTGCAATTTACACAACGGTGCGAATAATAAATAATTAAGTAAATATTTAGTGGCAATTGGGTGCTACTAGGTGTACATTAGTCAGATGATTCTTTTCGTTAGCAAATTTAATTTAATAACATTATTCGGACCCCTCGTTCAGTTAGCACTCCCCGACTGTGGTCATTCTACGGTCTATCGGCTTCAGGATTGAGGTTACCAGTACTAGCGTTTAATCGCACGAACATAAAATATTATATGAACTTGCATGCAACTATGTTTAATTAATTCTACGATGCAAAACAGCCTAACCGATTTTATTCCGGTGCGGATGCATTTATTTAATTCTTTAAATAAATTCGGGGTTGATTAATTTAATTATCCTAACCTAATTAAATTATTTCTAACACATAAGACTGCCTATTTATTTTAGCGGTTCATACTGATGATTAATTTATTTTAAAAGTCTCAGATTAATTTTTACACCTTTTCTTAATTTTCTATCTTTTTACTTAATCCCTAGCACCAATCCCTCTCACTTAATCCCCTTTCCTAATCCATCCTCTCACGTAATCCTCATTCCTTCTCTCTCCTCTCATTTCCACTCACACCCGACACAACCATAGCCACTCATTTCTTTTCCTTTCCTTTTTTAATCCCTCTCTCTCTCTTCCTTCACCTCCCAACCTAGAGTCGCCAAATAATTTTGGGCATCTTGGCCGCACGATGCACAACATCAGAAGCCCGGCCCAAGCACGGCACGGCCCGCATTGTTCATGGGTCGTGCTAGCAATCATGAGAGCCGGGCCATGCAGGCCATCACCTCGACACGATGAGCTAGCCCGGCCCGACACAAATAGTGACAGGCCGTGCCAAGCACGACACGACCCAGGCACGGCCCGAGTGCTGGGAGGCGGCAGAGCCGTCGAGGCGGATTGGCGGAGGGCGGAGGCAGGAGGCCGGCAGGCGAGGAGGCCAGGCGAGGCAAAGGACGGCGAGGGACGAGGAGGCGGCAGACATGAAGTGCGTGGACCGAGGAGAGGAGGCGAGGAGCATGGAGTTGCAGGCCTGAGTTGCGAGGGCCTTGAGAGGAGAGGAGGCGATCTACGCACTGCCTGCACGGCCGAGGAGAGGAGGTGAGGAGGCGGCGGCGGTGCACGGACATCTCGCCGTCGATCCCTTCTTCTCCCCATCCCCCTCTCTCTCGAGTCGAGTCGAGGAAAGCTGAGGAGGCGGCGGCACAGCGGGGCGACAACGTGGCGGCGAGGAGGCCGTGGGGCGACAAGGCGGCAAGGAGGCGATGGGGCGATGGCGAGGCGGCGAGGAGCCATGAGGCGCTGCGGCTAAGAAGGAGCTGCAGGCACGCCTGACGCGAGAGAGGGGATGGGGAGAAGAAGGATGGGTGGGAAGCGGGGGAGGTGGGTAGTCGGGCCATGTCATGCTCGTGGGCGTCAAAGACAAAGACTGACCCAAAAATCCGACCGTTAGGGATATTTTGAGCCATTTTTTGACTAGTTTTAATCGTTTGGGTCTTAAAAAATAGCAACAAAATTCAAAAAAAATCCTGAATTTTTTTTCTATAAATAGCCACCATACCCCCCCCTCATTCAGCACCCCTTCATTCTCTATTCTTTCTTTGAAATTGTGTTGTGCAAATTCAAATCCGTGTTGAGCTAATTTGGCAAAATTCAAAAAATTTGTGCCAAAATTTGAAAATTTTAATTTTCGTCAGCAAGTCAACGAAAGGGGTACAATACTATTTTTGTAATACTTTTATTATTAGTTCTTATTATGCTAAGATGAAAGTAGTAATAGTGTTAGTTTCGATTTTGCAGTTTTCGTTATGGACAGTCCTTATGACAACTTTGCTCTTGGTGATTACGAACTTTCATCAAAGGAAATTGCATCCATGGAGGCGGCTGCAGCTGCCTCAAACCAACCGGTGGTTTCACCGGAGGAGCAAGGTGGAGTTTCATCATCAAGCTCCACGACATCGGGCTCAAAGAGGTCAAAGGTCGCCATATACATCGAGTGTGGGAGAAAATTTGACAGACAACCAAACAAGACGCAGCGGAAAATGAGGTACCATATGCTATTTGTAAAATTTATTGACGTGAATTGTTTGCAAAGTCTACAGGTGGAATGAGCACTTGATTAGACATGCTACAAGATGTTGAACCAAACAAGAATTGATGATGAGGCAGACGCAGCTGCAATACAACCCCGACGATACGGTATCTAGCTGGGACTACGATCCTCAAGTAGCCCGCCAATCTCTTTGTCGTTTAATTATTTTTTGAGGATTTACCGTTAGGCTTTGGCGAGTCTTCTTCTTTCCAAAATTACATTAGGACTGCGCATAATCCTAGATTTTCTTCTGTTTCTAGACAGACAACAACTAGGGATCTAGTGAAATACTATAATGAACGTCGTAATAAAATAAAAGAACTATTTAATACGTGCACATTTTCGGTGGCCCTGACCTCGGACATATGGAGTGGTTAGGTTAGGGAGGATTATCTTAGTGTAGTTGCGCATTATATTAATGACGACTGGGTAATGGAGAAAAGGATTATATCTTTGAAATTAATTGATGTAGCACACACGGGGGAGAATATTGCGAATTGTATTATCAAAGTCGTGGAAGACTTTGGTCTTGCAGACGAAATATTTGCAATTGCTTTAGACAACGCCGCTTCAAACTCTAGGGCCATGGACATTCTTACTCCAGTGTTGAATACAAATGCCGATTCTTTCTTGCTACATCAACGATGTGCTTGTCATATGTGAGAACCCGCGTAATTAAACCTAATCGCGTAGCAGTAATCGTTAGTTAGCATTAATTAACCCTCGTATTAGCGGTGCGCTGTTGTTAGTTGGCGATCGTTATTGAGTAGTTAGTTAGTAGTCAGCGGGTTGGGTTAGTGGTTTTCGTTTGCGAGCGTTACCATCTCTAGTCGCAGAACCGATAACCCATTATCACATCATCGCGTCGTTCATGCATTTCAAGCATCCATTCAATCTCAGCAATCAATAACGAGTCTCATTCATCAGTCATCATTTCAGTAGTAGTATCAACTCATAATCAAGTTTGCATTTCCAATTTCATTTGATCATCACATCAATACATGCATAGTCTACATTCAAGTATACATAAATCAAAAATAGAATGGTTTACAATAGGATCATTACATCAAGCAATTTAGAGAATTAGTAGTATTCCTTTCTGGGCAGCATGGCATAGTAACCCATTCAACGTTGAGCCAAGATTCCTTCTTCCTTTCTCGTTCTTACCGTCAAGTGACCACAAGCATGCATCTCCCCTGGAGCCCCTCAAAAGCCTCCCCTTCCTGGCTCAACATAGCAACTAGCAGCAGCCTTGCAGCACCAGAGCACACATTCATCCCCCTAGTAACACAACACAAGAGTTCATTCATCCCCCTGTCACCAAAGACAATTCAAAGAAGACACCAAATACAGACATTTTCCCCCAACCATTTCACAAAAAGCCAACACGACATACACTCCCAGTGCTCTCATCACATTCATCTCCCCTGTAGCTTAAGCGACAAGTTCATCTCCCCAAAGAAGAAGAAGAAGCATTCCATTTCCTTCCTCATTCCATTCACAACCCATTACCATCATCCATTGCTCACCTTTCGCTTCCTCCTAGCAAAGAATAAGCCGAAGAGAAGAGCAAGCACCGCAAGAAGGAGCCGGTCGCAGTGACGCGACCAGCGATAAGGGATCATCGGCACCAGCTCCAGCCCGATCCTTCACCATCAATACCCCTCGAGCAGATCAACCCTCGCAGATCATTAACCCAAAACACTATCAATCTCCAGCAAAGAAAGACAAGCACTTGGTGAATCGAGGTGAGCTCTTACCTGTAGCAATGCAGCCTCTTCAGTAGCCCTCTTCACCTCCGATCCACCATCAATGACCTGCATCCATGCATCATGACAACCATTAGAGCATGTTCAAGTAAGCATTTTAGCCAAAGAGTAGAGTAAGGCTTAAGGGTGAGTCTCTGGTGCGTGGGCCGTGGCCAGAGGCCGAGCCAGCCAGAGCCTCTAGGCCCCTAGATCTGAATAGGCTGAGCCGACGACGACTATGGCGAGGCTGGCCTCCCGGCCACGCCTAGAGGGAACAGGTGGAGGCGAGGGGCGGCAAGGCCGGGAGCGAGTGGCTGGGGTCGGGCCAGAGAGACCAGTGGCATGCATACGCGGCGCTGGCGCCGAGCTGCGTGGAGAGGAAGGACACCGGAAGAGTGTTGAGACCTGAGCTTGGCCGGCCGAGGCGGTGGCACTCATGCCGAGGCGACGGGCGGAAGCGGCGACACCGTGACGACGGCTGAGGGACCCATGGGGCAAGAAGCAGCGGCGCGGCAAAGAAGCGGGCACATGACAAAGAAGGGCGGTGCCGGCAGGGCGGCCGACCAAAGCCTGGCCGGGCTGTGGACTCCCGCGGCTTGGTTGAGAGAGGGGAGAGAGATTTGAGAGATGGGAGAGAATGGGCGAGGATTGGAGAGGAGAGGAAGAAGATAAGCCTGGGTGTGTTGGCTGTGGACTTGTGTGCGCGTGTTGGGTGTGTTTGCTGTGTGGGTGTGTGCGTGTGTGGGTGTGTGCGTGTGTTTTGTTGTCCAGTTGATTTGGGGTGAGAGAGAGAGAGAGTAAGTGAGAGAGAGAGAGAGTAGGGGTAAATTAAGGACTAGAATTTCTATTAGCAAGAAACTAAGATTTGAGTAGCCTGTAATTAATTGTTGCAATTCTGTAGTTAATCGGTAGCTTTTGTAGTTGATTAATTGTTAGCTGTCTATTTATCGCTGTTAAATAGCTTAACTTAGATCTCGTCTAATAACCAAATTGCAATTAATCTGTGAATTAAAATTTGCCAAATAGGTCGAATAGTCGTTAATTCTGTTATTAATAGAATAACTAGCTTGTGTAGCAAATCTTGTGTATCGCTAGTATTTATTCTGGTAGTTTGAGCTACTTAATTCTATTAGTTTAAATCAGTTAAGCATGGACCGCGGGTTGTCGACCTTAGTGCTCATTTTCGGTAGAATGATTATTTGGTGGAGTGCTAACTTAGTGTAGATCTCGAAAAATGTTTATTTAAATTAAATTGTGCTAACCACTAGGAGTCACTAACTTAGATATTATGTATCACTCAAAAATTCACTACGTATTTACTTATATTATTATTCGTTTGATTGTTACTCTGCATTTGACGCTCCGACACCGCGGAAGCAATTGACCCGAAGTTTCGTCATGACCGAACTGTCCCACGCATACAAAGGCAAGTTTAATTCTCTTGAACATAAATATAGCTATTTTAAATGTAAACCGTATCTTGCACTATTATCCGTATTGCATCAAAAATGTTTCTCAACACTTAAATTAATTGAATGACATAATAATAATTAACACGAACTTGAATGAATGAGAATTGATGATATTAGATAAGAATGAGGAAAGAAAGTAATATGAGATTATTATGGCTGGTAAAGGGGGCCCTTGGTAGGTAAGATATGAGGCAAGGCAGGGGGACCCTTTACATATGGTTACAATATAAGGATCAACCAAATCTTGCTCGGCCGAGGTCAGTAAAACTGCACCAACCATTTTCCTGCTTTGCAAGGTAAAATACTACCTTGTTACGTGACTATGATCTCCACAACGGGTATGTTATATATAGGTGTGAGTGTGTGATGGTGGAACCCAGACCGGTGGGGAAGTCAGGAAGTGGGGATCCTAGGCGCTATAGCGCTAATAGGAGGTTGGGTGCAGGATAGAAGCCGCCTCAACCAACATTGCCGAACTCGGTGGAGGACTGAGTGCGCCAGACACCGACGGAAAGTAATGGGTGGAGAAATTAATTCACGTAACCTGGAAAACGTTCTGTATTCTGATCTCGGAACCGCATCAAAGGAAATACGGTGGACCCAGTTCACAGAGAGCTCAAAGTAGCTATGGGTAAAGTGGTACAAAGTCTGCACAGTGCTATACAAATCATGAATTCATGCCAGTCTCCAGGATTGGAGTCTACAGGAACCACTGGGGGTCTTTCTTCTCTCCGAGCAACTATTAGTGCTTTCAGAATTAAAATCTGCCACCTAAATGTTTTAATGATTATTTTCTAAATTGAGATGACTTAGAACATGTGATAACAACTAGAGTAGTCATCCACTGCATTCTTTGCTATTAATGCTTGCTGAGTACACTCGTGTACTCAACCTTATTAGTATTCTCCTTTGTAGATCCTAGTCTGGGCGAGAACGATCCCGAGTGGGACGAAGGACATGTAGGTACCGAAGCAACCGCAGGAGGAGAAGGCATAGACTACGAGGACCAAGGTGAAATGGGCGCCAAGTTTGACGCATGGGACGAATAGACGGCCAGTACTTCAAGGTTGGCGAAAGAAGCGGAGAGGTTCCGTTTGTAGTTGTATAATGCTTGTACTAAAAACCCTAGCCTTGCGTGGCTAATTACTGGAATAAAAGGTACAGTTTCTATCTTATTGTTCTGCTGCGTAACCTTGATAAAGGCTTACTATTCGTTGGAGCAGTGTTCTACTGAGCAAATGAATAGTAATCCGTATGCCTAAGTGTGATTACCCTTGGGGTAATGACATGGGGCGTCACATCATATTACCAACCTTATAGTCAAATGTGGTTTGAAGAGGTTGAGTTCATATATTTAAGCTTTTCGCGATGCGATTTCTTTCTTGAACAATTCTAATGTAAGAATAGCACAATATAAGTGTGGATATCATGGGAATATGCTCACGATCTTAGTGTGATGGTACAATTGGCAATTGCCCTTAAGGTTTGTCAAAACAGTGTTTTCAGGCACTGTTAGGACAATAGGTAGTACCGGCGTGTAATACGCGGTACTACCGGAGAGCGGTATGACCGCAAGTGAGATAGTGGTATTACCGCGGGTCAAGTGGTTCGGACGGTCAGATCTTGATCTGACGGTCCTTGTTGAGTGGGTAGTTCGGACCGTCCGAACAGTGCCCAGATCGGACGGCTAAGACACGTGGTTCGAACGTTCCCGTGAATCTGGTGTGTCCACGTGTCAGGCCGAGTGATTCTAAGGGAATTGAACGTTTTCATGAAATGGTAATACCGCGGATTATGAGCGGTACTACCGCAGGGCGGTAGTACCGATTGTTAAATGGCGGTACGTTAATTCCAGTACATGTGTTTTGGAATGTTTGGATTTCTTGGAAAACGGTATGACCGCAAGTTACATGGCGGTAGTACCGCTTGGCGGTAATACCGGTGAAGTGCGGTATGGATTTTCCAGAGAAGATGTTTTGAGGAGTTTTGGGCTACCTTGTGAAACGGTAATACCGGCATGTATGGAGCGGTATTACCGTAGTGCGGTAATACCGGCCATATCATGGCGGTAGTACCGATTGCATTTTGAGTTTCGGCTAATTGGTTGAATTGGCTATGGGTTAGGTCAAGTTCATGAGTTTCAGTGCATATGTGTTGCATGATGCATGTTTTGACTAACGTGGGTCAAGTTGTGAAGAAGTTGTTCTCGGAAACGATTTCTTGGTCTATTGATGTGCAGGTTGCTTGGAGGTCAATGATGGTCAACGGCGAGGTGATCGGGACTAGGCTTGAAGAGCTGAGGTTCAACGATCGAGGATGTCGGGTGGAGTCAATGAACACAAGCGTGGCGCAAGATGGACAAGAATGACCGAACGGGCAGTTCGGTTGCGACTGGTTGGATCAAGCGGTGCGGGAGTTGGTGCAAGTGCCATGGTGGTTTTGGTGGGAGCCGGATGGGAGAGACTTGCCGACATGATGAGAGCCACTGGATCAACCTACATGTGTCGAAGCATGGAAGTGCTTCATGCAGTTTGGACTCGGTCTTCGGAGAAGGACCAAGAAGGCGTATTTTGGTAATTTCACCTCAATATTGACTTGGTGACCTTTTGGCTAAACCGCGGCGTGGGATGGCGCATGATGAAGTGGTTTAGGTCAAGAGAAGATAAAGACGATGCTTTAAAATACGTGTGTGAGTTGAATCCGTTTGTGTGTTGGCTTAACGGGTGCCCAATAGGAACTCTTCTAGAAGGTCTAGCCTCCACTATAAATAGAGGAGGGTGCTGTGCACCTCCTAACCCTTTGGCTATTTGTGAACCCTAGTTTGTGTTGTGGGCTAGGGAGTGGAAGTTAGGGTTCTAAAGTTGGATTGATTGTGTGCTCATGTATTGAGTTTTGTCCTCCTTGTGGGAGTGGCTGTAAACCAGCAACAATCTCGAATCAATCCATGCAAGTTCTTTGAGATGAGTCTCTTTTCTTTCCTACTCTCTATTTGGTGATTTTGAGGCCTTCTTTGAATCTTTAGTTTGCCTTTGGTTTTTGGCCTCAATCTAACTTGTTGTAACATGTGGAAATACATCTAGGATCATCTTGATCATCAATCACCCACGAGCAAGGTTTAGATCTAGTTTTCATTTTTGACTCGGTTTTTGAACTACCTTCACTCAAACGGAGAAAGGTCAGAACTTTGGCAAGGATCTTCACGATCGTTGCTTGGAATAGGTTCCTGGCATCCTTGAGAAGGTGTGTGTCAAGTTTCATGAAGTTTGACCGAGTGAATCAAAAGTTGTGCCAATTTTGATTTGGTTCGGGCTGAGCTCCAGTAGAATCAGTAGTACCGCTCATGAACAGAGGTATTACCGATATCTGGTAATACCGCCCATAGATAGAGGTATTACCGATTTCCCTGTCTTCAGCACTTCTTTGTGTTTTTTATTATTGTGCTTTGGGGTTTTGATTAGGATTCAATACAAGGCTTCCGCTATACTTATATATTGATCTTCATTGGAGTGAAAATAGCATTGAATTCGATCTAATCGAAAAAGAGATCGTGCTCCTATTCACCCCCTGTAGTCGCCTTTTTGGTCCAACAAGTGGTATCAGAGCCCGATTAGTTCAATTTTGATCTTAACCGGTCACTGAACTTGGTGATGGATAAGTACTCAACCAAGCCGCATGTTTTTTATGGGCTCGACTATGCCTATTGGAAGAATGCATGCAAGTCTTCCTTGAGAGCGAAGGACAAGCTATATGGGAGGTTATTTGAGCCTCGCTGCGTTTGCAGAAGTTGCTTGGCCGGCAGTGACCCTCTTGGTGACAACAACAAGGCAAAGAACCTTCTATATGCTGGGCTTGGTAGGCAGGAGTATGATAGGATTTGCAACCTTGCGACCGCATATGAGATTTGGCACACCCTCGAAACCTACCATGAGGGATTATCTCAGATCAAGCAAGTACGTCAAACGGTCTACAAGCGAGAGTATAACAAATTCGAGATGCGTCCTGGTGAGAGCATCAATGACGTTTTTACTCGCTTCAACAAGGTGATCAATCAGATGAGAGCTGTTGACATTGAGTACTCTTAATCTGAGAATGCCACCCACCTCTTGGCTGCAATCAACACCAAGGAGTGGGAGATAAAGGCTACTTCTATTGAGGAGAATGTCGATCTCTCTAGTCTCACTTTGGAGCTGCTTTATAGCAAGCTCAAAACTCATGAGATCAAGAGAGGTAGTCTTCCTAAGAAGGATAACATGGTTTTGGTGGCTGATCCTCTCAAAGGGACTCCTGATGGTTCTTCTGAGTCTTCTTCTAGCTTTTCTCTTGCGTGTTTATCTGTTGTTCAATGAGAAGAGTTTGAGAGTCTTCTTGAGACTGATTTAGCTCTTTTAGTCAAGAAAGTCACACGGGCATATAACAATGTTAGAAACAAGAAGAGAGGTGGCTCTGTGACGTGCTATGAGTGTGGAGAGCTATATCATATCCGGGCAAACTACCCCAAGCTGAAAGGTAAGAGCAACCACAAGGAGGAAAATCCAGCTTGGAAGAAGCCTCAAGGGAACAAGCCCAAGTACAATACTGTCAAGCTCATGAAGGCCGCTCACCGGGTTCTTGCCGCTTTTGGAGAGTAATCCATGAGCGATGTGGACTCCGGGAGTTAGGAGGACAAGGAGGAGGAGTTCCTCAAGACAAGAAAGGGAAGGCCAAGGACTTCATAGGCATGTGCTTCATGGCCGACATAAATCGACATCAATGACAACGATGAGGTACCTCCCTCCTATGATATTCTTTACGCTAGGGTGCGACGACATGTTTGAGCAACTCATGAGTCAGGATAAGGCCTTAGAGTTTACCATGGCTAGGAATAAGGATTTAGAATCACAAGTAGATAATTTGACATTAGAACTTACAAATGCTAAGACTCTTGATGACGATGAATGCTCATCCTGCCATGCTTTACATTCTGAACTATCCAAATTGCAATCTGCTCACGATATTGCTTTGCACCAACTTGAAAATGCTAGGACTGAGCTAATTGAGGTTAAATCAGCTCCCTGTGAAAAATGCTTAGAGTCTAGTAAGTTGGATGCATTTGGAAATGTTAAATCTAGCTTTTGCTCTTTCTGCTTAGAACGTGAACACGAAATTAAAGATATTCTAGAAGCAGTTAGAGCTAAATATACCAAGCTTAAGGACACAATTGAGTTAATTGTTCCTGTCTCTACGGTTTCCTCCGAGTCTGCTTTCAGTCTTTCTAGAAGAATATTGGAGGAGAGAAGAATAAGTCTTACAAGTGAGATGGTGGAGATCCTTCTAACTGTGAATGAACACAACACTCTGTGAAAAATCCAGAGTAGTCAGAGATGTTCGAAAATCTGTACTTAGACAATGACACCGACACATAGAACAAAGATGTATCATGTATGTAGAATTGTAGAGCTATAGGTTGTATTCTTTTTCCTTCGCCAAGGGTTTCTCATTTTGAGTTTTTACTTGGCAAAGGTTTTAACGAGACAACCAATTGGACATTAATAAAGCTCTTTATTACATTTTCAATATGATTGTCTCATTTCTTTCAATTTTCATGTCTACTTCTGAAGTCTACATATTTTTCAAATTTTTCTAGATTTTTCTAGGATTTTTTTGTTCTGACGGGCCAAACGGGCCACACTTGGCTTGACGGGCTAAATGGGCTCGGACCGGCATGGCACGACACGAATAGTAGCCAGACCGGAATGGGTCGTGCCTATCCGGGCCGTGTCGTGCTGGCAGGCGGCCCATTTAGCTAGGATCGTTCTCGGTGAAGCACCAGTGCTTTCTTCTTTTCTCCTCCATCCCATTTCTTTGCTCTAGAGGAAAACTTCGGCCAAAGCTTTTATGGCACCGCTCCCTTCCTTGGCACCTCCTTTCCCTTCGCTCCTCCGTGAGCCCTCCTCGGCGCCCCACCGCTTCCTGTGCCTCTGGTTCCAGTCTTCTTGCCGCCATCATCGGTGGTCGCTAGCGCCTTGCTCCACCGCAGTGTCGCTAGCCCTTGCGCCCTTGGCTTGCCTCTGCTGGCGGCCGCGCCCTCTCTGCCGCTCGGCCCGCGGTCTCGGCTCCTCCCCTGCGGCCTCGGCCTACGAGTTCGCTCGCTCTAGGCCCCGTGCCCGTGCACGCGTTTTGGCTTGCCCCCGTGTGCCCATTCTCCGTCGACTGCTCGGCCGTGCGCCTGCTCATGGCCAAGACGCCTGCCGTGCCTTCGGTTCGCCCTCGGCTCGGCCCATGTCGCCCCCTGCTTTGCTTGGGTTGTGAGGATCCTGGGCTCGGCCCCGCGTCGCCCAGTGCTTGGCCCAGCGCCCGCGTGGCTGTGGTTTGGGGGTTTTGAGGGGGCTCCCTATTTCCCCTTTTTGTTGCTTTTGATATTTATGCTTGAGCTAGGTTTAGTGTACTGATGTGGGTTATTTGTTGATTAAGCATGTGAATGAGATGGATGTGGGTGGATGCATGGTGAAGATGCTGGAGTGGGCTATTGCCTTGATGGTGCTATCGTCATGCTACTGAGGTAACTACTCCCCTTCTCCCTCTTTTCTCTCAATCCCACTTTCCCCCTTTTGCTCTGTGATGTGGATACTGAGGGCTATGGATGATGCTTCTGTGAATGTTGGGATTCTGTGATGGAATGGATGCTACTGGTGGGCTACTTGTGCATGGTTAAGCTCACAGGTGTGGTTTTGTTGGGCACAAATAACAGTGGGTGGATACTCATTTGTGGGTGATTCATGTGTTTAGTGAAAAGTGTAGTTCATGCTGAGGTTCATTTTTGGATAAAAGATAGTGGGGATATATGTGGGCTACCTTGATGCCTTGGTTTTGGGGAGTGGCCGTTAGTGTGGTGGTAGTTGCCCGCTCTGGTGCTTCCTTTGGTGCTTCTGGTCCTTTGCCTCCTGGTCCTCTTGTCTTCCCTTGTGGCTATGGGTGCTTGGCTTGCTTGGCTATGCCATTTGAATGGCAGTGGGTAGCTTGTGGGTGTTGGGCTTGAGCTCTTGCTCCTGGTTGCTACTTGCTTGCTTTGGGGTTCTTGCTCTCTCTCTCTCTCCTTGGCTTTGGCAGTGGGAGGGAATGGTGGTGTGAGTGGCTTTGTGATGCCTTGTGTTGGATGTGAAGTGAAATGCTGGTGCTTTATGTGGCGGAGGCTTTGGCTGGGTATGTTTTATGTGGTGGAGAGGCTTATGAGGAAATGCTTATGTGGGTGAGGTGCTCCCTGCACTATTATGAGGTTTTTCTACTGCGGACGGTAAATCGGTAGAACAGAAAAATGGGTGTTGGGCTAAGAAATGGAATGGACCAATGGTTCATATGGCATTGTCGGATTTTACTACGGGTGAGGTAAGGCGGTAAAATGTGGGATTGGATTGAGACGAGGCCGATTGACTTAGGTTGATCTGGGGACCACCATGATCCTTATGGAAATCTGACGACAATCCTTCTCTACCCAAACTCTATTTTATTGTCTTTGGTTTAAAATCTGTCTTGTGTTTTGTTGGTGGTCGAGGTAAATGTGGACGGGTGTTGGATTGGTCGCAAAATGGGTTTGACTAGATGGTGATGGACGGGCAAGATTTCAAGGAAGGCTTCGGCAACATGCATGTAAAGATTTTGATTGTAATTTAATTGAGTGCTGTAAGTTATATTTTGATCTGTTGTAAATCAATGTTGTGATAAATGTTGAGTTTGTAATATATATATATATATATATATATTACTTTTGCTTTGTAAATATTTCTTGTATGTTGTTTCTGACCCAGTTAATTAGTGAAATCAAGTCTGAGATGATATTAATGCTACCTTTTGCTTGTAATGGATTCGTATTGTGATTTATCATAGATATTGTATTTTGTTTCATGCCTACTTGAAGCGAATTCTTGTAGATGACCTTGAGCTTGAATTGATGATTTATTTTTGTTGTAATAATTTCATGTAATTTAATTCTGAGTGTGTAAGAATATTTTACTTTTGCTCGAAATAAAATTATATTGTGGTTAATTCTGAGATTGAATGAATGTTGTATGTCCCTTTGTTAATGAATCCTTTGAAATTGACTTTGGGCTATAACGCTGTTGCAAATTATGATCTATTACTCTTGTTGGCAATGACATGTTGTGTGATGATTTGGATGTCGGGTTGTATACTTCTCATGATGTAGTTAATTTCGTGATTGAAATAGCGCGTTACTTTTTATTGTAAATATCTATCTTGAAAATTCTGTTGTCCAACTCTTGATAGTATACTTGTGTATGAAATTGTTGGGCGATGTTTTCGATATTAATCTATAATTCTGTTTTGTTTTTGATTTAGATGAATTTTAATTACTGCTAATTAGTGATTAGTGTTGTTTAACTTGGTTTTTATTTTTCGGGTTCTCACAATTTATATGCAGTGCAGTCCAAGAATCCTTCACAAAACGCGGTAACCGACAAGAACTCATGTAGAATCGCTCCCCAGATCGAAGAAACCGACGAGAGATCATCCAGAACGCATCTCAATCAAAACCAAACCAAGAATTGACCCATAAGAGAGGACGCGCGCGCCGCCCCCATCTCAAGAATCCAGAGCATTCAGGGGCGGAGCTACAGTAGGTGCATGGGGGTACAGTCGCACCCTCAAAATTTTTGCACAAAAAGCGATATATACCCCTTAATACATAAAGTATACATTAGATATACTAATATACATACTCTCGATCAACTCTCGGCTACCAGTGACCTAATTGCAGACCCATCTTATGTCGGCCCAACACTCCATGAGCCGTGAGGTGTCCATCTAAATGCTATGAAATCGATGTTTATCTTATAGTCTCTTGATTATTTCTTATCTGCTTCTAGTAAGTAGTAACATGGATTGAAACATTGCTATTCACGGGTGAATCGATATGGTGCGAGTTTGAAAATCTTTGGACTTCAATTTGTTGGCAAAGATGAGGATGGAAGGAGAATGGAGGTCGACTAAAAGCGAGGCTTGCTTGAACAAATTTTCATTTTTGCCAAAGCGCCTTTTGATCAATTTGCTATTTCTAGATAATCGAAATACCCAATCATCGATATTTTGTTGGTGCACAATTCCATCGGAGTTCAAGTCAAGACCTTGAAACCTTCTCTACTATTTGTGGGTAATTTGTTGAATAATCTCCGACTCACAATTTTACTATCTCATTTGCTTGTTGAGAATCTTTTTATTGTACTTTGTATTGTATGTGATTGCTCACGGAACTACATGTTAATCCTCATTTGTATTCTGCGGGACTAATTCTTTGCCTCATCCAGGCAACTTGATAGGGTGCTACAAAGGCTCTTGCAATGGCCATGCTATTCTGCTAAACATCCTTTAAGCAATGGTTCTTACGCATCTACAATACACATTTGAGCTTATGTTGTATGTCATTTAAACTTGTGTTGGAACGAATGTGTCTTAAGTTTGTACCCCCATCGTCAAAATCCTGACTCCGCCACTGAGAGCATTCTTGGCCGGCGGCGGCGAGGTCCGCGGCAATTGCGGCGTGGCCTAGACGTTGCAGACAGGGCAGCGCGGTAAGATGGCGAGCCACCGATCAACGCAGTCCTGGTGGAAGGCGCGGTTGCAGCTGGGGAGGACGCGAACGGCGCGGCCGGCCTGCATGCCGTTGAGGCAGATCGGGCAGAACGGCGTCCTCCTCGCCGACCCCTCCCAGCTGCCTTAGCTCCGACTCCGATAGCCCGTTCTTCTCGCCGTCCTCCGGCTCCAGTGTCTGGGGCGACGTCGGCGGCGGGGCTTGAGGCGCGCCCCGCGCCACGGTCTGGAACAGGTAGCAGAGACAGACGCCGAGCACCCCGAGCATGCCGATGGCGAGAGACGGCACGACCAAGAACACCGCCCAGAGCTGCGCCATCCTGCTCTCTCTGTCTGTGTCTGTCTGTCTCTCATTTCGCTCGGAGGCAGTGCCGTTGGTTGGTAGTTATGGGGCGCGCTAGACGTTGTGAAATGGCACGGAGCGTTGCAGTGCAGTTAAATACTAGTTGGAAAAATTTGATACATGCCACTGAGTAATATGACACTTCGAGATATGTTACTTATATTGAAATTAGAAATATGCCACTCCAGTTTCTTACTCCTTTGAAATTTGCCATTATCTCTACTTTTCTCCTATTTTCTTTCTCTTCTTTTCTATCTATTCATTAGTAAACTACCTATTTTGCCCCTCTTCTATTCGGATTCATCCCCTCCTTGGGCGGGTATTGCCTGCCGAGCCACTGGTCGATCAAGCTCGTCAGCTTCCGCCCGCCGGCGATGTATGGCCATGCCCAGTCCACCAAGTTCTACCCGCCGGCGATGTATGGCCGCGCCTAGTCCACCTGATTGAAGTGACATGTATGATCGCTTCTCTGTATGTGCAGGGAAGACGCAATGGCCAAACGCGAGCACACGATTCAAGTGACTTGTATGTCATGCATTGCTTGTTTGGTTGGCAAACTGGATTGTTTAGTCTCTGTCCATGTTCATTTGAGTTGTATGTACTCTCTGATCACCGATGACTTCATCGGTGTGTTGACGTGGCATTTTCATTCCAGTATCTCCTTTTGCAAGTGTAGTCGGAGGTCGACTTCCTTGGTAGATTGTCGCACCCGAACCTGGTGAAGCTCCTGGGCTATTGCGGCGAGGACAGGGAGCTTCTCCTGGTGTACGAGTTCATGGCGAGAGGCAGCTTGGAATACCATCTGTTCAGGAGTAAGGCTTCGACAAACGAGCATTTTTTTTAATGGCCAGGATTTTCCCCCAATGACTGCCTCCAAGAAAGGAGCACCGTGAGAGCCCAAGTCCTCCATTGACATTGTACTTTCCACGAATCTGATCTGATGACAAAACTTATACCCTTTCGTTAACTTCCATGAGATTGACAAACTGCATAAGCACTTTCGAAAGTTCGTTTTCGATAGCGTTCGGTGATAATCACATACCTAACCTAATTTGACGTTTTCCAATATTGACACCGAAATCAATGGTGTATTTTATCGAATAAGCACGAACAGTGCTTCAGTTCAGACATGTGAAAGATGTTGGCCCTCTAGAAGCCTAGTTGACACGGAAGGACAATCTTAGCGACTAGTTGCATCATGTATTTATGTTGATCTGAATTGGCAAATGTAATCATCATGTCTTGCTTGTTGCAGCTTGTAAGTCCATTGTACTAGTCATGCTCCTCATCATCGATTAAATACTTTTTTTAATAATAATAGTAACACACATGGTGCACTGTACCATGTCTGGCTTCTTGGAGACAAATCGTTGAGTAGGGGTGCGGCGTTTGAGCCGCTCTCATGGAGCACATGGATGAAGATTGTCATCAGAGCTCTGCGGCATGCCTCGCCTTCTGCACTCATCGAGAGGCAGATCATATATAGGACTTCAAGGCATCCAACATCCTCCTCGATTGGTAATTAATCCACCAAAATTTCCTCAACTCGTCGTTGCAAATTTGCGAGATCTTCCATCTGGTTGTCCTTTGAACCATATGCACATACATTTTTTCGGTCAAAATTTGTTGAACCGGGCTCGCCAAGAACGGCCCATCTCTAGGGAAGTCGACGTCACGGCGCGGTGATCGGCATGTCTGGCTACGCCGCGGAGTAGTCACCACCGCCACCTGACGTTAAAGCGAGTGGCGGCGTGTGCGGCCGGCGTGGTGCTCTGGAGTGGCTGCGGTCTTTGTCGTGCCACGACCTCAACAGTGAGCCACCAGCAGAACACGGTGGGTGGCGCGACCATACATTGCCGGTGGGTGGAAGGCGACGAGCGTGATCGACCGGTGGCTTGGCGGGCGTGCAGCCAAGGAAGGGATGAATCCGAATAGAAGAGGGGCAAAATAGGTGGCGACGTATCAGGTGAACATGGAGCAATCCATGAACATATGGACACAGGCCATCCTGGCCCTCCATCGCGCAAGGAATGGCGCACCACGGGCGAGCATAGCGACGCGAGCATTTTTGCGATTCCCCCTCTCCGCCCGAACGAGCTTTCGTTTCCCACCCCATGCCCGATCCCCAATCCCTCAATCCTCCTGCACCTCCCGTCGCCGCTAGGGTTCGTCCTCGCCCTGCAACGCCGCCTCCTGCGCTTCCCCCCCCGCCTCCGCTCCCATGCCTCCCGCCGCGCCACGGCCTCGCTCCTCTCGGCGCCGTGCCGCCTCCACGACCACCCCTTCGTCGCCTACGTCCTCTACCACCTTGCGTGCGCGGCTGTTCCCCCTCATCCTCCCACTCCTCTCCGGGCTCCACTCCCGCGCCTTCCCCTTGCTCTTCTCCAGGCTCCACTCCCGCGCCTTCCCCTGCGCCTCCGCCCCCGCGTGCTTCGTCTTGGAGCAGATGGTGAAGAGGGGGATCTTGAAATTTTCAGTTCTAGTGAGCTAACTGAGCCTTCAGCCTTCAGTTCTTGCAGCTGCCAATCCAATTTCTGGGAGTCAATCTGTTTTGCTATTGACTTGTTTAGTATTTCCACATTTTCATTTTTGGTTCATCAGACTGCACAAGATAACATTGATCTGCATACAACCATCCTTTCTCGATTTGATCTAATCTTTATCGTTAAGGATATCAGAATGTATGATGAAGACAAGGTATGAAGCAAAATGCTTTCTTCGGCTTACTTCCATGCTTCAGAGACTAAATTTCAAGGATCATTATAAATTTTATATATTTGCTGTCATTTCCTGTGGTTCTAATTTGCAAGTTTCATGACATTCCTGACTGATTTGAATGGTTATTAGGACAAGGGTGGCTAGAACATGTTGAAGAGGCATTTAGACTGTTTAATGTCTCCACCGTTGATGCCGCAAGATCTGGAATCAATGAGCATTTTGTCCTAACAGCAAGGGTAAGCACAAATTTGGTGGAACGACAGATTCAAGAGGGAGCTCAACGGCATTCAGGTGGAACTGCAGGCTATTGCTGCTAGTGAAGTGTCACTATAAATTTGGTGGTGTGAGACTGCTTGATGAATTTGTGGGTTTGGTGGTGTGAGACTGCTTGATGAATTTGTATCAGGTTCATGTCCCAATAAATTGAGTGCTTGTGTAGCAACAAATGTGAATGATTGTGATTTTTTTTGCATGCGAATTTTCAGGCTGTGGCCATGAATTCTGAATGTGTTTGTGAATCATCAGTATTGGATATATTGTGTGTTTGTGAACCAAGTCATTGCATGCACTATATTATTTGCAAAGAGTGAAATTGTGATAACTGCAAGTTCAACAATGAGACTAGGAGGGTCCAGAGTGAATTATAGATCCCAGGCTGTGTTAGAGTCCTTGTTTTAGGCCTGGTTAAGCCTCAACATGAGAACTTTTGATATATGGGTAGAATTGCCCACCTTCCTTTTTTCTGAGATAGTGCATGAAACTTCGACTCTTGGTGTGAAGGAGCCTACATTTGCAAATTTTAAAATTAATCACAAAATATTTGTATCCTTTGGGTGGTTCTTTGGAGTCTTGGACTATTTTACTTATTAACAGAATTCTTGGCTGCAGTATTGCAGATCTCAATTTAGCTTTGTCACAGAGGCATATGAAAGTTAACAATGAAAATATTGTCCAGAACCTTACTCTTTCATGACTCAATTTTTGCAAACACTAATGGATTATAAACCTACAACAACATTCCAGAATTTCATAATAGGATACAACAAATGCCACTTCATTTCAGAATTATGATAACACATGTGAAACCATGTCTTCCGGCACTACATGATGGCTAAATTTTCTATTATACATCCTTCTGCTGCCATTAATGCACAAAGAAAGATTGCTTTGTAGAACCATGCAATGCACAAGGATCTGGAGCAAGAAAAAAAATAGCATTTGCTGCATACAAATTGGCAGGCAATTCACAAAATCATTGCATTCATACAAACATTGCATTGACACAATCATTGCATTGACACTAACAAGTTCTGACTGAGAGCTTCATGGTAGTGGTAAACACTGACCGAACTAAGATCCATACATCCATTTCTCAACACTCAATTCTATAGTCAAATCCAGACAACGAAATGTTCAGATGGTCAGTCACATTTCTGGATTCACAGAGAGTAGGAACCATCTGGACTGCTTAGCCACCTTGGAGACCATTATACATCCTTCTGCTGCCATTAATGCACAAAGAAAGATTGCTTTGTAGAACCATGCAATGCACAAGGATCTGGAGCAAGAAAAAAATAGCATTTGCTGCATACAAATTGGCAGGCAATTCACAAAATCATTGCATTCATACAAACATTGCATTGACACAATCATTGCATTGACACTAACAAGTTCTGACTGAGAGCTTCATGGCAATGGTAAACACTGACTGAACTAAGATCCATACATCCATTTCTCAACACTCAATTCTATAGTCAAATCCAGACAACGAAATGTTCAGATGGTCAGTCACATTTCTGGATTCACAGAGAGTAGGAATCATTTGGACTGCTTAGCCACCTTGGAGACCCTACAAAGCAAATATGAGAGTAGGAGTTCTTGGCTTGTCTTCAAACTAGCGGTAGCGGATCTGGTGGCTTAACTCCGGTGCAGGCGGATCTGTGGTGTGACTCCATGACGCAGTGGATGTAGAGGGCGGCAGAGGAACCCTAGCTCGTGGCGGGCGAAGCCTTGAGCTCGGGTGGGCGGCCGTGAGTCGGCTCGGCCTGGCCAGGCAGTCTGATGGCGGCTGGAGGACTCCATTTGGCGGTCTTGGGGGAGGCAGGGAACCCTAACTCGTCTCGTGGCGTGGGAGGTGGGGGAATGAATGAGGAGCTCGAGGCATCTTTGGGGCCAGAAGGAAAAAAGCGAAGGCGGTCTGGGGTTTCGCAAAAAATCTTCGAGTGGGAGGTGGGGGAATCTCGGCCGTGGATTTCGGAATAGAGGGCCCAGATTGAGTATGTGCATATGTCTATGAATTACCTCATGTGCAGGAGATATGCTGCCAAAATAGGTAGTTCAGTAATGAATAGATGAAAAATAAGAGAAAAGAAAAGAAAATAGGAGAAAAGTAAAGATAATGGTAAATTTTAAAGGAGTAAGAAACTGGGTGACATATTTCTAATTTCAATATACTGAGTGACATATCTCAAGTGACATATTAGTCAGTGGTATATATCAAATTTTACCATACTAGTACTAGCCAATCATTTAGGCCTCAAACCCCGGGTAAGTACAAGCCCAATTAGAAGAGGCGAGGAACAAGCCCAAGCCGAGTTCTTCTGGCAGATGACCAGTACCACGGAAAAGAGTTCTTATCGGAGACTGATTTGAGCGAAATAAATTTCAGAGAGAGAGACCAAACGAGGGAGAGGAGAAGAATCTCGTGCAGTGAGGCCATGGCGAACCAGGGAGCGAAGAGGATAGTGGAGAAGAACAAGAAGCGCATGGACTTCCTCCTGCGCCTCATCCTCGCATCCAACGTGAGTGGTCCCCCTTCGATTCTCCCTTCTGTTCTTTAGATCCGTGCACTACTTAGGACGCTCGTGGATGGTTGCTGTCCAAGTCGATGTTTCTGACAGAGTTCGCGTGATATTTGAGCCCGCGGTAGTGATTTTGGTGAAGCCTAGGATTGGATTAGCTCAACTTGGCTGAAGTAGTCGTCCGTGTTCATTCCGTTTTTTTAGAGAGAGGCGTATAACTGAATCTTTCATGTCAGGATGCTGCAGTGGGAAGAAGCATGCCTGCGGAGGGAGGAGCGCTCTGCATATTTAGCTTAATTATGTTCTGTGGAATCACTTGCCCTGGCCTAGTTTAGTTTTGTGGAATCACTTGTCGAGACTTATGTCTCCTTTTGGGGATTGGAGTTCAATTGAGAGCTATGAAACGTATTTCCGATGTATCAAACACCAAGTGTTAACATTTCTTGATAATGAATTTTAAGTTTCTTTGAGGAATATGACATGTTTGGGCCATATAACCTAGAGTTTGTAATCACAAATGAGAACTGATAATTCAGGGCAGAAAGGGGGGAAGTCCAAATTGGCTATGGGATACCACACTTGGTTGGGATTTGCTGAGACACAACGTAAAAATGTTATTTAGTTGATGGACAATGCAAATTTATAGTCATTTGTCGAAAAACACTAGTTGTTAGTGCGTTTGGGTAGCGAAGGGTGTCCGCAGAAAATAAACACGAATTTGTAGTGTACGTCAGCTAAATAGTGTTTTTACCATGTGTCTCGCCAAATGCCAACCGAATGTAGTGTCATGTGGCCAATTTCCTCCCCCCCCCCCCAAAAAAAAAATGTTTCCATCCCATTTTAAGAACCACTCCCTTTTCTTATACCCTTTGTTGATGTTGAGTTTACTTTCTTGTTTTTTTATTGCACTTAAGTGTTTATTGCTCCCTCCTGTCACAAAAAAAGTGACATTTTTTAGTTTTCAAAGTCATCAGGATGCTCATTTGACCACTAAATTCTCTTTATTATATATTCGAAAAAAGTTGTAAAAGTGCAATACTATAAAATTATTTTTTATGACAAATTCACTCATCATTTTCATGCATCCAAACCATACATTTTAAATAACATCTTTAGTCAAAATTAATAGGGTTTAACTGCACGCATTCTAGGGCGTTTTTGTGACTGGAGGAGTATATCATTTAGTGTTGATGCCTTTTTGGTTCAACATGGTTACACATAAAATGCTTGCAATACATGGTAGCCGTTTCCCTCTGCTTTTTCAAAACCTGGAAGTATGCCATCATCTAATTATATGTTTTAGCTATTTTGAGTTTGAGGACTAGTCCCTTCATGACTTCATTGTTGTGCAGGTTATTTACATAGTAGCGAGGATGGCTATAATGCATTCATCTTTCACCTGGAAGCATTGGATTGGTCTTGTGGTGACATCTGCTGCATATTTTCTTTCATACAAGCAACTTGCCAGTATGACAAAGCCAGGATACTCTGATAAAGGACAACTAGAGGATAGTGGTTTTGACCTGAGCACTGGTGGGATTTGCGAGTAAGGAACTGCATAACACAGTGTAATTGTTACCTTTTGATTATTCTACTTGATGCTGAATAATTGGATATTTTTCCATGACAAATCTTTAATTTTCAGTCACACATCCATACAAAGGACTACAGAGTGTCAGAGTCCCTGGCTCTCAGCTTCCTCAGAAACAATTTATAGGTTTTAAAGCTAAAATTACATTAATAACTAAAATATAGAGTGCTCGAACATGAATTGATGGGAAAATTATAGTTGAAAAGTCAAGAGTTTGTTATTTTTCTAGTGAAGGAGTATATCAACTTATATGTCTGGGACTTTGTTTTTTGCTTTCTTTCTTATAAGTTATATTCCAATGACAAACTGTCCTTTTCTTCTTTTCCCGCAGATATTTAGAAGATGTGATATACATCACAGTTTTTGTGCAGCTGATGTCTATTATTTCTGGAAAATTTTGGTGGACATATGTTGTGGTAAGTGCATACCACTTGTGACTTCAGATTGTATTCCCGTTTACCATAGCAATTGCTTCTCATTACTGTTCCTGCTGATATCACCAGCGTCTAGGGTTCCTTCTTTAACAAAGAATATATTACATATAAGGTACAGTACATGAATCAGCTTATTCTGAAATATCTTACAAATGGAACCTTGGTTGGAAATTATTTATGATTCTCAACAACCGGGGAGAAACTAGTTACCAGGATCGGGGTCGCCCTAGCCATCCACGACCCCGGATCGTGGGTCTCACCAGACAGTGAGAGGGAGGAGAGGAAGGGGAGAAGAGGATGGAGGAAAAGAGAGGAGCAAGCTAAGCAAGCCACCGCGGTCACCTCGCGTAGTCGCTGTCACCGTCGAAGTTACTGCTCATCGTGACAGCATAGCAGCGATTCCGGGGCAACCTTGGCCTTCTTGCTCAAGCTCGAGTGCTCTGTTAGATGTATATTGTATAAGGGGTTATCTGCATATATGCCATACCTGTACTTGTATATATATATTGGCCCATTAGCCTCATAATGAATACAAGCGCTATTCATAACATGGTATCAGAGCGAGGTTAGGGTTAGGGTTTTACATGTTGCAGCCGCCGCGCTGGACGTCGATGCCTCCGCTGCCTCCACCCTTCCTGTGTCCTCTTTTCACCTACTGCGCTTGTCGCTTGTCTTCTGTCGGCGCTGCTCCGGGGCCTTCTGATCCTCTTTGCAGTTGGCGTCGCTCATCGCCGGTCACCCGAGTGCCTCGCCGCCTATCGGCGTCGCCCCAATCGGCATTGATCCGGCGTGTCTTGCCGAAACTCTCTTCGTCAGAAGGAGCCGCTCCGTCGAGGGCCATGAGCTCGGTTGCCATGGACCCGCATTTGTTTGGCGGGAGGCCTCGACTACCTCGTCGACAGCGGCCTCCGGTGTTCGAGGTGACGGTCTTGTAACAGTCTTGTTCTTGCGCTCCGGTAGTGCATCTTCGCTCAGAGGCCGCGAGCTCGGTTGTCGTGGACCCATATTCGCGGAAGGCCGCATTCCTCCACGAGGTCATTGCCGTATCGCTGCTTGCCCGCTTGGTCGCCGCCCGTAGCTAAAGCGGCGACAAGGGAACCCTAGTTCCGTGGCTTCTGATAACTAACGGTGACGACGGCTCGGTTTAAAGCTGCCCCGATGAAGTCGGGCAAAAAAAAAAAAAAAAAAAAAAATGAGAAAAAAAGAAAAAAAAGAAAAAAAATTGATCGTCGTTCTAACCGCAGGTGTAGTCGGTATTGCTGTTAGACTTCGTTGCCTTAGTGTCGCATGACGTCGGTATGCCGCCTACCAATAGGCCTTGTTTTATTCCTCATTGCTCGGTGATCTTCAATGGTCTCAATTATCGAGACTAGTTTCAGCATATACACCTCCACATGCGTGGTCAGCGTCGTTGGGAGTTTCTTACTGGCGAGTTGCCTTGTCACTTTCGCCTTGCTCACTTTGCCTCGAGCTGTACTTAGAAAGATGCTTCCAAAGATGCTCATACAAAGGCATCTGAGGTTTTTGAGGATGCTATAGAGACTTTTCAAACTTAGTATGCTGCCTATAAGACATGGGTTGATGAGGATGCTCGTGCCTCTGCTATTACAGTTGCTAGCATGGAGGTTCAATTCCTTTGGGGATGTGGTTGGTTTGGCTTGGCCGACAGTTGATGTGGACACATCTGCGCAACCGCTTCTGGCCGTCTGGTGATTCGTTGTATCTTTACGTCGTGCGTCGGAGCGATCGCTTCTGCGAGGAGATGCTATTGTGGGCGAATTCTATACCCGATTATTCTGCGGTATGGCGTCGATTGACTCTTTGGGACCAAATGTTTGCCACTGCGTGTTAGTCTTTGTCGGCGTCGGCGATCTCGCTGGAGTTTCGTCGTATCTCGACTTCTTGACTGTCTCGGGTGAGTATGAGCAGACTTCGTCTTTCGATTCTTGCACGCCACCCTTATGTGACCCATTGGCGACCCTTATTCTTTATTACGTCTTGATGAGATTCGCCGCCGTGTTGCGGGTCTGCTTCTTTGTCACCGTCGTTTCCTTCGATTCTGGCAGCTTCTCCAGTTCCTACACCCGCTACGTCTCCGGCTACTCCTTCGCGATGGTGCCTTCACGATGTCATTTCTTGTTGGTAGGGGACTACACTGCACTTACTGTAACAAGGATGGACATGTACAGCAGACCTGCTACAAGAAAAAGGATTTACGTCATCGTGGTCGTCCTCCACAGGGAATTGGTGGTTCCTCCTCTCAGAGGAGCTCTGGTGCTTCTGATTCTTAGGAGTTTCTCACACTGCTGCGTCGCATGGCTGCTCTTGCACCGTCCGGTTCTGTTGGTTCTGCTACACAGTCTTCTAGTAAGAGACCACCTTCTACTTCTTCCTCAGGTATATCACCTTGGATTCTGGACTCTGGTGCTTCCTTTCATATGACATCTGATTCCACCAGTCTCACTTCCATTCGTCGTTTAGCTACTCCTATCACTGTTCAGACAACAGATGGTACCTCTCTTTCTGTCACAGGACGAGGCACTCTTTCCAATTCCTCTTTTCATATTCCTGCTGTTTCTCATGTTCCCAAACTAACTATGCAGCTCATATCTGCCGGTCAGCTCACTGATCATGGTTGTCGTGTTATTCTCGATTATGATTCTTGTTGTGTTCAGGATCGATGCACGGGGACTTTGGTTGGTACTGGCCCTCGTCGCCGTGACTCACAGCGTCTCTAGGAGCTTGGCTGGCTTCATCTTCGTTCCGCTGCCTCTGCCAGTCTTGTCGCCTCCACTGTCGCCGCCGCTTCTGCTGCATCCTCCACTGCGTCTTTTGCGCGGTGGCATCATCATTTGAGACATGTTTGTGGGTTGCGTCTATCTTCTTTACTTCGTCGTGGTCTTTTAGGGTCTGTATCTGGTGATGTTTCTCTAAATTGTTAGGGTTGTAAGCTTGGTAAACAGCTTTAACTTCCTTATCCTTCAAAGTGAGTCGGTGTCTAGCGTCCTTTTAATCTTGTTCATTACGATGTATAGGTGCAGCTCCTTTCGTTTGAAAAGAGGTCATCGATATTATATAATTTTTATTGATGATTTTTCTCGCCACACATGGATATACTTTATGTCATCTCGTAGCGAGGTTTTATCCATCTACAAGACTTTTGCCACCATGATCCGTACTTAGTTTGATTCTCCTATTCGTATCTTTCGTGCTGACTCTACTGGGGAATATTTGTCAGGAGTCCTTTGTGGTTTCCTTGCTGAGCAGGGCACTTTCTCTCAGTTTTCTTGGCCTGGTGCTCATGCTCAGAACGGTGTGGCTGACTGGAAGCATCATCATCTTCTTGAGACAGCCCGTGCTCTTATGATTGCTTCTGCTGTCCTACCACACTTCTGGGCTGAGGCCATTTCTACTGCTACTTTCCTGATTAATATTCAAACCTTCTTCTGCTCTTCAGGGTGGGATCCCAGTTGAGCGTCTCTGTGACAAGACTCCTGACTATTCTAGTCTTCGTCTCTTTGGGGGTGTGTACTGTGTTCTTCTTGCCCCTCGTGAGCGCACCAAGTTGACCGCTTAGTCCGTGGAGTGCGTTTTTCTGGGCTATAGTGCCGAGCATAAGGGATATCATTGTTGGGATCCTGTTGGCCGACAGATGCGGGTTTCTCGGGACGTCACTTTTGATGAGTCTCGTCCTTTCTACCCTTGTCCTTCTCCTTCCACCACTCCAACATCTCTTGTCGAGCCGCTTTCTTTCCTGACTTTTCCTGCCACCCCATAGTCACCATACCTCTATCTCAGCCTTTGGCCTCTTCGGTTCCTCCTTCACTGTCTCCTTCGCCACCACTACCCTCTCCAGAGGCTCCTCCCGGCCTTCGTCCTTCTTATCCTCTCCACTGCACTCGTCGTCCGCGAGTTGAGGATTCTTCTGATGCGCCATCTTCTTTTGATGGTTCATCTTCTTCGGCCTCTCCTCGATATGCTCTTCGCAATCGCCGATCTATTCGGCCTCTGTGCGTTTTTGTTTAGCGGCTCTTGCGAACCGACTTCTTATCGTGATCTTCTTTGTTCATCGGGAGTGGCGACATCACGATGGCGAAGAGAGATTGTTGCCCTTGAGCGTCTTGACACGTGGGATCTTGCCCTCTTCCGCGCGTGTTACTCTTATCACGTGCAAGTGGGTCTACAAGATTAAGACCGCTCGATGGTTCTCTTGGCGCTTCTAAGGCTCGTCTTGTGGCACGCTTGTTTTCAGCGAGAGCATGGTCGTGATTATGATGAGACATTTGTCTGTGGCTCACATGACCACCGTTCGCATTCTTCTTCTTTGTGGCGTCTGTTCGGGCATAGTCCATCTCTCAGCTTGATGTCAAGAATGTCTTTCTCAATGGTGAGCTGTGTGAAGAGATTTATATGTAGCCACCACCGGGGTATTCTGTTCCTGAGGGTATAGTTTATCGTCTTCGCCGATCTCTTTACGGCCTTAAGTAAGCTCCTCGTGCCTTGTTTGATCGTTTCTCTTCTGTTGTCAATGCATCTGGTTTCTCTGCCAGTGCTTATGATCCTGCTCTCTTTATTCACACTTCGTCTCGTGGTCAGCCGCTTCTCCTTTTATATGTTGATGATATGATCATTACTGGAGATGATTCTTAGTACATCACCTTTGTGAAGGAGCGTCTTAATGAGTAGTTTCTCATGTCTGATCTGGGTCATGTTCACTACTTTCTTGGGGTTGAGGTTATTTCTACTCTTGAGGGCTTCTATCTGTCCCAAGAAAAGTATATTCATGATCTTTTTGATTGTGCTTCTCTCACTGATCAGCACATCGCTGAGACACCTATGGAGCTTAATGTTCATCTTCAGCCCACTAATGGTGAGCCTCTTCCTGATTCTACTTGCTATCGTCACCTTGTTGGGAGTCTTGTTTATCTGGGTGTCACTCGTCCTGACATTTCATACCCCGTGCATATCTTGAGTCAGTTTGTTTCTGCTCCCACTCAGCTCCACTATAGTCATCTTCTTCGTGTTCTACGATATCTTTGTGGAACTATCACTCGTCTTCTGTTTTTCCCTCGCTCTAGCTCTTTACAGCTCCAGGCATATTCTGATGCCACCTGGGCTAGTGATCACTCTGATCGCCGGTCTCTATCTGCTTATTGTGTTTTTCCTAGTGGTTCTCTCATTGCTTGGAAGATTAAGAAGCAGACTCAGTTTTTCGTTCGAGTGCTGAGGCTGAGTTGCGAGTTATGGTTTTGTTGACAGCGGAGGTTACTTGACTACGGTGGTTACTTGAGGATTTTGGTGTTTCAGTTCCAGCACCTACTCCTCTTTTGTCTGACAGTACAGGGGCTATTAGCATTGCTACAAATCCGGTGAAGCATGAGCTTACTAAGCATATTGGTGTTGATGCTTCCTACATGTAGACATAAGTGCAAGACCAGGTTGTTGCTATTCGGTATGTGCCTTTTGAATTTCAGTTGGCAGACTTCTTCACAAAGGCGCAGACCAGAGCCCAGCACAGTTTCTGTCTCTCCAAACTTCATATTGTTGATCCACCATAAGTTTGAGAGGGAGGGAGAGTGGTTAGATGTATATTGTATAAGGGGTTACCTGCATAGATGTCATACTGTACTTGTATATATATTGGCCCAATAGCCTCATAATGAATACAAGCGCTATTCATAACATGCTCGACTATGACTTGTTGGCCTATAGCGGTATAGGCGGCAGCCGCGACATCGGGCTGGGGTGGTGGCCGGCCGGCGACGTCCCTTCTCACCTCTCCCGAGTCTCCTCTCTTCTATTCAACTTCAATCCCATGTCCTCTGTTTTTGTTGTATGTGTGTGCTATTGTGTGTGTGTGGCAGCTGTGCTGGGAGGGGGAGAGGAAAACCTAATGATCTCCCATCCCCGAGCACATAACACAGGCCAGATGGGCCAAGCCCAGCTGCTAGGTTCTTTTGTTTTCCTTTTTCTCTTATTTCATTTGCCTTTTCCATTTCTTTTCCTAATTCCGAATATGCTTAGACTATATATTATGATGTATATAGCTTTGTGATTGGATCATTGACCCGGATTTTTTGGGGTCACGCCCCGCGTCCCGAACTAAAGTCCCGAAGAACCCTATTCCCCTTCGACCCACATTTTTAGCCACCCGCGACCCCGTTCCTCGACCCGGGTTCCTGGTGACCGGGAGAAAGACCAACGTAGGTTACGGTCACTGTCATTACTTATTGCAAGTTGTGTTCTTACATTGAGTCATATATGTCCTTCACACTTGCAGACATCTTACGAACATGGCTGACAAGGATTTGATGGCTTCATATATATATATATATATATATATATATATATATATATATATATATATATAGGCATCTAACTAGTTTCTTTTTTAATTAAATCAAGTCGTGAATGCACGTTTTGGATGGTAGATACTCCAGAATACTCGTGAGTTTTAGACACTACCAAGGGGGCTCGTGAATCATTGCTCACTTATTTATACATACGTATTGATTTGCAGATACCCGCTTTTGGTGGATACAAGATTTTCGGTCTGTTGAGAGGAACATTTTTCAGTGGCGGTTCAGAGGTAAAAATAGACTGATTGTCGATCTGAGCACATTATTATCATTCAGGGATATCCAGATATGATACATAAGTATTATACCTCGTGTTTGCAGGGTGAAGTTGAGGATGAGAAGACCCGAAAGAAAAGGGAGAAGATGGAGAAGAAGGCATCTAGGGGGAAGATGATCAAAACAAGGACTCGTTGATATGACACCTATAGCCCATTGTTTGAAGGGTAGGTTGATTTCTCATGGCTGTCCAACTGAACTGCTAGCTGTCCGGCGAGTACTATATCATGAATGATATCATTCGTCCATCATTTGCTCCAACAGCTAGCAATACGTAGCACAAATGTCAACTAATCTTTAACTTATGGATACCAGCATTAGATCAATAAAAAACTGTCTTTGTATAATTCGTGGCCCTTTCTGCCCCAAGTTATGTACATCAACAATGAGGCATGGCAAATGATAAATCTTAAGCGACACAACTGAGAGAACTTCTTCGTGGTTAGAGCTTGTCACCTTTCCCCTGAAAGCTTGATACTGTATTCGAGCTAGCCTTTTTTGCGAACTAGATACGCTGCCTTTGTATTGTTTGAAATTTCAATGATCCCAAAGAAGTGAAGAACACAACTTTTTAGCCAAACCGAGGGCCTGATTAGCAACCTCCCATTGCGCCAGCATTAATCACGCTTACAAGGGAGCACAGAGACCACCCAATTTCATTTTAGGTCAACTGGTAGAATGTTATGTTTTCTGTCCGCATATTATTTTATTATGAAACCCACTTTTAAGATAGGTATTCATTTCCACTAAAGTGGAAATTTGACAGTTGCCACAGAACAACCAAGTCTGATGGTTACAGATGCCACAAAATGTGACAACTGACGAGGATCGAATAATCCATGATAAATAGCTTGTCGCCTACCATCATTGTCCAAACATGACTTAGTCAAACAGCCTTGACATATACCCCTGATCAGGGAGAACATGCTTAGACTATCTTGGGCATCGGCCACCCTCCCAGACGGAGATGTCAACGATCAGACATCTCCGACCAGGTTGCAATTCTACCAAAATTGGCCACATGCGGTAGATAAGGGAAAATGTGTTTGTCTTACTGTCATAACCGAATATTTTTTTCCACTGTCTCTGATAATAACTGCTCGACAACCGCCACTGAAGAATGTCTCGTCGACAACAACCGCTCCATACGTGCAGAAGACTAGAACCAACAAGGCGCTTTTCCATGAGCGCCAACTGCCACCCCTTCGGTGCGATATAAGGAGGGTATTCGACGATAGAGAGAAAACAAGCAAGAAGACATAAGAGATTATTCTATCATAGTCTCATGGTTCATCCCGAATATTATACACTCGGTGGTAACGTTTATTGAATACAAGAACATATGAGTAGGGTTGTTATTCTCCCTAAAGAATGCTCAAACCTATTTAAAACACTCTGTTTCCTTTGTGTAATTCTCTGTATTGTGTCTCCTACCTTTACTTCATAAAATCAGCAGTGATTCATCGACAGTTGGCGCCGTCTGTGGGGAGACAATGACAAGATCCTCTTTCTCATCAGTCCTCATGCAACCATGGCAGATGAGTGTAATGAGGAGGATGGAGAATCAGAATCTCCCGATGGCAAGGGTCCAAGTGACAAGAAATAACATCAACCAGGGATTTCGACCATGCTGAGGGCGCCATCCTCGAGGGCTGAAGTCCGTAAGGTGATAGTCGAACCAATGCGGCAAGCCCTAGTGCAGCAGATTCTAGCACTCGATCGTCATCTGGTATCCGTTACATTGCGGCTACAACATCGCTTCGCTTTCATAGAAATATGAAAAGACCTCAGTAGACATCCGACGTCCACCTTTCCCGCAGATAATCTACAACCACTGCCTTCTTGTCCCCTATATACTTAGTTCTTTTTATTGCTTATCCTATCAGTACCTGGGAGACAGTCGGGAGCTCTAACGCTCCTAGTCCAGTCGACTGTCTGGAGAATACGAATTCATCCACCATGGAACTTCCGGAGACGATTATAACCCATAATTCTCCTTCTCGGAAGGGACTCCGAAATGTGGTGAAGCACTTTCTTTCGACTATTCCTTAAGCCGGAGGGATCGACTACCAGCTGTGACTAGGAGGTCTTCGCTACCATCGATGGTCCCGATAGAAGTCTTGGTCATCGTACACCGAGGAATCCCCGAGATTCATCCCCTCCGAGTAATGGTTGGAATGGCATAGCAGCCTCCCCCGGCGACGGAGGTCTCAACTCTCATGGGCGTCATGGACGTATCGCCCCGTGAGCTTTCACCACTCGCGGAGGTAGATGATCCAGAAACCGTCAGAAGAAGGATTGCCGCCTAGAGCACACTTCCTGGCCGGGTCCACTACCAGTCGATAACTGCTCAAGACTTACAATATGCTAACGATCTCCTTGAACATCCACCCGCAGACGTTGCAAGGGCTCGAGTTTTCGAAGCTTTCGCACAAGAGATTGCACAATGACTCCAATTTACCATTGGTAGGTCTGAGCGCTATCGACAACAACGTTCTGGAAGTCAGGCCAGGATAACTCCTTCTGAGTCCAGTCAGTCTCACAACTCTGGACAAAGGAGAAGGGATCGGGAACATCCTCGACCATGACCATTAGTTGATCCATCGACACATCGGGAGGAAAGGCAGGAAATAGGGCACTGTACATCACCTTCGGCCAACAACCATCAACCTCCTCAGAGGAGTGGGCAACCACGTCTCTCCACAGGAGACTTACGTCATCGGCTGGATCGCGAGTATGACTACCCCAGAAGGACGAATGTCAAGGACCGATTGGGACCAGCAGTGGTTGGCTATCAACGTAATCGATCGCCTACCGACTACAACCCTTCTTTCATACAAAGAAGGCGTTATGAGTCCATTACCGGGTGTCAAGCCTTTTCGGTTGGCCTTCGAGCTGTCCGTTGGCCAGATAAGTTTCGACCGGCTAATCTGGAGAAGTTTGATGGGAGTCAAAAAAAACCCTTGAGTTCCTCCTGACCTACACAATAGCTATCTGAGCATCGGGAGGAGGAGCACATGTGATGGCCAATTACCTCCCGACCTTGCTCGAAGGATATGCTCGTTCATGGTTATTGAATCAACCGCCTGAGTCAATTTACGCCTAGCAGCACCTTTGTGATCTACTAATGGCCAACTTCCAGGGCACTTACAACTGCCTTGGGAAGGAAGACGATCTGCCTTGCATGCATCAAGAGTCGCATGAGACATTGCGCAGTTCATTTGACACTTCAGTCAGGTTCAGAATACTATTCCAAAAGTATCCAAATCATCGGTTATCCAAGCCTTCAAGCAGGGAGTTCGGAACTGGAGGTTCATGGAGGATATTGCCTTGAACCCTCCGGCTACTGTCGTCGACCTCTTCGATTTGGCTAACCGCTATGCGATTGCTGCAGAAGCAATAAAATGTAATCAGATGGCCAATCGTGATGACAAAGGATCCTGAGGAGTTCACGATAGAGATAATAAGAAAGTCAAATGGCCCCACAAGTCCAAGAGCAAATCCAAAAGTAAAAAGCCATCAACAAAAAGCTCAAAAGAAATGTTGGCTGTAGCTAACAAAGAACCTCGAAGCTTTAAGTCATACTCTAATCGGAGCAAAGGCAAACGCCCTGATCGAAAAACAGACAAGTCGAAGTGGTGTCCTCTCCATAAGAAAGAAGGACATGACCTTCGACATTGCCGAGTTTTTTAAAAAGAAAATCGAAGACTATTATTCCGGTAAAGGGCCGCTCTCCACTATTGCAGAAATGGGGGATACAAGTGGTAAAAGGCAATCCGAAGATGACGAGGAGATGTCATACCAAACCCCTGAGCACTCGATCGACCACATCTTCAGGGGCTCGTCGACATATGAGTCTAAGCGGCAACTTAAGGTTGTCGAATGCAAGGTAAATTCCATTAACCCTCCTCTTGTCCATAAGATGCCTAAGTGATTGGAAGTCCCAATTTCTTTTGGAACAAAGGACAATCCGACCCCCTCTACTCGGCTCAATCGATTTTTGATCGTGGTCAAACCCACCATCAACAACTGCCACATCAACCACGTCTTGGTTGATGGTTGAAGTTCTTTAAACATATTATTTACCGGTGCCTTGGATGATGCAAGTCCCTAGGACCAAGATAAAACATGGTTGAAGTTCTTTCATGGAATCGTACCAGGATCTTCAGCTAAGCCTATTGGCCAAGTCTCCCTTCCTGTCACGTTCGGTACTTCGAGCAACTTCAGGATAGCAAATTTCATCGATGTGGTCGACTTTGACATTACGTATAACGTAATTTTTGGTCGGTCAATCTTGGCAAAGTTTCTAATGACTGCTCATTATGGATATTAATACCTAAATTAACATGCCAGGTCACAAATATGCCATCACAGTACGTTGTGATAAGAAGATGGCGCTCACATGCGATCGCAAATCCCTCGAGTGAGTGGACCAGATTCCATCTCAAGAAGCTAACAATGTGCGACACTTGGCGAACCACCCAAAACCAAAGGTTGCGCCAAAGCCAAACGATTAGGTTAAGGAGGTGCCCCTCGATCCGACCGAGCCCTCTAAGACCATTCACATATGTGTTGGACTCAATCCTAAATAGGAAGACGAGCCCATAACCTTCCTCCGAGCAAACGCAGATGTATTCATGTGGAAAGCATCTGACATGCCCGAGGTCCCCAGGAGGTGATTGAGCATATGCTAGCACTTCGGCCTAATAAGAAGCCAGTCAAGCAAAAGCTGCGACGCTTCGCCCTCGATCGATGAGAAGCTGTCCGGTCAGAACTCAAGAAGAGAAGTCGACTACCCGAGTGTTTGGTCAATCCTGTAATGGTTATGAAGTCTAATGGTAAATGGAGAATGTGTGTAGACACTTTTGGTATTTGCCTTCTGGTGTCATTATTTTCATCAATAATTTGCAAAATGTCGACCCTTTTTTTTGCATTCCAAATATATCTATTATTATACCTATGATCTTATTAAAGCAGAGTCAAAAGAAACCACCACGTTCGCTCTCAAGGGTTAGAAATTCCCGTGTTAATTCATGAAAAAATAGAAAGATCTACAACGTCGATCGTGGTAGGTCCAGATTATAACAGTCTAGATTTAAAGAAAGAGTTAATGTCAAGTACAATAAAATTGAAATTCGGAATAAAAATTAGAAATTTGATTTCCATATGAATTCCTAAGTAAAAGAGTCCATTTCAAGTACAATCAAACTAAAATTCGGAATAAAAAAAATAAAAAATTGGCAATTGGATTTGTATACAAAATCTAGCAAAAAACTGAAATTTGGAATAAAAAATAAAATTAGCAAATTTATTTTGATACGGATTCGAATAATTATAATTGATTTTAAAATTAAATGATAATTGACAATCATATTTGTATACAAAATCAAACAAAAAATCGAATAAAAACTAAACAATAATTTCCAATTAGATTTGGAACAAAAAAATAGCAATTTGATTTCGATTCAATTCCAATAATTACATTTTAGAATAAAAATTTAACAATAATTGCCAATTAGATCTGTGTACGAAATCTAACAAAAAATTAACTATAATTAGGGATCAAATTAAAGAAAAAGTTGCAATTGATTCATATATGAATTCCAAGAAAAAATAACTGAAATTTAGAATAAAAATAAAAGAAAAATTGCAATTTTAATTCCATACAAATTTCAAAGTTAAATCCTAAATAATATAATTAGTTATAAATTAAATAAATTTAGCAATTTGATTTGTATATGAATTCCAATAAAAATAACTGAAATATTGAATCAAAATAAAAATTATAACAAGGATAGCACGTATGGTGTTGGAGACATAAAAAAAAGTCACCATGATCGCTCTCGAGGTCTAGAAATTCCCACCTTAATTGGATAAAAAAGAGAAAATCTACGTCGTTGATCGTGGTGGTCCCAGGCTATAATGGTCTAGATTAAAAGAAGTAGTTTGTGTCAAATACAATAAAAAAATCGAGGAAAAATAAAATAAAATTAGCCATTTGATTTCCATACACATTTCTAAGTAAAATATCTAAATAATTGTAATTGAATAAAAATTAAACAAAATTTGGCAATTAGATTTGCATACAAAATCCTACCAAAAATTAACTAAAATTAGGAATAAAATATAAAATAAAATTAGCAATTTGATTTTGATACAAATTCTAAGGTAAAATCATTAAATAAGCATGTCTGGAATATTTTTTAAAAAATCCGTAATTGTATTTGTATACTGAATTCCAAAAAAACTAAAATTCGGATAATAAATAAAAGAATATTTGCAATTCAATTTCCACATGAATTCCAAAGTAAAAAGTAAATGAAATTAGTAATTTGATTTCTATACGAACTCCAATAAATAATAACTGAAATTTGAATAAAAATTAAAGTTATAACGATGATAACATGAATGGTATCGGAGGAGACCACAAAAAAGTGCAATGACATCGTTCTGTCTTGCAAGAAGACATTGGCCCACGGGGAAACGAAGAGCCGAGGTGGTGATGACGGAGATAAGGACAATGTTATACTGCTCGCCTTAGACGTTCAAGGAGGACAATGTCATGCTGCTCGCCGGAGCCATTGAAAAGAAAGTCTAGGGTCACGATGAAAAGTGTGAGCGTTGGTGTTGTTGAAGAAGTTAGTGGCCGAATAAGCTCGATGATGCGGAAGCCCTGGCATAGAAAAGATGAAGCTTTGCATTGAAGACGAGCTATGGACGATATGGGATCATCGGGTAGCTAGGAGCGTGCTATCACTGGTGAGGGGCACAACGTTACCGACGATGCCGAGAAGATTCTCTATATCGTTAGACAACGACTAAAACAACCATACTAGCATTAGTGAAGACGGGAGGTCACCACGGTTAGTGAGGAAGCCACAATGTTGAGTTGACCAACATGGAAGAAGAGGAGCGACCGATACGGGAGAAGAGGACATCGGGCATGTATAACATTGTGCATGCATCTGTACGAATAGAAGCACGGACTTACAGAGGCAGAGGAGCAAAAAGCTTGGAGTAGAGATGGCGCAATGATAGAGAATAGGCTCAGGCCCACCGGAGAGAGCATGACAAGTGTCCTCGGCAGGGATTGGTGATGGTTCCATTTGTATGCGTGTTGATGTCGCAATAGTTAGCATTAAGTAATAATTGAAGAGAAGTAGAAGATAATTATATGATAAAATATTGCATTGGAAGGGGGTAGCAACTGAGAGGGATCGATCAATATTTAGGCTTGCAGTTGGAGGTTCAAGCAAAAAAGTTGTAACGGCGAGAAAAGATAAAAGACATACGGTTCGGTGGGGCAATCGGCGTGTGAGGGAAAATAAGTTCAAGATGGGTCGTCCATGGTGCATCGATGTATGCGTGAGCAAGGTACTCTAATACCATGTAAACTAATAAGATAATTTGTTGCACACATAATCAACATATTACTTGTGATTAAATAGAGGTTCATGTGCAACATACAATTTGAAAAAAAAACTAATAGAGTAAGAATAGAGGTATGAAGCTACATGATCTATGCATGATAAAGAGTGCTTACGTTTCTAAGAACCCAACAACTTATTATTCCCAATGATTTTCTTCTATCAAAGCTCATACTTCAATTACGTTCCTCATGTTGTATTTTCCTTCAACCTTCTATTGTCATTTCTCATGTTTATGATATCTTAAAAATCTAAATAGCCTACAAGATACATAAATATATTCTCAAGCATTTATACAAACTTTGAAACAAATCCAGCCGCACAAATACGCATGACACCCTACTAGTTATTATTAAAATAATAGAAAAAAGTCACGATATTTGTTCTCTAGGCTAGAGATTACTAAGTTAATCGGTGGAAAAAAGGAAAAATATACACCGTCGATTGTGGTGGATCAATATTATAATGATACGGATTAATCAAATGTAAATGTGATAGGTGTTACAGTCGTATAGGGAATACAATTATATCTCCGTCGTAAATTCATAAATATAAAAGTTGTGTAACAACTCTATATTTCAATATTACACAACTCTATATTTCAATATAAACATATCTATCGTAGTATCTAACTACGCAATTGCGCAGGAAATTCTGCTAGTTACACTTTACTATGCTTTTGTTTTTACTAGTTCACTTTAATTTTGGTATCAATTGTACTGGTATTTCGCTTCACTCCCTCTCCGGCGACAGAGCAGACAGTACACAGCGCCGGCGACGAAAAAGCTGACGAAAAAGACATTGTTGTAGGCTACGACAAATGTCTTGGGCACACTCGGTAGAACACCAACCTTGTGCAGAAACCCCGGCACGATAGGCATAATTCCGGCCGCCACTGCCGCCATGGCGGCAACGTTGAAACCGCCCTGGAAATAGTAAGGGCTGTCTCTGTCCTCCGAATACAGAGCATCGACGTCCAATGCTGTGCGCCTGACAATGTAGTGGTCGGCGAGCATGATCCCTCCGACGGGGGCCATGAACGCCGAGTTGCTGAGCAGCCACGTGTAGATGAAGGTCTTGCTGGAGCTGAGCAGTCGCCACGGCTGGAAGACGATGCTGAACAACGCGGTGGCGAGTGCCCCCTTGGCGAAAGTGAACGTCCGCGGGTTCATGCTGACGAGCGTGTTCGCCGGCGAGACCACGTTGGCGGCGACGTTGGTCGTGATGATCGCGAGGCTGATGCCAAAGATGGCAAGAACCGTCGTCGCCGGACCGCCGATGCACCCGAGGAGCTCAATTGGGTCGGAGATGACGTGACCAAAGATGACCTCTGTGGCGGAGGTCACGGCGAGCCCGGCGAAGGCGTACATGCCCATGAATACTGGCAGCCCGGCCTGGCCGAGCACCTGGTCAGTCTGGCTCCGCGCGTACCGCGCGAAGTCCGGTATGTTGACGGCCACCGTCGCCCAGAAGCTAATGTTCGCGGTGAGCGCCGGGAAGAAGACCTTCCAGAACTCGGCGCGCGTCAGCCTCGGCGGCTGCGAGAGGATGCTCCCGAAGCCGCCGGCCGATACGTAGGCCCAGCCCAGCAGCGCGGAGGTGAGCACGATGAGCACCGGAGCCGCGTACTTCTCGAGCTTGCGGATGCCCTCCATGCCGTGCATCATGACGCCGAGCTGCGCGGCACAGAAGGCGAGGAAGCACGTAAGCTCGAGCGGCGCCGCGCCGAGGCCGGGCACTGGCTCGAGCAGCGGCTGGTACGACTTGAGCCGGGACGGCAGGAGGAGGAATATGGCGCGGCCCCCGATCCAAGACTCGATGCCGAACCACCCGCAGCCGATGAGCCCGCGGAGGACGGCCGGGACGAGTGCGCCGCGCACGCCGAAGGCGGCGCGCGCGAGCACCGGGAACGGCAGCCCGTGAGTGACCGCTGGTGCGGCCGTGAGTACGAGGAATGCGAGGACGACGAGGTTGGCGACGACGACGGTGGCGACGCCCTGGAGCGCCGACATGCCGAGCTCCACTAGGCTGCCCGCCAGGTAGTAGGCTGGCACGCAGACCACAAGACTGATCCAGAGGCCGGCCAGGTCCCATGCCGTCATGTTTTGCTCCGACGGCGGCGTCGGGGACAGGTCTGCTCCACCTGACGACACCTTGGGGCTCTCCGGTAGTAGCCTCGGGCGTGAGGCGAGCGTGAGGCGTGGTCGGCGAGGGATAAGAGGCAGCCATGGTGTTGCGTGAGAGCTCGTCGCCACAAGGAGGTGATGCAAATGGTTTGGATGGCGCGGCGTGAAGGCCTTGGACATCGCCATGGACATCGCCATGGTCTTTGGGAGAAGCAGAGGAGAGTAGGACCGCAGGAGGCGAGGATGGGACCGATGGCGAGGTGCTTGGAGCTTTACGTGGAGTCATCGAGGAGACGTGGAGAGGATATGGGCCCTCGTTGCTTGGTTGGTTGCAATTGCAACGCGTGTGGCTGTGCATCCGGCCAACTCTTCCGACATCCAGACCAGATTCTGTGAGTGCATGCCTGCCGTTGGATCTTGACTGAGTGTGACCTGAACCGTTCGATGGGAACTGGGATCTGGAGGGTAGATCAATCAGGTGTGGCCGTGTGGAGTATTTTAAAGATTTTTTTATACGGAGTACCTTTTTTTTAAGACTTTATATGGAGTGCATACGTTGGGAAGGTGATGACCGATGAGAGGGCGAGTGTTGGAAGATTTTTTGCCATGCGGTGTGATTCGTTGATGATGCTATAAGAAAAGCATTCTCACATCATACCAGCGCCATCTTCGATCGACAATTTTTTTTGAGAAAATCTTTGATGAACTAAAATTGGGATAATTTCTCAACTTGACTTTGAAGGAATCTTATTTGGATTGATTTGAGATAGATATTGGTTTACAATTACTCTATCATAGAGGACAAAAGCTCAACACTTAAGCATTCAATCAATCTATCTCTCACAAATCTTAGCCTCAACTACTGCAAAATCCCCAAAACACAAATTATAGTTTTTTTTTTCTTTTGGAAGGACTCAGGAACTCCACATCTAGACATTCCCTTTTTAGAGGAGGCTATGCTGAGAGAAAAAACCATAACGAGCACCCATTAAGCTCACACACAAACAGATCTATACTCACGACGTTTCTCAAGCGAATGACGAACCGGGCTTCCGAATCCGTTTCTTCGTGATCTTTAACTTTATTTGACCTAAACTATCTCTCCTTGCATTGTTTTACGCCGCGGTTTCGCCAAAGGTCACAAAGGCGGTATTTTGGTGAAGTTATCAAAATATCCTTTCTCGATCATTCTCCAAAGACCGAGTCCAACCATCATGAAGTAATCACATGCTTCGTCACGTGTAGTTTGATCAACGACTCTCTTTATGTCGACAAGTCTCTCCTATCCGCTCCCACCGAAACCACTATGGCACTTGAATTGACCCTCGTGCCGCTTGATACAACCCGTCGCACCAAACTTCGCGTTTTGTCATCCTTGTCCATTTTACATCATGCTTGAGTCAACTGACTTCACTTGGCATCATCGATCGTTTTGGACCTCAGCTCTCCAAGCCTAGTCTCGATCATCCTCGCCATTGATTGTCGTTGACCTCCAAGCCTCCTGCACAATAATAGACCAAGAAATCGAATCCGGAAATAAGTTCTTTGCAACTTAAGTCACGTTAGTCAAAATATGCATCATGCAACACATGCACTGAAACCCATGAAAATGTCCTAACCTACGATCATCGCCGCCTTGCCGACCAGCGAAACAGGATAAAATTGGTCAGACCACCACCTATGGCTGGTCTAACCGTCATCTGACTGGTATGACTGCCAGCACAGAGACTTAGCCAAAATCGCTCTATGAAAATCCGAAACCTCTCTGAAAATTTAAAATGAATAGAACTTTTGACTCGAAATTCCAAAAATTATGAGACTATGTGCTAAACAATCCCATTTCTTGCCTACACTCTCTATTTTTGACCTGGCTCCAAACTCGAAAGTCATCTTCTTGGCCGGTCAGACTGCCCTCAGACTGCCGTCCATGGCCGGTCTTACCGCCAGCCTCTTGGCCAAAGCCCTGGCCAGTCAGACCGCCAACATGGCCAATCAGACCGTTGGAAGTCTGACAGTTTCTGAAATTTGCCGAAAATGAGTGTTTCGACAAACTCTCACCACCATTGCCAACTGTATCGTTATCTTAAGATCATGAGTATATCCACAGAAGCACCCTGTTAGTTTGTTACTGTGTTACATGTAGATAAGATGTTGTATGTTCCTAGAATGACGCAATAGCGATTGTATGTCGTCTACTTGCTTGTGAATAACTTTAATCTTCTAATTACCCATCAAGCAAAGTGTTATAAAACACACCGCAAAATAAAAGGTAATCAAAAGAGCAGGAGGCGCGGATTTTACGTGAAAAACTCTTGCGGGAAAAACCATGGATGCACTTAGGAGAAATTCACTATACGAGGAGAAATTACAGGCACAAAGTTATTCGGCGCATCTAATCATGCGACTACAGGGTACATATATAGGCTAGGAAATAAGAGTCCCTAACAGAGAATGAAGCCGGGTCAAAGTCGGTTGCGCCACTCGATGCCACGTCTGGTGCCAGTCGGCATATGCGTCGCGTCCTACACAGACACGATGACGAAATCGAATCATACTTTAACAGATTGACATTTGACACACTGTATATGGAGGAAGGGCTCATTTCATGAATCTTTATTCACACAATAAATGCTCACGAAATATTAATATATGTGTGTGTAAAAAATCAGGTTACATCAAAGAATACAAAAGTGAAGAAATATCATAAAACAAAGCATTATATAATGGAAAAGAAGATAATAATCAAATCAATCCAAACACAAGCAAGTCCTCAAAATCAAACACAAACAAGCAACACACCATATAATGTAACACATTATACGCGCTCGCGCGCGCACCATTCAGGCGCGAACGCCCACTCAGATATGCACGTGGCAGTACACCCGATCGAACGAGCTCGGCGACGCGAAGTCGACGGGCACCGGCTGGCAGCTCGCGCGCACGTTGTAGTGCCGCGTCTTCACCCCGCCGTACCGGAACCGCACCTTTGCCCGGACGTGCACGTCCACCGGCAGCTTCCCGCCCGACCGGTCCTTCTTCATGTCCCTCTCCACGTCCCGGGGCAGTGGGGCAGACACCGCGGGCGCGGCCACGTCTATCCTCGTCTCGTTCTGCGGCGGATGGAGGAACCCCGGCACCACGGCGCCGGCGACGTACGTGCCGTTGAACCACACCCCAACGACGAGCGAGTGGTACGACACGGCGGCGCGCTTGTTCCGGTTGTAGGCGCGCAGGGTGAGGTCGAACGTGCCGGTGAGGGCGCCGCGGGACGTGAAGTTGAACCCGGGTACGGCGGCGTGGTCGACGGAGAGGCCGAGCTTCGCCGGGTGGAGCACGAGCCACAGGATGACGATGATGGCGACGACGACGAGCAGCGCGAACAGCGACGCTGCGATGCACCGGATCGTCGTCGGCCGCGTGCGCCGCGGCGCATTGCCCGTAGCCGTTGGCCCTGCCATTTCTTCACCCCCCGAGCTTGGCCACACTACAGCACCACAGAGCTTGAGCAAGCTAGCCTCGAAGTCTCGGCGAGTTTCTTGGCTTTTTGCAAACAAACCAACGTTGTAGCGTCTGTATATAGTAAGCTAGAAGGATACTTTGAGTAGCGAGAGGAGGTTCTACGAGTTGTCACAGGCTGTGGTTGGAGTAATCGGCGGTTTTCTTACGCCTCGCAACGGCAGTCGTGGTGTAACGAGCTCTTTGCATGGCCAAGTACGTGTAACGAGTTGTCTCAGGCTGTGGTTGGAGTACCTTATGGTCTCCCGAGTTTGGGCGCTTTGGATGGAGCTTTGGTTTTGGAATCCTTCTGGCTCACTCCTACTTAGGAATCGATGGGAAGGGAGGGAAAGCATATAAACGAAGACAGCGCATCATGTGCGATCTCATCGATCGGCGCCGTTCACATCCATCGCTTGCTTTCGAAGCGAGAGGTTGGCGAATGGCAACCTCCTGGCTCCTGGGCCAGTGCCAAAATGCACGCCATGATTGCGTACTTCCCGGCTTCCGTTTCTGCGTCTTTGCTTGGCCTGGGATCTGTTCCATTCGAATCATACATTTGAAGGGTATGATTAAAGACACGAAAACGTGCAGATCTGAGGCGAATTTCTGGTCGTATGGTCCTGTCTTAGCTTTTCGAGATCAATTCAGTGGTACTCATATTTGTACTTCAAACGGTACGCATGTGCCTTTATAGTATAATTCAAAGTTTGTACATTATTATACTCCTTCAAAGGCATGTGGTCGATTTCTCGTGGTTTGCCAGGAATTCCAAATGGAACAATCAAGTTTACGGGAGATCCTATCACCTAATGTCCTAACTAATTTGCCGTACTGCAATAACATATGTATATTATTTTATCGAATTCGAATACGAATAGTACGGATAAAACGACATTTCGGATGACGAAATTTCATACCATATTCGTATCTATATTTTTTATACTAATACGAATACGAATATGAATAGGGGAGAAATGGTTAATCGGATGAAAAAATCTAAACCATATTCGCTACCAACCAAATTCGAATACCTGATAAAATAGATAATTCGGATTCGATTGACACACTAGGTCCACCGCATCATGCAGATCGAGTTAGCCCCAGCAAACATCCTGTAGTTATAGTCTAGTGCGACTCCGGCTGTCAAACAAGCGGCAAGGCCCTATTTGGAACGGCTGGGCTTTTCTGAAAAGCGGTTTCCTAACGCATCAGTAGGGCTTTTCTCGTCTTGGGCTAAACGGCTGGGCTTTTATGATTTTTTGTTTGGCTGTCTGGATTTTAGGTAGGCTGCCTGTAGCTTCAGAGATGTGAAATATCTGAAATGCCCCTAAGGACAGTAAGGGCTTGTTTGATACCATTTAACATAATTAACAACATTTAACGACAATTGACCACTATTAACGACGACTAACGCAATTGACGAGAACTATCGCAATTGACGAGAATTACTACAATAAACGACAACTACCAATATTGACCGCGATTAACGACAATATACCGTAAACAACGCAATAAACCACAATTAGCGTATTTAACGACAATTATTACAATAAACTTTATTACAATAAATAATTATTATAAACAATTATTACAATAAGTAATTATTACACATAATTATTACAGTGAATAATGAATACAACAAAAACAATTATTACAATGAGTAAATATTACAATAAATAATTATTAAAAACAAATCCATGCTAGCAGAATTTAAATTTTGATAATGCTCAGTCAGTCAGCAATTCCATGGCATACATGAGTAGCAGCAATTTTAACAGCATGACCACTAAAAAATTTAACCACTACAATCATTATTATGAAATTCATCTGAAGGCAATTATGGGCAATTTTTATATAGACACAAACATTGAACATTGCAATAACAATCAGTGAATGCAATTATGGACAATTTGTATCAATTTAGTTGTATATGGTTGTATATGTAACAGGAACATGCATTAATGGATATAATTACAATAAGAGTAACCGAACAAATTTCTATAGATTGTGAAGCATCCAGAGTTACTTCATAGTCATTGTAAACTAGTTCTGATCAAGTTTCATGGATTCTCTAGATATCAAGTACACCTTACCAACCTCAATTAGGTCATAAAACTGATCAAGCATCGAATTGACGCATGTTGCACGAATTTCTCTACCATGTAAATCAAGGAGATCAATAAGTTCCATTGCCATTGTCATGCCAAGAAATGTCAATGTTTGGATTGATTGATACAATCCAAACACAATATTTTGATTAGTTAGTTCAGTACAACAAAGTGACAATTCAAGCCCCCTCCTCTTTTCTTTTGGGCTTGGGACCGGCATCAGCAGTGTTAGGCAACATTATCATTCCTTTGTTGTTGACATCTACTAAACAATATCAAACTAAATACTAAATACTGAAACTAAACCAAGCAGATTCAAACTAATATCAAAGGAATGCTACATTAACAAGAACTAACGACAATTGACGATTATTAACGATGACTAATAAACATTTATTACAACAAATATTTATAAAAGCAAAGATATACCAAAAAAGATACAAATTACTAAATCAGTTTGACCTACTAGTAACTAGCACAAAGCATAATCATCAACACATAGCAAGAACACAGTTGAACAGATCAACAAACAAGAAAAGTACATCTGTAATCTTGCCAATTTAGGATGCTCAATCAACACTAGATATATGAAGAAATTCTTTTGTTAGTCAATGAGTCTTGAATTACTTTTTTCCCTTTAGCATACCATTTATCAGGATGATCTACACAAGAACAGTACTTGGATGATCAATTCCCCATATACAAAAAGACTCATGGACATGTACAAGGATGAATGTCTCTACAGATATGTTGCAGTGCTACAAAAACAAACATTTCATTCTTCAGTTCATCTAGTGAAAAACAAATATATAAACATACATAAATTTCATTTCATTTTGATATCCAATAATCTAAAACTCTTGAGTGAAACCCACATATAATCAATTAGTCCATAAGATCCTGTTAAAAACCTCTAGTACCAATGGCAATACCTCCAGAAATGTCTCACTCCCAGTCACAACTATTTACCAGCAAAACACTACAATAGAAATGGATTCAGACCATAGGCAGATAATCAATTGATCAAGCCACTGAACTCAGGTAAAATACAGAAACTAACAGTTGGATCAAAAGCACTACCAGAACAATATGCAAACACCAAAGATTGTTCATTGATGCATGTTCTAGAATCGCTGGTCAAACTTCAGAATCCATGCAAATCCATGAATTCTACACCAAAGATTGTTCAAACATCAGTTGCAGAATCAAACACCAAGCCAACAATTTCATCGCGTGAACACCAAGCCAACAATTTCATCGATGCAGGGGTACTGCCGTGCATGGAGGATGGAGCCGGGGGAGGAGGCCGGCGAGGAGGATAGAGCCGGGGGAGGAGAGCGCTGGGGGAGGAGGAGGAGGCGAGCGGGCGTGGGTGTGGAGGTTGAGGAGCACATGGCCAGGGGAGGGAGCCCGAGGATGAGGTGCTGCCACATCGGGGAGGAGGGCGCCGAGGAGAGGAGGGAGGAGGATGTGGCGGGGTGACCGGAGAGGGAGGAGGCCGTCGACGGTAGGGGAGGAAACCGGAGGAGGGAGGAGGGGCTCGGGGGCGGCCAGATCCAGAGGCGACCAGAGAGGGAGGAGGCCGCCGGTGGTAGGGAAGGGAGCTAGAAGAGGGGCTCGGGGGTGGCCATATACGGAGGCGATGTCGACGCAGGGGAGGTGGGGCCAGTGAGGAGGAGGAGGAGGAGGGTCTCGGGCGGCGGATCCGGAGGCAACCAGAGAGGAGGGATGGGCAGGGGGAGGAGCAGGAGGAGGAGGAGGGGCTCGGGGCGGCAGATCGGAGGCGATGCCGCCACAGGAGGAGGTGGGGCTGGGAGGAGGAGGAGGCGCGAGGGGAGAGGGGGGGAGGAGGAGGAGTGGGGGTAGGAGGAGGTGGGGAATTTATTCGATGGCAAAAGCGGGTAATAATCAGTGAAGTTGACGGGCAAAACTGGAAGGAGGATGGTGGGAAGCCGCGAGAAGCTACCGAAGGGCAGCTACTGGCTTTCGGCTTTCTCCCATTGACGCGGCTTCCGATTCTTGAAAAAGTCGGCCGTTTGGAATGGTCGGCTTTTAAGGCTTTTCCGGTAAAGCCGAAGCCGTTCCAAACAGGCCTAAACTAGATGATGTGATCAATCTTTTTTGAGAACCTTATGCGATCAATTTTAACACATATATACTTGTGTGCTAGTGTAGGCTAAGGACTAGCTAGGAGTCTATCCTACAGAGAAGCTTCTATCACGTGGATGCGTGATAGGGAAACGAGGTCGTGGTGACCGTGAGGACATGTGTCGGTTTGTGGCTTGTCTGTTTGTGGTCGTGTGAATGAGATCGTCATTTTTACAATTATGGATGTGAGCCCACTTTTTTTTTTAGAAAAAAATTCCGTTTCAAATAGTGCCAGACAAAAACTCTTCCAGTCCCCTGCCAGTCATCTCTCGACTCATCGGGCCGTTCCGATCCCCTAAACGTTTCGATCGGGCCGTTCCGGCCAAGCCCATCGCAGTTGCTTTGGGTTGTTTCCGACCGACCCGTGCGTCGCAACGCGTACGCGTTAAATAGCCTTTGCGTATCCTACAGTATACCGCGCTGTATACGGATTTAGCATGTAAACATCTTTTATCAATATCAATTTTGCTTCAGTTGTCATTGTCTCCCCGAGTATCTTGTGGCCTGCGCCAAGACATTTTAGAAGACTGCTTATTTTTGGGTGGATAGTACTACTAGTTTGCAACTTTGCAATGATGAAAACCACCGGAAATTAAGCTCTACAATTTCATTAATTTTGGATTTATTTGTTCCGCAGACAAAGAGCTGGGTGTGTTTATCATTACAATTTCTAAGACACGCATGCGGGGAAAAATTAGGCATTCTTCTTATCATTGAATCAATCCAACATATAACGAAAAAAATGTTAGGTTGTCTTCACTCTTCAGACAACAGCAAAAATATCAAAGCACGAAAAATTGTTCAGATTAAAAGATAGGAGTTTTTGCCGCTCATGTGCTTGCTCAATTTGCACGAAGGACGGGACAATGCGCTGTTCGTACTGCACACACCCCTGACTTCCTTATGCCAGTATGCCTGATTAATCTTGAGTTTCTGACGGATTATATTGCTGCTAATTGAGCGATAAAATCTCTCCCTTACGTATAAAAAAAAAATCAATACTCGCGAAGTCGTGCACGTGTTCATCCTACATAGCAAAGGCGCGGCAGCAAGATCCCTGCCGAGAAAAGAGTGCGCGCGAGGGCCTTTTTCTCGAGAACTCACGTCTACTTGGGTAGAGTTGGTTGACCACCGTCGCACGCCCAGCCAACACGCTTCGCGCCTTCGCCTCGGTCTTTTGCTCTCTCCCAAGTCCCAACCTAGCTAGTTTGTCAAACCACGCACATGCGGTCACGCACGTCTCCATGGCCATCTACTTATGCTCCCAGAGCTAGTTTCAGCAAGAGTCACACACACAGCTGCACGCCACATGGTTTTGCTACCGCACGTATCACCTTGCACGCGACACACTTCAAGTCAGCTCGAGCGGGAGTCGTCGCGGCATTATTGTTTTGCACTGCACTGCACATCGCATCGCATCGCACTCTATCTATCGATCTAGCTAGCTGCACGTACAGATGGATGATGGATGGATGGATCGCCATTTAAGCGCCTCCACTGAAAGCGTGAAAGCAACGCACGCAATGCCTTCTCATTAAGCAATGATCGGTGCATATAGCAATCCAAAGATACCAAATATACAGTCGGTTAGTATATGCACAAGATATGCATTCCAACATCCCCTCGCAGTCTCAACCGGGAGTAGCACGAACGTTGAGGCTGGATCTAAAGTCGTTGAAGAGCGTAGTCGGTAGACCTTTTGTGAAGATACCAGCGTACTACGACAAGGAAGGTACGTGCAGGACACGAACATCCCTGAAAGCCACTTTGTCATGGGCAAAATGGAGATCAATCTCCACAAGTCTAGTACACTGGCGCTGCATTGGATTTGTGGAGAGATACACGACGCTGATATTATCGTACTAGACAATGGTGGCTTGAGGAAGCAGTTGGCGAAGCTCGGCCAACAGTTGCCATGGCCAACAGGTCTCAGCCACGGCATTGGCTACACCGCGGTATTCGGCTTCGGCACTGGAGCATCATATCGTGGGCTGACGCTTTGAAGACCACGGGAGCAAGTTGTCCCCTAAGAACATGCAGTAGCATAGAGCGGTGAGTGTCCGAGCAACCAGCCCAGTCAGCATCGGAGTAGGCTACAAGATCATGTGTCGAAGATCGAGTGAGGGTTAAGCCAAAACCAATGGTTCCCTTGACAGCGGAGGATGCATTTCACAAGCTGGAAATGAGGCTCACGTGGTGTATGCATTTGAAAGCATACTTGGTGAACGACGTGAGTGATATCCGGGCGTGTGAACATGAGATATTGAAGTGTACCGGTGAGGCTTCGGTAGAGGGTGGGATTTTGGACGAAGCAGGAAGTTTAGTCCGAGTGTCAATGGGAGTAGCACAAGGATTGCAAGAGAGCATGTTGGCGCGCTGTAGTATTTTATAGGCATATTTTTCTTGGGAGATAAACATGACATGGGAGTCTCGACGAATGGAGACACCAAGAAAAATAGTGAAGAGCACCAAGGTCTATCATGGAGAATTCTTGTCAAAGTTGGTTGCTGATTTTATGTAGCAAGGAAGTGGTGGAAGTGGTGAAACGTACAACAAAAGATAGGCTATGTTGAATCCCTTCGAGTAGATGAACAACGAAGGGTCAGACTGGGAGCAGGTGAAGCCAACAGACATGATGTAAGAAGTGAAGCGACCGAACCAGGCACGTGGAGCCTATTTGAGGCCATAGAGAGATCTGTTCAAGCGACACATATGATCGGGTTTGTCTGGATCAACAAAGCTGGGAGCTTGTTAGAAATATATTGTCTCTTTAAGTGTACAATGAAGGAAGGTGTTTTTTTTACATCCAACTGATGGACATGCCAATCCTTGTTAAGAGCGAGAGTAGGACATTGTGAATGGAGGATGGTTTGATGACCGGACTGAATGTTTTATCAAAGTCAATGCCCGGTTGTTGTGAAAACCCACAAAGAACCCACTGTGCTTTTGTAGCATTCAAGGGAACCATCTGAGTTGTGTTTGTGGCAAAAGATCCACTTTCCGAATACAACATTGACATTAGGAGGACGAGGAACGAAGTCCCATGTATGGTTGGAAGTCAAGGCATGGAACTCGTCGAGCATGGCCGAATGCCAGTTGGGGTCATTAAGGGCACCTTGGTATGTTTTTGGTAGAGGAGAGAATGTAGAGGAAACTGATGAGTGAAGATCAAGGACATCACGAGGGAGCACACGGTGACCAAGTTTGGCACGAGTGGTCATGGTGTGATTGTTGACAGTGGGTGGAATGGAGACGATCCGAGTTGCGGCAGAAAAATCGGTTGGCGCGACAGGATATCCATTTGCCACGGGGGGGGGGGTGCGGTAGCCGGCAGGCGGTGCGATAGCTGTCGAAACAGACGCGATAGATGCAACAGGAGATCTGGCCAGTGCGGCAACAGATCCTGGTGGTGCGACGGATGCAGCAATCACACCGACTGGCGTAGCAGGGGATCTAGCTAACGTGATAGGGGATCCAAGCGACACAGCAAGAATGCCGACTGGCGTGGCAAGAAATCCAAGTGATCCAAGCGGCACGATAGGAATGTCGGCTGACGTAGCAGAGGAGCCAAGCGGCGTGGCAGGAAATCCATCTATCGTAGGAGGTGCGGCAGGTGTTGCCGGTGCGATGGCTGCTGGTGTGGCAGAAGCATCATCATTAACAAAATCGTATGAAGATGTAGAATTGGTGGATTTGTTAGAAAGAAAGAAATGTATCTTCATCGAAAACAACATGGCGAGATAAAATGATGCAATTTGTGGAGAGGTCGAGGCACATGTATCCTTTGTGGTTGGATAGATAACCAAGAAAGACACATTCAGTGGAGCGAGGTGACAATTTGTTTGGAGCTGTTACGAAAGGTTTGGATAACATCTGCAACCGAAAACGCGAGGGTGTATGTGGGTGGGCAGCCGAAGAGGGACTGGAATGACGTGATTTTATGTTGTGTTTTTGTTGGGTGAAGGTTTAGGAGTTGAGTGGCGGTGTGTAGGGCTTCGTCCCAATAGGCTGGTGACATGGATACTATAATCTAGAATTTTGGCTAGAAAAGCATTTTCTCTTAAAATAGTTTTTTTCTTGAGCCAAAACATTTGGGAATCATTTGAAAAACATTTGTATACATTTTGCAACTAGTTTCTCATAAGATTACCAATAGTTATGAAATTTTTGACTTTTGGCTAAAAGGCTCAATTTAAAAAGAAAAACATTACAAACACTTAATTCATTTGGGCACACTTAGGGATGTGATATACATGTATATGACTTAGCAGTCCCCCTTAATGTGCCACTTACTATCTTGCTCAAGATTGTAATAATGAATATTGTGAACAAGAGCATTAACACACTTTTGAAAATGATTTTCATGAATGCATCCTACACAAGGCTATGGACTAGATACTTCAATGTAAGTACTTGTTACCGAAATGACATTGGTTATTGATTTGATAAGATCATCATCGTGCTTGGCTCCAAAATGACACATGGTGGAATCCATCTCTCTTTGAATGAACCAAGACCCCAATGCCTCTTAAGTACCTATTTACCATTTAAACACTTTTTGGTACTCAAACTCAGTGGGTCCTTGAATGTTAGTCATAAGAGATTTGAGCACCCAAATGCCCCTAGCAATAATATTTGGTGAACTAATAATTCTAGCATCATCTTACCATTTGTATCTTTCCCAAGCAAATAATGATTATTATAAAGGATAGACTTAGGAGTGTTACCTATGGGACATTGTTTACCAATGTATCTCTTTTCTCGCCAATTGTAGCAAGTTGGGCTTTTGCTTCCCTTTTTGCCCTCTTTTCTTGCTCCTTGCTGGTTTGCCTCTTTCTTGATGATCTTGACTTGTCATCCACTTGGTTAGGGCACACCTAGCCAAAGTGTCAATTCTTATTGCATCCAAAGCACTTGATATTCTTCGTGTGTCTTGCATTGTGCCTTGTCTTGCTATTCTCCTTCTTGGAGACAAAGCCAATCCCTCTCTTGTCATTCAAGCTTCATTGCTTGATCAAGATATCATCAAGAGATGCTTCCCGTTGTGGCACTTTTTCAAGTCATTTGTCAATTTCTTGACTTGGGCCTTAAGCTTTTCATTTTCCTCTACAAGATTAGTCTCAACAAGCACAGAAGAAATAGAAGTATTTTCACTAGAGCTACAAAGCATATCTAGCAAGTCCTCACAAGAAGTGGATATGCCAACCTTAGATGTAATGCAAGGGTTAGTAACTACACATGACATATTATCTAATAAATCACACGTTATGCCTATATCCACCCTCGACTTATTGAGCTCATTGAGAAGGAGATTTTCATGAGCATCCTTTAGCTCATAATTATTTTGAAGTGCGACATACTCTTTCTTCAAAGCATTGAATTTTAATTTCTCCTTCCCTACATACTCATTAAGCTCCCCAAGCATATCCATCAATTTATTATAAGAGGGCTCATCATCATCATTTACCTTTTGATTACCTTTGGCCATAAAAGCAATGAATTGATGTGGATGGGGTTGATGGCTCCTCATTGTCAGAACTAGAAGTTGAGCCTTCTTCTCCCGACATCTATTGTTTTATGCAATCACCATTAGTGGAGGTAGACCTTTCATAATGATCTTGAAGATTGGTCTACATCTCATGAGCATTCTTGAGATTGCATACTTCGTTGAACACCTCTATACTCAAAGCACTAAATAAAGCGTTAATTAATTGCTTAAGCATCGAGATGTAAGTTTTTCTCTTCCTCACTTGTTGAAGCTAGAGGATCCATTGGAGGATAAAACCAACATCTACAACCCGCCTTATTTTTTGGCTCATGGCCTTAAAATAACAAGACATGCGGGGTTTCCAATTTGCATACTTCGTGCCATCAAATGGAGGTGTTTCACCTAGGTGCACTATATCACTAGTGACCATCCTTTACTCTCTAGATGGTTAAGTCTAATAAATGAGAGATCAAACTTTGATACCACTTGTAAGCAAGGTTCAAGAAAGCGCTAGGCGCTAGGCGGGCGGTGGCCTGGGGCCTAGAGCCTAGGCGGACTAGGCGGTGCCTAGGCGGTGCCTAGGCGGTCGGCTTCGCTACGGTGCAGATAAGCCCACAACAGAATAATTTGATGAATTGAGCAAACATCGGGCATCAAATTGAGCAAGATAGAAGGAAAATTACGAAAAAGCAAGACATGTGCAATTTGATATAGTCATGTATATTATCTCCCATCCAAGGCTCCAAGAGCTTGATGTAAACATGTATGTATTATTGTATTGTAATCAAATAATGATGTAAACCTGTATATTTAATCAATGATGAGTTATTTTGCTATTGTGTTGTGTACTTGTGTGAAAGAATGAATGAATGATTGATGAATCATGAATGAATGATAGTATGAAACATATGCATTCACACATCTCAAAGACTTGACATTGAAAATAATCAAAATATCATAAGTTCATAACATGACAGTGCCAACTCCACATAGCAAGCAAAATACTAATATAGTTTTTGATGAATTGCTAAGATGACTCAATCATCAATCACGAGTTAGTGTCTTCGTCTTCCTCCTCATAATTCCTAGTAACAACCACTTCCTCTTGGTCGGACTCGAACTCAATGTCGTCCTCCCCCTCATTGACATCCCCTTCGGAACTGGACGAGAAATCATCTTCATAGAGGTCTCTCACTCTTGTGCTCCTCTGAGGTTGCATGGCTTCACTAGTCTCGGATGCTTCATCAATGGCCTCAACCTCTTGATCATCATCACCACCTTCAATTATCCATCCTTGAGCTTGTGTAGCATCCGAAGCTAGAATGACATCGATGTTCTTCATATTGCTTTTCTCTTTTCTGCTCAACAATCTTGCATTGAATTGAACATAGACTAGATTGTTGAGACGTTTCACATCTAGCCTATTTCTTCTCTTTGAATGTATCTATAAATTGCAAAGTGGAGTGTAGTAGTTACATAGTTGACATATTGAGAATGAGATAGTTCATACTTTATAGTTGAGAGTTGAGACTTACCATATCAAAAGTGCTCCAATTTCTTTCACATCCGGATGAACTTGAGGTCAAGGAGAGGATTCTTATGGCCATTCTTTGCAAAGTAGGAACTTGATATCCAAAAGTAGACCACCAAGTTGCTAGCCATTAAGAAAAATAGAAGGAAATTAGTACAAGACAAATGGTTAAATAAGCATGCATTGAGTTGAAATCATGATTGTGAGCACGAGTTTACCGGGATTAAAATTGCTTTTTTGATATCCAAGTTTGGCGGTAGGTTTCCGAAAGATCCCTTCTTGATCTTTAAACTTGTGCCAGTCCTCACTAAGCACTTGAGCTTGCATTTCATCATGATCATGATAAAATGTTTCAACACATTCAAATAATGCATCCATAAGATTTGTATCTTGCAAGATGGTTTTATCGTTGTAACTATAATGTGGATTCAGAAGGTACGCTGTCAAGTGCAATGAAGAATCAAGCCTCCCTGCCATCTTTACATCAATTGCATCCATGATCAATTTGTAGTTGTTGTCTAAATTGTTCAAGGCCTCTTTGATTTGCTTCTTTGCTTGTAGTATTTCTCCATAAACAAATGCTAAAGATGGACCATCCCCATCTACCATGCGAAGAACTTTCACCAGTGGTTCAAAAACCTTCAATCAATACAATATACAAGGTTATAAAATAGCAAACAAGGTAAGAATCACATAATAAACATCACATATTCACAAGGATATGATGATTGGCTATACCTTCAAACAAGTAGACACACCATTCCAAAAGGCTCTACTCATTAGTGTACTAGTTGCCATCTTTCCTTTTTGTGTTTTAGTTTGAATGTTATCCTCCCATTCCGAACTAAGTGCCATCGACCTTAGTGCGTCCTTCTTCTCAATCAAACTTTGCAAAGTAAGAAAAGCTTATGCAAATCTAGTCACCCCCGGCCTTATTATATCTCTTCCCTTTGTGTGTTTCCTCATTAAGGCCAATGTCCTATGATGTGCATAGACAAATATAGTGAATGTCTTTGCTTGATCGATTGTCTTCTTATACTTTGACATATTCTTGACAATGGCTTCTAGCATCAAGTTAATAGTGTGAGTTGCACATGAGCTCCAAAAGATATTTGGTCTCTTCTCCTTCAATAATGTCTTTGCTCCCATGTTGTTGGAAGCATTGTGCGTGACTACTTGCACAATATTTGTTGGACCTAGTTGTTCAATGCAAATATCTATGTACTTTCGAATATGTACTCACTTGTGTGTGCATAATCCGAGCGCCTCCTTTGATTGTATGAAGCTTGTCCCCAATTTGCAATGCACACACATTCATGATGCTCCTCCTCTTTGATCGGTCCAAGCATCGGTCATGATGGAGCACCGGTCAAAGCTCTCTCTTCTTCATGTGTCTTCAACAAATCCTTTGTTCTTTCCACTTCCTCCTTCAACAACTTCTCCCGACAATCATATGGAGAAGGACCTACAAACCCTGGTCCAGCGACCAATAGCCTCACACATTTGTTTGAACTTCGTCATTGTTGATGGCATTGAAAGGACACCTAAACATAAAAACATATAATACAATATGAGGCTAACAATCAACAGTTCAACAAAAGGATATCAATCATGAGAGAATGAGAGTTGCAAAATATACCATGAGCATAAAGCCATCTCACAACATATTGTTTCACCTTATGATTTCTTTCTTTCCAAAGTGCATCTTTAATATTTTGTTGCCGGGTTGTCAAAGCAATAGAAGTATCAATAGGGCAAGCAAACTTATCCATTGGCCCTAATGTACGAGTTCTTTGAGCCTCCAACAACTTCAAGCTCTTCATCTTCATGAGGATCATCTTGTTTTTCAATTATCACTTCATTTCTAAGCTCTTGCTCTTTTGCTTTCTTTGCCTTCTTCAATGCTTGTGCATCCTCTATAGACTTCCTACATTTCGTTTGTTCTTCTTGTGTGGACTTTGGACATCTAGCAACGTTCCCTTGAATATGACCAATATGTTGTTTAAGCCTATACACCCTCCGTGAATTACCTTTTGACACAAGCGACACTTCACTCTATCCAAGTTGTTTGGATCATCTAAATACCCAAATTCCCATCCTATATCTTGAATTCCTCTTAAGGGCGTTTGAACTTGTTGGTGTTGTCGCACCTCCGGAAGCAACGGATGACATCTTGACAAAATGACAAATTAACAATAAGTCATAAGTCATAACATACATCTATTAAACCAATATTTGGCTATTTGCAAATCATCAATCATACACATCAATGTAATAAATAGAAAATAGACAAGAATCAGACCAATTTTGCACCCAAAAGCTTGCAAATATAGATGCTGCATCAGAGGTCAATATGAGGATTTCATAAGTCATAAGTCATAACATACATCTATTAATCTATATTTCACTGAAAAGAACACTTGTAACTCATGAAGTAATCTATTGTGCTGCAAGTAGATACACAAGCATCTTCAGAATTCAGATACACAAGCACACAGCCCACAAGTAGCAGTTATTATTTAAGCATCTTCAGATACACAAGCACACAGCCCACTCATGAACTAACACGACCATCTTCAGATACACAAGCACACAGCCCACAAGTAGCAGTTATTATTTAAGCATCTTCAGATACACAAGCACACAGCCCACTCATGAACTAACACGACCATCTTTAGATACACAAGCACACAGACACAGCCCACAAGTAGCAGTTGGCTAACTATAACTAGCAATTATTATTTAAGCCTTGATATGTGGTTCAGTGTGGATGCTATTGTAGTGAAATGGCAAAGAATGCCCTGTCCCCCAGCCCACAAGTTTGTCTGGCAATGATACTGAATTACTGATAGTCTGATACATGAGGAACATGCTTAAATAATACATTACATGGTAATGTTTTTACTTGGCAATGATACTGATACATGAGGAACATGCTTAAATAGCAGCAATGCAGCATAAGCTTCTAAAGGACCATGCAAAGCTAGGGAAAGAATAAAAATGCTGAGCTAGGGAAAGCTAGGCAAAGCACACATGCATAAGCTTCTAAATAGCAGCAATGCAGCATTATTACTACACATTTTGGTACATGCATGCACACATGCAAAAAAATTTGATTCACAAAAATCTCAGTGAACATGAACATCAGAATTTGATTCTCATGAAAAAAGAAGTCATAATAAAAATGTTGCTAACATGAACATCAGAATTTGATTCGCAAGTAGCCAACCAAGCAATATGACAACTAAAAGTCTAAAACTACATTTACTTTCCAGTTTCTAGCATATGACAAAGCAATATAAATAGAAATCCCGAAATCTCGGTGAATCGCTGATCTAAAAGACTAAAAGCTGCTCAAGACAACATTGATGATCTCCAATTCTCCATACAGATTCTTTGATACATCATACTTCATACATGCTATTGGATTGCATGACATTGACAACATTGGATAAAATCATAAAAATGGGATAAACATGACAACATTGGACAAATATTGATGTACCAGAAGAAGGTCCAGATTCCAGAACCAACTTAACAACATTAAGCCTGTCATATTGCATTGCATACATGCTATTCTCAGTATCTCACTTCTCACTTTCTCAGTAATTAATTAATTATCATGATCTCCAATTCTTCTCCATCTGAGATAATGATTCTTTGATACAAATACAATCATACAAGTCAATCATACAACCGCTTGGATAAAAGATGTATATTATGACATGCTATGCAATGCAATGCAATGTAAATGACTTGGACATTGACTTTGAGACTTTGAGAGAGGAACCTGTCATCAAGAAGAACATGGTCGGAAGCGGACAATCGTGCAATCAACAATAAGCAAGAAGAGAGGGAGGGTGGAGCAAGCAAAGATCGAGCAAGACTGGGGAGCTGCGGTGAGTGCTAGGGAATTTGGAAGAGAGGGAGGTGGAGCAAGAAGCTTGAGCAAGGATCGGGAGGCTGCGGTGCTAGGGGAGTGGGAAGAGAGGAGGCCGGGCGCGAGGGTAAGCAGAGAAGGGAAGGGACATCGGAGGAGGGAGGGCAGCGTCAGGGGAACTAAGAAGAGAGGGGAGAGGAAGGCGGCGTGAGGGTGGAGCAGAGATCGGAGGGCGGCGAGGGGGAGGGGGGACCAGAGAGGAACGAGAGGAGAGAGGGAGGTCGGTGGCGGCAGCGGTGGCGTACCTCGATTCGATGGCGGCAGACGGCCGTGTTTTGGAGGCGGCGAGCTCGATTCGGTGGCGAGACGGGCGTGGCGAGCTCGATTCGGGCGGCGGCGAAGCTCCAATCGGCGATGGCGAGCTCAATCGGCGGCGGCGAAGCTCAATCGGCAAGACCGGGCGAAAGCTCGACTCGAAGCGGGAGGCGAACCCTAGCGCGTCGAACTCGGTCAGGCGTCGGGCGCTGTAGTCTTTATCTGCCGCCTCGGCGCCGCCCGCCGAAGGCCGAAACTCCGCCGAGAGGCGCGGACGACCGCGGAGGACCGATTGGCTTTGGCTAGGCGCTCGGTCCGCCTCGCTCGCCGTTTAGGTCGTGCTCGGAGCGCTTGAGGGCCGCGTAGCGCCTAGTCGGCGCCTAATCAGCGCCCAGGTCCGATTTTTACAACCTTGCTTGTAAGACTGAGGAGGCCGACTAGAGGGTTGTGAATAGTCTTTTCTAAAATTCTCTAAGGCTAAAACCGATTTCTAATGCGGAAGCTAAAATCAATTTAGTTTTGTACAATTAAAACCTAATGATTCTAGTTTCCCTCAAGGGCACCAACACCCTAAGTCTAAGTTAAGGTTTGCAACCCTAGTTTGACATGCAATCAATTTAATTCTAGGAATGTAAATTGCACAAAGTAAATCACAAGAGAGCAAACCACAATGGCACAAGGATGTTTTACCGTGATGTTCGGAGACTTGCTAGTCTCCCCTAATCCACGTTGAGGTAAACCGAAACGAATTAAGCCAACACCTCCGAGGTAAGCCCAAACGAATTGGACCGACTCATAACTTGAACCAACACCTCGATCCGCTTAGGGTTGCTTTTCCTCCACTTCCGAGATGATGAGCACTAAACCACTCACAACACGCCGGGCCTTCTCACAACCTTCTTTGAGAAGATCGTTGGTACAACTCCTACAAGCCGTCTAGGTGTCAACAAACACCAAGAGTAACAAGTTGAAGGCGCTCACTTGAACTAGTCAAGTGCCTAAACTCAATGGATACACAATCTACCACCTAATGCAACACATGCACTAGGATTTTTCTCTCTAAGCTCACTAAGTGAAACACATGCACAATAGAGAGGAGATGGCTTACTCTTTGCTCAAATGAATGAAAAAGGCACCAACAACCTTGCTCACACAACTGGCCACAGGGGTATTTATATCCACACAAGGAAAACTAGCCGTTGGAGGAGAATCTTCAGAAAAAACAGGGAAAATCGGTCTGACCGCCAACCAATGGCCGGTCAGACCGCCCTAGCTCCAACAGCTATAAAAACTAGCCGTTGGACACACATCCGGACCGACTACCCTCACGAGAGACCATCAGACTGGACCAAACCGGTCAGATCGCCAGAGGGGCGGTCAGACTGCTCAACAGAGGATCAAAGCAAAAACCAGAGAAACACCTTCTCTGGAAATAACGTACCGCCAACTAGAAAACGGTCCTACCGGCGGTAGTACCGCATTTATACTTGTGGTCATAGCGACAGTAGGTTTTGACTGGCACCCAGCCTGGTCAACCACTTCAAGGGCTGGTCAGACCGCCACATGGCTCCGATCACGTCGCCAGGCTGAGAATGCTGAAAAACAGATTGCATTTCGCTTCAACTCAAATCGCAAAACATATTTGTCGATTGATGCGTGATGCAAACAATGGTTAAAGCGAGATTCTCAACAAGTTACAAAACACATTTGCCGACTTTTAGAATCACGCCACAAGGAATATGGTACATGGACTTAAACCATTTGCAAAATATATTCGCAAACTAAAGTCACATGCTACAAGGATTAAGCATGAGCCTCAACTATTTACAAAACACATTCGCAAATATAGGCAACGTGCTAACAAGACTAGAGCAAGCAAAACGAGCTATCAACACATGACACGCTCAAGCAACTAGTCAAGACCCCTCTTAATAGTACGACAACCTATACTAGCAATCCGGTCTTTCAATCAAACACCGAGACCGGTAAAAAACAAGGAATACATCCTTAGCCTATGCTAGTCATACCTTTGCCTTGAGCATCCATCTTGGAGTGATCACTTGATGACAAACATCTTCACTCCAAGTTCGGGTTCTTGATTTGATAATCATCAACACATGATGATTTCCTTTATTCCAAGTTCTTGACTTGAATATCATCAACACATGATGATCTTCTTCACTTCAGGATCTTGTCTTGAATATCATCAACACATGATGATTTTCTTTACTTCAGGATCTTGACTTGAATATCATCAACACATGATGATCTTCTTCACTTCAGGATATTGTCTTGATACTCATCAACACATGATGATCTTTTTATCCCGAATCTTGACTTAATAATAATGAACTCACAATGTCACCCAAAGTCTTCATTATATTGAGACTCAACCTGTTTCACCAATTTATGGAAAATATTAGTCCACATGACGATTGTCATTAATCACAAAATACTCCATTAACTCATAATGGCGGGTCTAGATTCTTTAGACGAACATGTCTACCCATTTGACAAGCATGGCAAATATCTTGGCTAGTGTGTTTATTATATGAAATGACAGAGGATGACATCAAATGGGAAAGGGCTTGGCATCCAAGATGGCCAAGGCGACGATGCCAAATGTTCTCCGGACAGGTGGATGCAAAGAGAGCCAATGAAGGAGAAGACGGTGCTGGCCGAAGAGGGTACAGTGCTCCCAAGCTATTGCACATGAGAATTACGTTATTGGTGCAGAGGTCCTTCACAGAAAGGCCGAAAGGGTCAAACTTAACGGAGCAATGATTGTCGTGGTGAACCGACTCACGGATATAAGATTTTTAATGACGTGAGGAGAAACAAGAACATTATGAAGCGAGAAAGGAAGTTGTTTAGTGGAGAGGGAGGTTGTGTCGGTGGTTGTGATGGGTAGGCAAGAGCCATCACCGACAACGGCATGCTGAGGAAATGAAGGGGGTGGGGAGAGATGAGATTACCAGGGTCAAAAGTGAGGTGAGAGGAAGCGCTGAAGTCCATGTACCAGTCGGACGAGGCTAGTTGTTGGAGAGACATGGCATTCATGGCATCGACGAGGGAAGACTTGTTCCATTGCGGGGTGGTCGATGCCAAGGGAAGAGCACCGAAGGTTGGGATGATGGCCAAATGCGCCTACTGAGGAGGATGCTGGCCGAGTATGCTAGGGGTCGGCGATGGCGTCATCCAAGGGCGTGGAGGATTGCCCTGGGTCGGCCACACTTGGACATGTCGGTCCATGGGTTGAACCATGGTATCGAGGGTGGAACGCCATTGTTGGAGGAGCTGGCACCATTGCACAACTTATGTTTATGGCCATTTTCACAAAAATTGTAGGAGCCACCAGAGGAGTTGGGATGAGAATTGTTGGGTGGATGGAAGGTGTAGGTTTAGGGTTTGTAGTGGAGTAGAAGGCGGTGGAGAAGGTGGATGGTTTGGCATGGCTAGCTTCGTCGAGGATGAGGAGGGAATGCGCCTCAAGGAAACTTGGAAAGGGACTTTTGGCGGCGATGATAGTTTTGATGGTGGCGAAGCGCTCGCTGAGACCACGGAGAATGGTCATCACAAGTTTGTCGTCGGAGATCTTGTTGTCAAGATCGCCAAGGGCATCGACAATGGTCTTTAGCTTCTTACAATATGCCATGACCGGCATATCGCCTTGGGAGGTGTCATTGAACTCAACCTCCATGGTGAGGACTCACATCTTCTTATTGTCGCGAAGAGTCCCTTAATGCGTACCCACACCTCACGTGTGGATGCGCCAGGAGGCAAGACGATGCCGAGGATTTCTTCTGAGACGGAATTGTGTAAGGACCCAGGATTAACACCCTAAATCCTCTGTGCATTTCTGAACTAGTCCCATGATCAGTGGCTAGCTCACACAGTAAACAAACATGGCACCACAACCATAATCGCAAAGCTTTATTAGTAAATATCAGAGTTGATTACCAGAAAGGCTTTCGAGCCAACAAATAAGAACACAACGAAAGACGAAGAAGAAGTAGTAGAGCCCATCTAATCTACCACAAGCAACCGACTGGGGTAGCGGCCTAGTCGTCGAGATCTTCGGTAGTTGGTGAAGTCCTTCTCTAAACAACATTGTATTAAGCAAGAGTGAGCACAAACAACCGTGCCCCTGTAAGTTACACCCAATAACAGAATTATAATGTATACAGGGATATAACAAAGGAAGGCTTATAGAGTTGATTTTGCATAAAGCAGTGTTTCTTTTCGAATACTTGTACTAAGTTCCAAAGCAGTTATTCTGTAACTAAAATTCATTTTCTAAATTATCAAGTTTTATAGTCAAATAACATTCATCAACGAGTGGTGAAGGATACCCTCCTATCACAAGGCTACCGTCCAATTCCCATTTTGGATAGAAATCCAAAATCATTTGATAAAGTCTTTTGAAATCAAAACCAAAATCTAACTTTGAGTGGCTTTGCTTAGCATGTCCATGACCATGGACACGGCTATTCGAATAGTTTTACACTCTGCAGAGGTTGTATAACTTTGCCCACAAGAGATAATCAATTATATTGTCTAATCCCGCCTCGCTAAGGTTTCACCCCCTTTGGATAGAAACCCGCTGGGTTCAAGCCCCCTCTTGCGCCAGGTGGGAATAAATAAAAGTAGGTTATAAAAGACACCTACGTAACCAGATGGCACAACCACGGTGAAATGATACAAATTATTTAGCCAGATCCTACCCATTCAGAACATGTGGTAGTATGATAAGGCTTCGCAAGATGCAACTCGAAGACCGGTCCTTAACTGACTTGGGCGACTTTCCAATAAAACCCCTGGGCCTCGATCATAGAAATGAATCGATTCCGTGCATAAACATGCACCCATCCAAGCATCCATTTCACTCAAGTCCAAACCAATTTTCATTTTATTTCGCTTTTCATAAATCATTTGCAAAAGTTCTATGGTAAAACAATACCATAGCCTCATTGTAAATCATAATTAAACATTCGGCTCAATTTCCCTAAATTAAACATTTTTGGTCTAAGATTCGTCTAAGCATCATGTTTTTCAATCAAGAGCATCTTGTTAATACTATTGTATTAACCAGAGTTTTATCTAGGGTGATAAGGTATGAGGGTTTGAAGTACAAGGATTGTCAACTACAAGATCAGTAAGTCAACCTCCAATATTAGAATTATAATCCAATAATCCCACAATATTCCTTTTCTAATAATTCAACATCCATCAATGCAATCTTCAATAATAATCCATTTCTAATAATTCAACATCCATCAATCCAATCTTAAATAATAATCCATTTCTAATAACTCAACATCCATTAGTCCATTATTCAACAATATAATTCTATAATCCAATCTCGACACTATAATTCTATAATTCAATCCCCAACATTTAATCATATAATCAAACTTTCAACAATCCAATAATGATATATTCCACTAATCCAACAAGGCTATACTTCAACATCCATCGATCCAATGATTATGTAATCCTATAATCCAATTTTCGAAAATCTAATATCCAATAATTATCTATTTCTATAATCCAATCTTCGATAATCCATTATCAACAATTATCTACTTCTAGAATCCGATATCCAATAATTCGATATACAACAATAAGATACTTCTAGAATCCGATATCCAAAAACATGTATTTCTAATAATCCCATATCCAACGATAATGCATTTGTCTAATCCAATATCCAACATTAATGTGGTCTTATAATCCAATATCCAACATTAATGTAGTCCCATAATCTAATATTCAACAATTATACATTTCTATAACCCAACAAGATATACCCCAGTAATCCAATGAGACTTATTCCAATCAATCCAACAATGATGTATTTCTTCAATCCAATATCCAATGATCATATAACTCTAAAAATTCAACATCCAATCATAATCCATTTCTATAATCCGATATCACTAATCCGATCTTAACAATGATATATTCTAATAATCAAGCAAAATATACCATATAATCCAATCAAGATATATTTTTATAATCCATCCAAGATATATTTCTACCATCCAATCAAGATTTATTTCTATAATCCCACCAAGATTTATTTCTAAAATCCAACATCCATCAATCATTTATTTCTATAACCCACATCCGTTAATATTGCATTTCTACGATTCAATCTCCAACAATTATTCAATTGTTCAAACTTATAATCCAACAATCAACGATTGCATAATTATAAAATCAATATCCAAGAATCATATATTCCTACAATCCAATCTCCATGCATCGTATATTGCTATAATCCAACAATAAAGTATTCTTATAATCCATTCTTTTCAAATTCTAACCCCTGAATACACCACATTCAGAAAGATTCTCCATATTGTCTATATTGACAATAATTGGCTATACAATGGAATTGGGAATAACTATGAAGCTTAAAACAGGGATTTAAATTACTTGAATATAAATACGCATGCAATAATAATTTAAAATACTGGGATTCAAATATGATCAAATGATGTAACTTGCCTTGCTTATTTAGTTGTTATTCTTAAACAGCATCGATATGCGAACAAGTGTCGAAATTCTGTTCTCCGAAGTCATCGGAATCTATACGCAAAATGAGCCAAATAAATATAAAAAATCCAAATAAAATACAAAAATAACAAAATTAGTACCAAAAGAAAGATACCGCCTTTAGATGAATTTAGGAACGAGAATCGACGGAATCAGACTTCGTATGAAGGAATGGACGTCCGAAAGTTCGAAAATCACATGAAATGATGGAAATTAGAGAGTGGCAAGAATATACTGGAATATGTTTTTCTGGTTTTTCATGCAAGCAATGCATATGTCAACAAGGGCCCACTTGGAGGTGAGACAAGGAGGAAGGAAAGAGATGAGGGAGGATGACATCCTTGGCCCACTTGTAAGTGAGACCAAGCGAGAGGAAATGAGAGAGAGTGATAGTCGGGTTTTGGGGGAGAGATAGGAGGGGAAGGAGAGAGGAAGAGGTGTCACGACTTTTTATAGAAGAGAGAGAGGGAGACATGATGGGGTGGAGTCTTTGCAAGTGATGGTGGGTGCCTGAGGCGGCGGCATGGTCGGACCAAGAAACAAACATGGGCCGGCCTAAGGGGTGTGGGGAGCAGAGGCGGCATGGGCGCATGGCCGGCAGAGGCATGGGCATAGGTGGAGGAGGAGGGGGAGTGGCGATTGAGGGAGGGAGAACAGACTGGAAGAAAGCCAAGGCATGGGCCAGCAGGGAAGCAGGCAAGAGGCATGGGCGATATCAGAAGGAAAAAGGGGTAGGAGATGGGTGCCCATGGCGCTCCAACGGGAAGAAGAAGGAAGAAAGAGGAGGAGAGAGAAAAAGAAAAAAAAGAAAGGGAATAAGGAAAATCCAGAAAAATAAATAAATTAGAAAATCCAAGAAAATTTTATAAAATACTTTGGAACCTGAATAAATCAAATAAAATAGTAACAAGAAACTTGGAGAAAATCCAAGAGACCTGAAAAATTCAAATGATTTATTTTATTTTTAAAGCTTCAAAAAAAGGCATTAAAATATGGGTGTTATTTTTGGAATTTATTAAAACTATTTCCAACTTAAAGTTGGCTTTTATTTTTACACATAGTTTATTTTAAGTTTCTGGAAAACGGGAAAAACCTTTTTAAAATCCAAAAAATAAAGAAATTAATTTAGTTTTTCTTTTTAACTTTAAACCCAATAAAAACTCAATAAATTTTATTTTTGACTTTTTAAAACTCAGGAAATCCAATAAAATAATATTTTATTAATTTTAAAATAGATAACAAAACTTTGGGATGTTACAAATTGTAAAGCCAAGAGACGACAAAAAAATCATTGAGATTCTAGTCGGCGTCGTTGGCGGGCTTGTTAGTGCCATCAATGTGGTTCTGGAGAGAGAAACGACTGACAGGAACTGTGAAAAGTTCGCGCCATTTTGTGTAGTTTGGAGGATTGAGTTCAAGGGTGGAAGGAATGTGGGACTTGATGTTTGTGATGGTAAGTGCAAGGGTGGAAGCTTTGGCGCTCTCATGGTGACGGGAGAAAGGAGGAAGAAGAGGTGGGCGACAGGGGATCAGGAGGTTGCTGATACCATGAAAGCATGAAAGGAACGCACATAATGCCTTTTCATTAAGCAATGAGCGGTACATATAACCGTACATGCAATCAACAAACAAGGAAAATCTCTAACCAATTACACGTGATAGCTATCCAAAGATACCAAATATACATTTGGTTAGTATATACACAAGATATACATTCCAACATCCACCACCTTCCCCCTAGCCACCCTTCAATGTAGCCTCTGTTGGTTATAATCTTGACATATGATATGTTTAGAGTCTGCATGTCAATGTGTTTGTGTTGCATGTGTACATGCACGAGTGTGTAAGCGTCACATGTTGCTACATGTAGGAGAGGGTCAAGTGCATACGTTATGTTAGTTAGTTGCATGTAGTTTGCTTGAGTCAATAAGTTGTTAGAGGGCCGAGTCATGTGGATCATGGAGAGATTCCAGGAGGTGTTAGCTGGCTTTGGATGTGGGTGTGTGGCTTGCATGTGCGGACCGGCCGGTTGTATCTACTTAAGCACTTCTCTTGAATGAAATAACTGAGTAAGTTTGTGTTAAAAAAAAACTTGCTTCTCGTGAGTGTTTGTATTTGTCTCTTGAGAGAGATTGAAAATACACATAGAGATACAGAGAGGAGTTGAGCGAGCTGAGTTCTAACAATTGGTATCAGAGCGAGGAGATGCCGAAGATGATGTCGCACGGTGATAGTTCGTCAAGTGGTGCTTGATTGCGGCGGCTTCAAATGACACAAATGACGGCAAGGCTCCAAGACCCACGGTGACAGGACGAACTACGTGGCATGGGCGACGAGGATGAAGATCCTCATGAGAGCTCATGGCATGTGGGATGTGGTTGATCCCAAGAGCTCGTCCAAGGTTGTTGATGAGAAGAAAGATCGGATGGCCTTGGTCATCATCGCCCAGGCCATCAACGACGAGATGTTGATATGAGTTGCGAGAAGGACATCGCGCTTGATGTCTGGACGACGCTGCACTCCATGCACGGGTGCCAAGCGCGTCAGGGAGGCGAGGATCTAGTCCCTGTGCTCGGAGTTTGATAACCTTAAGATGTGTGATGCAGAGTCGGTGGATGACTTTGCTATGAAGTTCACGATGCTCGTTGGCCAGATCCGAGAACTTGGAGAGATGATGGAAGAGAAGTATATCATGAAGAAGCTGCTACGAGCCATTTCCAACAAGTTCATCAATGTTGCTTCGTCGATGGCGCTATTTGGTGGCATCAACCAGATGGCCGTAGAGGAGGCCATTGGATTACTGAAGGTGCACGAAAAGCTTCTCAAGGGATGGGACATGCGGACGGAAGAGCAACTTCTTATGGCAAGAGGATACGACTCGTCGCGAGGACGAGGGCGCAACCGTGGCCATGGTGAATGGTGCAAAGATAAAAGCATGGTGCGTTGCTTTGATTGTGAAGAGTTTGGGCACTATTCCTAGGAGTGTCCTGTGAAAGGGATGGAGAAGAAGGCACTTTTAGGTGAAGCTCAAGGTGACGATGAACTAGCTCTTTTTTGAAGACATGTGAAGCATGGCGTGTCAAGATTAAGGAGCAATTTGTTGGTTATAATCTTGATATGTAATATGTTTAGAGTCTGCATGTCAGTGTGTTTGTGTTGCATTTGTACGTGCACAAGTGTGTAAGCGTCACATGTTGCTGCATGTAGGAGAGGGTCAAGTGCATACGTTATGTTAGTTAGCTGCATGTAGTTTGCTTGAGTCAATAAGTTGTTAGAGGGCCAAGTCATGTGGATCATGGAGAGATTCCAGGAGGTGTTAGCTAGCTTTGGACGTGGGTGTGTGGCTTGCATGTGCGGACCAGCCGGTTGTATCTACTTAAGCATTTCTCTTGAATGAAATAACTGAGTAAGTTTGTGTTAAAAAAAACTTGCCTCTCGTGGGTGTTTGTATTTGTCTCTTGAGAGAGATTGAAAATACACATAGAGATACAAAGAGGAGTTGAGCAAGCTGAGTTCCAACAATTGGTATCAGAGCGAGGAGATGCCGAAGATGATGTCACACGGTGATGGTTTGTCAAGTGGTGCCGCTGCGAGCGGCGGCTTCGGTGACGCGGCGATGGCAAGGCTCCAGTACCCACAGCTGACAAGGACGAACTACGGCATGGGCGATGAGGATGAAGATCCTCATGAGAGCTCATGGCATGTGGGATGTGGTTGATCCCAAGAGCTCGTCCAAGGTTGTTGATGGGAAGAAGGATCAGATGGCCTTGGTCATCATCGCCCAGGCCATCAACGACGAGATGTTGATGTGAGTTGCAGAGAAGGACACCACACTTGATGTCTGGACGGCGCTGCGCTCCATGCACGTGGGCGCCGAGCGCGTCAGGAGGCGAGGATCTAGTCCCTGTGCTCAGATTTTGATAACCTTAAGATGTGTGATGCAGAGTCGGTGGATGACTTCGCTACGAAGCTCATGATGCTCGTTGGCCAGATCCGAGAACTTGGAGAGACGATGGAAGAGAAGCATATCGTGAAGAAGCTGCTACGAGCCATTTTTGACAAGTTCATCAATGTTGCTTCGTCGATGGCGCTATTTGGTGGCATCAACCAGATGACCGTAGAGGAGGCCATTGGATCACTGAAGGCGCACAAGTAGCTTCTCAAGGGGCGGGACACGCGGACGGAAGAGCAACTTCTTATGGCAAGAGGATACGACTCGTCGCGAGGACGAGGGCGCAGCCGTGGCCGTGGTGAATGGTGCAAAGATAAAAGCAAGGTGCATTGCTTTGATTGTGAAGAGTTTGGGCACTATTTCTGGGAGTGTCCTATGAAAGGGATGGAGAAGAAGGCACTTTTAGGTGAAGCTCAAGGTGACGATGAACCAGCTCTTTTTTGAAGACATGTGAAGCATGGCGTGTCAAGATTAAGGGGCAATTTGTTGGTTATAATCTTGACATGTAATATGTTTAGAGTCTACATGTCAGTGTGTTTGTGTTGCATGTGTATGTGCACGATTGTGTAAGCGTCACATGTCGCTGCATGTAGGAGAGGGTCAAGTGCATACGTTATGTTAGTTAGCTGCATGTAGTTTGCTTGAGTCAATAAGTTGTTAGAGGGCCTTGTCATGTGGATCATAGAGAGATTCCAGGAGGTGTTAGCTGGCTTTGGACGTGGGTGTGTGGCTTGCATGTGCGGACCGGCCGGTTGTATCTACTTAAGCGCTTCTCTTGAATGAAATAACTGAGTAAGTTTGTGTTAAAAAAAAACTTGTCTCTCGTGAGTGTTGTATTTGTCTCTTGATAGAGATTGAAAATACACATAGAGATACAGAGAGGAGTTGAGCGGGCTCAGTTCCAACAGCCTCCCCATGCATTCAATGGCTTTCTCCATGGTTAGTTGCTCGTCGCCTGGCCACGCCGGTTGGTTTGGTGCCGTGTGGTCCGCTCGATCCGGCCGATCGATCGCCAACGACCTTGGACGACGATTTATGGTCGACCGGACAGCCCGTTTCTTGTTCCTCGCTCGAGCGGCCACCTAGCTAACTCACACGCGCGCAAAGTCTTCATCCACATATCACAATTCATTCACAACCATGCATGATGAGTATGTATAAATGTAGCAAGTACATACATACATGTATAGTACTAGTACTGCACTGCACAATGCTACACACTGGCTAGCCGAGCAGACCCAAATCCAACAGAGGTCTTCGTCAAGCTCAAGCCTACCCTCCATGTTGACACCGGTACCTCCACCTGGCGGCCACGGCCTTGGCTCCACTCCATAGCGCTCCGCCGATTGCTCATGAAGCAACAGAGGGGAAGAACAAAAACAGAGGAAGAAGAACGGTTGGGCAGGTTGGAGAATGAGGAATAAGTTCCTGGTCCTTTGCCGAAACCCACAAGGTCTAACTGCTGCCTCACATCCATAGATCCGGTGCATCGTATACCAATAGAAGATTATGCCAATGAAATTATAGATCAAGTGATGCTTCATCCCCCTTTGCTTCGGTTCTATTCTTTGAGTCCACCCCATTTTCATGGTGGCTTCTCCGCTGTAGCCGAGCTAGGTAGCGAGCCACAATAAATTGCCATCCATCTCAACTGTGCTCCGACCAGTTCTATAAAACCTCAGTCTCTCCCTGTTGCACTCTGCCATCCTCCTTGCTTGCTCCATGTGGAGTCACTTATTACACTAGCCAGCCAGCCCTGGCCTTCTCGTCGGATCCATTCTAGGTAGCGGATCTAGTATATACGTACGTACATGCTTGCGAGTTGCGCTGCCGCTACTTGCTTGACGTGTGCTTGGGTCGGCCGCTAGCGATTATTTGGGCAATGGAGGTGGGGACGCGGCGGTGGTGGTGGCGGCGGTGGCGCGCACATGGCGTGGTTCGCGGATGTCGCGGGTCGCTGTGTGGCGGTGTTTCGGTGCTCGGCGGGTCAGGCAAAGACGCCGAGAACATGCACGAGTGGATCGCGGGCAACTCTGCGCCGACGGGCGCACGTACAGACATGCATCTTCGCGGTGCCGGGGTGGCGCGCGCGGCCTCGTCACCGTCACGCGCGACCGCGGAACACGAGCACGTCCTCAAGGCGCCGACAACTACCCCTAAGGGCCCTTCGCACGCCGTCTTCCGCGACGCTTGGCGGCGGCATCTTCAACTCCGACGGCGAGACGGGTCGCCAACAAGAAGACGGCCGCGCCGAAGTTCACCACGCCGCACGCCCGGACGGCCATGTCGAGGTGGGTCTCGCGCTCCATCCACCACAGTGCTTTGCCCATCTGGCCGACGTGGCGCGGGCAAGACGCACGTCGACCTCCAGGACCTCCTCCTGCGCCTCAACATCTGCGGTTTGGCGTTCGGCAAGGACCCGGAGACGCTTCGCCTGGCTCGCCAGAGAACGATTCGCCTGCTCGTTCGGCCAGCGACGGAAGCGACGCTCAACCGGTCATAATCACAACAAGATGCATTGTAATATAAGTTTACCGTTTGTATTTTAAAATGACGAAGCTTTGCTTATTACCCTCTTGAGCTTTAGAATTTCAATTCTTACTCAATGTCATTTCTAGTTCACTAACTTGCTTGAATTATCATGTTTTTCACATGTGTAGCTTAGTCTTTGCTTGATGAGCTAGAAATTTAAGACAACTTGAATTAAAATTTGTAATTTGTGGATCTTTTAGTTAGTTGCACCAGATCCTTTTGTGACACTTGCCATATCAAAATTGCTTTGTTAGCTTTTGAATATAGGATTGAACATCAATTAAGTCTCTAATTCTTTTGTGAAACTAGAAGTTGCTTTTGTGCAAAATGAAAAATCAAGTTTTATGGTTCTCATGTGGATAAAATGTGACAAACTATTATCACAAGACTACATGTCAAAGACATGAACTTGGAGATAGTTTGATGATCCAGACGATCTCATGGGGATTGCTTGTCAAACTTGACATAAACTTTAAGATTTGTTGCATCGGTTGAAGCTTAAGAAGAGTTTGTGGATGACTCCTAATCTAGGATCTTCTTCACTAAGATAGACATTCAATCAACTTCAACATGTGTTATTCATTGCAAATGAAAACGGTTGTAAAAATTGGGTGATTGAGGTACTTTGAGCAAAATGATTCACTTTAGGATTTTTGGTCTCTAGAATGGTCTTTGTTAGCTTCTTGATCTCATGTTGATATTCTAACATGACCATTATCACTCTAGGATCTCTTTTGATGAACTTGTTAATTTTGACACTTTGCTTAACTTGTGAACAATTCACTGCTTCATATTGAGCATTCTAGCTTATCTTTGATATATATGTCTTAACATGATCATAATAGCACCTTCATGCTTGATGTGTCTTGAGCAATACTAGAAATGCTAGCTTGTTCTCTTGGGTTATCTCTAAAACTTCTTGCACTAATTTTTTTTAAAAAAAAAATCTAAAAATGAAGTCACTCCATTGCATTTCATGTATACTCTTCCTTATGCTTCCTTCCATTTCTGTATTTATCATCTCTGGATGAGAGGAAGACATGATTTCTTGATGACTCCATTATCAAAGGGGGAGAAGATATAGCAAAAAATGTTAAAATGAGAACCATTTGGAGAAAAAGGGAGAAAACGAAAAATTTGAAAAAAAGTGATCATAGTGAGGGGGAGCATCTCATTTGTATTCTTGTGCTCTTATTGCCATTTCTGAACATGCATTGCAATTCTTGGAACCTCACAATGATCAAAGGTCAAATTGAATAACTATTATTTCATATGGACCTTGAGTGAGATTTTTTTACTTCTCTTTGGAAATTGAAGCTTTCATGCACTCCATTGCCTCACCTAACTTACTTTTGCATATGAAGACAACTTGGTCATTTTCACGTCTTTCTCTTTCTTTTGGACCAAGTTGTGTCTTTGCACTAAACGTTGAGTATTTTAAAAACAAACCTCCAACTTGCATTTTTGGGAAATTTGGAGGAGGAATTTTCAAAACAAACCTCTAGAGAATAACGGCACATATTTACTATTGCATGTAATTAAACACGTGTATGAGGTCCCTAGTCGATTGGGTCTACATGTTCGTAGTCCTTATTAACCATAGGGTGGTCGTGATTGGCACGGCCGTAGTAAAACTTACGACCATAGGGTGATCGTAGTAGAACTTACGATCAGTAGATGGTCGCAGAAGATCTTACGACCACAGGATGGTAGTAGAATGACCTACAACCATATAGGGTGGTCGTAGAATATCATACGATCACTTGGTAATCATAATCTCCCTCATTATTGACAATGAGAGGTACCTCTAAAGGTTGTGTATAGACATTATTATCTATAACGAATATTACAGATAAATAATTTAATTAATTGAGGATTATTAGATCCTCATCACATGTGTTTTCGGTAAAATGTAGAAGCTGTCAGGTTTTAGGCGGTTTGACCAGCCTTGGTCGACGGCCCGACTAGCCAACCTTGGCGGTCGGATCGGTCAAAGGGCGGCAAATACCCGCCATGAGTAGCGGTTTGATTGGCCAAAATGTGATTTCGAGTTTTTGGTCGAGCCAAAAATAGAGGGTGTAGGCAAGAGAGAGGATTCTTCTGCACTTGGTCTCGTAATTTTTGGAGCTTCGAGCCAAAAGTTCTATTCATTTTGAATTTCCAAAGAGGGTTCATATTTTTAGAGAGAAAATCTGGCTAAGTCATTGTGCTAGCGGTCAAACCGGCCATGGGTGGCGGTCAAGAGGATTTTGCCTTAGATTGGTCGGCAAGGCGGCGATGTTCCTTGGGTTAGGTCAAATTCATGGTTTTCATTGTATGTGTGTTGCATAATGTATGTTTTGACTAACATGGGTCAAGTTGCGAAGAACTTATGTCCGGAATCGATTTCTTGGTCTATTGTTGTGCAGAAGGCTTAGAGGTCAATGAGGAGGAAGATCGGGACTAGGCTTAGAGAGCTGAGGTCCAGAACGATCAACGATGCCAGGTGAAGTCGTTAGACTCTGGCGCAAAATGGACAAGGATGACCGAACGGAAAGTTCGGTGCGACAGGTTGCATTAAGCGGCACAGGGGTCAGTGGAAGCGCCATGGTGGTTTCGGTGGGAGCCGAATGGGAGAGACTTGCCAATATGAAGAGAGCCGTTGATCAGCCTACACGTGGCGAAGCATGTGATATCTTCATGAAGATTAGACTCGGTCTTTGGAGAAGGATCGAGAAGGGGTATTTTGGTAACTTCACCAAAATACTGCCTTGAAGACCTTTGGCTAAACCACGGTGCAAGACGGCGCAAGGAGAGGCGGTTTAGGTCAAGTGAAGATAAAGATCACGAAGAAACAGATCGGGAAGCCCAGTTCGTCATCCGTTTTGAGAAGTGTGCATGAGTGTAGACCCGTTTCTGTGGGCTTAACGGGTGCCCGTTAGGGTCCTCTCTCTCTCTCTCTCGCAACCTAGCCTCCACTATAAAAGGAGAATCCCCAGATGTGGAATTCTCAAGTCCTTTCCAGAGAAAAAAAAACCCTAATTTGTGATTTAGAGATTTTAGAGCAGTTGAGGTTAGGGTTTGTGACAGATAGATTGATTGTGCGCTCAAGTGTTGAGCTTTTAACCTCTATGGTGGAATGGCTGTAAACAAACATCTATCTCAAATCAATTCAAGAAATATTTCTTTAAGATGAGTCTCTTCTTGTTCATGCTCTCTTTTTGGTGACTTTTGAGATTTTTGTGATCCTTTGGTTTCTTCTTTGTGATCTTGGTTCTTTGTGATATGTAGGAATGTATCTAGGATCATCTTGATAATCATCTACCCATGAGCAAGTTTTTGTATGAAAGTTTGAATCTCCTTGGTTCTTGAGTTCTTTTGTCCTCATCTAAGAAATCAGTGGAATCTTGACCTCGATCTCCTGAATCGTCGATTAGAATAGATTCCTGACCTTGAGAGCTATGGTTGAAATTTGAGGGGATTTGGATTACCAGATCAAAAGTTGAGTCGATTTGTGATTTTGATCTTGTGCTGATTTTACTATTCATTCACGTGAGAGGTCAGACCGCCCCTCATGCGAGGTCAGATCGCCAGGCCATCGGTCAGACCACCCATGCTCAGAGATCTGACCGACCAACTCTTTTTGTTTTGAGTTTTTGGTATTTTTGGTTGTTGTGTCTGGGTTTTGATTAGATTCAATACGAGACTTCCATTTGTGCTTGTACATTCAATTTTCATAGCTTCCATGGTTATTGGAGTAAGAATGAATTTGAATCCGATCTATGTGAAAAAAAAATAGTGCTTCTATTCAACCCTCTATTATTTTTAGATCCAACATTTATATAAAAAAGCCCGATCTTTTCGAAGTAAAACCCAAAACACTAGTATTATTTGCGAAGGTGATTTTGCAATAGTTGAAAAGCATTTACGCATTGGGCGCCCATACAAGTAAGCCAATCTACCCATGTTCACGATTTAAGAGTCATGCTTAATGCCCTATTTGTTTAGGCATTTTGTCTGTCTTAAAAGCAAAAAAAAAAAAACCAAGCCTAAACAAAGGGGTGGCTTTTTTATCCGGCTTATAAAAAGCTTTAGTCATTTTAAGTCTAAAGACCATAAGCCATGGGAGAGGTTTTTTTTGGCTTTAGCAGAATGGAATAACCGTTTGCCACTAAAATTCACTGAAATTACCCACAAAATGCCATTGCGTATAAATGCAAATCGTTCTTTTTTTTCCTGTTCCACTTCCTCTTCCCCGATTCCAAATCCCTTCGGTTTCCCCCACGTCGCCGCCTCCCCTCCCCCCACGGCGCCGCTCCCCTCCCTCCACGGCGCCTCTCCCCTCACCCTACACTGCCGCCTCCCCTCCCCTTCCCCAACGTCTTCGCTTCAAGAGGAAAGACGCAAATCTCCTCGAGCGACCTCGACGCTGCCCTTCCTCGTCAAACGACCTCCTCGGCTCCGCCTCCTCCCGACGACCCGACAGGCCCTTCCTCGCTCGGGACGCCGCCCCCCGGTGAGTCTCTGCTTCTCCCTAGCACCATCTTCCTACATTTGCAAGTTGAAAGTGAGAAATTGTAAAGTTCAGATCAACTGTGGACTACATTGCATGGCTAGTTGTTCCATACTAGCATTAATTCTTGTGTATGTACACAATATATAGTGCAATAATTGTGCCAACATGTCCATCGAGGGTAAAATTAGTTTTGCTGTAATGCTCTACTTTGATCTTGAGGAAGATGCAAGTCGTTCGGACCCAAAATATGCACTCGACCTCTCGTGTATCTTTGACTAGTCCAGATCACGCTTAGTGCACACAAGGGCAACATCGGTGAAATATCATTCCCATATACAAAGATAATTAATAAATAGGCAAATAACAATAAACATCAGAGTAAAGACCTTAAGGTCAAGCTTACAATTAATGCTTCAGAGGGCAGATAGCTCAATGAAGCTGTAGCGGAACGAAACAGAATAACTTCAGTGAAACCCATCCATGTGCCCACAGGCAATCGGCTGGGGTGCACGATCTAGTTCTCCACGATCCTTGAAGTAAACCTTGTTGGCTGACGGTTCCTTCACCTCTGCTTGATTTATTAAAGTAAGCATGAGTACACACCGTACTCGCAAGTCATACCACAGAAATGCAATTATAGATGCAGGCTTATTCCAAAGGAATGGTTTCGTGGTTCTTTTACGAAATGTAGCATTTGCAATTTAAATACAAGTAATAGATTGAAAGCATAATTCAAAACAAATAGATAATAATAAGTTTTATCATTTGTTTTCACAAAGACACATAGCCTAAACAAGTTATTCACGCAACTACATAAGTTATCTCACACAGTTGTCCCATCCCAAGTTTTATGAAAATCTACCCTCGTGTGAAATCCCGAAAGCATGTCCATGACCAGCGACGCAGCTATTCAATAAATTGATTGAACACTCGCAGAGAGTTTGTACACTTTACCCACAAGATGCAATCAACTTGTACGGAGTGATCACAACAAAACCTTTCGTAAACTTCATCTTAACATTTGACACTCCCAAAGATGCTTACAAACCATCACCAACCCCACATAGGAAGTCATTCGACACACACCGTTGACGGGGACACGGCGAATCGCCTGTGATGTGACTACCGGTAGCACACCTCCACCCATGCACACAGCCTAACCTACTACCTGAGTAATCAATGTCAAGACTCCATAACTTACTAAGTTAGACCCGTCCCATACCAGGCATGTGGTTGTACAAAAGGCTCATTTCAATGGCGCATAAAGTTAAGTCCTTAATTGACCAAGGCAAGACTTCTAATTAGACTACAAATCCCTATGCACACATGTTATTAAGCCCACGCACATAGCTCCACCAAAAGTAACACACAGTATCCACCACTTGCCCCAGTCTAAATCCTTTCCCACCCTGTTGGTTAAGTGCAACATATGCCATCAACAAGTAATAGCACATAGCGCACACAGTTTCTATCACATAGTTCCATAGTCACATAGTCAAGTTTATATTTGCAACTACATGAGATGATGACTCGTAGCATGGCTAAGCAAACTAATCGCATCTAACCAACCCACGTTGGTAGTACAATAGCACCAACTAAATAACCAAATTAGGGTGACAAAAGATTATGGCATACAATTAGACAAGGAGGTCATAACAATCTGGATGTTAACTAATCCCGAAATCATTGAAATAAATATTTAAAGTAAATGCAATAATTTGAATCAAAGTAATTTTAGAAAAAACTGGGATTCAACATGATCAAAGGTATAACTTGCCTTTCTATAGCAATAATGATCTTTATTTATCTTTAATCTTCTACTGTCTTGATCTTCAGCTCCTTCTTGATCAGCACTTCTCACAGTATCAACATCTACTCACAAACAAGCAAATAAACCAAATAAACAACAGAGAGCAAGTAAACTCCAAAAATAAATAAAAATCTCAGATAAATAGATCCTGTATTGAGATGAATTTAGGAATTTGAAAGGACTCAATCGGAGTTCGGATGCGAAAGATATGAGCCTTGGAAGATCACATGAAATGATGAAATTAATAGAGAAAAGAATATTCCTTCGGATTAAATAAAATGAATTGGAGGCTTACAAGTGAGGTCCACTGGTAAGTGAGAGAGAGGAAATCAATGAATGACATGTGGGACCGGTTTATATTTATGAATTTCTAGAATTAGAATGATTCCAGAAATAAGGTAGAGAGAGTGATATGTGGGACCAATAAGATAAAAGGGCTTTTCAAGAATTAAATTAATTTCCGAAAATAGGATTAGGGTTGACATGTGGGCCACTGGTCTATGGACCAGGTCCACAGAGATATGCTAGTCCACGGTGGACCAAGCTCATTAACTAGGGTTGACCAAAGGTTGACTGACATGCGGGACCCGCATGTAAGTGGGAGAAATAATTAGGGTTTTTGATTGGACGGATGACGTGTGGGGTCAACACATGTTTAGAGAGGAGATAAATATTTATTCTCTTATATGACATATGAGGTCCATTCATCAATGAGAGAAAAGAAGCAAGAGAGGAATTCGAGGAAGAGAACAGAAACGAAGAAACAACAGAGAGCACGTGCCGCCGCTACCGATTTTTGGCGCAAGGGCAAGAGATGGCAATGGAGTGGTATTGAGCAATTGGGACAACATGCCGGTGGGCAAAAGGAAGACCAACCAAGCAACAGAGTATTAGAAACTACAGAGATGCAACGTGATGTGGAAAAACAACAGAGCACACTACTACTGGGCGCATGCACGGCATTGGCATCTTTGGCGAGGAGATGGCAAATGTGCTTATCTATGACGATTACCTTGTGACGTTTAGGAATTTCGTCATGAAACTTGAACTTTCAATGACGCGAATTTGTATCTTCGCCATAGGTGATGTGTGACCGAGCCCGTGCACTAAAAATAATGATGAAAAGCAAAGAAGCGCCACAAAACAACAAAACAAATTAGTCCACGTATATAATGCACCCTTCACGACACACCCACGCCCCACATGCACCACGTGGGTCCCACCTACACATGGCTCGATGGGTCCACATTCGGTCCCACCAACCCCGTGGTCCTCGAGGCTTGGTTTATTTAATTTGTGATACTAGGGTCAATGGATGACTAAGTATTACAAGTTTAATAAACCGGGTCCTCAAAGATGGTGCGAGGTGCGAGAGTGTGGTTTGTGGTAGAACCCCACCACTTGCCTGTGGTATTGGTTCTACTTTTGTTGATATTTCCCACGCTTTTATTGTAATATAACTTATGGCCTGTGTGGCCCTTATAAGGACAATTTCTGCTTCGGGATGTAAGACAATTATGGTTTGTCATTTAATGGACTTATGCGATGTATGTGAATGATTCAAAGAATGTTCCCTGTGTGCACTACCCTTCGATCCAGGAGTAGTGCAATTTTAACACTGATGGATTTGGATTGAGAAACGGGTCCCACATATCACTTCTAAAATGCTGATTTAGAGAAACTCGTTTAAATCCCATGTCTTGGTTAAATTGTTGATTTTTAGAAAGTGGTTTAATTTTGTAGGCCAAAAATCCAAAATTTAATTTGGATATTTTGAAACAAATGGGTTAAATCATAGGCCATATAATATAAAATTTAAATTGGACATTTTGAAAAAAATCCTAAAGTGATTTCAATTGTACAAACTCCTAATTAAAAATCTAAAATTGCCCTCGCCCCTAATTATTCAAGGGTGCCAAAAATTTCGAGGGCGCCATTTTCCCAAGCGGTCTACATTCTGCGAAAAAAATTCCAACCCATTTATCCACCTCCCTCTCGCCGCCTCCACTCTCGCCGCCCCATCCACCTCTCGCTTCCATCAACCCTAGCCCGCCGGCACCACCGCCGGCCAGCAGAGTCGCTCGCCGACGACATTCGCCGCCACCTCTCTCGCCGCCTGCACTCTCTCTCGCTTCATGAAACCCTAGGCTGCGCCACGGATTCGGTTCACGCCACGCGTCCCGCCACGAGTCGAAGCCCATTTCGCCGACCGCCGTGCTGACGGATCCGTTCCCTTCGAGCGCTCGTTCACCGCACAGGCCTCGCTTCTTCCACGACCACCGACTACTTACCACCGGTTCTATTTCCCATCTACGACCACCGCCACGATTTAGTACTGTAACAGAGCCACAACCGCGATGGTGGCAACAAGGGGACAAGGTAGGAAACGATCTGGACAACCGCCATCACAAGGTAAGCAAAACTCTTCTCTATTTTCTCTGTGCATGTAGTATGTTGTTTGTTCAAGTAGTAGTTGTCTGTGCAACTGTTCTGTTGTTGCATTTTCATGTGTATTAGTCTCTGTTGTACCATTTTGTTGCTCAAATAGTCCCCTAACATATCTTAGCAAGCATAAAGCGAAAGTCTTTGTGGAAGTAGTCATACCTAGCTTGCAAGTAGTAGTAGCTCTTACCTCTTACCTAGCTTGCAAGTAGTAGTAGCTCTTAGCTCTTAGTTCACTCCCTATTTTTTCTAATAGTTACAATTTGGCTGTTCCTGTAAGAACCTCCGCAAACTGAATACGAAAGAAGCCGGGGTAAACAAGTGGCGGAGAATTTAAGGAGGTTGCAAAAACTTGGCATCAATGGTCTAGCTTCCTCTTTTAATAAATGGTTTACAAAACCTGCAACAACGAAGGGGAAAAAAATCAGCAAACAAGAAATCAAATTCTGAAGATTCTGACTCATCGGAGTATCTCCTTGAAGATGATGTTCAAGGAGATAGTGATGATGATGACATCAATCGATGAGTACCACAACCCTCGCAATCGAGGTGCTTCTTCTATCTTGTGTGGGGAGGAGGATATTTGCATTGCATTTTTATGTTGTTTCTCAGATATCTTTTCTTTAATATATGCACTTGCTTATAGATGCACTCACTAACAAGTAGTTTTTTATCGCTTCTCAACTAACATATGTGAAAACCCTCTCTACTAAGGGAAGAAGAACAATCCCAACATGGCGCCAGAGTCGTGCAACCAAAGAGAGTGAGGGCAAGACAACGAGCAAGAGGAGATAATCTCCTGGGGTCTCAACAAGAGATACAAAAGGCAACTAACTTCACAGAGACATGTGCAAGATGAAGAGTTGCCTCAAGATGGTGATGGTGTTGAAGACAATGATGCTAGTGTTGAAGACAATGTAGCTGGTGGTGAAGACAATGTAGGCTGGTGAAGACAATGTAGTCTTTGGTGAAGACAATGTAGGCTGTGAAGTGAAGACAATGTATTTCTTTGGTGAAGACCAGATGGGGATCAAACCCAATCCATCAAGGCAAGTTATAGTTTTTTGACATTCAAATATGACATCACTTTTGCTGTTTTGCATGAAACTTAACCATCTAAATAAAATTATATTCAGAGCTCGCGACAAATGACCCCCAAGGAGACCCAGTGCCACCAACCAAGGGAATATCACCGAAAGGATGACAAGATCTATGGGAAGGAGAATGCCCATAGTCATCTGTCAAGGCAAAAAGGCCACAAGAACCTATTCAAGCCGCCAAGTTCGCGATCGAGGTGGTGTCATCATTCGAGATAAGGTTCCTGTCCTAACTCATTGGAAAGAGTACAAGAAAGACGAACAATATTACAAAGACTTTGTGGGAAAGCTATCTGTAAGTGCATTACTCTTTCTATGCTACACTATGATATCACATGACTGAATTGACTCACTAACGATGCAAATTTCATATCACTAGGGCGATTGGCCATTAACACAAAACACAAGCCAACAGAGGAAGCATGCACCGATGTATTGCGGTCGGGGTGCGATAAATCGTTATCTACCAAGCGAAATACTTCAATGGTGTACCGCAAATGAGATTAGGACTACTTCTCCTGTTGCTAGTATGACCGATGAACAAAGGAGGGCACTTGTTGCAAAGTGGTCCGATCCAAATAACATGGTATGGGTATCTTATCATAGATTCTTCTTTCATATTCAGTTTGCAGAGGCTCTTCTCATTGTAAACATATGATCTTATCTAACAAGTTCCTTCTCTTGTAGCAATCATGTGAAAAGAACAAGGTAATCGCAGAATGTCAAGTATCATCAAGCTACGGGTTCTCGCATTTATGTCGCATAACTTACATGCATATGTAAGTAAAGATTACCTTGTACTATTACCTATTTATTTCATCCAAAACATTCTTTTGTATTTGTATACGATGTAACTTTGTCAGTAAATGATTACCTACCTAATGTAGGAGAAGAGGAACAATGCGTAACCCAAAGACACAACAAATTGAAGAACTTGATGCGGTGGAGGCCTTCAAGACCGCCATACCAGCTCCAAACATGGTCTGAGTGAACGGCAAGAGAAGCAGTAAGTCCCTACATCTGCTTTCGTTGTGCCTTTAAGATGCTTGTCTTTGCTTCCAACAACAATGTTGTGTGTTCAAAATATCCTGCATAAAGACATAGTGGACTTGGCTCATTTTTTAGATAATGTCATTCGCCTCGGCTTTTAGATAATGTCATTCAAATTTCATTTGGTCTAAATTTACGATTATACTCGATGCGACTTGGCTAAAGTCTGCTTGCTAACCGTAGCTAACATAGTGGACTTAGTGATGCTAAAAGTTGTGCTCATTTTTTGTGCAAATTATGAAATTGAGTTATATATGGATTTCGAAGATCTCAATATTATGAACTTCTTAGACTAACAAAATGGTTGAAGAGTTATCAAACAGAACGCAAAGGTGAGGCCGATACACTACTACTCGATTAAGATTTATTCATTATCAACCTAAGAAGTGCTCGAGAACTTGGTGACAAACATATCTATTTCAATTTGGTAAACAAACCGTAATGGCTACTTAAAAGTTATAACGTTTATGAACACAAAGTATTTAAAAATGAAAGAAATGCAAGTGAATATAGATATATTTTCAAGAAATATAAAGGGTAGCATGTAATAACATGTTATGGTTCCAGACTGAGTAATCGATTATAACACAATGCCACCCTAACGAAAACATGAAATCATGGGTGCCATCAATTCGGTGGACCCGGTCCCCAATAATGCCAATAGGTCATCAATGACCTCGATTTCTCTTATGTTTTTTGTGTGTGTGGTTTACATCGATAGTTGGGATCTTGGTTTTGCAATAATCCATCGATTTAATTTAAAATGGATCATTGCCGGTCATTTGTAAGAAAAAAAATTAAGAAAGAAGTTCGCTAAAACACGCTTGTCCTCTTGAAATTGGCTCATCACATGTATGTTCTAGGCGCAAGTTACCTACTTGTGCATGGCACCATTATGCATAACTGCATCATGCATTTATATAACTAACGGACTTGATGGTGCTTCCAACTAATGATTGTTCCTGGGACATTTTCAGTCTGATATGGAAGCTTTGAGGCGTAACACTGCGTTGAAGGTGAGACACCGATTACCAAAGGGTTGTGTGGTCTCCAAGGTGCTCTCCTAGAACAAAGAACAACAACACTTTCTTGAAGAATGTTGGAATCAAAACGGCCGCCTCAAAATCATCTTCATCGAATGAAAGCGAAGCCAGAAGAACTAGCGGTGAAAAACAAGCTTCTACCGCTCTACAAGGAGAACTCGAGGACCTCAAGAAGAAAAGCGAAGAAGTCGATTTAAAAGTGGCGAGGACCCAAAAGGAGTTGGAGGAGTACAAGAAGCTATGAGAGAAAAATAACTTGTGCAATGGAGGAGAACAATGCGCTCCTTCGCCAGATCTTGGCCTTTGAACAATGGTAACTCGCTTAGGCATGTGAGTCGGTGGTGGTTCTTTGGTCCTTGCCGGTGGTTGTTTTGTGGTCAATAACTTAAGTTTATTCTGTCTTTGTGAATTTGTTCTGTGAACTGAGTTGGTTCAAGTCTGTGAACTGAGATAGTTTTATAAGTTGTTTCTGTGAACTAGTTGGAATGTGATGATGACTGAGTTGATTATTGTTCATTGAGTTGTATGGTCACTGGAATACTGGATCTATTTAGTTATGGAATTGTGGGTCATTTGAATATTTGAAAATTGTGATGTCTGTGATGAAATAACCATATGGGCCTCTGATGAAATTGATGGGCTTTCGTGGCGAATTTGCAAGTGCTTTCTCGGATTTAATTTGCAAGTGACGAACTTAAGTCACGTGGTCCAATAAAAGGAGGCTCGTGGGCGAACCAAATCGCGCACGCGACGGTAATAAAATCGCGCCACGTGGTCCGCACCACGTCATTTGCCGCGTAATGACCACGTTAGCTACCACGTGGACCACCACGTGACGCCACGTCCGTCGCCACGTCACCGCCACGCCATCCGCCACGGACAAGCCACGCCACCGCCACGCGGACCAAGAACGTCGCCACGTCACCGCCACGCCGCCTCAAGAGTGCCTACCGCTTATGACAAAAACAAATTCTATCCATGACAATCGATCGTCATAAAAGCGAGTGTGTTTTATGACGGGACCCTTTCGCCATTGAACAAAAGCGCTTCTATGACTAAAAATATAATTTAAATCACTAAGACGACACATGACGCTAGCGCTCCATGACGAAATGAATTTCAGAACAAATTGCCACAAATTATAATCTATGACGAATGTGGCATCTTCAAGGACTTACACTAGGTCATTATTCTCGCTCACATCCCTAGTAGTGAAGTAGTGGTGGAAAAGAAGGGGTTGGGATTTCACGCATGCTTTTGTTTTAAACTTTGATACTAGGGCTCAAAGGGCCTCGATTTTCCCTAGGTTAGTGTAAGGCAAGGTAGCGGCGGTGCGTGGAAGAATGAATGCTAGAGTGTGACAATTAAAGGGCGAGTTTTGGCGAATCATGATTAAGCCGAAGCGAAACATACAACCACGTTACGGCAAGGCATATGACCTTAATAGGGCATGTGATCGCTATGACACACCTTGAGTCTGAGATAATAAATTTCGTGTATCCTTGAGGGGATGTATCAAAGGGTGTGTCTCCTACATGAGCATGAGGATATAAATGCAATGTCTTTAATATTATCAGATTATATGTTTATTTTCCGTAACGAGTTTCTACCATTGCGGGTGATCTAAAACCATGGGCCCCATCTCCATCCATTGCATTACACACCGTCCTCTAATCTAGTCTTTTAATATTGTCTTTTTATGATGTTATTATTGTTGTTATTGTCATCTTTAATTGTTGTCCTCTCAATTATAAAAGCAGATAAGTTATTAGGCGATAGGTAATTGATGAGACCTTAGTGTCCTTTGGGTTCGATAACCATCGAATACTATGAGGAAAGTACGAGGCGATCTTATGCACTTGGGGCCATCATATACCGCCCTATTGGATCCCTATTAGCGAAAATCGTGATGTGGTGCCAAGATGGAAAAAATCACTCGAGTTGGATCATCATCGGCAAAATCATCATCCCACCTCGGGTGTAAATTGAATTAGTTTTGTAATTTAGGAGGTTATGTTGACTTTTGGAAAGTTCGGTGGTAAGTTTGGACTTATTCCTCAACAAAATATATGTGATTTCTAGTGTTGACATGTCTTCGGTATGTACCTTTCACCATATGTTTTTATTGCAATATGTTAGAAAAACAATGGAATATACTATGTTATGAAACTAATTTTCATGATGAACCTAATTGTATCATTTTCACACTATAAATTTAAATAGTTTTGTACATGTCGTTGGTCAAAGTCTTTTTAAAGTTTGCATGCTTTCTAAATCATTGTATATTTCAAAGAAATGAATATTTTCTTGTGTACAAAATGTTTAGATAAAACACTACTAGAAAGGGTTTTTCCCCACGGTTGAAAACCATCGGGAAAATAGAAAAAACCGTCGGTTTATTTTCTGACGGTTAACGTGAAAATACCGAATACAGGTGGTCGGAAAATTTAATTTGTCGGCGGTTAACCGTCGAAAAATATTTATTGTGAGCGAAAACCGTCAAAATATAAACTGCGGTTTTGAAATAACGTCAACAAAAATCATTTTCGTGGCGGTTTGTATCGAGTTAATTTGTTTACATGGTGACCGTCCGTCAAGTATATATAAAACTGACGGTTTTTCTATTCACAATCAACAAAAAGCATTTTTATTGCGGTTTTGACCCGTCGAGTTAATTTGTTTACATGACGAGGCGACCGTTACAAATCAGAAATATAAACTGCGGTTTTGCAATAACCGTCAACAAAATCATTTTAAATGACGGTTTTGGCCGTCGAGTTAATTTGTTTACATATTGAGCGTATTCCAATCAAGTATATAAAACTGATTTTTTATATTACCATCAACAAAAATTTTCGTGTGGTTTTGGCCGTCGAGTTAATTTGTTTCAGCGGTATCAAAACCAACGTAAAATGACTTCGTTCATCAACAAAATTATGATTACGGCGACCACTAGCAAAAATTGTCAATTCACATATTCATATACATTCACGCATCATATAATTCACAATACACATCCATACATCATATAATTCACAATACACATCCATGCATTACTCCATACACAAATAAGAAGTTCAAACTTATCATTTCAAGCCCAATACCATCCATAAGGTTCACTTGTAGAAAGCAATCCGCACAAAAGACATCTAAAGTCGATTACACTAGCACAATACACCTAAAGACTAATATCACATACAAGTCATGTAAGTACATCTAAAAGTGCAGCAATACCATGTTCAACTATTCAAAAGAGCTAGCAAGACACCATCAAAGCTCATGTAGACAATTAGTTGCATCCGTCGTGGTTGATGTTGTTGGTATCATCGTTGTTGCCGCCATTAATGTCGACATGCGGTTATCGCCATCGGTGTTAGCATCGTTGCCATCAATGGCATTGTCATCGATCTTGAGCCCACATGAGAGGATCCGGTCCCAATCTGGTCCCTTCTGTAAATGAATAGAGTAGGCCAACATTATGAGTGCGCTTTAGCACAATTAAAACCATTAGAAGTGCTAACGGAAGAATAGGCATGCAAAAGAATTGTATCACTAGTGTCAACTTCTAGCGTGCCAAATGCAATTAAAATCAAAAACGATTTCATCTTTCGACAATAGGTATGCAAAGGCGAAATGCGAATCGTAATTTCATGACATAATTGGTCATTAACTCAAGATAAAAGTTGAGAGTTAAATCGGTCCCAATAATTGTGGTGCAACAAGTGATTCAAACTACATAGAAATTTGTGATTCAATTCTCAACGAAATAGGTACCAACTTACATGCACTAGATCTTGATTTGACCTCAATGGCCATCGTTTCTTCCATAAGTTTGCCGTTTAGCCTCTTTCCATGCGAGAAATAGTGTGTGTTTCAAACATTCCTCTGTCGGGGTTTGAGCCATGGGTTTCTAGTCGCAACAAAAACAAGATATTATAAAAAACAAAAACACCTTCCACAAATTATTTCAAGAAACAAAGTACATGATAAGAATTAATCATGTGAGGAAACGAACGGATGGATGTTCATTGGCGGCACGAAGTGCTCCATTTATTGAACTTTTGAGTTTGCAAAATTGTTATAAAGCATCGTGACAGGCAACAAGCGAACTGGGGAATAGTCGATGGATGAGGATAACTTTGTCGGTGATAGCAATTTTGTACAATGAAATAGGCACATGAGCCTATCTTCCTGACTTATAAAAGTCAATAAGAAGTGTGTGATATAACTTTGTCCTATGTCCCATATGAAGCGAAACAATTCAAGCAATGATCCAACAAAGCATCAAGGCAGGTTATTAGTTATACCATCCCAAGTGAAACAAATTCCAACAAAACTTAGACAACCAAGATTAGCCATTGCTACATCACGCATTGACAATTCACCTTGTTACGCACATCTAAACGAGAACATATATAGGGAAAAAAGATATGCTAATGTCTTTGTCAACAAAGTTTTAAATTTATAGTTTATATAATGCAATTGAGTCCCTACAAAATTGGCACATATTTGTTCACTCCTACATGCCCATCAGGCCAATGTTTAATTGCTACTACTAACAAACCCTTTGATTTGAGCTTCTCTGAGATCTACTCGGCTCCATATTTCCCATCTAGTTGAGTTTACAAACTTATTCAAGATTAAGATCAAGAAAGCGATCGGAATGCATATGAGCAGGCCAGCTCAAAACAAGCTCGACATAAAGCAAATGAGCCAAGGCGAGCCATGCAAGCTTGCTTGAGCTTCTCTAAGATATATTAGTTCAGTTCAACTATCCATGTCTAGTGGGCCTACAAACCCCTTCAAGCTAAGGACCTAAGGTCAAGTCGGCACTCGGGGGCATGCATGTGTATGTACTAACTAAGCTTGAAACAATCTTCTTTGCACAGAATTGAAATTTGAGCAAGCGAGAACCATATGCGCTTGCTTGATTCCTTGATCTCAGCTATTTCCCACCCCTAATGGGAGACTCTAGTAGAGATAAACACTACTCAAGCATCCAAATCACCTTTATCGATGTCAGTCAAATTTTATTTGAACTTGTGGTCACCAGAAAAGGACACCATGAGATGCATAATGTACTAAGTATAATACAGAATAGGATCAATTCGGTGTTTAAGTGCGGGACTCTCATCTTGCTTTAAATGCACTAGTGGTTCTTGCATCTTCCGAGATTGAGCATCAGAGTCAATACTAACAATCGAGCAAAGTTATTAAGGTGCTTTAGCTAAAAACGCAAAGTATTGATTTGATGCTAATAAATGTCTTAGTGGCGGAATATTTGAAATAAGCAGGTAAGCCATCACATTAATGAAATACACATCAGGCCATTTTGCCTCTACTAGAGAGTACAAGAATGACACATCACACAAGCAAAATAATCATCAATATAATATAAAAAAACTAAAGAAAACTAAGACCAATGAGTAAGTATCAAAATAAATTACCTCTCTCAATATAAGTATAAAATCCATTGGGCTCGAAGGCCCTAGCCCGACCCTGAATGAGTCCCGAGAGGAGCCACGAAATTCCACGCAAGGTGCACAATTTAAAGTATGTTCTCATAACTTGGAAAATATTGATGTTGACTTCATTATATCATAAAGGCAACAATGAGATTCCTTGCTATGAAGATGCGAGAAATAAGCGAAATCAACTTTAACAAAATCTAGTGACTAAGGAAGCATCATAAGTACCTTGGACCTTTAAATACCTATATGGAAATGCTTAGATGAATTCAAGTATCGACAAAAATCTGATTAGTGTATAGTCGGGTATAACAAACAAGAATAGCATTAGGACAATTCTTAATAGATGTACAGAAGCTCCACAACCCATGAGGAGCATATATATCAAAAGCAAAATAATATGAATCGATATGAATTTATTTCACAGTTCGGATATTAGATTATGATTTGCATCTGCTGTAGTTTATCTTTTCTATTGATGTCCATATGCCTATTAGGCTCGAGTATTATCACGATGTACATGCTCCATCAAGCGGGTCCATTCATTAGAAGTGTCTATTTGTGCGTTTTGTGGTCCTTGCATCATACAACCTTTCTCCTTTATGGGATCCCCTACAAGATTGGGGAGATCTTTGATAGCGACAATAATGCCTAAAGAAAATCAAGTAAGAGTTTTTAGAAAATTCAATATGCACTTAGTGACATATCCACACACTACAAATTTTGCACATATGCACACGAAACATTCCATAAGAATTCATCAAAGCATGACATAGTAGCGTAAGCGCACTTAGAATTTTATGCAAAAAAATCGTATATGCAAATTTTATGCAAAAGATGATAGTATATGCAAATTTTATGCAAAAATGATAATATATGCAGAATACAAAAGAGACAAATCAAGACCGATTGTACTTGCTATGTATGGGTGTCTTCCTTCTTTTTGTATAGTTCACAATGCTTCTTAAGGATTTTAGGACCACTCATGTGCAAACAATAACGGGTTGCAAATGCTTGCATAATCAACGTTCTTAACCCGATTCTGATTAATAAAGCTGTAAACCATACTTTTGGTACCATATATTTGGAGCTAGTAAAATCTTATTATAACGTACCTTAGCACAAGTATCGAGCTTTATTCCAATCAATCTCATTGTATGGTACACTATAGAGCTCCTCTCTTATTGCCAATATTGTTGGTGTAATTGGTCAGAACAAACTTCTTACCATAAAGATAAGCCATTGGCATGTAAATCAACAAGCAAAAGCACGGAATCGTCTGTTGAAGAGAAAGTTCACCTCAATAAGAACATGTGATTATAATCTTTATAGAAGGCAACAATCCAAATAAAATGTTGAAGATCTTGAAAGCTTTTGATTAGTTACTCTTTAACCACTTAAATAATGCATATTAGCGGTCAATAATTTACGTTTGATAACTAACAAGCATCGATGTTACTTATTAGTTGAGAACCATCCTATACCAAATGTATGTTGCCATGTTATGAACTTATACTCATAATATGATACAAAACACATAAAGTTATGTAGAATCAATGAGTAAATTTCCCAAAATTACGTAGATTGTCTAAACTATCAAAAAACTACATATTTACGCTTTCATAAACTCCCAAACTACGTGAATCTGATAGATGCAATGGAATTGACATGTGAGAGTGAGACCGACCTAGAAGTCACGGACACCAAATTTTGACACTCTTCTTGTGAACAAATGAATGTGTCATTATATATAGCCATGTATGAGTAATAAAAAGTCTTTGTTTAATGAAGGCTTGGTTTGGACCCACAGCGTATTTGAACCCATTTATATAATGCAATTCACAACAAAGACTAATGAGATAGTAACAAGTATGGCAATTGAAGCACATTTTATCTTTGAGGACATTACACATGTTGAGGGTTCGATAATAGTTTATTTGTCCTTACAAAAGAAACAAGTACACGGATGAATTGGAAGAAAATGTGGAACAAGCCATAATTGGGAATGATCGGATTATTTCGGACCAATCATACAAACCAACCACCTTCATTTAAAAAGATGAATAGCTTGCATTAACCCTCCTTATCAAGAGATAATAAATTTATAGATAAAGTAAACAATTGCAAGTGAAATTTTTAACAACCAATATTTGGTAACTCTTGGCTTCAAACCAACGGTAGTAGAAGATGAAAACTATTTCCTTTGACGATTGCTTGTGCTTCCACATATTAAAGTGAAAATGAATAATATGCTAAAATTTGTTTCATTAATTAATATTAAAAGATGCTCTTATGATATAGTATAAAGCCTAGACAATATAAGTGTAGAGGAATAACCAGATCAATCAAGGAAGCACAAAGGTGGTCTATTTTAGCAAAGTTCTAAATGAACAAGCGATTGCTAAATCTTGATCCTATTGCTAGAAAACTACTTCATGCCAATCCTGTGCCTTACAACACTTGTCACATGGGGTAGAACATAAATCAGAAAGAGGGCACCACAAAATAGCCACTTGGTGCTCAATAATGCATTGTAGGTAGAAGGTAAGCACACTTTATGATACAACCTAGTGCAAGTATATCATCCTCATTTGATGAGCATATGAGCATTAAACATCCAAGTCTTGAAACTTGTCAAAGCATATACAACTTTTGACATTGGTGATCATTCAACCAACTTTCTCATTAAGTGCATTATCGGAAGGAAAAAGAGTAGCCATTTCATTTACCATCATATCCCACGATAGTTCAAACAACTATACAATTTTGCAAACCCAAAACCTTCAGTCAACCAAGATCGTGGTGAGTTAATGGTGAGTTCATTCTAACTTCTTTTTACTCCAAAAATGTTTACATGTCTTGTTAAAATAATGTGGGTCCATATGCACATGGAACATAGGAACTTTGGCCATAAGCCGATCATAGGAACTTTGGCCCTAAGCCAAACACAAGAAAAATCAGTGTTGCAAAACAGAAATTTGTTGAGTATTCAATCTAACTCTCCAGATGCCTTTATATCAACAGTTCATGCAAATCAAGATTGTCTATAAACTCAATTAATTATACATTGGCATAATAGGCTTACCTCAACCCATTCATCACAAAATTGAGATGCCTTTATATCAGCAGTTCATGCAAATCAAGATTGTCTATAAACTCAATTAATTATACATTGGCGAATAAACACCTCAACCCATTCATCACAAAATTCACAAATTGGTGGCCCGTAAAGCTTCACATGACCATCAACAGTGGGTTCAAACTAGAAATTTGATGATGCATGCCAAGCAAGACCATTAGAACATAAACAAAATTAAAGTCATCAACACGCCTAGGAAAAACAATAAAGTGGGTTCAAACTAGAAATTTGATGATGCATGCCAAGCAAGACGATTTTTGCATTATCAATGACACACTTTTAATAAAGGAATCCTTTCATAAACCATAGGTCAAGTAATGTGCTATACTAGAAAGTTGACTTGAGCCCTTCATAATACAAATCAATGTTTTACTAGTCAAAGATTAATTTTATAGCTCAAGGACCATGGTATATATAGCAAGTATTTGAAAACATGCATTGCATTTATTATGGCCTAAATGTTGTCTTTCCTCTTCTTGATATAACAAATAGCCCATTTCTATATTTGCTTATATGATCGAAGACCACAAGCGGGATAGGCGAGGAAAAAAAAGCAAAATGATATGATCTGAGCGAGAATAGACCACATAGAGCAGGGCATGAGCAAGGTTCAAGAAGCGCTAAGCGCATCCAAACATATCAAAAACTTAATATAGACAATATCATAAGAATACATATCAACAAACCCGACAAAGTTGGATTGCAAATCATCAATCATACTTGGCAATATTTCATGACATCCAATCTTTTACTTCTCCAAACAAACTACACAAGTACCGCGACACAACTTAGCATTCGGACATCCATGTAAGCATTCAAGAGTAGACATCTAGAAACTAGCGAGAGCGAATATGCAAGAGTAGGCAATTAGACATCCATGTGCGAGTGAGACAAGAGACAACATCGAGAATTGACAATCGCCAATCAACATTGAGGATTAGAATATAAGCACCACTGTTGGGTCCAAACAAACTACACATGACTACATGAGTACATGACTAGAGACTAGCTCCCTTCGGACATTGACACAACCATTGACACTTCAAACTCTGAATTCATCATTAAATTACTCATTACAATTCAATAGACAATAGCAGATGTGAGGCGAGAGCTGGGGTGGGGAGGCTGGCGCTAGGTGGGGGTGGTGGGCGAGAGGAAGGCGAGCAGCTGACAAAGCTGCTAGGGAGGCCGGGAGGGGCGGCGAGGTGGAGCCATGGGCGAGAGAAGGAAGAGGACATCGGAGTGGGGCGGTGGCTTGAGGTGGAGCCGTGGAGTAGAAAGGAAGGAATCGCCATGGTGGAGGGGGCTTAGGGTCGGGAGAAGAGAGGAGATGGCGCGAGGCGGGGCGTGGGCGGGGGCTTGGAGATGGGGGCAGAGACTAGGGATTAGGGATTTGGGGAGGGGGGGTGGCTGGCGGAATGGGGGAGCTAGGAGGATTAGGGATTTGGGCGGGAGGCGAGAGAATGGGGGGCGGGGGCAGGAGCGAGGCGAGATGTGGGGGGCGGCGAAATGGGGGGCGGGGAGCGCGCGTGCCAATTTTTTTCCCAGCCGAAGAATCTTTCACTTGTGGGCAGACAATTAACTTAGCCGGTTCTAACCGTCGACAAAATATTTTTATTGAGAGTTGTATAAAACCGTCAGCAAATTGAATTTTCTTTGAAGTCTATTCCGTGACAAAATAGTAAACCTTGACGGCGGTCTTGGGCGTCGAGAAAAAATTAGTGGTCCCGGGTTTTCCACTTTCGATGAGTGAAACAAAGTCGATAACATGTTAACCTAAAAGTATCTCATGAAATGTTTTTTAATGAGTCTGGGAGCTCTACCATGGCGAAGCTCTTGGACCCATCCGTGTCACGGACACCGGGTCCCTAGAAAAAATAGTAGATATTATCATGTATATACTGTCGTGCACCTCTTAGCCTAAAAGGTGTGCACCTGGTTCAACCAACCTTCGGTCTCTTGCAGTCTTTTGCATAAATTACTATTTAATATAGTGTTGCTTGAAAATTATATGTTGTTGTACATATGGTGAAGTGAACCCCAGTCATTTTCGTTCTAATTCATAACAACCATACAAGGCGAAACCAAAACAAACCATAGCGACTATATGAAATTATTTTGTTAACCATGTACTGTTGTTGACATTCAGTAAGAACAAATCTCTAGACAACCGTACAATAAATTTCAGCGTTAAATTTGAGGCCAACTGCAGAGCTGCAAGCCGTGACTTTCTGCTACATCGACAGCATGACTATGTAATCGAACAACATTCGTCTGCTGAAATAACAACGTGATTGACTAGATGGGCTAGCGAAATGCATCTAGAACAGAAGCTTTATTCTTCAGACAACATTGGCAGACCTTTCAGTGTCTACCTCATTGAGTGTGTTGGATGTTAATTTGGTGACAAATAAATATTAAATCTTTGATACATCTCTGGCAGCTAATAACTCTGTTTCTGCAATAATGTTGATGCATCGTCCGTACCCTAGGTTTACATACTGCAGACCTACTGGCCGGGTCTTTCAGCCACATCGATTGCTTGTCGTTGTAAGAAAACAACATTCATCTGCATCCTCTGCAGAAATTTGTTTGACATAAAGAGCTACGTATGAGCAATCATTGCTTGTACTGGACATTTGGAGAGAGAGAGAGACAGAGATGAAAAACCGATGTATTCATCCTCTTCTAAAGTGTCCACTGTGTCAAACTAAAATTCTAACAAACTAGAAGGTGGAATCAACTGTGATTCTAAAGTACATCTCCTATGCTAATTGGTTTGAAGGAATATATATCACTGGTAATGTTTTCTCTGGTTAGTTCCTGCTAAGGACTGACATCTGGGAATTCTTATATATCACTGTGATTCTTATATACTGATTTTGTTGATCAGGAAATGAAGCATAAGCAGATCAACGTGATACGTATCAGAAAACTTTGCATGCTTAGCTAGCTAGAAAGTACAGAGCGGATGGACAAAATCATCACTGTGATAAAGGATTTTTTTACAGATCATGCATGAAAGATTGCAGTCAGACTTTAATAGATAGGGCATAAGATAAAAACTAGAATTAAATCTGCAAGCACAAATTATAAAATGAAGCAAATATGGAAAACAAATATGACATATAATGGACTTGAGATAGTATATATCAAGCACACATTTATTGAAGTAGCGCCACGATGAATAATGTTTTACTCATGACACATACGATAACAAATGCGATAATGATTGTCACCAATGGCACATAATGTTACTGAATGACACTTTTACCATACTCCTTGATCGAATGGTGTTGAAAATAATCTTGTTGTTGTCATGTTATTTCAGTTCATAGCATTGAGTATGTGTTCATGCGGCTATTACTAGTGTGCCCATGGTAGAAGTAATGGCATGCATACAGTTGTTACTAGTGTGTTAATAGGTGGAGTTACTACTTATTTGCATGTAGTTAAGTTCTTTTTTAAATATAAATAAGAGGAGAAGCAAAACAGAAAATGCTGGTGGCTGACACCAAATTAGTTTCTCTGTTCTTCTTGTGTTCGTGGATCAGTGTGTGTGTTCTAGCTAGAGGCGATGTGTGAGTTCTCATGGGGTTCTGGGCCAACAAATGGTAAGAAAATATGTTCTTAATGGTTTGATTGGATTATCTCATCAAACAAATTAAAGTTACTTGTCATATGTTAAATGATAAATTTCAAACTGTTTACATACGAATTGTGTATGTAGGAATACTTTTAAAACACGACGAAAGATCTTTTATCTACACACCAACTTGACATCATTATTTGTCAACATAGACTAGCGGGGAAAATGAATGTAGTCAATAGCTTTACTTTACTGTATATATGTTGAGACATTTTAGACTAGGATCATAATATTCTCTCGAGAATCTCAGAAAAATAATCTTCTGAGACAAGATAGTAGAAAGACATGAAAAGTCTCACAGCACTATGATGTCGAACTAAACACAATAATCTGTGCATTAACAACGATCTCGCAGCATTAATCTCTTGCTTGGCATGCGTCTTTGTCAAATCAAGATCTTTTAGTGCATCGAGTTAGCTAACAAGGGACTCGATATATATATATATATATATATATATATATATATATATATATATATATATATATATATACACACACACACAGAAACCGTTTTTAATGCAATAGCAACCTTTGAGAATTTTGTAGAAAGAGGCTATCATAGGCGGTTCTAAATACTAACCGTCTATGAAGAGGCTATCCTGACGGTTCCAAATACCAACCTTGAAATGAGAAGATATCACAGATAGTTCCAAATCTGACCAAATGCATGAAACTTAGCTATCCTGACGGTTCCAAATCTGACAAATGCAGCTTGTATCACATACGGTTTATATATGAACAAATGCGTGATAAGAATCAACGCAGTTCCATAATAGAACCGTCTATGATATGTCTTTATAAGTAACAGACCCGCTAGGGTTGCGCCTAACTCACGTCGTCACTCCCCGCACCCTTACTCTCGTCGGTTTCCTCCCTACCACGGCATCGTGACCGACTACCTCTCCAGCGATGTCGAGGTAAGACAGATCATCACCTATTGGTTTGTGCTATTGGTATTCATGAACCAAGCTCCTCCTCCCTCTCGCCAGCCCCGCACCTCCAAATCAAGCTCCCTCCTCCTGCGCCACAGATCAAGCTCCAGTCCTCCTCGCTACACGTTGGCCCGGCTCCTCCTCCTCTCTGCGCCAACTCCTTCTTGACTCGGACCTCCATCGCGCCTCCAACCTCTTGGCTCTACCACTAACGCTTAAGTCTCCTTCTTATCTTCTTGATGTTGTCACAGTTGTTGGTTGATGCGATGGTGATGGCCATTGGCGAGCTCGGATGCTAAATGTGTAATACATACATACATGAAGAGAAGTGCATTATTGTAGGAAGTGTAAATGTGTAATACATACATGTAGAGAAAGTAGAGAAATCATAAATATAAATGAATGCAATGATCCATGCGGATGTTTGTTCTTATGATGTCTTTTATTTAACCTTCTTTGTCTTTTATTTAGTCATGTAACTTAGTAGCATTACATACTAAGAGTCTCTGATCTTGCCTTTTATTTAGCCTTGCCATTGGAACATTAGCTAGTAGCACCTTGCTAACCGTTAGGCTAACTCAATGATGTTAATAGTCTTATGCTAAAATTGAATTGGCAATTAGTTCATATTAATAGTCCTCCTCTCTGTGATGTAATGATGTTAATAGTCTTATGCTGAAATTGAATTGATAATTAGTTCATATTAATAGTCCACAGCGTTACGTGATGTAAACCGGGGCTATTGGTGTATGTGCATTCATGCATCTTGCTTAGTTCATCTTTGTGGGTTCAAATTGACAAAAATGAATGGGGCAAAATGGTTGGCTTACATGGGATGTGGTTTGGATGGGGCTGCAATTAACTTTTCAGATTTGTAAAGGTTAGGCTAATTTGTAAAGCTACAATTAACATACAAATTATTTATTAATTGGTGTGTAATGTATTCAAGATGGCCAAATGAGTCAAAAACTACTACAACACCTCTTCACCGTCTCTCGCCATTCATTTCACCTTTATGCTGTTAGCTGTGTTCATGCCGGTCAAGTTCTCTTACCTTGCATCCTAGGTGCGTCCTACGGTACCATTCGATTCATAATCTATTCTCTATAAAGTCTCCAAGCGGTGGCTACTTGTGCCATTAAAATTGGCATCATATATTATATATATATATATTGTTCTTAGTCCCCACTTCGAGGGTTATCCATAGCATGAGAAAGATGAGGCAGCGACCACGGGCAACCTCATCGAACCCATGCAAGTTTAAGAAGTATAGCCGAGGAGAGCATTAGGACATCCAATTAGGCTGGATGTTACCACTCTCCATAAGGAAAGAGGTAGAAATCAATAAAGCCGGTAAAGATCTTGATTTGACAATATTGAATAGTCGTGCGCTAATATAGTACTACCAGGTATTGAGCTAGCTATATTTGATTGAGCAAGCTAATTAGCACAGAAGTTGATAGTGCAGCTTTGCTAATACGATCTGACAAGGACAAAAGTCAAAAGATACAGGGGGGCAGAAATGACCAAAGGCATTGTTCAGGTATCTCTAACGGTAATTATTAAAGCCCTACGAACTGGTGCATTAGTATGATAGGTATTTAGGGTCCTCTGACAACCTAAAGCATATAACATATATCATATATGTAGCTAGGATCACGATGAAATCATATGCTATCAAGCTCTGCTTTTTAGGTTGGCGGAGCACCTGCATAAACAAGCATCTTGTGTATTTCCATGATCGGTCTAGTAAAAGACTAAAGAACATGTCGCACGATTGTTTCTCTCGGCCGATTGCATGCATGTCCTTTTGTCTACGAGGGTAGCAGTGATAGCACTACCACTCGATGTCTAGTTGCTATAAAATTGGGAAAATTCATGATCAGTGTTCACAGTAGTTGCCATGATCAGAAGTTGGGCTGGCAATAGATGTAGGGGTGGTGATCAGCAAACTAATGTTTATATACCGTGTTAGTAGGATGTGATTTGAGTAATGTGACAAACGACAACTCAAGAATGGGAAGAGGGTGTGGGTCGATAACTAAAAATCACTGCTACCCTCTATATAACTCGTTAACAGTAAAATTCTGTACAGTCCCTGCTTTTCCTAATTAATAATGCTTGGTGTCCTAAATCTGGTGTTGCAGAATTGGTCGCTAACAAGTACGGAGGGGGTAGGTTCCTCCACTGACACTACACCATGACTCAATATCACCAACAACATACCTCTCGGCATAGGCCACGTTCAATGACGTAATATCTGTCGGAAAAGTTTTCACCACAGAATATAGCAGTCTGCTAAAATCCTACTGGCAAAAGTGTTTCCTGACAGATAATGTTTTGCGAACAGATGATCAGACGGGGGTATGAAAGATTTACCAACACACCACGCGCTCACACTTTAAATTTCTGCCCTCCTGCTCATCCACTGTCACCGGCAGATAGTCTGTCTTTGTTATCAATAAAATATTTACCGACAAGCAGTTTGACCCACATGCTCAGAATTGACAACACATATCTGTCCTTGCATTGTAGTATTGCCGACAGATACACCGCCTGTGTTTTTACTGACAGATAATTTATCAGTGAAGTTCGATTTAGTGTGATTGTCACATATAATACTGCAGATGTTTGACGGTAACACAGGGTCATGGTACAAAATGTAATTGTCCAACCTACATATGCCGCTTCCTTGTGCACCAATGCAAGACCAATTCGCACATATAATACTTTTTTCCCTTGTTCACTTTTACGATTTGTCTCCAATAATTCAAGTTATTATTTTAAATGTAGAATGATATAATATGATATATTAACTACTCGTCTATTCTGAAATACTTGGTCCTTTGAGTGAAATCACACGCATGACTTGGATTAAATGATACAAAATACCCGATAACAATGTCACAAGCACGGACAATGTGGTGAAAAGTATGCCTTAAGATCTAGGAAGCGCCAAATGTTTGTAAAAATATTTTAATCATAAGTGCTAAGTATTTGAGACAATAGAGAGACTACATACTTTGGTGGTGACAGAATCATTATTGTTTGTCGTTACGTGATGTACTGTGTAACATCCTCCTTTTTCAATATTTAAATATTCATTGCTGGAATTTCCTAAATTTTCCAAGTGTTTTCTGATTTCAGCAACGTAAAACAATTTTCCAGAATAAATAAAATTGTTTCAGAGTTCGCAAAAAATTATTTGAGTTCAAGATAATTCAAAGTGCATGCGTGAATTTTATGGATTTCTCAGTTCTTTTGCTATTTTTCTACCTCAAATATTGTTTTGTAGAACGCCGATATTTAGCTTAGAACACTTAACTATCCAATTGGTCATAGCATTACAAATCAAATATCCCGACTCTTGGTATAACATGTACCTCCTAGGATAGCAGTACATATACCTCACAAAATCAAACATCAATTCGTACAAGATTACAACGAGATAACGACATAGTTACAACATCCAAAAGACATACAAATAATAGAGTTATTACAAAGGGCTGACCGGCCAAATAACAAGGTAAATAACTAAAGTAGCAATGAAGCAAAAGCCATAAGATGGCGATAAACAAAAACCAACCGATTTGCCCTTACCCACAAGGCAATGATCGGGCATCCAAGCTAGTAGATCACCGCAGGTCGGTCTCACATGAGTTAACCTCTTGGGGTCAACCTCCTCTGCAGACAAATAGGCAGTAGCGATTGAGTACAAAAATTGTACTCATAAGACTTATGATTAATAAACCTATACATAGCTACATGAGGCTTAAATCAATAGAGATGACTATAGGGTTCATTTTTAGCGTAAAGCCACGTGAAAGTGAGTGTGAGTTGTGTCCACTATGTTCACGTGAGTTTTCTTAGTGTGCATTCACCGAGCCATCTTTCCCTTCCAACATCTCCAGAAGCACGTTACATGGAAATACTTGTTCCAACCGCTACCAGGATCCAGATTTTCCCAAGTGGCCAAAAACAGTCAATACTTGTAATACATGATTTCATCACTAATGTTTTGGTATTGAAATATTCTATAACAAGCATTGAAATCACTTAAATAAGTTCTCAAATCATTCAAATAAGGACAAAAGATAATGAAATATTGATATTGAGTTGAATACCTTTATAAGTAATCCAGATAAAGTGCGGTTACTACGATATTCAAGGCGGTTCCTAATAAGAAAAACTGGTAAAGAACTAGCTATATGGTGAGGGGATAAGATAGCACCCGGCTTTTCGCATTAACTCCTTTCATTATTCAATTTACTGCCAGCCTTTCCACTTTCTAGTGAGATCGAAATTCTTTATTAATCTACAGACCTGCACCAACTAGGCCTTATATAAACATGACAGCAATTTGAGTTTTCATTCTCCTATTTTAAGAAAGTTACTAGTAGATACACTAGCCATAAACTAGTGCACCAGAGAGCTACAAGTTTTAAATATTACGGATGGAACTTTATACCTTTAGTACATATGTACCATGAACTTCCAAATACAACACATCTAAAAGTTTCGACATGTGTACATTGAAGTTTTAACTCATAATTTCTTATTCCAGTTTTTAAAATTTTGTATGCCATCCATGTGTCTGATTTCAATAAATTTGTACATATGACTTCAAACATGTTAAGAAAGCATAGGATGGGAGGAGGTATTCCCATACTAACAAGTAACATCAGATTAGTGGCCTCAGTCACATGATGCTAAGGAGAGGAACAATAGAATGATGAGTTCATGATCTGTTTCACGCGATGGGTGGTGTTTCCAAAATTTAGGAGATCATAGTAATTAATATGCAGCCACAATAGACATTTGAGAGCTGGTTACATCTTTAATTAGAACAAAATCGCACACTTGTATGGTAGACATAATTAAAGTTCGTATGTTAGAATTTGCAAAGTATTTTTAAATCACTACTTGTTTGGTAAACATAATTAGTGTACGTGGCGTGATAATATTATTCTTATGTCAACTAGTTAAGTCGAAATGGCTAACACATTGTTGTAAGAGTCGTAATAACCTAACACCTTGTTGGTGATTGCGAAAAAGTTGCAAGATATTCAATAAAATACACAATCTGAAGATAACAGTGAAACAATGTAGTTTTTGTTTATTCTCTTGGGCCGTTTATATCACCAATAATATACTTCTATTGTCTGCCACTACTATAGAAAAGGCCTTCCTGAGGCGGTTCCGCGTCATCACGGGCGGTTTCTTGAGCAATCGAGTTCTCAGGTCGATGATGCATGAGGTCATCACGAGCGGTTTAAAAATGCATGATGCATACTACCGAGCGATTTCAGCCACAAACAAATGCTTGTGATGACTATATATCACGAGCGGTTTGACCACAAACCGTCTGATGACTATATATCCTGGCGGTTTGTGGCGAAACTTTCATCTGTGATATTCTTCTCTATAAAGTCTCCAAGCGTTGGTGCTTGTGCCTTTAAACGGCATCATATATATATTATATTTGTGTTCCTAGTCCCTAGCCACTATCGGGGTCATTCACGCAGCATGAGAAGGAAGAGCTGACAGCGAGGGCAACCTCATTGAGCCCTTGCAAAAATATAAAATGCAATTTGCTGAAGCGTCGGGACATCAATTACTTGGTTGTTAATGAAATGCCACTTCGATTGAGTACTGCGGCGTCCCGTCACTTTCTTGGCGAGGTACTTTCGAAAGTGGCATATTTAACAACATAAATATATATATATATATATATATATATATATGCAGTTTTAAAAGGAAAAGAATCACAAAGGAAATGGAATGGTGGGGCGGCGTCACGCAAGATAGGAGAACTTGACTGCATGAACACAGTTACAAGACAAATGTGAAATGAATGGCGAGAAGCAACAGATGACATCTTGACAAAATGACAAATCGACAAATAAGTCATAACATACATATCACACATCTTATACATCTATTTTGCAAATCATCAATCATACATATCAACGACCCGGTTCACCAAGCAAGTTTCCACTATCAATAGCACGACACTTGACATACAATAAGTCATAAGTCATAACAATATAACATATCAACGACCTAATAAGTCATAACATATCAAGCCCCATCCAGAACCCACGGCATGAACTAAGCAAGATGCATAGAATGCACACACCAATAGCCCTCGGTTTACATCGAGAGCAAGGGGACTATTAATATGAACTAATTATCAATTCAATTTCAGCATAAGACTATTAACATCATTACATCACGAACAGGGGACTATTAATATGAACTAATTATCACTTCAATTTTAGCATAAGACTATTAACATCATTGAAGCGGTTCAACGACAAACAGACAAGACCAAGGGTGTCCAAACCGAGCCACCACCGAGCACTAGCCATTTTCATCATAGAGCTAGCGGGTAGAGAGCGAGAGAGAAGGTAGGTGATACCTCGATCAGCGCAACCACGGTGGCAACCCCACCACGGCACAACCCTCATCCATCTCCTTCACCTTGCATAAATCACACAAACATCGGGACACAACTTAAGGCTCAAGCATAAAAATCAAACTCAACACAAGACATTAAGCTAACAGATCTAGAGGAGAATAAAGGGAGGATGGGAAAGCAAGACGGCGGGGCCCGGCGTGGGAGGCAGTGGGAGAACCAAGCCATGGCGGCCTTGAGCGTGCAGGGGCCAAGCCCGTGGCTTGGTGGCGGCGTCCGTGGTTGTAACGCGACCACGACCTGCGAAGACACTATCGTATGAGTGTTTACGCGATGCGAGTGGTGTCATAACCGTGGCGAGCGGGGTTGGCGGCGGCAGCGGCAGTTGGCGGTGCGCGTCGAGGTGGGAGGAGCGAATGCATCGTTGAGGCGATGAGTTAAGCGGGCGCAAACCTTGCGGAGCTCGGGAGTAGCGAAGTTAGGGTGGCGCAAACCCTAAAGCCGGGCTCGTACTAATAAAGAGACTTATCACGACGGTTCTATTAACGAACCATCGGTGATAATTATCACGAGCGGTTCCATAATGGAACAAATCAGTGATATAAGACACATATCACAGACGGTTCCATAATGGAAATCGGTGATATAGTTTTCTCAAGTATATTTATCTTGTATACACTTACATGACATGAAGAAATTACATGTTTATATGTCAATTTTGTCATTTAAATCTTTAAAATTTGCTTTAACTATACATACATACATACATATATATATATATATATATATATATATATATATATATATATATATATCACGATCGGGATATATAATTAATTAATTAATTTGTTCCACTAAACCGTCTACATATAATTAATATTAATGTAACTTCACCTCCAAACTAGATTCTTTTTTCACAAACCGTCTAGATATATATATATATAAATAATTCAACATATAATTAATATAGTAACTTTCCAAACTTTTTTTCATTTTGGAATTTTCATATATATATGGCCAAGCAGCGTGGCGTTAAACTACAAAGATTAAAAAAGTAAAACCTATAAATAAACAAAGTTTTTCTAGTGGCGGTAGGCTATCTCCGTCTTCAATACTTCATAGGCGGCTCGACGCCGGGCGGTTCACGATCATCGGCCGAATGAGCACAAATCGTCCACCTTGGCCAGCGCTCGTTCAAGTGTCTCGGAGCCCTCGGATATTGAACTAAGAAGAATTGAGCTCATAGGCTCTCTTCCTTGAGGGGTCTCGGCTTGGTCGACTCGATGCATCTCTTTGCCTCGATTGCAGATCAAGTGGCAAGCCTCTTGGAGGCGTGCAACGTCGTTTTGGAGGACTTCGTCGATGGCTTGATAAGCTTCGCCGAAAGTGGGAGATCACACGAAGACGGCGGAGAAGGATGTCAAGGCGGCGGAAGGTGGCCGTCTGCTCCGCAAATTCTCCATCGGCGGAGGTGAAGACAACGTTGATCAAGCGGTGTTCTTCCTGACAGTTCAGCGTGCAAGAAAGGTGCTTATGCAGTCACGGCTAGGAAGGCCATCAATGCGGCGACAAGGAAAAGGACCATTTGTTTTTTATAAATATGTATGGGGATGATCATCTTGGATGGCGGATGATCCTTTTATAAATAAGGAATAAATTCGGGCGTGAGGCGAAGAGCGCATCGAGGCAGGCGGATCA